>CM010612.1:23725823-24400126 GCA_003430845.1 Xanthoceras sorbifolium
GAAGTCCAACGTCACTAATAATAACGGTACAGTACTGCTGAAACAACTCAGCTGGTATACCAACCTCCTATATCCGTTTACTATATCCAAGCATCTTTGGGCCGTTTCCATTCTTATTCACGAATCATAAAATTCATATCAAAATATTTCATTTCTTTCGAAATCAACAACTGTAACTCTCAAATCTGGATTAAGCTCAACAATATAATTTCCAAACGATATTTGTAATTCAAACAAGATTCTCAAACAATTTATTCTAATATAATCGTTATAAATCGAAAAACGAACTAACTCAAAACATTCAAATAAAGAACTATATAAACATATATCCATCAAATATTCAAGAATCTCAGTTTCGAATCAAAACACAAAAATAAAATCACAGAGTTTTTTGAAAAATGAGTGTACACCAACCTGGATACCCTTTTTTACGCTTTTCTCTTCTGAGTTTTCCCTTTTTCTCCTCCTTTTTCTTTTTCTTTTTCCCTCCTCTTTTTCTTTTCTTTCTTCTTTCTTCTTCCTTTCTTCTTCTTTCTCTTTTCTTCTTCTTCTTCTCTTCTTCTTCTTCTTCTTCTTCTTTCTTTCCTCTTCCTTTCTCTCTCTTCTTCTTTTTTCTTTTTCTCTCTTTCTTTCTTTCTCCCGGTTTCTCTCTTTCTCTTTTTCTCTCTTGCTTCTTCGTGAAACTTCCACCGCCATCATATTTTTTTTTATAAAAATTCGGTCATCTCGCGACCGCTTCTCGCGACCTGTGGTCGAGCTATCTGGTCGCGTTGCTCACTGGAGTGTTTTTACCGCCTTCATCGCGGTGTCTAGTCGCGATGTTGGTTGCGTTGGTCACTACCCAAAATCAACATTTTCACCGCGAGCTGCTCATCGCGATCCCTAGTCGCGGTGGTTACTGCCTCAAATCATCATTTTCACCGTGAGTTGCTCATCGCGGTGACTGGTCGCGGTGCTCACTACCCAGTTTTTCACCCTTTTCTTCGTGCATTGTTTTTCGACCGTTTAAATCATAAATATCATATTCACATACTCAAAATTAATTCAATCATACTTTTCGTATTTATTTGAAATTAGGGATATTACATAAAGTGTGACTTTCCACCCTTGCAATGTGTCTTTGCTGGATTGGCAGTATACAAGGCAAAAGACTCATGTCTTCTTGAGTAGCATCAAACTAGCCACTAATCAGATTTATATTATTTGTTTATTGTAACTTCTACACCTATAAATATGAGCATCAGGGTTTTGTTTGAGTAATCCAAAAAATCAATAGAAAAACGTTTTATATATATTCATGCTCTGTATTCCTTTTATATGTTTTTTACTCTATCTTTACTACTGCTATTATACATATATGAATATACTTTGCAAACGAGTTTCTATATATATTTTTACTATTGTCTCTTCTACTACTTTTAATTTACAACACGTTACGACTAGCTTATTATTATGTGTATAAAAAATTTCAGTCTAATAAGAACCTAAAGTTCTAGATTTTATGAAATTTTTTTTTAATATGCATTAACAGTTATGCATTTTTAAGTTAGCTATACCAACCATATTATTATTTATGCATATTTATTTACTATTTTACATATTTATTGTTTATGCATTTTATTTTAATGCTTTTTCCTTTAATTAAATTTTGCGTATGTATCTCAGATATATATATATATATTAAATTTTATTATTAGACCAAAAGTCTTAATTATATAAATGATTTTCAGATTAGAAATTCTGATTCATTTTAATTACATACCGTAATTTCGAATTTATTTTATCAGATTAGAAGTTCTGATTCATTTTTGATTATATATTCGGACCAGAAGTTCTGATTCACTTTTAATTATATATATATATATATATATATATATATATATAAAATAGACTACTATTTTGAATTTTGTTTTATCATACCAAAAGTTCTGATTTAATATGTTATTTCAGATATAAAAGCTTGATATGGCAAAACTCAAGGATTTGCGGTTTGATGCACTCACATTAGACAGCGACGATTATTTGTCCTGGATTATTGACGCCGAGTTAAAATTGAAATCTGAATGCCTTTATAATACAATAGAATAAGGAAACAAGTCATTTGAGAAAGACAAATCTACTGCTATGGTGATTCTACGCCATCATTTACATCAAGATTTAAAGGCTCGGTATCTTACTATTACAAAACCAGAAATTTTGTGGCGTGAGCTAAAAGACCGATATAACCACTAGTCGGTCATAACCCTTCCAAATCCCAGGTACAAATGGCAACATTTGAGATTTCAGGATTATAAATCTGTTTCGGAATATAATTCTGCTATGTTTTGAATTACTACAAGATTGAAATTATGCGGTGAAGATATCTATGATATGGACATGCCGGAGAAAACATTTACCACTTTCCATGCCTCAAATATTTTACTACAACAACAATACCGAAAACGCATATTTATAAAATATTCACAATTAATTGCGTGTCTCCTTGTTGCAGAAAAAAATAATGAACTTCTATTAAAGATTCATGAATCGCGTCCGACCGGTTCTAATGCATTCCCAGAAGTGAATACTAGCCACATTGGAAATCATCAACGTGGTTATAATAGTGGTTTTAACCATGGTTGAGGAAGTGGTTTTGACCATAATCGCGGTTGTGGTCGTAATTGCAGTCGTGGGCGTGGAAATGAATGTGGTCATTTTGGACGTCGTGGTTATTAATTTTCAAGCTACCACAATTTTAAAAATACTCCCCATTAGTAGAATGTTTATGAGGCAAAATAAAATAAATGTAAGACTACTCACTATGGACCTACTAGAAATGATGGGGTTTATTTTAGGTGTGGCAATGATGATCACTGGTCACGCACATGTCGAGCACCAAAATATTTAGTTGATCTTTATCAAGCATCATTAAAGGAAAGAAGGTTGAGACAAATCTTATTGATGATTCTGATCCTGATGATATTACTCATCTTGATGTTTCAGATTTCTTTGAATACCCGAAAGGAAACATTGAGTATTAAATTGGTGATGGAGATGTCCATACCAATTAAAAATCGCTTTTATTATCTTTTTGTTTTGTAATCTTGTGATATATATAAATATATAACTTTTATGAAAAATATTTTGTGTAATCATATTCTTTGTTTATTTTTCTTAATTATATTTGTATAATATGCGTTTTTCTTTATGCAAGAATATAAATATAAACATATGGCAGTAAATGAATCGTCTGTTGCATGTCAGAAGTATGACAGACTACTTATCTAAGGAGATACAGTTTCCTGAAAAAGGAAAGTAAATTATCCGGATTCTAATATAAACAAAGCTCGAGTTATAAATAAATTCATTTTTACTGAATCAACTCAAGTAGAGTAAAAAGTCCCTGAAGCGACAGGTCCCTGAAGAGACAGGTCCCTAAAGCGACAGGTCCCTAAAGCAACATAGATCCCTGAAGCGACATAAGTCCTTGAAGTGACATAAGTCTCTGAAGTGGCAGAAGTCCCTGAAGGATTTAAAATGCCAGAAGCATATAATTTGAGATCTCATAATTTGTATTTGGTAAGGTTGTAAAGAACTCTATATGGATTAGAATAATCTGAACGGATGAGGTATAATCGTCTTAATGAATATTCGATAAAAGAGAGATAAATTAACAACCCTCTATGTCTATATGTTTTTATAAAGAAATCAGAATTCGGATTCGCAATTGTAACAGTATATGTTTGTAACACCCCCTGACCCGACCCGACAGGATCGACCCAGGAAGCGCTACCGGGTTTTCAAAACTTTACTTAATTCACTTTATAAATTTCAAACCAGTGAAAATCATATAACTTATATTTTAAAAATATGTTTCTAGTGAGCCCATCAAATTTTATTTTCAAAAATTTCGGCAGAGTTTCCTCTATTTTTCTGATTTCCCAAAACCTGTTTTCAATAAAACAAATATAATACAATATAATTCCAACACTTCTATATCCAAAATTTTCAAATCAATGTGCACTCTGCCGTTTAGTGCGACTTCCAAACAGTTTCAAATAAAACATATATAATTAATATTTACAAACATTTGAAAAGAATATAAATCATAAAGCACTTATTACAAAACATATATATACATGTCGAATTACAGATTTCTGTATATGCATGCTTCCCGAAATACAATATATAATTAAAATTCAATTGTAACTACTCAAAAGAATTGTGACTCTGGACCTTCAATCTGCTGCTATTTCCTCTTTATTCTTTGTTTCCCCCTGTATCTCTGATACCTGCGCGTGATAAAATCAACGCGCTAAGCAATAATGCCTAGTGGGTGTACACTAAACTCAAGTATCAAAATCAATAATCATTTCATAATAAAAATATTCCAACATGATCGTATAAAAACATTTTAATCTTCAACTTTCTCACTGAAAGAAATCATATAAAAACAGTTTAATAAAAACATCTAAATGAAATCAGTAAAGTATACAACATTTAGTTTTCAATTCTTTTATAATCATTTTATTCATTCTGTAACATTTTATTCATACAAACATTTTGTTCACTTTCATTCTTCATCTGACCATACACTCATAATACATTTCTATATCTGTAACATCGGTGTAACGTTCACCTCCGGGATTCGCCTAAACTGGACTAAGCCAGGTTTGCCCCTCGAGATGTAACTGTCAGGAATATCAGTACAATGTCTATCTCCGGGATTCGCCTAAACTGGACTATACCAGGTTTGCCCCGCGAGATATAACAGTCATGGATACAGTGAAATGGCTATATCCGGGATTCGCCTAAACTGGACTATACCAGGTTTGCCCCGCGAGATATAACAGTCATGGATACAGTGAAATGGCTATCTCCAAGATTCGCCTAAACTAGACTATACCAGGTTTGCCCCGCGAGATATAACAGTCATGGATACAGTGAAATGGCTATCTCCGGGATTCGCCTAAACTGGACTATACCAGAATTGCCCCGCGAGATGCAATAGTCATCATTATTTATCTCCGGGATTCGCCTAAACTGGACCATGCCAGCTTTGCCTCGCGAGATACAACAATCATCAATATCAGTACAATGTCTATCTCTGGGATTCGCCTAAACTGGACTATGCCAGGTTTGCCCCTCGAGATGTAACAATCATCAACTCGTTATATTCTTTTTCAAAGCAATCATCAGTAATTCACGAATCGAAATTAAATTCCAGACTCAAAATTTTCAAACACTTTTCGTAATATATAATTCATGAAACATTCCGTTTATTATATTCACAAAGTCAAAACTTTCATTTACACTCATATCTATTTTCACATCTTATTATTAGTTACGAAACAATAGTTATATACGATTTTTCCAAAATTCTTTCCAAACATTACTCGCAAAACAATTTCTTTGAAACCATAGAAATCCCATTATACTATCATATTCCCTAATTAGTTTCAAACAGTTTCTAACAATATTCGTGAACGAAACACAATTATACAAAATCCATAAATAAATTTAATACTCAATTTAACGAAATATGAAAAATTCAAATGAAAATATATAACGAAAATTATAACAAATTCAGAAATCAGTGTACACCAACCTGGATTCCGTTTTTATGCCTTTTTCCTTCTGAATTTCCCTTTCTTCTTCCCTTCTTCTCTTTTTTCTTCTTTTTTCTTTTCTTCTTTTTCTTTTTCTCTTCTTCTTCTTCTTCTTCTTCTTCTTCTTCTCTCTCTTCTTCTTCTTCTTCTCTTCTTCTTCTTTTTCTTTTCTTTCTTTCTCTCTCTTGCTCCCTCGATCTCTCTCTTTTTCCCCCTTTCTATTTTTCTAGGGATTTCTGCGATGTGTAACATCTCGGATTTTGGGTAATTACTTTTATATATGTGAAAATAAATTTTGTTATTACAGATTGAATGGTTGAAAATTGATGTATGAAAAATAAAAAATGGAGACAGAGAGCATCGCGACCTGGTCACCGCGACCACAGGTCGCGATGGCTTGCTCCCGGTGAAAAACGAGATTTCTGGCAGTGAGCATCGCGACCAGTCACCGCGACCACAGGTCGCGATGAGCTGCTCGCGATGAAAAATGTCAAAATTTGGCAGTGAGCAACGCGACCACTAGCGCGACCAAGGGACCGCGAGGTGTGCTCGCGACGAAGGCGGTGCGAATGCTCCAGTGAGCACCGCGACCTGGTGGCGCGACCACAGGTCGCGACGACGGTCGCGGTAGCGAAAAAAATATAAAAAAAAGAAGAGGCTTCTCGCAGAAGCCAGAAAAACAGAAACAGCAAGAAGAGAGAGAAGAGACCGAGAAAAAGAAGAGAAAAAGAAGAAGAAGAAGAAGAAAAAGAAGAAGAGAGAAAGAAGAAGAAAGAGAAGGAAGGAAAGAGAGAGAAAGTAAGTGTGGGTGAAAGAGAAAAGGGAAAGGGAAGGAAAACAAAATCGTAGAACCGTGATTCCTCGAACGAAAAACGGATTCCAGGTAGGTGTACTTTCGTTTTCCGAACCGTTACGAGAAGTATTTCGTTTACGTTTTCATTTTCGTTTCCGTTTTAGTTTTCGTTTTCGATTTCGTGAAAAGTTCTCGTTTTCGATTTTTCGTAAGTAAAGTGTTTATTTTATATGTAAAATCGATGTTTGCTATCTCTATTGTTGATTTTGGAACACTTTTATGTTAGATCGCATTTTGATTGTATTTCGATTACGTCGATTTCATTAACAATACTTGATTTATACTTTGTATGATTATTGTTGATTTTCTTGAAAAGTATTGTGCGAAGTGTATATCTATTGAGTACTGATTGTGAACATAGTTTATCGAAACGGCCCTAGGATACGTAAACATAGAAATGGATATAGGAGGTTGGTATACCAGCTGGGTTTTACTAAGCAGTACTGCGCCGCTATTGATTGCTATTGATGATATTCATGTACCTCCTCTTGGATTCGTCCAGAGGCTGGGAGACACGTACCTCCTCAGGATTCGTCCTGGGGGTTGGGAGCCACGTACCTTCCTAAGGATTCGTTCCTAGGATAGGGAGTTATGTACCTCTCTAGGTTCCGTACCCACGGTCCTAGAGTAGGGAGATACATACCACTCATAGGATTCGTCCTCGGGTGGGAGTTTGACCCATATTCCAGTCCTAGTATGTTTAGTATTCTAGCGGGCCAGAAGTGATTTGAATTGAACAATGAACCGAATGATTTTATTGATCGAATTCATATGTTGATCTCATTATTGAAATTAAAGTGATTAAAATGGTTTAATGCTTTGATTTTGAAATTTAATTGTTTTGAAATTGACTAGAAATGAAATTTATATTGTGGTTTAATTCTTCTTAAAAGATATTTATATTGTGGTTTATTTAATTGCGTTTATAGTACACCCACTAAGCTATATGCTTAGCGCGTTAGTTTTGTTTCTAACGCGTAGGTACCAGGGATCCTGAAGAGGCAAAGGATTGAAGAGAAGCTTCCTGCAGACAGAAGAGTAGAATCACAACTTTTGGGTAGATGTTTATGTTTAAGTGTAATATGTTTGATAGGCATGCATATACAGAGGATTTGTAAATATGTTTTGTAATAGGTTTTGTAACTAATTATTTATCGATTTCCGTTTTTCATTTTAGAATATTTGTAAATGATGACTTTTGAATTATTTTATTTTATAAACTGTTTGTGGAAGTCGCACTAAATGGCAGAGTGCGCAATTATTTGAAATTGATATTGAAGTGTTGTTGAGAATGTGTATTTGATTTGAATTTGTGAAAAACAGGTTTTGGAAAGTCCGAAAAACAAACGGAACTCTGCCGAATTTTTGTAAAAAGTTTATTTATTGGGCTCACTTGGAAAGGTTTTAAAACTATCAACTATTTGGTTTTCCAATGGTTTGAAAATTATTCGATGGGCTCACAACGATTTTGAAAGTAAAAAAAAAAATGAATTTAGAAAAGTTTTGAAAGTCCAAGTAGCGCTCCCTGGGTCGGTCCAGCCGGGTCGGGTCAGGGGGTGTTACACGATGACTTATTTTTTTATAATTTTTCGGTCATCGCGACTGTCGTCGCGACCTGTGGTCGCGCCACCAGGTCGCGTTGCTCGCTGGAGCAACTCCACTGCCTTCATCGTGGTACCCTGGTCGCACTGGTGGTCGCGTTGTTCACTGCCAGAATTTTACCTTTTCATCGCGAGCCAGTCAGCGCGATCTGTGGTCGCGTTGCTCACTGCCCGAAAATGCCATTTTTCGCCGCGAGCAGCTCATCGCAATCTGTGGTCGCGGTGAGGGGTCGCGGTACACACTGCCCTAGTTTTTCACTCTTTTTTCTTCATGCATCATTTCTGGACCGTTTCATCTGATCCACCTGAAAACCATAAAAATAAACATACATTTAATTACGTTTTACACCCCTCAACTCACAAATATTTTATCCACATATTCAAAATTAATTATTCGAAATTTGGAATGTTACAATGTTGATTTAATTAGAACTTCTGAAGAGCTCTTAAAAAGCTATTAAATATTGTCTCGACTTGGAGATCGAGCAAAGATCAAATGAGATACTTGGTCTTGAAGTATCATGTGTTAATGTGATTGATGTGTTATTATATCTTGCACTTTGTAAAATAAGGGAGAGCGTCCAATCAGGGGGAGCAATTTCTTGAGGAAATCAATATATGTGCAATGTACTCTTTTTTCCTTTGACCGGATTTTGTCCTCGGCAAGATTTTTAGTGAGGCAATTTGAGCACATGAAATACCATTTATGATCCAGAAGATCATGATATATATTTTAAGAATGATCCAGAAAATCATTATTTATATTTTTAAGAATGATCCAGAAGGTCACTGTATATAATTCGCTAAGGTTTTTATCCCATTATGTTTTTTCTAATAAATTCAAATAGAATAAAAGTGTGGAAATTTAAGGGGGAGTGTTGTGATAAAGTATGAATTTTCACACTTGCAATGTGTCTTCGCTGGATTGGCAGTACAAGGCAAAAGACACGTGTCTTCTTGAGTAGCATCAAGTAGCCACTAAGCAGATTTATATTATTTGTTTATTGTAACCTCTACACCTATAAATATGAGCACCAGGTTTTGTTTGAGCAATCCGAAAAATCAATAGAAAAAGGTTTTTGCTGTAAAGTAAAGTGAATGCACTGCTCATAATGATCAAATTGCACACTAGCACCGCTTGCCAAGATTTTTATTGTGCAAGTGGCAATTGGGTTGTGAATAGGCTATAAATAGGTGCTTACTCTCTTTGTAATAAATTTGTTTTTGGAGCTTATTTCTCACTTCATCTATTTTTTCTCTTTCTCTCGAATTGCTTCTCTTTGCTTGTAATACTTTCTCTATTTTCTTTTATTTATTTAATTTGATTTTACTTTATTTTATAACACGTTATCAGTACGATTAGCTTATTAGTATGCTCTGTGATTGCCACTATGTTGGATCTTTCACATCATAAAATAAGTTTAGTTTTACTTATACTGATTATATTACAACCTGAAGATTACAAAATAAATAAAAGAGTTAGAAACTTTAAATATCAGAGATTTGAGTCCAGTAACCTGAAGTTCTGGATCTAGTAATATTCGTTTAATTTATTATTTATATATTTAATCAATCCAGTAAAAACCTGAAGTTCTGGATCTAATAATATTAATTTTAATTCACTGTTCATATATTTTATTTATTATTTATATAATTTATTTATCGTTATGCATCTCAAGTCGGCTATGCCGACCATGTTTATTATTTATGCAATTTATTTATCGTTATGCATCTCAAGTTGGTTATGCCGACATTATGTACTATTTATGCATTTTATTTATTGTTAATATATTTACTCGAACTAATTATTATTATTGTTTTGTATATTTTTGAAAGCTGCTGAAAAATGTCAAACCTTAAGAACCTACAATTCTTTGCCTTAGATATTTCTGGAAACAATTATCGTTCCTGGACTCTGGATGCTGAAATGCATTTACAAGTTATGAATTTGCAAGATACAGTTAAGGAAGGAAATGAGACATCCTTGTAGGATAAGGCCAAAGCCATAATCTTTCTTAGACATCATCTACATGAAAATCTTAAAGTCCAATATCTCACAGCAAAAGACCCATTAGTATTGTGGGAAAATTTAAAATATCGATATGATCACCAGAGGGATGTATTTCTCCCAAAAGCAAGATATGATTGGATCCACCTACGATTACAAGATTTCAAAACAGTTACTGAGTATAATTCTGCCTTATTCAAGATCACTTCACAACTAAAATTGTGTGGTGAAACAGTGGCTGAGCATAATATGTTAGAAAAGACGTTCTCCACTTTTCATGCTTCGAATGTGCTCCTGCAGCAGCAATACAGAGAACGTCGATTTCAAAAATATTCAGAACTAATCTCGTGTTTGTTGGTTGCTGAACAAAATAATGAGTTGCTAATGAAAAATTATGAACTACGTCCACTTGGTTCATCAACATTCCCTGAAATGAATGCCAATAGATATAAAATCTGTAACACCCCCTGACCCGACCCGGTTGGATCGACCTAGGGAGCGCTACTCGGGTTTTCGAAACTTTCTCAATTCATTTTATAATTTCAAACCATTTAAAAATCATATCAATTTGTAATTCAAAAAGACTTTTCTAGTGAGCCCATCGAATCAATTTTGCAAACCATTGGAAAACCACATAATTTATAATTTTAAAACCGTTTCCGAGTGAGCCCATCGCAATAAACTTTTTACAAAAATTCGGCAGAGTTCCGTTTGTTTTTCGGATTTTCTAAAACCTGTTTTTCCACAACTCAAATCAAATACAAATTCAATAACACTTCAAATATCATTTTCAATCAATTGCGCACTCTGCCGTTGTAACATCCCGGATTTCGGGTAATAAATTTTTAATATATATGAAATATGTGAAAATAAATTGTACTATTTGAGGGGGTGTAAATGTAATTAAATGTATAGTGAAAAATGAAAAAAAAAATGAAAAATTGGAAAACTGGACTAGAGAGCATCGCGACCTGGTCACCGCGACCACAGGTCGCGATGGCTCGTTCGCGGTGAAAATGGCAAAACCTGGCAGTGAGCATCGCGACCAGCCACCGCGACCACAGGTCGCGATGGACTGCTCGCGATGAAAGTGTCAAAAACGGGCAGAGAGCAGCGCGACCAAGGCGCGCTCGCGAGAAAGGCGGTGCGCGCATTCCAGTGAGCATCGCGACCTTGTAACATCCCGGATTTCGGGTAATGAATTTTATATATATGTGAAATATGTGAAAATAAATTTTTACTATTTGAGGGGGTATAAATGTAATTAAATGTATGTTTATTTTATGATTTCCAGCGGACCGGATTGAATAGTGAAAAAATGAAAAATTGGAAAACTGGACAAGAGAGCATCGCGACCTGGTCACCGCGACCACAGGTCGCGACAGCTCGCTCGCGGTGAAAAACGCAAAATCTGGCAGTGAGTACCGCGACCAGTCACCGCGACCACAGGTCGCGATGGCTTGCTCGCGATGAAAATGGCAAAACCTGGCAGTGAGCAACGCAACCAGCCACCGCGACCACAGGTCGCGATGGACTGCTCGCGATGAAATTGTCAAAAACGGGCAAAGAGCAGCGCGACCACTCGCGCGACCAAGGCGCGCTCGCGAGGAAGGCGGTGCGCGCACTCCAGTGAGCACCGCCACCTGGTGGCGCGACCACAGGTCGCGACGGCGGTCGCGGTAGCGAAAAAAATATAAAAAAAAGAAGTG
Source organism: Xanthoceras sorbifolium (assembly GCA_003430845.1). Lineage (NCBI taxonomy): Eukaryota > Viridiplantae > Streptophyta > Magnoliopsida > Sapindales > Sapindaceae > Xanthoceras > Xanthoceras sorbifolium. Next base: position 23,737,583 of record CM010612.1, read on the forward strand.
GCTTCTCGAGGAAGCCAGAAATCTTCACAGAATAGAGAGAGAGAGAAAAGAGCGAGAAAAAAAAAAGAAAGAAGAAGAAAAAAAGAAAGAAGAAGAAGAAGAAGAAGAAGAAGAAGAAGAAGAAGGAGAAGAAGAAGAGGAAAGAGAGAGAAAAGAGAGAAAGTAAGTGTAGGAGAAAGGAAAAGGAAAGACGAAATCGTAGAACCGCGATTCTCGAACGAAAAGACGGTACCGAGGTAGGTGTACGTTTGTTTTCGAAATCGTTACGCAAAGACTTTCGTTAGTGTTTTCGTTTTCGTTTTCGATTTCGTTTCCGTGTTCGTTTTCGATTTCGTTCAAAGTTTTCGTTATCGATTTTTCGTAAGTAGAGTGTTTATTTTATATGTATTTGTTACATCTATTGTCGATTTTGGAATACTTTTATGTTAGATCGCATCTTGATTTTCTTTCGATTTTGTCGATTTCGTAAAATACTACATGATTTATATTTTGTACGATTATTGTTGATTTTAGACTGATTTGTGATAGATTGTATTTCAATTTCGTTTTCGAACATTTCGACTGTTGTGATTTGTGAAAAATATTGCTCGCATGACTATTGTTCATGATTTGTGCTATATTGTGATTATTGTGAAAAATCGTTTATTGAAACGGCCCTAGGATACGTAGACATAGAAGTGGATATAGGAGGTTGGTATACCAGCTGGGTTTTATTGAGCAGTACTGCGCCGATATTGATTGATTGATATTGATGATATTGATGTACCTCCTCTTGGATTCGTCCAGAGGCTGGGAGATACGTACCTCCTCAGGATTCGTCATGGGGGTTGGGAGTTAATGTACCTTCCCAAGGATTCGTTCCTGGGATAGGGAGCTATGTACCTCTCTAGGTTCCGTACCCACGGTCCTAGAGTTGGGAGACACGTACCTCCTCAGAATTCATTCTGGGGGTTGGGAGCTTGACCCATATTCCAGTCCGTATATGTTTAGTATTCTAGCGGGCCATAATTGATTGGAATTGAAAAGTGTATTGAAAGCTTTTATTGATCGAAAATTATATATTGACCTCATTATTGATTCTGCAATTTAATTGTTTTGAACATGATTTGAATTGATATATATATATATATATATATATATATATATATATATAATGTGAATTGTTATTATTAAAAGTTATATATGTTTCCATATTGAGATTTTAGTACACCCACTAAGCTTTATGCTTAGCGCGTTAGTTTGTTTCTAACGCGTAGGTACCAGGAATCCAGAGGAGGCTAGAGATTGAAGGAGGAGCAAGTTGCAGACCGAGTCACAGGATTGTACAGTTGGGTAGCTATATTTTTGTTATGTGTATATAGATTCTGCAAGCATGCATATACAGGGAAATTGTAAATACGTTTTGTAAAATGTTTTGTAATTAATTAGTTTATGATTTATGTCTTTTATTATTAAAAATGTTTGCAACTATCAAAGTCTGTTTTGTTTTATTTTATAAACTGTTTTGATAAGTCGCACTAAACGGCAGAGTGCGCAATTGATTGAAATTGACATAGAAGTGTTTGTGAAGAATGTGTATTTGAATTGGAATTGTTTTGTGTAAAAGCAGGTTTTTGGAAAGTCCGAAAAACAAACGGTACTCTGCCGAATTTTCGTAAAAAGTTTAAAATGTTTTATGGGCTCACAACGATTTTAAAATGAAAAATGAAGTTTTGAAAAGAATGTGAAAGTCCGAGTAACGCGCCCTGGATCGGTCCTCCCGGATCGGGTCGGGGGGTGCTACAGACCTGGTGCCGCGACCACAGGTCGCGACGGCGGTCGCGGTAGCGAAAAAAATATAAAAAAAAAGAAGAAGTTTCTCGCAGAAGCGAGAAAACAGAACAGAAGAGAAAGAGAGAGAAAGAGCCGAGAAAAAGAGAGAAAAGAAGAGAAAAGAGAGAAGAAAAAGAAGAAGAAGAAGAGAGAAGAAGAAGAAAGAAAAGAAAAGAAAAAGAGGAAGAAGAAGAAGAGAAGAGGAAAAGAAAGGAAAAGAAAAAAGAGATCGTGGAACCGCGATTTCTCGAACGAAAAACGGTACCGAGGTTGGTGTACTTTCGATTTCGAAATCTTTACGAAAAGTATTTCGTTATTGTTTTCGTTTTCGTTTCCGTTTTCGTTTCGATTTCGTTGAAGTTTCACATTTTCGATTTTCGTAAGAAACTTGTTTATTTATATGAAAAATTAATGATTTATATATATATATTGTTGATTTGGAATGATTTTATGATAGATCGTATTTGGATCGTGTTTTCGAATATTCCGATTGTTACGATTTGTGAGGAATACTTGATTTAGTTGCTTGCATGACTATTGTTTATGATTTGTAATTTATTGTGAATACTTGAAAATCGTTTATTGTAACGGCCCTAGGATACTTAGACATAGAAATGGATATAGGAGGTTGGTATACCAGCTGGGTTTTACTGAGCAGTACTGCGCCGTTATTATTGTGTGATTGTTGTTGCGGGGCAATCTCGGACAATCACACCGATTTTAGTGATCGTTGTTGCGGGGCAATCTCGGACGATCACAATGATACTAGCAATTGTTGTTGCGGGGCAATATCGGACAATCGCGATGATATTAGTGATTGTTGTTGCGGGGCAATCTCGGACAATCACGTGATATCAGTGACTGTTGTTGCGGGGCAACCCCGGACGTCACATTGACCCATATTCCAGTCCTAGAATGTTTAGTATTCTAGTGGGCCAGAATTGATTGAAATTGAAAAGTGAACCGAATGATTTTATTGATAGCATTCATTATCGACTTCATTATTGAAATTAAAGTAATTGGAATTGTTTAATGCTTTGATTTTCGAAATTTAATTGTTTTGAAATGCAATAGAAATGGAATTGTTTTGAAATATTTATATTGTGATTTATTTAATTGAGTTTTTAGTACACCCACTAAGCTTTATGCTTAGCGCGTTAGTTTGTTTCTAATGCGTAGGTACCAGGAATCCAGAGGAGGCTAGAGACTGAAGGAAGAGCAAGTTGCAGACCGAGTCACAGAGATTGTACAGTTGGGTAGCTATATTTATGTTATGTGTATATATATTCTGAAAGCATGCATATACAGGGAATTTGTAAATACGTTTTGTAAAACGTTTCGTAATTAATTATTGTATGATTTCTGTCTTTTATTATTTAAATGTAAATAGTAAAGTCTGACTTGTTTTATTTTATAAATTGTGATGAAAGGTTTTGATAAGTCGCACTAAACGGCAGAGTGCGCAACTGTTTGAAATTGTATAGAAGTGTTTGTGGAAAATGTGAATTTAAATTGAATTGTGTAAAAACAGGTTTTGGGAAGTCCGAAAAACAAACGGTACTCTGCCGAATTTTCGTAAAAAGTTTGTATTGAATGGGCTCACTCAAAAACGATTTTTAAACTATAATTTATATGGTTTTCTGTTTACAAAATGAATTTTTAAAAGTTCTGAAAGTCCGAGTAGCGTGCCCCGGGTCGGGGGGTGCTACAGCCGTTTAGTGCGACTTTCCAATAACAGTTTATAAAATGAAACGATTCAGAAGTCAATATTTACAAACATTCTGAAAATGAAAGACAAAAATCATAAACCAATTTAATTACAAAACAGAATTTTACAAACGTTTACAAATCTCTGTATATACATGCATATCAATCACAATACACGTCAACATAAATATCTACCCCCGCAATGCGACTCTACTCCTCTGTCTGTTTTGTGGCTTCTCGCGGAAGCCAAAATTTTTTTTATATTTTTCGGTCGTCGCGACTTATGGTCGCGCCACCAGGTCGCGGTACTCACTGGAGTATTTCCACCGCCTTCATCGCGAGCACACCTCGCGGTACCATGGTCGCGCTGGTGGTCGCGTTACTCACTGCCAGAATTTGACATTTTCATCGCGAGCAGTTCATCGCGATCTGGGGTCGCGGTGACTGGTCGCGATGCTCACTGCCAGAAATCACATTTTTCACCGCGGGCAGGTCATCGCGATCTGTGGTCGCGGTGACCAGGTCGCGATGCTCACTGCCTCGGTTTTCAATTTTTTATACATCATTTCTAGACCGTTCCATCTGGTCCACCTGAAAATTATAAAAATAAACATACTTTTAATTACATTTACACCTCTTCCAATCACAAAATTTATTTTCACATATTCAAAATTAATTATTCTAAATCCGGGATGTTACAACTCTTCCCCTCTTAAGAAATTTCGTCCTCGAAATTTACCTTAATGAAACAGTTGCGGATACTGTTGTCGCATCGTTTCTTCACTCTCCCAGGTAGCCTCTTCTACTTTGTGATTCCTCCAGAGGACTTTCACCAATGACGCTCTTTTATTTCTTAGTTCTTTGATCTCCCGGTCAAGAATCTGCACTGGTTCCTCCTCATATGTCAGGTCTGGTCGGATTTCAATACTTTCGGCCTGAACTCTATGGGAAGGATCAGATCTGTATCTCCTCAACATAGAAACGTGGAACACATTATGAATCTTTTCCAATTCTGGAGGTAAAGCTAGTCTGTAGGCTACTGGTCCCACACGTTCAATGATTTCGTATGGCCCAATAAACCTAGGACTCAACTTACCTTTTCTACCAAATCTGAGCACTTTCTTCCACGAAGATACTTTTAGAAACACCTTCTCACCGACTTCATATTCTATCTCTTTCCTTTTCAAATCTGCATATGATTTCTGTCGGTCAGAAGTAACTTTCAATCTATCCTTGATAATCTTCACCTTCTCCTCAGTTTGTCGAATCAAGTCTGGGCCTACTAACCTGTCATCTCCTAACTCTGTCCAGCATACTGGAGTCCTACATTTCCTTCCATACAGTGCCTCATACGGTGCCATAGCTATGCTCGACTGGTAACTGTTGTTATAGGCGAATTCAATTAATGGAAGATGATCCGCCCAACTTCCTTCAAAATCAATGACACAACTCCTGAGCATATCTTCAAGCACCTGTATTACCCTTTCTGATTGTCCGTCTATCTGCGGATGGAAGGCTGTACTGAAACTCAGTCGAGTACCCAAGGCTTTTTGAAACTTCTTCCAAAATCTGGATGTAAACCTCGTATCTCTATCTGATATGATGGATGCAGGTACTCCATGCAATCTGACTATCTCTCTGATATACAATTCTGCCAGTCGATCCAGGGAATAGTCAGTTCTGACAGGTAGAAAGTGTGCCGACTTCGTCAATCGGTCCACTATAACCCATACTGCATCGTGTTTACCCCGGGTGAGTGGCAATCCTGTGACAAAGTCCATTGTAATACGGTCCCATTTCCATTCAGGTATTGCTATTGGTTGTAACAATCCTGATGGAACCTGGTGTTCAGCTTTCACCTGTTGACAAGTTATGCATCTATTCACAAATTCAATCACATCTTTCTTCATACCAGACCACCAATACTGGGTTTTCAAGTTTCTGTACATTTTTGTGTTACCTGGGTGCATCGCATACGAACTACTGTGTGCCTCTGTCAGGATTATCTTTCTCAACTCTTCATCATATGGAATACAAATCCTGTCTCTGAAATACACAATACCATCAGCTCTGATTGAGAAGTCCGGATGCTTCCCTTCTGAGATTTGTTCACATATCATCTGAATTCTAGCATCTTGCTTCTGTTTGTCTGCAATCTGCTGAATCAGACTGGGTCTACATACCAATTCAGCCACCAATGCATTATCTAGATTCAGATGCAATTGCACATTCATAGCTTTCAGAGTAAACAGTGTTTTTCTGCTCAGAGCATCTGCGACCACATTCGCCTTTCCTGGATGATAGTCGATTACACAGTCATAGTCTTTAATCAACTCCATCCACCGTCTCTGTCTCAGATTGAGCTCTCTCTGGGTAGGCAGATATTTCAGACTCTTGTGATCTGTGTAGATATAACATTTCTCACCATACATGTAACATCCCGGATTTCGAATTATTAAATTTAAATATGTGGAAATAAATTTTGTTATTGGAAGGGGTGTAAATATAATTAAAAGTATGTTTATTTTTATGATTTCCAGGTGGATCAAATGGAGCGGTTCAAAAATGAAGTATGAAAATTGAAAACCGAAGCAGTGAGCATCGCGACCTGGTCACCGCGACCACAGGTCGCGATGGCTTGCTCGCGATGAAAAATGTGATTTCTGGCAGTGAGCATCGCGACCAGTCACCGCGACCACAGATAGTGATGAACTGCTCGCGATGAAAATGGCAAAATCTGGCAGTGAGCAATGCGACCACCAGCGCGACCAAGGGACCACGAGGTGTGCTCGCGATGAAGGCGGTGCAAACGCTCCAGTGAGTACCGCGGCCATAGGTCACGACGACGGTCGCGACAGCAGAAAAATATAAAACAAAAAGTAGCTTCTCGCAGAAGCCAGAGACACAGAAATAGAGAGAAGAAAGAGGCAGAGAGCGAGAAAGAAAGAAAGAAAGAAAAGAAAGAAAAGAAAGAAGAGAAAGAGAAAGAAGAAGAAGAAGAAGAAGAAGAGAAAGAAGAAGAAGAAGAAGAAGAAGAAGAAGAAGAAGAAGAAAGTGAAGAGGAAAGTGAAGAGAAAAGTGAAGAGAAAGGGAAAGGGAAGGAAAAAGAAATCGTAGAACCGCGATTTCTCGAAAGAAAAACGGTATCCAGGTTGGTGTACTTTCGATTTCGGAATCTTTACGAGAAGTATTTCGTTATCGTTTTCGTTTTCGTTTTCGATTTCGTTGAAAGTTCTCGTTTTCGATTTTCGTAGGAAACTTGTTTATTTTATATGTAAAATCGAGGATTGATATATCTATTGTTGATTTTGGAATGATTTTATGATAGATCGCATTTTGATTGCGTTTTCGAATATTTCGATTTCGTTAACAATACTTTAATTAGATTTTCGTATAACTATTGATTATTTTTCGTGAAGGAAATTGTGTGACTTGTATGTTTATTGACTAACTATTGTGAAAGTTATTGTGAATTTAGTTTATCGGAAACGGCCCTAGGATACTTAGACATAGAAATGGATATAGGAGGTTGGTATACCAGCTGGGTTTACTGAGCAGTACTGCGCCGTTATTGATTGCTATTGATGATTATTATGTACCTCTTCATAGATTCGTCTAGAGGCAGGGAGACACGTACCTCCTCAGGATTCGTCTTGGGGGTTGGGAGCCACGTACCTACCTAAGGATTCGTTCCTAGGATAGGGAGTTATGTACCTCTCTAGGTTCCGTACCCACGGTCCTAGAGTAGGGAGATACGTACCACTCTTAGGATTCGTCCTAGGGTGGGAGTTTGACCCATATTCCAGTCCTAGTATGTTGAGTATTCTAGCGGGCCAAATTTGAAGTGAATTGGGAAGTGACTTGAATGATTTTATTAATCGATTTTATATGTTGCTCTTATTGTGGAAATTAAAGTGATGGAAACTGTTTTATGATTAGATTTTAAAGTTAAATTGATTTATAAATTATTAGAATTGAAATATATTGTGATATGTCTTTCCATTTAAAGGTTATTTATGATTATTTTTCATAATTTAGTTTATTGTACACCCACTAAGCTATATGCTTAGCGCGTTAGTTTTGTTTCTAACACGTAGGTACCGGGGATCCCGAGGAAGTTAAAGACTGAAGAGAGAGAGAGAGAGATTTGCTGACAGAGTTCCAGAGTTATCACAGTTGGGTAGCTATATTGTTGTTATATGTATATATTCTGAAAGCATGCATATACAGAGAATTTGTAATATGTTTGTAATTAATTATTTATAGATTTCTGTTTCTCATTTTAGAATATTTGTAAATATTGACTTTTGAATTATTTTATTTATAAATTGTATTGGAAAGTCGCACTAAACGGCAGAGTGCGCAATTGTTTGAAAATGATATTGAAGTGATGATATTGAATTTGTATTTGAATTGTTTTGTGAAAAACAGGTTTTGGGAAAATCCGAAAAACAAACGGAACTCTGCCGAATTTTTGTAAAAAGTGTGATTTGATGGGCTCACTCGAGATGGTTTTACATTATAAAGTATGTGGTTTTCCAATGGTTTAAAAAATTTTATTGATTGGGCTCACTCAAAAATGATTTTCAAAATAATAAACTCTATGGTTTTTCAATGCTTTGAAAATTTATTCTATGGGCTCACAATGATTTTGGAAATGTTTATGAATTTAGAAAGTTTTGAAAACCGGTAGTGCTCCCTGGGTCGGTCCAGCCTGGTCGGGTCGGGGGGTGTTTCAATACAAGTAATGCCTCCAGAGTTTCAAAGCAAAGACTATGGCTGCAAGTTCCAGATCATGAATCGGATAGTTCAGTTCATGAGTTTTCAACTGTCTGGACGCATATGCAACTACCTTGCCTTCCTGCATCAATACACAACCTAAACCCTGGTGTGAGGCATCACTAAAGATCACAAAGTCTTTACCTGAAACAGGCTGAATCAGAACTGGAGCCTCAACTAGCATTGCCTTCAGTCTGTCAAAAGCTGTCTGGCATCTGTCAGTCCACTCAAATCTAACATTATTATGCAGTAGCTTGGTCAACGGACTTACTATGGAGGAAAACCCCTTCACAAACCGTCGATAATAACCTGCCAAGCCTAGAAACCTTCTGACTTCCGTAACATTTCTAGGAGGCTTCCATTCTATAATCACTTCAATCTTTTTCGGATCTGCCTTAATACCCTTTGCTGACACAATGTGACCCAAAAATGAAATCTCAGGCAACCAAAACTCGCATTTGCTCAGTTTGCCATACAATTGCTTCTCTCTCAGAATCTGCAGTACTACTCTGAGGTGCCTGGCATGATCCTCAGTCGTCTGTGAATACACCAGGATATCATCGATAAAGACCACCACAAACTGATCCAAGTATGGTCGGAATACCCGGTTCATCAAGTCCATAAAGGCTGCAGGTGCATTAATCAGCCCAAATGGCATCACTACAAATTCATAGTGTCCATACCTGGTTCTGAATGCAGTTTTCGGAATATCTGACTCTTTTATTCTCAACTGATGATAACCTGATCTCAGATCGATCTTTGAGAAGACATAGGCTCCTCTCAGCTGATCAAATAAATCATCGATTCTAGGCAACGGATACTTATTCTTGACAGTAAGTTTATTCAGCTGCCTGTAATCGATGCACAATCTCAATAACCCATCCTTCTTTTTCACAAACAGCACTGGAGCTCCCCAAGGGGATACACTGGGTCTAATGAAGCCCTTATCCAACAATTCCTGTAACTGTATCTTCATTTCTTTCAATTCTGCTGGTGCCATTCTGTAGGGAGCTATCAATACTTGAGATGTACCTGGTACCACATCAATCACAAACTCCACTTCTCTCTGAGGTGGCAAACCAGGAAGCTCCTCTGGAAACACATCTGCAAAATCACACACAGTGGGTATCTTCTGGATTTCAGCATTAACTTTTCTGAAATCAACCACCTGTGCCAAATATGCTTCACACCCCTTTCTTATCAGTTTACAGGCTGCGGTGGCTGAAATGACATTGGAGAGAAAATCCCTCCTTTCACCCACCATTGTGATTTCTGCACCATCTACTGTTCTGAGGGTCACTCATTTCAGTTCACAGTCGATCACTACTCTATACCGAGTTAACCAATCCATGCCTAGTATCACATCAAACTCATGGAATGGCAACTCCATCAAATCTCCCGGAAAGTTACACTCCTGTATCCGAATCGGACAATTTCTGTATATACGGTTCACTACTACACTTTGGCCTATCGGATTACTGACTAACACATCATACTCAGTAGGTTCAGTTTGCAAACTTCTTTGTTTCAACAATGCATCACATATGTATGGATGGGTAGAGCCTGGATCTATCAGTGCAATAGCTGTAGTATCAAAAATAGAAATAATACCAGCTATCACGTCAGTGCATCCTTGTCTTCATGAGCTCCAACACCATAAACTCATGCAGGAGCTCGACTATCGGGTCTTGCCACTGACTCTGACACTCCTCGGTGGCTACCACCTTCAGGCACTGCCTGACTAGGCCTCCTACCTCTAGAAGTAGCAGGGGCTGATCTCTCTGACTGCTGGGATCTCATCTGTGGGCAATCCCTCAGGAAATGGTCATGAGATCCACATCTCAGGCAGGCTCCTGTAAGTTTCCAGCATTTCCCAGGATGTCTTCTTCCACAATGATCACACAATGCAGGGGCTGGTCCCCTACCTGCACTCCTAGGAGTACTGGCCACAGAAGTTGCAGACTGACCAGGCCGAGCTGTGGGTACAGGCCTCTGTGACTGCACTGGACCACTAGGCTGCGGTCCCTTCAATTTCTTACTCTGGGGCTGATATGAACTGGATGGCCCTGCCCCTCTTCTTTGCTGCCCTCTGTCTCTTCTGGCCTGCTCTTCCTTTTTAATTCTCTCTACATTCAGAGCTGCCGAGACGAGTCGGGTAAAATCCTCGAATTCAAAGGCAGCAACCTGTAACATTCCTCAATTAATCCACAGTCTAATTATATATTCAAAATCAATTCAATTACTAAGAAATTCAGAATGTTACACAACCTGCAGGCGGATATAGTCATTCAGTCCATCTTCAAACCTCCTACATTTATCCGCCTCTGTCGCCACCATCTCTTTCGCATATTTACTCAACCTGACGAATTCTCTTTCATATTCTGTCACTGTCATCTGCCTTTATTTCAGGTTGGTAAATTCCCTCTTCAGATTATCCAAATAGATGCGACCAATATATTTTCTCTGGAATTCCTTCTGAAAGAAATTCCACGTTCTGTCCTCTGGTCGCACTGTCTGTATAATGGAGGTCCACCACTGGTAGGCATCCTCCTGCAATAAGGATACTGCACACTCCAGTCTCTCTTCAGGTGTGCAGTGCATCTGCTCCAATATTCTGTTCGTCCTCTCAAACCAGTACTCTGCAGCAGATGCATCCTCATCCTTTCTGCCATGGAAATCAGTGGGTCTGTGTTTAGCCAGTCGCTCTATGGCTGATCTTCGTGGCGCTACTCTAGCCACGTTCTGAAAGAACTCAGCCATTTGTTGCATAAATGCTGGCTGTACAGGGTCCGCTACTCTCGGACTTACTGATTCCCTATATGCTCCCCCAGCCACGCTGGCGGGACTCTCAAGTCTATCACCGCTTCCTTCCATTTCTTTTATCCTATATAAGACAGAAGAGAGGTTTGCAGATTAGAGTCACACATTCCTATGGGTAGCTTTATACATTGCATGCATATACAGACTCTTTGGTCCAGAAACGCCTAAACCGCGCTCTGATACCACTTAAATATGTAACACCCCCTGACCCGACCCGGCTGGATCGACCCAGGGAGCGCTACTCGGGTTTTCGAAACTTTCTCAATTCATTTTATAATTTCAAACCATTTAAAAATCATATCAATTTGTAATTCAAAAAGACTTTTCTAGTGAGCCCATCGAATCAATTTTGCAAACCATTGGAAAACCACATAATTTATAATTTTAAAACCGTTTCCGAGTGAGCCCATCGCAATAAACTTTTTACAAAAATTCGGCAGAGTTCCGTTTATTTTTCGAATTTTCCAAAACCTGTTTTTCCACAACTCAAATCAAATACAAATTCAATAACACTTCAAATATCATTTTCAATCAATTGCGCACTCTGCTGTTTAGTGCGACTTTCCAATAACAGTTTATAAAATGAAACGATTCAGAAGTCAATATTTACAAACATTCTGAAAATGAAAGACAAAAATCATAAACCAATTTAATTACAAAACAGAATTTTACAAAACGTTTACAAATCTCTGTATATACATGCATATCAATCACAATACACGTCAACATAAATATCTACCCCCACAATGCAACTCTACTCCTCTGTCTGTTTTGTGGCTTCTCGCGGAAGCCATATTTTTTTTTATATTTTTCGGTCGTCGCGACCTGTGGTCACGCCACCAGGTCGCGGTACTCACTGGAGCATTTCCACCGCCTTCATCGCGAGCACACCTCGCGGTACCATGGTCGCGCTGGTGGTCGCGTTACTCACTGCCAGAATTTGACATTTTCATCGCGAGCAGTTCATCGCGATCTGTGGTCGCGATGCTCACTGCCAGAAATCACATTTTTCACCGCGAGCAGGTCATCGCGATCTGTGGTCGCAGTGACCAGGTCACGATTCTCACTGCCTCGGTTTTTAATTTTTCATACATCATTTCTGGACCGTTCCATCTGGTCCACCTGGAAATCATAAAAATAAACATACTTTTAATTACATTTACACCCTTTCCAATCACAAAATTTATTTTCACATATTCAAAATTAATTATTCTAAATCCGGGATGTTACAAAAGCCATGGACGTGGACGGGGTCATAGACGAGGACACAGAAATGGTATGGTTCTCATGGTCGTAGGTATGGTTCTCATGGTCGTGGTAGTTACAAATCCTCTTGGCACCGTAACACCAATAATACGCCCTAGAAGTGGAACAACCATGTGGCTAAGCAAGATAAAAGGAAAAAACAAAATTACAGATGACAAAACCACTAAAAACAATAAAGATGTTTGTTTTAGATGTGGTGTAGCTGGACATTGGTCGTGTACCTGTCGTATGCCTAAACATCTGGTATATCTATATCAAACATCTATAAGAGGAAAGAAAAGAGAAATTGAGGCAAATCTTGTGAATCTCTCAGATCTAGAAAATATTACTCATCTTGATGTTCTAGATTTTTTTGAAGATGAGAATGGAAATTGTGACTCTGGCCACACCAATTAGGATCTTATTATGACTGCTTTTTACACTCTATTTGGGTAGCTAGTAATGGGGATGTCCATGCCAGCTATAATATGTCAATCATCGATTTGTTTTGTGTGTGTGTTTTTATTCTGTGTTCATTCTGGTAATGGAGATGTCCATGCCGGCTAGAATATATCAATCTGTGTTTTTATCTTTTCTTTTTCCTTTGCAATCAAGTATGATATATCTTTTGTGCCTCTATTTTTTGTTAATAACTAATATCTATTTTTATTTAATGAAAGAAAGTATATGGATAGGCCATCTGTTTCCAGTGGAGAAGATAAAAGTATATGTTTGATTGATAGTGCAATAACATATTCTATTCTTCGTGATAAGAAGTATTTCTCAAATTTGATATCACTTAAAACTGAGGTGAATACTATATCAGGTCCTGCAGATCTAATTGAAGGCTCCGGAAGAGCCACAATTTTATTAAAAAATGGAACAAAAATATGTATCCATGATGCTTTATATTCAAGCAGTTCCAAAAGAAATTTGCTTAGCTTCTAAGATATTCGTTGTAATGGATATCATATTGAAACAATAAGTGAAAATAATATAGAATATCTCTATATTACTTCTGTTGTTTCAGGACAAAAACTGATTTTAGAAAAGATTTGTGCTTTCTCATTTAGATTATACTATACAATAATCAAATCAATTGAGGCTTATGCAGTTATGAACCAGAAGTTCTCCAATCTAAAAATATTCATACTTTGGCATGACCACTTAGGTCACCCAGGATCTACGATGATACATAGAATCACTGAAAATTCTCATGGACATCCATTAAAGAACCAGAAGATTCAGTTGTTACATGATAGTTTATGTACTGCATGTTCACAAGGAAAATTAGTGACTAGACCATCTTATCCTAAAGTTGGTTTTGAATCCCTATCATTCCTACAAAGAATTCAGAGGGATATATGTGGACCTATTCACCCACCAAGTGAACCATTCCGCTATTTTATGGTTCTAATTGATGCATCCGCAAGATGATCACATGTTTGTTTATTATCTACTCGTAATGTTGCTTTTGCTAGATTACTTGCACGGGTTATTAGGCTTCAAGCACATTTTTCAGATTATCCGATAAAATCAATACGCCTTGATAATGCTGGTGAGTTTACATCCAAAACTTTTTATGAGCATTGCAAAGCAGTGGGAATTGATGTTGAACATCTAGTCCCACATGTGCACACCCAGAACGGATTAGCAGAATCATTCATCAAATGCCTCCAGGTAATTGCGAGAACTTTATTATTAAGAACACAATTACCAAGTTCTGTATGGGGACATGCTATTTTACATGCTGCTGCATTAATTTGTCTTCGACCTACTGCTTATCACCAATATTCACCATTACAACTTATGTTTGGCCATCAACCTAATATATCTCATTTATGTACTTTTGGTTGTGTTGTATATGTCCCAATTACTCCTACTCAAATAACTAAATTAGGTCCCCAAAGACGTTTAGGGATATATGTGGGTTTTGATTCACTGTCAATTATTAGATATTTGGAACCTTTGACGAGTGATCTTTTCACAGCACGATTTGTGGATTGTCATTTTGATGAGATAAAAATTTTATCTCTGGGGGAAAGAAAAACCTCTCCTGAAGAGAAGCGAGAATTTGATTGGAAGGTTCCAAGTTTGATCCATTTAGATCCATACACATCCCAGTGTGAGAATGAAGTGCGAAAGATAGTGCATCTTCAAACAATTGCTAATCAGTTACTAGATGCATTTACATATGCTAATAGGGTAACAAAGTCATATACACCAGCTGCTAATGTACTATCTCGGGTGATTGTTCCCGCAGAACGATCTAAACAATTAGCAGCAACTGAATCATCTGTTGCACGACAGAAGCGTGGTAGACCATTAGGATCAAAAGATACCGTTCCTCAGAAAAGGAAAATAAATTATCAGAATTCTGATGGAAATAAAACTCGAGTTACCAATACATCCACTTTCTCTAGATCAATTCCAGTAGAGTTAGATGTCCCTAAAGTGACAGAAGCCCCTATAGTGGCAGAAATCCTAGAAGAGAGACAAGAAAATGGAAATGAAGAAATATCCATAAATTATGCAAGAGAAATGTGGAATCGTGAAGAAACAATCATCGATGATATATTTTCATACACAGTAGCTACTGAAATTATTAATGATGATTATGAACTTATAGTATTGATGATTGTAGACAAAAGCATGATTGGCTTAAATGGAAAGAAGCAATTCAAGCAGAATTAAATTCTTTAGCCAAACGTGAAGTATTTGGACCTGTAATCCAAACACCTGCAGATGTCAAACTTGTCGGATATAAATGGGTTTTTGTACGAAAATGAAATGAGAAAAATAAAGTCATGAGATATAAGGCACGACTTGTAGCACAAGGTTTCTCGCAGAGACCTGGTATTGATTTTGATGAAACGTATTCACCAGTGATGGATACAATCACATTTCAATTTTTATTAAGTATGGTTGTTTCAGAAAAGCTTGAAATGCATATAATGGACGTAGTGACTACTTATTTATATAGGTCACTCGATTCAGATATCTATATAAAAATCCCTGAAGGATTTAAAATGCCAGAAGCATATAAATCGAGATCTCGTAATTTGTATTCAATAAAGTTGCAAAGATCCCTGTATAGATTAAAACAATCTGGACCGATGTGGTATAATCGTCTTAGTCAATATCTGATCAAGAAATGGTATATTAATGATCCAGTATGTCCATGTATTTTTATAAAGAAATCCGAATCTGGATTTGCTATTGTAGCAGTATATGTTGATGATATGAATTTAATTGGAACTCCTGAAGAGCTCCTGAAAACTGCTGAATATTTAAAAAGGGAATTTGAAATTAAAGACTTGGACAAAACAAAGTATTGTCTTGGCCTGGAGATTGAGCATAAACCAAATGGAATACTTGTTCATCAATCGGCATATGTTGAAAAGATTCTAAAAAGGTTTAATATTGACAATGCTCATTCGTTAAGTACTCCTATGGTTATTAGATTTCTTGATCCTAAAAAGGATCCATTCCGGCCTAAAGAAGATAATGAAAAGATACTTAGTCCTGAAGTACCATATCTAAATGCGATTGGTACTCTATTATATCTTGCACAATGTACTAGACCTGATATTGCATTTTTAGAAAATTTATTAGCAAGATTCAGTTCAGCACCAACTCGAAGACATTAGAATGGAATCAAACATATTTTTCGTTACCATGGTGGTACAATAGACTTGGGATTATTTTATGCATCTAACAATTTTTCAGGTTTAATTGGTTATGTTGATGCTGGATATTTATCTGATCCCCATAAAGCACGTTCACAAACGGGATATGTTTTTACTTATAATGGCACAGCAATCTCATGGCGATCCACAAAGCAGAGTCTTGTTGCTACATCCTTAAATCATTCGGAAATCCTTGCACTTCATGAAACAAGTCGAGAATGTGTTTGGCTAAATTCTATTATTCATTATATTCGAAGTACATGCGAATTTTCATCATCCAAAGAAATGCATACACCAATATTTGAAGATAATGCAGCTTGTATTGCTCAGATAAGATGAGGGTATATCAAAAGAGATAGAACCAAGCACATTTCTCCAAAATTCTTCTATACTCATGAACTTCAATAAAGTCGACAAATTGATGTCAAACAGATACGGTCTACAGATAATCTTGCAGATCTGTTTACTAAAACATTACCGACGTCAATGTTTGAGAAATTATAGTTTGGAATTGGCATGCGTCGGTTTTGTAAATTATAGAATTAATTAAGAGGAGCATGCAATCAAGGGGAGCAAATTTTTGAAGATAACAATACATGTGCACTGCACTCTTTTTTCCTTTGACCGGATTTTGTCCCACTGAGTTTTACCGGCAAGGTTTTTAATGAGGCAGTTTTGAACACATCAATACCATTTATGATCAGAAGATCATGGTATACATTTTAAGAGAAGATCCAACAGAAATCATTATATATATATATATATATATATTTATTAAGTTTGAATTTTTCTTAACAAGTTTCAACATTATAAGTGGTAGCATTCAAGGGGGAATGTTGTAAAGTAAAGTGAATGCACCGCTCATAATGATCAAATTGCACACTAGCACCGCTTGCCAAGATTTTTATTGTGCAAGTGGCAATTGGGATGTGAATGGGCTATAAATAGGTGCTTACTCTCTTTGTAATAAATATGGTTTTGGGGCTTATTTCTCATTTCATCTATTTTATCTCTTTCTCTTGGATTGCTTCTCTTTACTTGTAATACTTCCTCTATTTTTATTTATTTATTTAATTTGGTTTTACTTTATTTTATAACAGTTTTATATATATTCATGCTCTCTATTCCTTTTATATGTTTTTTACTCTGTCTTTACTACTGCTATCAAACATATACGAATATACTTTGCAAAAGGGTTTCTATATATATATATTTACTATTGTCTCTTCTGCTGCTTTTAATTTACAACAATAATCAAATTTTTTTTTTAATTTGATACCTTGTGGGTCAGAGAACTATCAGGACCAAACGAGATTAAATAATATAAATACGTCCGGATAACTACTTCTAACAATGGAAGATGAGAATTATCGGAATCAATGGTTCGAACAACTGCTCCTAACAACGGTTTTAATAAAGGGGAGAGGTTTAACCACACAATTATATTTTTATTAACAATAGCAATAATATAAATTTACATGGTTGCATAAAGTATTAAACCTTGATGGCTTGAAGGAATTTGACGCCTCCAACTATCATAGCAAGGAAGATTGTGTATCTGATAATCATTACATATTCTATTATCTCTTCGTTTAGTAATGACATGGTTATAGTACTATGTTGTGTTAAATACAATAATATAAAAAATTAAAAAAATATGTGGAAGCCAGCTTCTAGTATTTTCCAAATATTTTTTTATTTTTTTAATTATATATAATAATAATAAATGTATAATTTTATTTTATAATATATATAGTATATAAATATATTCTAAAATATGTATATATAATACTTTAACATTTTAATTTTTTATATTTATTTGTAATTTTTAATGAATATAGTATTTATTTTATTATTTAATTTTTTAAGTATTTTTTTTAAAAAAAATTAAGTTTGAGTAACATATGTTAATTTTTTATTGAACTATTCAAATAGATAAGATTATTAAAATATAAAAAGTTAGAGGGTAAAAACGTCATTCTAAATTAATAATTTAATATATGAAATGAAATGGTCATGTAACACCCCCTGACCCGACCCGACTGGGTCGACTCAGAGAGCATTACCGGGTTTTCAAAACTTTTCTTAATTCTGTTTATAATCTAAAAATCAAATAATTTATAATTTAAAAATCATTTCTAGTGAGCCCATTAAAATCAGATTTCAAAAATTTTGGCAGAGTTCCCTCTGTTTTTCTGATTTCCCAAAACCTGTTTCAAATAAAATCTCAAATAAAATAAATATCACACTTCAAATCTCTTTTTCCAATTAAATGCGCACTCTGCCGTTTAGTGCGACTTTCAAACAGTTCTTAAATAAAATAATTCATAATTCATTATTTACAATCCTTTGAAAATGAAAAACATAAATCATAAAACAATTAATTACAAAACATAATTATATAACATCTTTACATACTCCTGTATATGCATGTGTAACTAACTATAATATACAGAAATATATGACTACTCAAAATGTGGTGACTCTGGACTCTTCAGTCTGCAGGTATCTCCTCTCTACTCTTTCTCTGCCTCGGTATCCCTGTGACCTACGCGCGATAAACATCAACGCGCTAAGCATATAGCTTAGTAGGTGTACACTAAAATAGATTGAAATATAATATAAAACAATATATATCTTAAATTCAGAAATTCAGAAAGATAAAGATGTATAAACAATATAGCTTAAATTCAGAAATTCAGACAGATATAGATATAAAACAACCATTAGATTTCAATTACTGAAACTATATAAAATAAAGTATTTCAAAAGTTTCAGGATTTCAATTTCAATATCATCAGAAATTCAGACAGATATAGATATAAAACAACCATTAGATTTCAGTTACTGAAACTATACAAAATAAAGTATTTCAAAAGTTTCAGGATTTCAATTTCAATATCATTTCTTTATTTTCCATAACATTTTCTGGCTATCAGTTCTCAATTGGGCCCATGATACACATAACAGGGTTTACAAGACTGGATTACGGGTTTTACAGTCGGGTTTCCCATCTCATAAGAAATGGTATCCCTATATAAACAGTCGGTTTCCCATTTCATAATGAAATGGTGTCCGTATTTCACAGTCGGTTTTCCATTTCAAAGGAAATGGTATCCGTAGAATCATCATCATAATCATCAGGAATATCGGTGCAGTACTGCTAATTTACCCAATTGACATGTCAATCTCCTATATCCATATTTCCCTATACATATATCAGGGTCATAATTCAGGTATTCCAGATTTCACAAATCATCAAAAATTCTCAATTTTCAACTTTAAAATTCTTACAACACAATCAAATAAATTTTATAAAACAGAAATCCTCTCAATCATTCATTTATAGTCAAATTCAATTTTCGATCAAATTCAAATCAATACACACATTTGCAAAATCCAAATATATCATCAATAATTATATAAAAGAGACTCAAAATTATATTCAAATTTATTTCACAAATCAATATCAAATCAAATTGCCTCAAAATCATTTCATTAATTTATCACAAATAATATATATATATATATATATATATATATTCAAAATCAATTTATAATAAACAATATATATACCAAATCATCCCAAGATCAAGTTCAAACAACAAATCATAAATAATATATCACAAATAAACTAAAAACAATATAATATAACGATTCCGAAAATTTCTGAAAAATCTGAAAAATACGAAAATTAGTGTACACTGAACCTGGATAATTTCCTAACACTTTTCTTTCCTACTCTTCTTCTCCTTCTTCTTCTCTTTCCTTTCTCTCTCCTCTTCTCTCTTCTCTCCCGCTTCACTCTCCTTCTTTTCTTCTTTTCTTCTTTCTTTTCTTCCTTTCTTCCTCACGCCAACTCTCTGTCTCAATTTTTTTTTTTTTTGTTTTGAGATTGCTTTGAATTTTTTAGCTTTTGTGCTGTGCCAATTGTTTTGTTTTGACTTTTCAATTTTTTTTTTTTCATCCACTACCAATATTATATATATATAATATCTTCTTAATTACAAATGACCTTTGAACTTCTTAAAATCCCACAATGGCACAACTTTACTCTTAATCACATGTGATTTATCAATCCTCCTTTAATTATCAAACTAACCCACCAATCACATTCCATCTCAATAATATTCCAAAAATATTCCATACTTATCCAATTACCAAATTGACTTCACCAATATTCAATTGAACCTATTATTCTCCAACTGCACCATGAAAATAATATTTCTAAGTAGTCACTATTCGTTTATACACTATGTATCGACTATATATACTTTTCACCAATTTAAATCACTTACTTAACTTTTGCATGCTCAATAATAATTAATAATAATCCAAGGATATTTATTCTATTTACGAAAAATTAGGGGCGTTACAGGTCAATTTATATTTTTTTTGTTATGTTTGACCGTTAAAATTTTAGTATGAACTAAATTGACGTACTTTAAAAAAATTATGCACCACATGAGCTGAGAAAAAGAAAAGGTCAAAATATTACAGCTTTAAATAAGTTAGAGACTAATTTAATAATTATTCTAAATAGTTAATAAATATTCAGCCCATTAATTGAAGCATGGTAGTAATTAGTAAATATCGAACCCATCAATTGAAGCATGATAAAATGAAGGGTAATTATCAATTTAGTTCCTAACATTTAAGGAATTATTAATTTTTTAATACGGTTCATATATTTGTATCATTATACCCTAATTTTCTAAAAATGTATCATTATGGTCCCTTTCACTAATTTTCTAACGGTCAAGCCTTACTGAATTGGCAAAAAGATTGAATTGCCCTTACTCTATTTAAATGAGTCAAAATTATAATTTTAACCTCAAATTTTTAAAAAGATTATTAATAATTAGAATGATAATATGGTCATTTCATATAAATATTTAAAAAAGAAATTTTTAAATATATTTTTAAATGGATCTCCACCGTTCATCAAGATTGATGGACGGTGAATATTATATTAAAATTTAAAAAAAAAAATGAGGAACAAGCATCTCCAGCAATAGAAATCGATCTTCATCGCTAGAAAGGTTGCTAAAGATCAAAGGGTCTCCAGCAATGGAGACCCAATTTCTTCAACAAACCCAGATCTCCATTTTCAGTAATGAAGGTCACCGGGTTCGTTGAACTTCGATCTCCATTTTTTCATCTTCTTCATAATCTCGTAAGTTAGCCCTTTATCTTCTTCATCATCTTATCTCTTCTATAAATATCTCTGTTCTCCATCAAACATCATCCATAAAGGAAAAAAACTTATTTTTCATCATCTACCACCTCATTATCATCTTTATCATCACCATTAACTCTTTGTTTCATCATCTTCATAACCATCATCTCTCTTCACCCACCACTACAAAACCAAATCAAACAAAGGAGATCCAACGGCCAATGAAGAAGATCCAGCATTGCCGATTTTATACATTCTTTTTTAAAAAAATTTATTGATTCTTTTTTCATTAATACTCAAACTCGGTCTCCAAATTAAAGAAAGAAAGAGAGAAACATAGATGAGAGTTCAGAGAGAGAGAGTAAATGAAGAGAGAAATGATTACAAAAAATTTTAAATTGTTTTTTTCACTAACACTCAAACACAATCTCCAAATTAAAGAAAGAAAGAGAGAAACATAGATGAGAGTTCAGAGAGAGAGAGAGAGTAAATGAAGAGAGAAATGAAACATTTTTTTTCAAATTTTTTTAAATTATTTTTTTCACTGACACTCAAACACAATCTCCAAATTAAAGAAAGAGAAAAAGAGAGATAAGAGTTTAGAGAGAGAGAGGGGGACGAAATAGACAGATTTTGTTTCGTCCAGGGGTAGATTTATTTATTTAATTTTTTAATTTTTTAATTTTTAATTTGAATTAGATATGTCATTTTACCAAAAAATTTACTGTTAATCCATTAATAGATTTAAAGATAAAAATAACTCTAAAACCGTTAAGTTTGACTAACGAATGACTCACAAAAAGACCAAATTGATAATTTCTAGAAAGTTAGTGCCCAATGATATCAATAAACAAAACTGCCTTAAAAAATTGATGATTCATCAAAAGTTAAGGACCAAATTGATAATTGCTCTAAAATAAAAAGTAGGACAAATTATAATGAATTACCCTGACATTTGATCATATTGTAATAAAATTTTAATTTTAACCTTAATTATATATTAGTATGATTGACTACTGGTTGACAGTTAAGAGTTAACGGTCAACCAGTAGTTAGAAGAGTACTATGATCATTTTTCCTTAATTTATTTCTATAAAATTTAAAAAATTTAAAAAAATTTAAATGTATCTCCACCGTCCATCAAGATTGATGGAAGGTTGAGATTATATTGAAAAATAATTTTTAATTTTTTTTTTAAAAAAAAAGAACAAGTAAATTTTTTTTAAAAAAAAATAAATCATGGTGGGTGGAGATCCAATATCCACCGTCTATCAATATTTATGGACTTGGAGATCCAATCTCCACCCAATCAAGAATTAAAAAAAAAAATTGAAGGAACCATCGTTGGATCTCCAGTGATGGTGGTGGCCATCTAGCCATCGCTGGAGGGCCATCACCATCGCTAGATATATCCAGCGACACCATCGGCCATCGTTGGAGATCCAGTTATGGCCGATGGCCCCCATCGTTAGATATCGGGATGGCCTCTCGATCGCCTTTTTTTTTTTTCTTCATTTGGTAGAGATCCAATCTGAATTTCCACCTAAAGTTGCTTTTTTTTTTTCTTTAATTTTTTTTAATATGATCTCCACCGTCCATCAATCTTGATGGACGGTAGACATCCATTTTAAAATAATTTTAGTTTTTTTTATTTTATTATTTTTTAATTATGGGTAATTTTGTCATTTTATATATAAAGTATGGTCAAAAAGTTAATTTTGATTGAGTCAACTGACGATAGGGTAGTAACGTGTAATTAAGGCTAAACTCACGATTTCATTGCAATACGGCCAAATATCAGGATATTTCATTGTAATTTGTCCTAAAGAGTACCCTTTAACTGTAACTTTATTATTATTATCACGATCTATTGGGACTCGTGGATATCAAATATTATATACGATCCGGATATCTAATTTCATAATAGTGGAAAAATCTATTCATAATAAAGATGGAACTTAAACCTCCCATCATAAATACGAATAAGGAGGTGTACATCACCCAATCAAAAATGAGTGAATGTCAAAACAATAGCTTAATTGAGTTTCAAAATTAGCGCCGATTAGTCTATGTACTTTGATATGTAAATAATCATATTATACACACACTTGTACCTAATTCTCAAATGCATACGTTTATGGGTTGTCAAACGAATAATGTTTGTTTTTATTGAAATTTTTTGTGTACCTAATTTCTTTAAGTCTTTATATTGCATCTACGTGAAACTATCAATGAAAAGACGTGTTTACAGTTTACCTCCATGCTGACCTCATATTCTTTCTCATTTACTTCAAACTTGGACATGTTCGACTCCTCACCCTCATTAAATATGTTATTACGAAAAGATAATTTAGTGTATATGGCATATACGTCTATCCATTGAAATAAAATATCTAATCGCATGAGATATACATATTATATGATAAGGCATAATTAAATTGCACATATATGCCTAATGCATTAAAGTATTTTTCGCGCTTTCTTGCTGTCAAGCAAAAAGAAAAGGCCAATTGTGTTTTTGAGTTAATCGAAATGCCATGATGCATGGGGGAAGAGAAAGGCTAGTTGAGAATGTGTTAGAGTGGGTCTGTAATTATTCGCAAGAATATCAAAGTACCCATAAAGCTTTCAAGGTTTCTCCAACTGGTCTTCAAAAGCCTTCCTCTGCCTGGTTGCCTCCCTCTTCTGGTCATTTAAAATTAAACATTGAAGTGTGTAGTAACTAAAAATAGTCAAGCCTAATAATGCTAAAGCCTGAATCAAGATCTGGTCTAAAGACAAGGTTCAACCAAAAATTAGAAGACACATAGGCCCAAAAAACTAATCACATAACGACCATGTCGTTCGACTGTTTAACCATGGTCTGACCATGCTATTAAAACGGAGGTTCATCGACTCGACTTTGTCAAATTGACTAAAAGAACTATGGTTCGACCATGTTGCTCGAATGTAGATCCTTGATCTGATCACGACCATCAAAGATCGTGGCTCGACCATGTCGGTCGACTATAGATCATCGATCTGATCATGACCTTCAAAGGTCATGGCTCGACCATCAAGAATCATGGCTCGACCATGTCGATTGACTGTAGATCCTCAATCTGATTATGACCTTTAAGAGTCATAGCTCGACTGTGTCGCACGACCTTAGACTCATGATTTAACTATGACCTCCAAGTGTAGGTTCATTATCTTAGCCATGTTTATTTAACCAGGAGACTATAGCTCGACCATGTTGCTCAACTATGGGTCGTGACTCGACGTTAAGTCATAAATTCATGAGGAATGTCTCGACCTTGGCTAAAGGCCATAATTATCAGACTTTATACTTGAGGTCTGATGGACCCAATTAAGGAGGTAATTATATCCTCCTTGATTTGGGCTGAAATATCTGTTATGCCGAAGTATCTGGGAGGCCGAGATATTAGGTAGGATGATCCACTCCCCAACGGGTGGATCACCCCCTATAAAACCCAACCCTTACTCACTTAGAGGTTCACGATTTTATTTCTCACTTACAAGCATTCAGGGCAATTAATCAAGCATTCTTGGCTTTTTAAGCCACGATTCTCGAGAATCACCATTCTCATGCAAATTTCGATTGCCGGCATACGCTATTCATACACGATTCCAATCATCTCGCATTCGTACTTTCTACCATTAACGATTTATACTCATAAAGTATATTTCATTGCTATTTATTTACTATTGACATTCGATTTATCATAATTGGATTAATCAGAGTGTATTTGGCCGGCACTGTCTCAGTATCCAAGTACTCTATCGACCTCGTAACTCTAGTTTTGCAGGTTGTAGTACCCCGATCTTCGTCCTACTATTTTCGTGATTTACAATGTGGCTGTGAGATAGAACAACAACAGTATTAGTTTAAGGGCTGTGATCAAGGATGAGAAGAGGTTTGTTGTAGCTGCTTAAGCTAAATCTTTGGTGGGTGGTTTTTCTGCTAAGGTGGGTGAATGGCTGGCCCTGAGAGAAGGTGTCTTGCTAGCTAAACGATTGGGAGTCCATATGCTTTATGCAGAGGTAGATACTTCAAATATAGTTGCTAAGTTTTCTAAACTTGTTGTGAATCGAGGAGAGGCTGGTGTGGTGATCGAAGATGTTAAAACCTTATTTAAGGAAGTGGGGATATCTAAATCTCATGTCATTTCTCGTCAAAGTAATGGGGTGGCACATATCCTTATTGTCTTCGCTTTGTCCTCTAAGGAGGAGGATCAATGTTGACAAAATGTTTGCGTTTAGAGTATTTTTCCTTTTTTGTTAGTTGTTCTCTTTTGTGTTAGTTTTGTTTGCATTAAAAAAAATGAGAAAAGAAAAGGTCAATCAACTCAAGAAAAAGTATCCACACGTAAAAAGCTTCTGCAATTTATTCACCTGCTTGTTATTCATAAGCACCCATAAGCTTAGCGTATTTTGCCTTCGCTGTAAACAGTAGCAATTGCCAGGTGAGATATTTGTATAGCTCATTCTAAAGGCAACACATAGATGGTCATGGTTATTTCCATCGTGCGCACCGCATACTTGGGTTGGGTTGGGCCAACCGGGACTGATTTGCTTTGGGCCAATAAACAATTATGAGCTGGGTTTATTGGACCTTTGTTGAATAATGATTTAAAGGATGACTAGATTCATCGCGTGAAGATTTTATAGGTAAAATATTATAGTCCTATTTGGAAGAGCTTTTAATTTGAACTTTTGACTTCTTGGAAGCTCTTCTTGCAATAGTTATGGGCTTAATTGGCTAAGCTTATAAAAGTAGCTTTTGGGCTTTTGAACCCTAAAAATGACTTTTAAATGTGTTTAGTAAAATTTGTAAAAGAGCTTATGACTTCCATAAGCTCTTTTAGGAGAAGTCATCTTCTCATGGCTTCTCCCAAAAGAGCTTCCACATAAAAGCGAGAAGCTAAAAATGATTTTAATAAATTTTTATATTTCTCATTTTACCCTTTTAACAATTAATAATAGCAAAAAGAAAATTCCAATTATATCCTTTTTAAGTATATTTGTTTTTTTATTAATATATTTATGAGTACTTTTCTTAAAAAATATATATATACATTTTATTATTTTACTTTTATTAGGATTGATTTGTTTAGTATTTTTTAAGTTTTATTATTTATTAAAATGTTACTATTAATAAAAAAATTAAATATCAATAATTTTGTATATATTATTTAAACTCAAGGATATACTGGTCATATTTTAATTAGAAGAGATTTTTAAAAATTTTAGCCAAACAAGTTTAAAAGCTATTTTCAAATATATCATCCAAATGGTAACTAAAAAGCTAGTGCTTCTACTATTAAAAGTCAAAAGTAAAAGCTATTCAAAACGAGTCATATATAATTTGACTTTAACTAGAAGAGCTTTTATAACTTAAAAGCTTTTATACAGAAATATCCAAACGAGTCAAAAAGCAGCTTTTGAACTCAAAAAGTTAATAAGTCATTTTTATAAGCTATTCCAAACAGGTTCAATATCTAAATATTTGCCATTGTTGACTGTAAATGTGAAAAAAAAAATGAAGTTACCATATAGTAATGTATCACTGTCATGAGTAATCAATCAAATATCATTATATATAGGGAATTTAGCAAAATTGCCCAAATAGTAGTAAACAGTTGCAACACTACCCAAGCTCCACTAATTTTTGCAACATCTACCCAAAGCCATTTTTTGGACAAAATTGCCCTTACTTTTACATTTGACCACTGCACTGTCTTCTTCTTCTTCTTCATCTAGACAACTTTCTTCACCTCAGCCGGTTCTCTCGTCGTCGCTTCTTCTCTTCTCTTCTTCACATTTTCTTATTTTTCCTCTCTTCTCTTCTCCATAAATCTCTTACCCAACCTAAGCCAAGAAATTCTCAAGTTATCTCTTGCAAATAAACCATTGATCCATCTCACAAAGTCTTCTTCTCCATCAAAAATTCCAAGGTTAGTGTTAAACTTTTTTTTTTAGTCAATGTAGACCTTTATGGGTTTTGAATCAGTCGTAGGCATTTCACATTTGTTAATCCTCCATCAAAAAATGAAGAATGAATTTTTATAAAAAAAAAATTTTCATCATGCCGACCCGATGGTTTTGGCCCGATGCGTTTGGCCCGATGGTTTTTTTTCATGTTTTTTCATTGTTTTTGGCCCGATGGTTTTATCATGTCGGCCCGATGGCCTTACCCCGATGGTTTTTATCATGTATTTTGACATGGCGGCCCGATGGCATTGGCCCGATGGTTTTGTTTCATCATGTATTTGGCCCAATGGTTTTATCATGTCGGCCCGATGGTTTTGTTTCATCGTGTATTTTCACATGGCGGCCCGATGGCCTTGCCCCGATGGTTTTCTTTCATAATGTATTTTCATATGGCGGCCCGATGGTTTTCTTTCATCATCTATTTTCACATGGCGGCCCGATGGCTTTGGCCCGATGGTTTTATCATGTCGACCCGATGGCCTTGGCCCGATGGTTTTGTTTCATCATGTATTTTCACATGGCGGCCCGATGGCCTTGGCCCGATGGTTTTCTTTCATCATGTATTTTCACATGGCGGCCCGATGGTTTTATCATGTCGGCCCGATGGTTTTGTTCCATCGTGTATTTTCACATAGCGGCCCGATGGCCTTGGCCCGATGGTTTTCTTTCATAATGTATTTTCATATAGCGGCCCGATGGCCTTGACCCGATGGTTTTCTTTCATCATGTATTTTCACATGGCGGCCCGATGGCCTTGGCCCGATGGTTTTGTTTCATCGTGTATTTTCACATGGCGGCCCGATGGTTTTGTTCCATCGTGTATTTTCACATGGCGGCCCGATGGCCTTGGCCCGATGGTTTTCTTTCATAATGTATTTTCATATGGCGGCCCGATGGTTTTCTTTTATCATGTATTTTCACATGGCGGCCCGATGGCCTTGGCCCGATGGTTTTGTTTCATCGTGTATTTTCACATGGCGGCCCGATGGTTTTCTTTCATCATGTATTTTCACATGGCTGCCCAATGGCCTTGGCCCGATGGTTTTATCATGTCGGCCCGATGGCCTTGGCCCGATGGTTTTGTTTCATAGTGTATTTTCACATGGTGGCCCGATGGCCTTGGCCCGATGATTTTATCATGGCGGCCCAATGGCCTTGGCCCAATGGTTTTATCATGTTGACCCGATGGCCTTGACCCGATGGCCTTGCCCCGATGGCCTTGGCCCGATGATTTTTGTTCATGCCAGGCCGGGAGTTTTGATACTTTAATTGAATCAATGTTTTATTAACATTTTTTATTTGAATGCAGGAAGGAGTATGGATAATGTGCAGTTGATAATCAATTGGGATGGACATTGGGTGTGTGAACAAGGGGTTTATTGGTATGATGGCAAGAGATCAAAATGGGTGTTATTTCCAAGAGAAGCAACTTATGCTCAACTATTAGATAAAGTGTATGCCGTCACTGGGATTGACAGAAACTGTTTCCGAGTCATTATAAAGACGGTTGCTCATACCATCCGCCCAAGCATGCTTGGTGAGATAAGTGATGATGATGATGTTATAATATTATTACGTCAAAAGAATGTTGACCCTTTAGTTTGTATAACCGTGTCTGAGATTGGCCAGAGTGACCGACAATTGCAGCAGCAATGTTTTCCAGAGTCATCTAACATCCCATCAATCTTCAGTTTCCTTCATCGAAGGGAAGTAACTACATTCGGGAAGGCTACACACCAAATTTAAATGATGCTACGGTTGAAGAAGAATTTAAAGTTGTTGATGATTTCAGTAACGAAGCCAGAGATAATGAGAAGTCCGAAGATGTTCAGGGTGCTAGAAACAGTAATGAAGGGTTGGTGCGAGCCACGTCTGTAATGTGTTCAATTAATGATGTTGAAGTAGCTTCGAGAGCTATGCCGATTATGATTGCAAATGGGGAAGTCTTTGACAGTAAGAAAGAGTTGCACTCCCAACTAAGAAGGTACGCTGCTGCAAATCGTTTCAATTTGAAAGTGTGGAAGTCCGATACTTCACGTTTTGAGGTACGTTGTGCTGTTGGAGAATGCAAATGGCGGCTACATGCATTCAAGGTTACAAACACTGATTTTTTTCGGATTACCAGATTTGACGACAAACACAGTTGCTCAATGGAGAAAAGGTTTTCATGGAATAGAAAGGCTAGTGCACAGTTTATTGGCGAACATATCAAGGAGAAATTTCGTGATGGTCGTATCTACAGACCAAAGCAAATCATAAGAGATATCCAAAATGAATTGGGCATTACAGTAAATTACCACAAAGGATATCGGGCTAAACATATTGCTATGGAGGAGGTACACAGATCATTTGAAGTTTCTTTCAGTATGTTACCTTATTATTGTTACAT
The DNA here is from genome assembly GCA_003430845.1 of Xanthoceras sorbifolium. Classification (NCBI taxonomy): domain Eukaryota; kingdom Viridiplantae; phylum Streptophyta; class Magnoliopsida; order Sapindales; family Sapindaceae; genus Xanthoceras; species Xanthoceras sorbifolium. Next base: position 23,767,197 of record CM010612.1, read on the forward strand.
GTTAGAGGAAACAAACCCAGGGACGATCACGAACATCAAGACTGATGATGAAAATAGGTTCATGTATGTGTTCTTCTTCATTAAAGCGTGCATAGATGGTTTTAATGCTGCCATTAGACCGGTTATTGCAATTGATGCCACGTTTCTGAAGGGTTCATATGGGGGTATTTTGTTTGTCGCTGTATGTCAGGACGGGAACGACCAAATATTTCCTTTGGCATTTGGTGTTGCGGATTCCAAGAATGATGCTTCATGGAGTTGGTTTCTATCTCGTCTGCATGATACCATTGGAGATGTTGAAGATCTTATTTTTGTATCTGATAGGAAAAACAGTATTGTCAAAGCTATTGCAACGGTTTTTCCAAATACATACCATGGTGCTTGTTTCATGCATTTAGAACGAAATATGATTTCCATTTATAAGAACAAAGATCTTTCCATACCATTTCGGAAGGCAGCCAAGGCCTACAGAGTTAATAATCACTCATTTTACATGCTACAGTTGTCCATCATTAGTGTTGGAGCTCATCAGTATGTCGTTGATGCTGGAGAAGAGAGGTGGTCCCGAGCATTTTGTCCGAGAAAAAGGTACAACATTATGACTACTAATATTGCTGAGTCAATGAATAATGCAGTGAAAGATTTCGAGAGTTACCCATTATTGCTATGATTGACTGTATTCGAGATATGATGCAACGTTGGTTTCATGATCGGCATACAGTGGCTGCTTCTTACGATACGCAGTTGACAGAAAGGGTTGAGGCACTTATTGGGGTTAGTGATGAATCTGCGTAACATATGAAGGTGTCCCCAATTGCATTGTACCAGTTTGAGGTGCACGATGGAAAACAGAATGGCATTGTTGATTTAGAAAACCGTACATGCAGTTGTAGGGAATTCGATCTTGATCAGATTCCATGTGCACATGCTTTAGCTGCCATAAAATATAGAGGATTGCATTACACAACATTCACCTCACCCTACTACTCGACTGCTTATCTGCTTTCAGCATACAGTGGTGAGATTCATCCTGTAGGCCATCAAGGTGACTGGTTGGTCCCAGCGGACGTTGCAAATACAATTGTTCTTCCACCAGTTGCCCGACGGCCACCAGGTCGACCAAAGAAACAACGTATACCTTCGATTGGAGAAGATGTTGTACGCAGAAGGTGTAGAAATTGTTGGCGCCACGGGCACAACAGCCAAACATGCAAGAATCCTAAAGTAGCGGAACCATCCGGGTGATGAGGATATGCAAGATATGATGTTGATTTATTTATGATATTTTGTTTTGTTGTATTTAATTGCATTTTGATTCGGAGAATTTCAGGAAATGAACAATATAATTCACATTATTGTACAATTTGCAACACATTATTGTACTATTTCAAAATCAATGTTTTGTTGTATGTATGCATTTGAAAAGTTTTATTATTGTACAATTTTAGTTAGCTGTTTTGTTGTATGCAATTAACAGTTTTATTTTGGTTTTTGAAGAGTTTGTAATCAAATAACTTATGAAATTTTTGCCAGAGTTTCCTCTGTTTTTCTAACAACCCAAAACCTGATTTACGAAATCAATGCATTTACCTCAACGTGTATACACTTCATAGCACAATGTTCAATCATTTGCGCATCCTTCCGGTCGATGCGACTTTTCCAATCATTTTATCAAAGCGTAAAAATTAACGTTTACAAAATCAAAGAAAAATTGTACAATAATTTCCAATAACCAATGATATACCTACAACCAATAATTTTCCAATAACCAATAATATTCCAATAACCAAAATTTACAATCATTCCCAAAAACCAATAATATTCACATAAATGAAATATTGAGTTAAATGTACAGGTCATTCTTCATCTGAATCTTCTAGCCTTGCAGAGTTTGCAAATATGTCGATGGACATTTTCTTCCTCAGGGCTTCGATTTGCTTTGCATTGAAATCAAACTTCTGTCTGTATGCAACAATGTATTCAGCAAACACAAGGGTAAATGCACCACAGTGACCACTGCAATAATTTCAATATAATAGCACTGTCAATTATTGAATCAATTATAATAACAATCAATTTAAAAATATAGAGTTCAATTTCACTTACGCCCCCCGTTGTTGTGGAACAGTATCGGGACCTAGTCTTTTGCATGTAAATGGAGTGACCTGTACTTGTCTCCCCTTGTGTTCAAAATAACCTCCTTGATACATAAGGGACGGCAGAAGAAGTGCTAGCGGGGCGACATATTGCTCCCGAAAAGACGGATCAGTTTCCTTACATAAAGAATCATAGATCCGTACTTTTCTTTCAACAAGATTGACAGCCGCCAACACCCAATGATAACCATCCACATTCACAGGCATCAACAACTACATTGAACACATAATTAGCATTTAACTTATAAAGATATTGTACTGTAAAATAGATGCATGATTACACTTACATTATCGATCTCCCACCATGGACGAAACCCTTCGGGTCGTTCTCCGCGAACATAGCCAAGGTAAAAATCCTCCCAAGGAAAGGTAAGGGGATCGTATGCCTCATGTGGTATGGTTCCATCCTTGTTCTTCGGAAGTTTTTTCCACATGTGTTGAAGGGTTGTCTGTAAAATTTTAAAATATCAGTATATTCTTTATAATTAAGTCATGGAAAGTTTATTAAATAATTTATATTTCAATTACAACTTACAAAAAATGTTGGGTCAATCAAGTTGTAATTTTGGGAAAAAATGGTCGGATGCGAAAGCTGGCGCCTCCGTAGTACTGACAAATAAGCCTCAAGGTGCTGTTTTGTAGATAGATCATGGAAAAAAAAATTGCCATTGAGAACTCATCATAAGGAACAGTGCAAGTTAATGACATTAGCATGAAAGTAACAAAATAATTTCTGTTATTTACTAACCAAGCTGTCCAACCAGTCGGTCGCACTCTCAAACTTCTTGAAAAATTCAGGGGTCGCATCCAGTGGTGCCCCAACGTAGCACCTACATATACGGTATAATATTCAGAGGAATATAGATTAAAACATCACACCAAAAAAGAAGTCTGAAAATAGGTTATGCACTTAAATTATGTATGCTTACCTAGCTTTCCTATTTTTTTTGAAAGCCTCGTACTCCGACTTTACTTCCTTATGAACCGGTTTTAACGGCTCGAACTTAATTGGATGGGAGGACCGTGTCTTTTGCTTCTTTGGCCTAGTCGGGTCAATGTACGGGCTACATACGAATGCAGAACGCTTTTTTTTCCTCATACCATATCTTACGCCGAATGCTTTTTTTTCAAGAGCTTCGACACTCTGATTACCTGTGGCACTCGCGATATGCGCCAAGGGAGAGGGAGGACGGTAAATAGTAAGCTGCATGCATTGATCGGGTTCAAGACCCTCCTCCTTTGCTTCATCATTTCTGAGATTTTTTTCCTCATCCACATTGTAGGTTGTATCAAAGATGTCGTCACTCTGATGCAGTTAATAGAACAGTATACGGTTAATACAATGTCAAAAAGGAAATGACAAATGTCGACGTGATTAAATAAAAAATAAATTACCTGTGGCACCTCAGTTCCAGCTGCAAATTTTTCATCACTGCCTCCTGTCTTGCAGACAACTTCAATCAATTTCTCAACTCCTTTCCGCATCTCATCAAGTTCTGTTTGTAGGGTTGCAAACCTTTTGTCAACTTTATCATTCAGTGCGGTCATAGAAGTCTTTAGACAGGCTACTTCTGTGTGGAGGCCATCCAATTTTCTATTCAAATCTTCTGAGTCCTAGCATAATGTCCAAGAAAAAGTTAAATTAACATTTACATAATAAATAATGAACAATACAATTAAGGGACAATATTGGCAACATACCGATGGCCTCCGTCCAATAGGCCGCTCTTCTTGTATTTCAGCTTGCTTATATTTCGGTTGTGGTTGCTCTTCTTCAGCAATATCATCACTATGAGTGTCATGACGGTACTCGTCATCTTCCTTATCACCCATCTCTATATATGGGGCAGACGGATCATTTGAGATGGCACCCGTATCCAACCCCATGAAATAGGACAACTTCAGTTCTTCCTCCGTTGGTTTCAAAGTTTGAAACGTTGAAATCTAACCCAAAAAAAAAAACAAACAGCCCACATAGTGTTATAATAACAATTTATATACCTAACAGAAGTCTTTCAATGTAGTTCATACCTTTCGCCTACTGAAAATGTCATTTCTCAAAGCCTCATATCCAGGACTCATTTTCACTTCCCAGTTCAGAATACGAGGGGCTGTACGAGACACCCTGGTAGCATACTTCTTGATTGAGTACAGCAGAATCGCTTCAATTGCCCACACCTACCAAATAAAACAAAACCATGTTTCAATAAGAGTTTTAAAGAGGTTAAGGGTAAAAAAAGTTAAACACTTAAAATTACCTGAAAAGCATAGACAAATCCATAAAGGTTGATCTTCTCTGTTGTATGGCTCGGATCCTTTTTAGCCTTCTCCATAAACTTCTGATCTCGACCTTTGCAACAGGTCGATAAAGAGTTGAATGTCCTTGAATAGACAAATGAACCCCATGGGAACCGATTGAATTCTTCTAAGTTATCAACCAACTTCATTGCCCAATATTCGACCTTAGTCCTCAGGTCCTTTCCAAGCAATGTCATCTCCAAGATCAGCAACAAAGCTACTTTAATCATGTCATCATCAACATCATGTTCTTCCTCCATACGTTCGAACAAAGTTTGCAATTTTGTTCCAGTCACCTTTTTGGCTCCCTTAAAATATTTCTGCCAAATTCTACACATCTCATCTTCCTGTACAGTAGGGACGACTGTATCCCCAAAACGTAGACCGTTGACGAGGCAAAACTCATTTGCACTGAACCGTATTCTATTCCCGCCAATCAAAAACCACATTTCGTTTTCAGCATTGTCCACATGGCACTCCCGCAACAAGATGTGGTGACAAAATTGACCCGTGAAGCACATTTCATTAACATCTACGAAATGCCCAAAGCACGTTGCTCTTATTTGTTGTTGTTGACGTTCCGTGAGTTTACTCTTCAGCAGCCCGATGCAACCCCATTTAGAATACGTTGTCATCTTGGCATGGAAAAAAAAATTTCCTTAATTTTCATCGGCTCAACCAACTTCTCACTTGCCATTGAATATTAGCCTGCATAAAAAAAAAATTTCGAATTCATCAACATACTAAACAATACAAATATAAATTTTATTTCATCAAATCATGTCGGCCCGATGATTTAATTTCATCGGGTCACAGTGGGCCGATGCTTTGATTTCATTTGGTTTTCTTTCATGGTGATGCTTGCAGGTTGGCCGATGGTTTAGTCTGATCGGCCTGATGAAAGAAAATCGTCGGCCAGCCGTGGCCGGATGATTAAATGTCATCGAGCCACCGCGACCCGATGTTTTACTTTAGTCGGGCCACAGTGGCCCGATGAAACAAAACCGTCGGGTCGCGGTGGCCCGATGACATTTAATCATCCGACCACGGCTGGACGACGGTTTTGTTTCATCAGACCGATCAGACAAAACCATCGTCTAGCCGTGGCCCGATGATTAAATGTCATCGGGCCACCGCGACCCAACGGTTTTGTTTCATCGGGACACTATGGCCCGACGAAAGCAAAACATCGGGTCGCGGTGGCCCGATGACATTTAATCATCGGGCCACGGCTGGACGATGGTTTTGTCTGATCGGCCTGATGAAACAAAACCGTCGTCCAGTCGTGGCCGGATGATTAAATGTCATCAGGCCACCGCGACCCGACGGTTTTGTTTCATCGGGCCACAGTGGCCCGACGAAAGTAAACCATCGGCCAGCTGAGACCCGATGAGTTTTTCATCGGGTCTTCGCTGGCCGATGGTTTTGTTTCGTAGGACACAGTGGCCCGACGAAAGTAAACCATCGGCCAGCTGAGACCCGATGAGTTTTTCATCGGGTCTTCGCTGGCCGATGGTTTTGTTTCGTAGGACACAGTGGCCCGATGAATGTAAACCATCGGCCAGCGAAGACCCGATGAAAAACTCATCGGGTCTCAGCTGGCCGATGGTTTACTTTCATCGGGCCACTGTGTCCTACGAAACAAAACCATCGGCCAGCGAAGACCCGATGAAAAACTCATCGGGTCTCAGCTGGCCGATGGTTTACTTTCGTCGAGCCACTGTGTCCTACGAAACAAAACCATCGGCCAGCGAAGACCCGATGAAAAACTCATCGGGTCTCAGCTGGCCGATGGTTTACTTTCGTCGGGCCACTAAGGTACTGGCCCGACGAAGCAAAACCATCGGCCACCCGTGGCCCAATGCCCAAAACACAAACCTCTAGACAAAAAAATCAGAAGGAGGAGACGATTTCAATCGGTATAGAATGTTACCACGGAAGAAGGAGACGATTTCGTTGCTGTGACCCGATGAACAAATCATCGGGTCTCAGTTGGCCGATGGTTTTGTTTCATCGGACCACTTAGACACAGTGACCCGATGAAACAAAATCATCGGCCAGACGTGGCCCGATGCCAAAACACAAATTTGTAAACAAATAATCACAAGAAGAAATTTTTCCTTATTTTGAACAAGAACAGAAGAAGACGATTTCCTTGCTGTGCTCGAAGAATAACACGACTCCCTGAACCTGCAAACACAAACGAAACGAAGAAGACAAACAGCAGCAGAGAACACAAATGCAGAAGACGAACAGGCGATGAACAGCAGTTGAGATGAACAGCAGTAAAAACAAGCAAGCAAAAACTGTAAAGTGAAAACGTGGAGTCTGGGTCAAATGTGAAAGTAAGGGCAAATTTGTCCAAACAAAGTCTTTGGGTAGCGGTTGCAAAAATTAGTGGACCCTGGATAGTTTTACAATTATTGATTACTATTTGAGCAATTTTGCTAAATTCCCTAAAATAAAAAACATTTTAAAAGAAACAAAAAAACACGCAGCTACAGCATCCCCAGGTCCAAAGATAGTACTCATGTCTCCGACCCCACCAGTTCTCACAAGAAGATAAGGGATAGATAAGGGAAATACATTTTCATTCGTCAGTTGGATACGCTATTTGATCCAACAGCCAGAAATCACACACCACAGATAAAGTACCAAACGTTTACAAAATGATTCGTTTCCTCTGCAAAATATAACACCAAACCAAAAAAACACAAACTCAGTCCCACTCCCTCTCTCACTTCACAAACCCCCTCCTCTCCCGGCGCAGGTTAGTCACACGCCATGGCTTCCACCACAGCAGCAGCCGCCACGTCCTCTTTCATCGGAACCCGTCTCCCAGCTGACATCTACTCCAACTCGGGCCGGGTCCAAGCTCGATTCGGATTTGGGACTAAGAAGACCGTGCCAAAGAAAACCTCCAAACCCAGCATAGATCGTCCGCTCTGGTACCCAGGAGCCAAGGCCCCGGAATATCTCGACGGAAGCTTGGTGGGCGACTACGGGTTCGACCCGTTCGGGCTGGGCAAACCGGTAGAGTACTTGCAGTTTGATTATGATTCGCTGGACCAGAACCTGGCCAAGAACATGGCTGGTAGCGTAATCGGGACAAGGGTCGAGACCAGCGACGTGCAGTCGACACCGTTTCAGCCGTACGCGGAAGTCTTTGGGCTGCAGCGGTTCCGTGAGTGCGAGCTCATTCACGGACGGTGGGCCATGTTGGCCACTCTCGGTGCCCTATCTGTCGAGTGGCTCACCGGAATTACCTGGCAAGACGCCGGCAAGGTACGTACGTTACGTTATATATAGCTTGTACGAACTATAGCAACTTCATGCATGTTTTTTTTTTCTTTCTTGTGTTAAAGTTTTGTAGCTTAATCGATGTTATATGATAATTTTAACTTAGTTAAACTATGATTTGTGAAAAAAATCATAAAAAAGAAATTTAAAAAAATAGGGACCGAAACCTGATTTTGTAGCCTTTTTTATTGTTCATATATTATTTTATTATAAAATTTGCACATCAAAACATAAATAGTAACAAGCAAGAATTGAAGTATATAAATTGGAGAAGATTATAATGAGATAAAAAATAGTTAAGAAGAAGAAGAATCAAGAATTGAATTGAAGTAGTTATTATTAAACTCGATATGAATTTTCAGGTAGAGCTAGTGGAAGGATCATCGTACCTTGGACAACCACTTCCATTCTCCATTACAAACCTGATCTTGATTGAAATATTGGTGATCGGATACATTGAGTTCCAGAGGAACGCAGAGCTCGACCCGGAGAAGAGGCTCTACCCTGGAGGCAAGTTTTTCGACCCGTTGGGGTTGGCTTCTGACCCGGAAAAGAAGGCCACCCTTCAATTGGCGGAGATCAAGCACGCCCGCCTTGCCATGGTTGGTTTCCTCGGCTTCGCCGTCCAAGCTGCCGTCACCGGAAAAGGTCCCCTCAACAACTGGGCTACCCACTTGAGTGATCCTCTTCACACAACCATTATTGACAACTTGACCTCTTAAAAAAAGATATTGAAAGACTCTAAAACACCATGTAGTTTACCCCTTGGTGTGTTATTTTATATATGTGTGCATGTGTTTTTATGATCATCCTTGTAAAGATTATAACATTTGACAGTTTAAAAGAGGAATGTTATTGCTTCGTATTGGTGAAACTATTTTACCTTCCACGGTTTGTGATGCTTGGGAGGAATGGAGAATTTAAATTGAGTAGATTTAAGTCGTTAGTATCTTATGAAATTGAATAAAATTGAATCCATGAAGAAACAGTAGCATTACCAAAATAGTTATAATAAGCAACATGTCAAATGATACGTTGACATGTCGTTTCTACAAAATTAAAAATTATGGAACCGCGAATTTATAAAAATTTATTGAAGGGATAGCATAGTATGAACAACAATTATTTTTTATTTTTAAAAGGGATCACTTCAAATTACTTTTTAATGTTTGATGAAACTTTATCTTTTTATTTTTTTATTTTTTAGTTCGCGTGCCGTTATGTTTTCTAAATAGGTCAAATTTATTATTTGATCAACTATTTGACAGTTAATCATACCTATTTGACAATTTTATCTTTGGAGAATTAATATAATTATAATTTTATCATTTAATATAATAAAAATAAATAAATAAATATTAAATTAAATTATAAAAATTTAAAAATATAAAACATGTTAAAAAGATAATTAAATTAAATTATATTATTAAAAAAATTAACATTTAAAAAATAAGAATAAAAAAAATTTAAAAACTATTAAAAAATAAATAAACTATATAAAATTGAGAATTAAAAGAACTACAAAAATAAAAGGGGTATTATCGTTTTTCCCCCTAAGGTATGAAATACATCATTTTTCCCTCTAATTTGAAACTATTTCCTAAAATCTCCCCTACCGTTACTATTCCGTCAAAAAAGTGATTTATCCGTTTATTCACAAGGGCGTGAAAGTAATTGCAAAATTTAAATAGTAAAGAGACTTTAAAAAAAAACTCAATATATTTATTAACTAGATCAATGGTTGTGATGGAGCCATGTAATCTAGATTATTTTATTTTTTTTTATATAGAGGAGGGCAAAAGCCCAGCAAAAACGAAAGGAAACTAGGGTCCTGTACCCTTCCTAGCAATTGTAATCTAGATTATTGGGATCATAGTAAAACCCTAAAAAACTAATATGCTACTTCAGCGTTGGAGACTAATTTCTCCTTTGTGGTCTCACGACTTCATCTTCTTCATCAAACTATGCGCGCCAAGAAAACCTATTACCCATCATTACTAAACAAAATAAAAATTGCTATTCTTCTCCCACTTTGAACCCTAAAGCTTGTGCTGCAAATAGCAACTTGTACTGCTGTTCTTCTTCTCCTACTTTTAAGTAGTTGTTGCGAGGAACGATTCAAGGTTAGTATTTTTTTTTTTTATAAAATTTTTATTTGAAGTATGTTATTGCTTGGAGACTATTCAAATGCAAAACAACTAATAGTCTCCATGCAATTTTTAAAACCCTAAATCAATTAGAATAAAGAAGTAAACAATGCAAAACAACTAATAGTCTCCATGCAATAACATACTTCAAATAAAAATTAAAATAAAAATAAAAATACTAACCTTGAATCGTTTCTCGCTACAACTACTTAAAAGTAGGAGAAGAAGAATAGCAGTTTTTATTTTGTTTAGTAAGGATGGATTAGGTTTTTTTGGCGCGCATAGTCTGATGAAGAAGATGTCTGATGAAGAAGATGAAGTCGTGAGACCACAAAGGAGAAATTAGTTTCCTACGCTGAAGTGTCATATTAGTTTTTTAGGGTTTTACTATAATCCCAATAATCTAGATTACAATTGCTAGGAAGGGTACATGACCCTAATTTCCTTTCGTTTTTGCTGGGCTTTTGCCCTCCCCTATAATAATAAAAAAATAATAATCTAGATTACATGGCTCCATCACAACCATTGATCTAGTTAATAAATATATTGAGTTTTTTTTTAAAGTCTCTTTACTATTTAAAGTTTGCAATTACTTTCATGCCCTTGTTAATAAACGGATAAATCACTTTTTTGACGGAATAGTAACGGTAGGGGGAATTTTAGTGAATAGTTTCAAATTAGGGGTGAAAATGATGTATTTTCATACCTCAGGGGTGAAAACGATAATACCCCCAAAAAAAAATTATCAGCAGATACTCTTCAGCCCTAAAAATTTATCGGCACTAAAATTGTCACTCACCTCACCTCACCTCAGCACCTCTCAGTCTCTTCTATTTCGTCTTGGCTCTGCTCTAGTGATCTCCCCCATCATTTTTCTCCCTCCTTCCCCACTGTCGCTGCCTCTCTTGCCGGTCATTGTTGTCTTCGCTGCTCAAACCAGTTTCTTCAAAGGTAAGATTTTTTTACCAGTTGCCGGTCTCTTCCTTTAGTGAAACTTGAACAGCTTGTGTATTATTTTTTTGTACAGCTTGTTTAACATGAAGGTTTGTATGCCACTTGTAATTTTGTTTGAAGTGGGTATGGATAATTTAATCTAATTATTTAAAATATGTTTTTGTTTTTGTTTTGGATAAATCCATATATTTGTTCTTGTTTTTGTTTCAATTAAAAAACTGAGTTTCTCTCTTCCTCTTTATAAACCTTTTCTCGCCTCTCTCCCCTTCAATCTTTCACTAATGGATCCTTCCTCTACAAACTCAGTGAATGGTTTTCTACTCCTCTCTGACTCGTGGGATCGATGATCTTGAACTTGTTTATATGTTCAACAACTTCATTTCAATCCAGTTCCTTCAAAGAGTACCCTCTCTTCTCAGATCATTCCATTCACAACTCATTCTTCTTGTCCAGAAACTCCATTTGCCTGTTGGTGAGAAATGGCTTGATGAATACATGGACGAGAGTTCTAAGCTTTGGGAGGCCTGTTTTTGATTTATTTGGTGTTTTCTTTTCTTGAATCAAAATTCATTTCCCTATAAATTTCCAAATTTTGTATTCTTGAGCTTCAAGTTTTCGGAATTTAGAGTTTTTGAGATGTTGAGATATAAGCTACTCAGTTCAGATAAAATTTTTAGTTATGATTTTCAATTGATTTTCTTTTCCTTTGTTGCAGAATCTATGCTAAGATTATTAATTATGAAATTGTTATACACTGAATGAGAAGCATTATTGACAAGTATATTCTGATTTCTGATGAAAGTTTGATTGCTTTACTAAAAAATTTAAATGTATGTATTAAAATTTACTTGTATTTTATGTTTAATTTCAATTGTATGTTATATTTTTTGAATTATAGTGTTGAATATTTAATTTTAAAAATATATATAAATTAAAGCGGGTCAGTTTGGATCGGGTATGGATCACCCCGCTCCGAATGGGTTTGGGTTTGGAGAGGTAATGCAGAATTATTGTGGTGCACGGGTCGGGTTTGAAGCATACTGTCCAAAGTGGGTTTCGGGTTTGGAGTATGCTGATGTGAAACCGATCCGACCCGTTGCCATCCCTACTTGGAGGTCTCGCTAGTCGCTAGTGTAACTATTCGAGGTCTCTAGTCTCAACTACTCTCTAGCTTTGCCTTTCCCAGTAAAAACCCTAAACCCAAGCTCTTTTTATTTTAATATATATATATATATATATATATTTTTCCGGTAAGTAGAAATTGCATGAAATGTGTTAATTTATGAACACCAATCGGTGCATGAATTCATGGTGTTTGTTTATGGTGGGTGCAGATGGTTTCAATTTTCACCTGACACGCGTTTCCTTGTTGGAAATTTGGAGATCGAAATATGGCAGCTGGTAACTTTTTATGGAGTTTCACGAAGAAGTTTTTCACATTTGGGATCGTAGGTCTAACGATCTCGGATAGATACGTTAGTGTTCTTCCGGTTCGCGGCTCATCTATGTGGCCCACATTCAATCCTACAACCAACTCATCGTTGTTGTCCGGTAACGTTTTTCAAGAGAGAGTTTCAAAGTTCTCGTTTATGTTATTGGTCTGATATGTATATCAATTTGGATATGCAGATGATTGGGTTCTGGTTGAGAAGTTTTGTCTCGCGAAGTACAAGTTCTCTCATGGGGATGTGGTGGTTTTCAGGTATATTTTCACATTTCTGTTTCTTAGAAATATTTCTGCGCTTCTTGTTACCACCATTTGTTGTAATATTGTACCCGATGAGCTGAAATTCTTGTCATATGTTTAGTTGATTTTGGAATTTCATTGCTTATCTGTCAAGTGAATGCAGTTGAGTGTCAATTTATTGTTGTATTAGAGAAATTGGAACTCGACTATTTCAAATTTACTGGTGAAGAAGTTTGAATGTTTTTACTAATTAATTAGGTTTGTATCTATTGTTCAGTAATGTCGTGGTACTTGGAAACTATATTGGTTTTTAGTAGTTTGTTGGGGGAAGTGTAACTTCATATTGTTTGGATTTGTTCAGATAAGTATTATAGGATAGCCGGTGTCAGTTTAGGCATCAGGCAACTAACTCTAGCTTTTTTCGTGTGACTACCGTGGGGGGCAACATATGGTGAATCGAATTTTTTATGAGAGTTCAACCCAAGTCATGTTTCTGTGTTTGTTTTCTACAGAGAATGTTTTCAACGTAATGATAATTCTGAGTTATCCATGGTGAACTGGAGCTAAGCTGGGCTGACTTTTGGGCTGATTGTTCATGCTTGTCTTTTACATAGAGGATTGCTTTCAGATATCGCTTGACTTTGAGCCGTTGTCTGTCGGTTGACAGAACAATTCCTTTAAGAGTATTGTTATTTTTGTGCGTCCATTTATGTGAACTTAACAGGAGTGGTTTGAGATACTTAATCATAATAATAATTTGTAGATACTATTGAAATTTACTCATTCCATTTTCCTCGGGACATCTAAAATGTTCACAGGCTTGGTCACACTTACTAAACAACTGTGCCCCTCTTCAAGGTTTGAGCTGGTTTGTTCTAATCATGAGCAAGCTGAATTGGGGTCATGAAACTTGAGAGCTTTCTTTGAATGATTTGTTTGCACCTAGGTATTCCAAATTCTTACCTAAGCTTGCATTTGTATCTTCTCCAAATATGATTAGTTGGAGCTTAATTATATTGAAATTAACCAGTATTTAATAGCTCATTCAAGGCAATATATTCTATACATTTATGGTGTTCTGCTTTCTCTCAGCTGAAGGCTTTTGGATTTTCATTATACAATTGCCTTTCACAGATATTTGTAATATATACTGAGATTTGTTTCTTAAGACTAATGAAGCATATCACAGATGCAAACTACCAATGTTGTAAATACTTGTAATTTAATAATGCTATAGTTGCACTTTTGCAGCTCCCCTAACAATCACAAGGAGAAACTCATAAAGAGAATTACTGGTTTACCAGGTGACTGGATTGGAACTCGTGATTTTAATGTGGTGAAGATTCCAAAGGGACATTGTTGGGTTGAGGGAGACAATCCATCTCTTAGCATGGATTCAGGATCTTTTGGCCCAGTAAGTCGTTCTCTGGCACCATACTGATGAATTGTCGAGTTAATAATTGTTCTGATAGATGATTATTATTGTTGATATTTAGAAAAAAATTTCTTAGCCTTATTTCTAATTTCTAATTAGAATCTTTTTAGAATACAGTATTTTAATCCAATTACTGTTCAGACTCAGAAATAAATAGGACTCTTGTCATTCTTGATTTGATCCTATGGTTCAATCTGGATGGCCTCATATTGATCCTCTATAGATTCCCATTTCTTATGCAGTAATGCCCATTCAAAAGTTAATGTAAATATGTGAAGTAAACTTTTCATTACAAATTTTACCAATCTGAATTTGCTTTCTAATTACTATAATTTTAGGGGATAAAATTGTTTGATTGGTTTAGTTGATATGCATTGTAGGATGCGATGTGTATACCACAGCAAGTTTTTTGAGTTTTCAGCTGCTACCTTCTCTTATTCCTTGCCTAACCCGAACAAGCTAAGAATATGCAGGTTGCTTTGGGCTTAATTCGTGGAAGGGTGACCTACATTGTATGGCCTCCACAGAGAATAGGTCAGGTTGAGCCACAAATTTCTCAAAACAGACATCCTTCTTTCTAACAGGGTTCCAGCAGCAGGTCCCTATTCGGTGATTCTTAGTTTTTTGAGCATTTGCAGAGAGGGCATTCTTGATTGGGTTCCCATGTTTTATTTTTGAAAAGCACAACCATAGTTTTGATACTGTCATTTGCTTAGGAGAAAGATGTTACAAGGCAGCTTAGTGGCTGCAAGTCTGCAATTTTTTCTCATCTTCACAACAGAATATAAACAGAATTCATTCCAATATTCCCTTTTAGTATTGTGATAAGCATATTAATATTACTATTTTAGCTTTTCTTGTTCTCCTGCCCTTATTCAACCTCGGCTACGTTCTGTCCCAAAATTTGAAAACTGTGCATGCTACATGGAGAACAAACGGCAAGTCTCTTCTCTCATTCCAATCGTGTTCAAAAAGTCTCCCTTACAATATATGTATAGGTCTATTCAATAAATTTTGTCATGCAGATTTTATATTTTTTTATATATCACATGATTCCATTTAATAGTTATATATATATATATATAAAAGATTCTTGTTCGCGATAGTAAGTTTGTCACTTCAGAAACAAAATTCCTTAAATAAAGCAAAACATTATGATCTCTCAAGTGAAATAAGGATCATATTTCTTTCATCGTCGAATATGCTTCATTTGATACGAATATTCATATAAATTATTCTGAAGGGACCAATAGCAAAAAAGTTAAAAGTTAAAAGAACGTAAAACAAATGCCCATCACCCAAATGAAGTCCGTAAATATAGACAGTAAAATACACGTAGAAAGGTGTACCAAAATTTAATTCTGTTTGCGAAAGAGAGTGTGACATGTGTCCTAACTCTTCTGGCCTCAAACAAGAGATTGAAGAAGCTCTCAATTTCAGGTCGCAGACCTCCTCATTTACTCCATAAACATATTATAATCCTATATTTAAAAAAAAATTGATGTATTATTATATATTAATTAGGAGATAATATAGTAATTATAATTTTGCTTGATACGTGGTTTGGACAAACGTTGTTCCGAATATACGTATTATATAAAGAGCCACCCTGTTGCATGTCACGATTTTATTACTTCGGGGCTGCGTTTGTAACTGCTGGTAAGATCAATCGAAACTGATTCGTTTTTTTCTCGCAGGCTCTGCATGACATATTTCTGGGCATATACATATTTCACTTGATCTGTTTACTATACGTCTTCTTTTTCAACTTTATCGTATATAATTTCTTGGTTTTGTTGCGTGTATTTGTTTTTCTAATTTTGGGAATGATTTGGTGGGTTGTTCACGGATAAAGAGAGAACTAAAGAGAGAGTTTTTATATGTTTAATCGTTGGCTGACAGGTTGGTGGTTGAGAGATCGATAGATAGATAGATAGATAGACATGGGGAGGCTGTTTGTGATCACTCTTGAAGGAAATATCTACAGTTGCAAGCACTGCCAAACCCATCTCGCTGTCGCTGAGGACATCATTTCTAAGGTCTCATTTTAATTGCATTGTTGAGTTTTATAGCTGTTTTTTTTTTTAGTTTTTTTCATGGTTTTAACTTTATGATGAAGTTACTTTTAGAGTTGTGTTTTGGTAAAGGAGATACAAGGTTCTAGTGAAAACAGAAGATGGTATGAGTTATATGATAATCTCTTTCTTTTCAAAGGAAAGAAAAGAGGAAGAAGAGCAATTCCATTGAATTTGCTTAGTTTATTTGACATTTTCTAAATAGCAATTCTCTTTCCGATATAGTGTTAAACTGTAAAAAGTTGGTCTATTTTCATGATCACTATCACGGCATAGTTATTGGCATTATGATTAGTCTAATTTGATCCATTCCAGAGTTGTGTTAAACTTGGGCATTGTGTGAACATGTTTTATGTCTATTTTCTATTTTGTATTGCTGTCATATATTAAATCTTGATGGCAAAATTTATATTGTATTGTATCTGTTTGATACTTCTCTTTGGTATTTAGAAGACTTTCTTTTTTGTACTCTCACTAAATTTCACTTGGGCTGTATTGGAGGGGTGGAGTTTACCCTTGATGCTTAAGATGTTGTTTGGTTTGAAAAAAATGGTGATCTTAGTTGTGTTATTTTATTTCAACATGGAAATTTTGAACTAAACAAGTTTATTCAAACTCTTCATCTAATTACTGTGACTATGAATAGTGCTAAAGGGGTTGTTTGTTGATAGAATGTTGTCATCGTGCTGGTTTTCGAATATCAATTATTCTTTTGTCATTGTTATATGTTAATCTCCTCTAGATGGTCTAGGGATTGATAGGAAGATTTAGATTTTCTAACCATCTTTTCACCAGAATTAAAACACAAGAAGCTGAAATTTTAACCCCCTTTTTTTTTGCTTGTGTTGCAGGCTTTCCACTGCAGGCATGGAAGGGCTTATCTCTTTGATAAGGCGTAAGTATTCCTTAATTCTGGTACTTAATACATTTCAGATTCATGCAACCACTCAATGTTGGCACGTTAATTCTTTTTCTTCATGTATGATAAAGCATGTGGTTAAATTTGTTTGAGGTAGTGCTCAAATGGGTGTCTAGTGTTTCCTATGATAGAATTGCTGCAGATTGACCAAAAATGTCCAACTTACTGATTAAAGAGTTGTACACATATTGTTTGTCTATTCACTTTTTGATATGGAAAATCAGTGTAGATCCTAGTGGATTGGGAACTTGATCTATGGAAACAAATAATGGTGTTGCATTTTCTTTTTCAGTGAAAGATATAAAAGAAAAATCAGTCACATCCTTTTAGATTCCATCGTTGCATATGATTGCTCCAAGTGACATTATGCTGTCTCTATGCGTAACAGCGTAAATATCACAGTTGGAGAAAAGGAAGAGAGGTTGATGATGACTGGAATGCACACTGTTGTTGACATATTCTGTGTTGGGTGTGGCTCGATTGTGGGATGGAAATATGTAAGATCTGGTTCATAAACTTATGATTTTGGTTTCTTATTAACACATTGTTGCGACTGGTAATTCTTCTTCTGTAACTTTTTTTTAGTTTTCTTTTATTGAACTCTTGTTTACTGATTCCAGGAGGCTGCGCATGATAAGTCCCAGAAGTACAAGGAGGGAAAATTTATTCTTGAAAGGTACTCGGTCACTGTTCGGATTGGTTAACGCAAAACTTTTTGATATTTTGAACATGGATCTTATTATTGAGCAGGTATAAGGTGTTGGGTCCTGATGGAAGCAATTACTTGGTGAGCCAGGAAGTCCTAGTTGGTGGAAGTGATGCTGATGATGCTTGATTGGCCTAGTTGAGCAGCTGATCAACTTTTTCATTAAGGTGTATATTCTTGGCACTCCATTTTCTTGTTCAAGCCTGCCATCAGGGTTTTTCAAACCATTAGCTTCTCCGTATCACCTAACAATTTCCCAAATAGTTGATTAGAATATGATGATTTTTGGATTTCAATTTATTCAGTAATGAAATATTTTCGTTGAAGTTAGTTCATATGTGATATGATCTTCTGAAACCCCTCGCCCGATATTTGTTCATAAATGTTAGGTCATTATTCATTCTTCTGGGGAACTAACTCAAGTCTCCAACTCAAGAAGCGAACAACTTAACTTGTTTGTTCATTTTTTTTTTGTTCTTTGCCTGAGAATTACTTTACTTGGGTGAGTCAGACAATGTGTAACTTCACTGCTTTCTTGTATATGATGATCTACTCCTGCATAGCTCCAGTTCAGGTTTGTGATTAAAGAACATAATTCAATTCAATTTAAATAATGATGACAATACATGTACATCCACGTAGTTCTGAGTGTTCAGTGCACTTTCCTTTTACATCTATGATGACTGTTCGAATCCCGTATTTATTAATAAATAATTTAAGTGTGATGAGATCCCTCTCCCTTAGTGGGAATTGTTTTTCGGATGGTACTTTTAGTGGTTGATTTTATCAAATATCAATAAGATTGTAGCCCCAACCTTAAAAAAAAAAAAAAAAAAAAAAAGGAAGACGGAATACATTTGTTTTGGTTGTCGATAAAACTAGGTCTATAATTTAGAGACTCAAATTGTGGTTTTCATGTTATTATTGAGTGGATTCTCTTTCATCCTTGGTCGTAAGCATATTAACCAAATAACTGTATGGTTGTCATTGTTCTATGTCTCCTTGCTAAAAAAAAAATTAAAAAGAAATGACATTTTGTAAATATTTTCATTTTCACCTCTTTATTTTACTGCAATGTGCCAATGTCCTCTTTCAATAAAAAAAAAATCTTGGCTTCGAGCCTGGAGCCAGGTTCAACTATTTAAGAGTATAATTTCTCCACAATTATTCACAAAATGATGTGACAACAAATATTGATGGGCAAATAGGTTTTTTTTTTTTTGGTTGATTTACATGCAAATGACATGATCATCATGAGTCATGACCCCCATTCTATGTGAATCAAATTTTCAATTTTTCTTTTTGAGTGTTTTCGTATACCTTCAACCTTTGTCCTCCCCAACTCTTTTGAACTCATTTAGTGGCAGTCACGTGGGCCGCGTGGCCCATGTGCAGCCCATGTCAAATTCGATCATTTTACACAAACTACAAATTCAAAGGTCCAGATCAGCTATGATCATGGCCCCCCTCAACAGATTTACCCTAAAATGGATGTCATCATTGATTTTTGATTCAATGCTCCCGTCTTCATGTTACCATCAGTGTCCAAAATGATGTAGTGAGATTTATTATGATCAGAAAATAGCGAGGGACAGCATCAACGTCTCGCTATTTTCCTCTGGTCTTAAATTGCGGTACACTATTGTTTTCGTGGGTCTCTTTATGACTTTATCTATCAATTTTCGTGTCAGGAACTCAATTTCCAGGGGCCCATTTGTTTTTAATTATTATTTTTTAAAAAATTTGGTTCGGCCAAAGAATTTGCCAGTGACTGAGCAATATTATTGAATATTTTAAATTTTCTGCATTGTATTTGAATATATGGTATATATTCGTAAAATATGTGAATTTTTTATATGTAAGAATGCATGCAATATTTTATATAATTTTTTTATAAATTATTATAATTAATTTAAAATTTAAGAGAGATTGGCACGATTCGAATTTAAAATAATATTTATTATTAATCTATATAGTTTAATAATAATATTTTATACAGTTAATCTATATAGTTTAATGTTGTATTTATTGTTAATCAAGTTTAACATTAATATTAATATTTTTAGTGCTTTACAAAGCAAAAAAAAAAAAAACAGCAAATTTATTTGTTTCGATAATTTAACGCTAAAAAGGAGATTTTCGATTGGTGGAAAAGTGTGTCATTATTAGTGTTTTTTCATGAAATAAATTTTATAAAAAGACAATTCAAAGCGAAAGGCAGGGACTGGGTTATTATACTCTGTTTATCAAATTTGAACCACACGATTTTCGAGGCCCACTTCAAAACTAGGTCTCTTAATCACTCCACATTCAACTGTGACCGTCAGATCAAGAGTTGTACCATCTCGAGATATCCAACAGCCCACGTTTAAATCTCTGCTGCATCTTTTAAAAGACCCCAAGTTTGAGTTTGAATTCCTCTCTCTCTAAAAAAAAATTAAATTAAATTAAATCTTCTATTCAGGGAATTATATGCTTCGTGTGCTGGGATCAGAATGTTTTCCTTTCAATTTTGAAAATCTTTTTATTTTGGTGTCTTTTATTTCTACTAACTCTACTTGATTAGACAGGTAAAAATATTTGCATACTATTATGAATGTGAAATGATTCCATAATCAATAAAAAGAAATGATTCCATAATCAATTCAATATACAAAGGGGAGACACTATTATATCTTTTATTATTTAAGTTATATACTTATATTGAATGATTCAAAACTTTATCTAAATTTTTATTTTCAAATCATAAGTAAGTTTATTCATAAGTATCAAATAAATAATTTTAATAATATAATAATTATAAAATATTTTTATCACATTATTTTAATAAGTAATGTTAAATTATCTAAAAATTTATTCAAATTTATTAACCAAATAATGTGGCAAGCTGATTTATAAGTACCACATTATCAATATTCAATACATTATCTTATAATTAACATGGTGGTTACAAATCAACTTACCACATCATTTAGTTAATAAATTTGGACAAATTTTTTTTAATAATTTAACATTACTTTATTTTACCACCGCCTAATGTGGCTCGGGTGGTAAATGCACTCATTCAACCTGACAATATCTCAAGTTCAAGTTACCAGCACCGTAAGTAGTATTTAAAAAAAAATTACTTTATTTTAATATTAAATTTTGATATATTTTTTTTCAATCTAATATTATTTTTTTAAAATTTAATTTACACGATAAGGTTATAAATTTAAAAAATAATAAAATAATCCTCATGTTAAATATCTATATTTAGAAAAAATTTGAGAAAACAAGAAGTAAGTTGTTGATTTTTTTTATTTTTTTTTTGGTAAAAGTAAGTTGTTGATTTTATATAAGCATAATGATGAACAATTATTATTATTTTTTTCACATACCATTTGCGGTGATGGTAATTTGAATTTAAGATATTATCAGAGTAAATGAATACCTTTACTATCGAACCACATTGGGTAAGATGAACAATTATTATCTACTTAAAGTTTGTACGAAAAAAATCATTGAATTAACTTAATTAACATGTTAATTGTTGTGATGGTGTAAAACTACCTTCCCCAATTAGAGTAAATGGCATTATCGTGAATATCCTCGTTTTTCAAGTCATTTATATAACCAGGTTTCAAAATCCGCAATTTCGTCCCTTTCGCAGTTTTTTTTTTAATTATTTAAAAAAAATTATTTGCAAACGCATGAGCAAAGGCAGAAAATTTCTCGTCAAACAAACAGCTTCTCAGCTCCCCCAAATTATCTCTCTCTCTCTCTCTGACTTCAGACCAAAAAAAAAAACCGAACACAAATTTCCACTTGTCTTCTTCATCGGTTGTGTGGTTATTTTTAGTGTTTTTCTTTCAAAAAACCAAGCCTGAAAATGAACACGGTAACAGCTGTTGTTTTTCTACTAAGTTTCTTGCAAGAATCAAATTAGTTTTCTTTTTTCGTGTACAGACGTCATATGTTGTACCGCAAGTCAATGTTTTTGGTATTGTATTTTTCAAAGCTTAGTATCAGATCTATGGTTTTCTATTTGATCATGAACTCTTTTTGTTTATGTAGTTGTGGCTTTGTAATATGTGAGCAGTTTTAGTGGTAGCAGAGACGAGGAAGTGAAAAACAGAGCTGTTAATAGAGAAGATTGTGACTAAGAAGAAGAAAGAGACAAGGAAATATATTTATATATACGCACAAGAGACGGTGATGAGAGAGAGAGACGAGGAGCTCACTTTGTTCCTTGAAATGCGGAGACGAGAGAAGGAGAAAAACAATCTTCTTCTTGTTCTCAACTCTAACGAGCTCGATGCTTCTCTCGGTAAGTCGTCTCTTTTTTTTTTTTTTTTTGGTTTTGAAGACCATCGTTTTGACTTTGATGAAATGTTTTATATTGATGGATTGATGTTGCATCGAGTCAGGAACTAACGGTGGAGTATCTCCGATATCCAAGATTGTGTCATCTGCTCCGGCGACGACGACCCGGAAGACGAATGCTGTTGATAAGTTCTTGAATTCGGAGAATGACAAATCCGATTATGATTGGTAATATTTTTTTGAAATGTTTCTGTTTTGGTCAACAGATATTAAAAAAGAAAAAAAAAGCAGTTGCAAATTGTTGTCTCTCATTTAGTTAGAATTGCAATAATTGTTGAGAACCCAATCACTGCTTGTGTTTCCTTGCCTTGAAACTATGATCTTGTTGATGTAAATTTCGCTCAGTTACCTACTTTTATGTTGAATGGTATATCAAGGAAGTGATTTATGACATTACAACTTCTGCTAGGAGGTTGGTCAAATTTGAGAGCATTGAGTCAGCAAGTTGAGAGAAATATGATGTCCGGTTTGTGTTAAATGGTGTCGGGGATCTTGATGTTGTTCGAGATGTTTGGCAATGGCAAGTCAGTGTTAGGGGGTTGCTAACTTGTTTTAAAATTATTAGAAATGCTACTATATCAGCTTGTAAAATTCTTGATGGGTACATTTGATCCAATGTAGAAAGATTAATTCAGACCTTTCCTCTCTATGTTCCCGATTTAGAAATGAATAATGTGGACCTAATGGTAGCTTTGCGAATTTCTTCACCTAACATTGTGGTGGAATTCTATTCTTGACATATAGTTGGTTTATAGAAATTTGATTCTTTGTGAAAAGTCGGTTGCTGATTTGTTATGGAATTTACATAATACTAAAGTTGTATCAAATTGTCTTTTAGCTTGATATTCGTAGTATATATATTCTGTGTCCAGGCTTCTTACACCACCTGGTACCCCACTCTTTCCTTCATTGGAGATTGAATCGCAGAAAGCCAAAGTGAGTCAAATCGGGATGTCTAATGCTCGTCCAACTGCTTTGAAACCAAGGGTAAGAGCTTTAAGTGTTTTATGTCCACAACGCTTTAGGCCTTGTTAAATGGTGTGATTAACCTGTCAATTTGTTAATGGCCTGCTGAAAACTTGTTTGATCAGCCTATGCATCTCATCCTTGTTGGCAGTTATGATGATCTGTGGAATTGTCTTTCCATTGTAATTCACTTAGAAAATTTGAAGTTTAACTTTTATGTCATAATTGGTAAAATTGTGTTGCGATGGAGTTGCAGCTAGAAAATCTCCAGGAAGAACCTGCTTCAAGGAGTAATGTACCCCTTAAGAATCCAACTTTGTCATCTGGACTCAACTCATCCAGTACTGGTAACAGAAGGTCCTCATCATCCAGTGGGCTAGCATCTTCGACTAGAGCTGCTACACCAACTGGGAGGCCCACTCTGACAACAACAGCTAAGTCTTCAAGACCTTCCACCCCTACTTCACGAGCCACCTTGCCTTCCTCTAAGCATACTGCTTCCGCAGCAAGATCCTCAACTCCTACTGCTTCCGCAGTGAGATCCTCAACTCCTGCTGCTTCTGCAGCGAGATCCTCAACTCCTAGTAGATCCACTGCACGCTCTTCAACACCAACTGCTAGATCAACTATAAAAGCTTCTAAGCCAGCCCCAAGATCAGCAACACCCACTGCTAGACCCACTATAACAGTTTCTAAGCCGGTGCCTAGATCAGCAACACCTACTTCTAAATCAACATCAAGGTCTGCAACACCAACCCGTCGATCAACAGCCCCATCAAGTGCACCTAGTGTATCTGCTCCTCCTGGTCGGTCCTCTTCAGTGTCAAAGTCAGGTTCCACAACTTCGAAAAATCCAGCTCCATCACGTGGCACTTCTCCATCAGTAAAATCCAGGCCTTGGAAGCCCTCTGAGATGCCTGGTTTCTCACTTGATGCTCCACCAAATTTAAGGACAACATTGCCAGAAAGGCCAGCTTCAGCCTCTCGGGGAAGGCCAGGAGCACCAAGTGCTCAGTCGTCTATTGATGCTGGATCCAATGGAAGACGTAGACAACAATCTTGTTCTCCTTCTAGAGTAAGGACTTCAAATGGCAGTGCCCGTGGTAATGGAAGCTCCATTCCTTCTATGCGCAAAGTAAATACTAGTTCTAGTGATGATGTGAGCCCAGTACAAATGGGAACCCAAATGGTTGAAAGAGTGGTCAACATGAGGAAACTGGCACCACCCAAGCAAGATTATCACCTCTCCACCCATAATAATTCTGCTGGGAAGTCATCTTCATCCCTTGACAGCTCAGGCTTTGGAAGAACGATCTCGAAGAAATCTCTAGACATGGCCTTGAGACATATGGTATGTGTTACATATAGCACTAAACATTTTCTAGCGGCACCAATGTTGGGATAATACTAAAAGCAACTGGCCTTTTTGTACACATTGATTCTACACATATGGTAGTAACTTGGTGCTTTTCTCTTTCTGGATGTAGTCGCACCTTTTTAACTGATATGGTTATTTTCTTAATGCAGGATATAAGACGAAGCATTTCAGGTAGTGTGCGGCCTATGATGACAAACATTCCAGCTTCTTCTATGTATAGTGTGAGATCAGGATCCACAAGAAGCAGGACACTCAGTGTCACGGATTCTCCTCTTGCCACAAGCAGCAATGCTAGCTCCGAACCAAGTGTCAACAACTCCTTTTTTTTAGATGAGAGTGAAATGGAAGACAATCATGATTTCGGAAGTGAGAGAGGAAACACCTCTCCTTCCAGCCAACGCGGTAGGTGACCCTTTCGCCATTTGCACATCAGTATTTGTAGCAAGCAGCACGGTGCTGTTAAGAAACAACCCGTTTCTGAAGGACTTGGTGGGGCATATTATGCTTTCCTATATCGGTAACACTCGGCTAGATGTTGATGAACGAACCATCTTTCTGAATCATCATTGAAACTGTTTTCAAGTAATCAGAACTATTTACTTGAAATGATGAGGACAAATATGTACTGTGTATGAACTGCGATTATCAGTAACTGAAAAGCTCATGCTTTTTGTTTTTCTGCTTGAATGTTTTATGCTTCATTATGGTAAAATCAGCATCCTGAAACAAGATTGTGATTAGGGTTGGTTGAGTTATTCAATAGATGGAGTTTCCTAATTTAGAGTTCGGTGAACAATGGAGGTCGGAGGTTTTTTGCATCCAGGAATCAATAAATCATCAATAAGCAATCATTCTAGGCACTATTATTTCTTGGAGAATTATGGTGCAGGTTTAAGTCCTATCACTTACATTTACCAGTATATGTACATATGGATTAATTTCTTTTTGTATTGTGTGGATGGGTATCTAAACCCCCCATATGTAGTGTTTGATCTTATGAGTTTTATATATGAGACCGCGCTTCATATATATTTCTCTATTTAGGTTGGTCGTATTTTTTTTTTTTTATCAGAACCTTAGTTTTACAACGTCAACAATGTTATGAAAAATTCACCAAGTGTGTAAAAAAAAAGGTTCTAAAATTTTGTTCAGTACCATCCTAATTAGAGAATGATCATATATATATATATATATATATATATATATATATATATATATATATATATATATTCTCAGGACGAAACTAAATTTTTAATGTCAATTATTTAATTGTGAGCCATTAGATATATTTACTCTTTTATAACTCACAATTATATAAATAAAATTATAAAATCAGTTCGGTTTGAGGAGAGAAAGTCAATATATATATATATATATATGTAAATATAAAAATATAAGTATTATATTCATCAAATGAGTGAAACCTTGTACGTAACTATATAGACTATTCACATGTATAAAAAACTAATATATATATATATATATATATTTCTGGTGTTTAACTCACACATCATGTTTTATTTGTTTTGTTTTTTGTATGCTAACCTAACCGCAGTTGTCGTAACAGGAAATTTTTGTTGTAGTTGTCGTGGGGCCCGTCCGAAAGATTGGGCGGTGGTGGGAAATAATTGAGAATTTCAGGGATCGACCCTGGAAAAATATGTCTGTGGAATGTGGACCTAAACCAAGTCAGAGTTTTGTCCTTTGTTGTAGATACGGTTTGCTCAATACTAGTATAAACCACAGCCCTCCATTTGAAAAATCAACGGCTCAGATTTCACTAGAATAATTATCTTATCATTTTTAGATATGGAGATCCAGAGCTTCGGGAGTTTTGTATCTCTCTACTATTTTTTTTTTTTTTTTTTAAACAAAAGAAACTTCGTTCAATTAAACGGAAAGAAAAAGAAACAACATCAACCTGAAACAGTTTGAACAACCAAACAGGAAAAAAAATAAGTCCACAAATAAGGGACATCAAGATCAAAAGCTCTCCTTAACATCGTTTCTGGACAAAAGATCTTCATTACAAAAACGAAAGACATTGGACGAATCCGTTTAAACCAGCAAGAGCAGTAGCCCTCTCTCGGCAGCAAGCTGAGTACCTGCCAAAATTGTTCCAAAATTATAAGTGGGTATCTCTCATTTTTAGATATGGGTGGGTTGAGATGATTAACATCAGAAATTCTTGTTTAATTCCACTAAGGTTTTTGCTTTGTTGTCATGAAAACGTGAAATGAACCTGGCCACCGATTTGGCATTTGGCCTTGGACTTATAATAAAGAGTTAGCTTCATTTCCCAACAAGATTATTTATTACATTTTATTTGTCATTTTCTCAATCTCACCTACAAAAAGAATGTATATATATTTAAAGCATATATATTTTTTATTATATTCCCTTGATCTAAAAATACAAATTTATGATTTTCCTTTATTTTTAAAAAAATGTTTCAAAAGAATTTTAGATAAAAAAAATTGGAAAAAAAAAAATCTTAAGTAGCTTTAATACAATTTTGATGTGCATATAACTGGGCTGCTCCAAAAAGGGACCAAAAGTTGTTCATATTAAATCGAGATTGTCCAAATCAAGTCAAGGAGAGTTGTAATAAATGCAATTCGAAGTTTGAGGGAAAAAAAAAAAAATTCGAACTCATAATTTTAATATACAAATGTGAGAGATATGTTACCCACCAACTTTATTTTATAAAGGTGTATTATTTTTTAGATTGCTTACTATGTCACTTATTTATAATAATAATAATAAACAACAGATTGATTGGGTAATTTTTATATATGCATAGAAATTTTAGCAGCCATGGAAGCTGACCAAAATTAATGTAGACATCATTAGTGAAGTTGAATTGATTATTGACAACTGTTTTATTGGTAAGCTTATTCACATTGACCATTTAATTATTCAAACCATTACCATTTATACCTGCCCAAATAAACTTTTTGTTTTTCATAAAAGAAAAGTTATTTACATGTTTATTTATTTTCTTTTACTACTATGTCAATTGGAAGACTCATCTCAATTCAATCAAATGAATAATAAAATTACAACCCCTCCAAACCACAAAGGTTCAACACCTTATATAAGCATGTAAATGTATATTTTGACAATTATTCATAAAAATACAATTATATAAGTAGACCCCTCCTATTATTGAGATTAGTTGTTCGGACTGTACTTATATGATTGGTTGGTCTCAATAGTCCTATGATCCACAAGTATCAGATTTTAAAACATAAATAAATACATAAAAAAATTTATTATATAAAGTTAGGTCTATGGTATATAAATAGAGACAATAGTTACTACTTACTAGCTAGCAACAACAGAATTTGTCTTGATATATTTAAATACGACTCTCTTTTTTTCATTTAATTATAGAACTGTCTGTCTATTTGATCAAGTAAAAATTAGATTTTGTTTTTAATGTGATAAATATAATATAATAAAAATAATTCAGATTTTTTTTTTTTAAAGAAAGAGAAGAAAAAGGGTATAAAATGAAACTATTATTAAAAAAAAAAAAAAAGACGACAAATTTTACATTTTTTAATACCCAAATATGAAAATCTGACTTCTCTGGTTCTAGAATTGCAGAATCTTCAGACACCCGTTGGAGTTGAAAGACCAGACATTTATTTAAAAAAATTTGGTCATATTTTTTAAAAGATAAAGAAAAATGTAGTTTCCTTTTTGGACGGACACCATTGGTTGGGTCAATATTGCAGCGGCTCATATAACTATTTCAACTAATTTCTTCAAACTCATGGACTCTTAACTCTAGCTAAGATTATAAAGACAATACACCACCAACAAAATTTAGAATTATTATGAAGTAAAAAACTATCTAAAAACGTTTACTAAATTTATCTCTAAATAAATACATGGATACTATTTATTTTTTAAAATTATAATTTTATTTAAATTTAAAAACTTAATTTCGACCAGAGATATCACTAACAGTACGAGCACCGAAATAAGTCGAATCGATTAGATTTATCAAGAAGTTATCAATCATATAGATGGTATATTAAAGTAAAGAAGAAAATATGGAAAAAGTAAACCAAAATCACCTACCAACGACTTTCACGAGAGACAAGAAAGGGATTGCTGCCGTGTATTGCCTCGTACAAGAGAATCAAACGATGTTGTCAATTATCAAATATGCCTTTCACTCTTCTTTTTTCTTTTTTAATATTATTATTTTTTCTATTATTGGCCAAACTTTGCTACCCATAAAAAATGCAAGCACAATTTCAATTTCAAATTTCAATTTTCCTTCTAATAGTTTATTTGATTGATATTAATGGATTTTGCTGTCATTTGTTATTACGTGTACTTGCTCAATTTTGGGTTTCTCTCTCTGAACGACCTTCTCATATCTCTTTTGCTCAAGAAACAAAACCGTGTCAGCTTAGCACACAGTTCCAGAATCAGGACCCAGGTTAGGGTTTGAAGTTCAACTTGTTTGTACACTATCTTGTGAATAAATTTTTGTTCTCATGTTTACTTCCATTTCTGTTTTTGCTTTTCTGAGTTTGCTTGTTTAACATTGCTTAAAAATCAATTCTTTGGTGATTTTAGAGATGTGGGTTTGAGAGAGTTTTGGCTGATTGGGGACCCGCTACATTTTTTGCAATGAATTGTAGTTGCTTTGGTGCCTTTAAGTGGTTCAAAGGAAAAGATAGTCAGTCTCAACAAGCGGAAGGTGAGAGAAGATAAAGAGTGATCCTAATTTTCACATTTAAGTTCTCCATGATAGTTGATATTTAATTATTCAAATATGCTCAAGTTGCTTTAGATCATTGTTGCTTTGTTGAAAATTTTCATTTGCAGTTGAATTGTATTAGCTCAATCCGGGTTCGGTTTAGGTGTAAAATTTCTGATATATTTCTCCCCACTTTATTAAGTTAATGTACTTTAAAAGGTTCTTACATTGGTTTTATGTTATTTGTTGCATGGTTAGAGATTGCCACCAACAATGTAAGGCTCTTTTCTTTCAATTCTTTGAGATCGGCAACGCGAGATTTTCATCCATCTAGCAAGATAGGTGGAGGTGGTTTTGGAGTTGTCTATAGGGTGAGATGGATGAGCATTGTACAGTTTTGTTTAAATTATTGTTAAATAATTACAGGGACCATTACCCATTTAGCTCTGCTATAAACTATTTACAATTGCAGGGGGTTATAAGAGATGGTACTCAAGTGGCCATCAAGTGTCTTTCTGCAGAGTCTAAACAAGGAACAAGTGAATTCTTGACAGAGATTAACATGATATCAAATATTCATCATCCAAATCTCGTTGAATTCATTGGTTGCTGCGTGGAGGGCAGTAATAGGATATTGGTATATGAATATCTAGAGAATAACAGCCTTGCAAGTATTTTACTAGGTAAATATCACCTCAATTCTAATTTAAGGCATTTTTTTTAAACTCTAATTTAAGGAATTTTGAAATAACTTAAATAAGGTTTTTCACACATTTGTTTGATTTGTTCAAGATTTGTACTTCTTTGTTTGTGTGTTTATGAAATTCTGGACTTACAAGAGCTTTGAAGTATTCAGGGTATGCTAATTTCCAGTGATTATCATTTCAGGTTCAAAAAGTAAACATGTTGCTCTGAACTGGCCTATGCGAGTTACTATTTGCCAGGGTACAGCTTCTGGTCTTGCATTTCTTCATGACGAAGCTGAACCACATATTGTCCACAGGGATATTAAGGCTAGTAATATACTTCTAGATGGAAACTTTCATCCTAAAATAGGAGATTTCGGGCTGGCAAAACTTTTTCCTGACAACGTCACGCATGTTAGCACTCGAGTGGCCGGAACAATGTAAGCATGATGTGCTATTGGATTTTGTTTTACGATTCAGTTAGCCAGGCTATATTTTACTTCAGAAGTTTGTTAGGGTAGCTGGTTTTTAGTAGGATTTCAGAAATTCATGGCTAATACACATTTTCATTCTTCTCGTTAGGCTTTGCGAATTGCCTGCTAGGAGACTGACATTGTAGAAACCTAGGAAGTACGGATATGGATACGGGGATATGATACGGGATGATATGGGGATACGGCAAATCTCAAAAAATTAGGATACGGATACGGCAATTAAAATAATATATATTTTATATTTATATTTAAAACATAAATAACTTCATTCATTCATAAATCATAATTAAACTAGTCAATTCATAAAAGATCATTGAAAACTAGTTAATTCATAAAATATAATTCATAAAACATCATTACAATAAAAAATAAAATCATAAAACACATTCTTAAGTTCTAACAAAATAACTGCATTCATCAACAATAATACTGTCACTGGCACTGGAACTAAATAATTCCATATATTAGCTATGTCATCATCCTGTCGAGAGGTATGTGTTCTAAGTTCTACCTCTCCTCTTCCTTCTCTTTCTTCTTTCTTTTCTCTTCTTCCCTTTTCTTCTCTTCTATTTTTTTTTTGCGGTGGACTGGAAATATTAGAACAAAAAAACTGAAAACCTAATTCAACAGCCACTCAGACAAAGTTTTAAAATTTCATTTTTGACCCCATATTTTTTTAATTTATAAACTGACCCCTTTTTTGAAAAATAATTGCAAAACGACCCCAACCGTATCATAAACGTATCCCTTTTATATCCTTCCGCATGCCCCCGTATCCTCCCTGTATCTGCCCCGTATCCACTGGTCAAACGTCTCCAAAAGTCAACGGATACGTGTATCCTCGCATATTGGAGTATTCAATACGGATACGAGTACGATACGTGAGGGTTTGAAGTATCCGTGCTTCCTTGGTAGAAACTGTGGCAATCATCTGAAATTTTAAATCAGTCATAAGAAAAGTAATATAAGTAGCCACTCAATATATTCTGAATTCCATGTCATTACAAAATCTTACCACTTAGTCTAGATTAACTAGTGATTGTAACATTGAATTCGATAACTATTGATAACCAGATCAACAAAAATACAAAGCCTAAGGCTATAGAAAAAAGAAAGGAAGGGGGTGTTATGCAAACTGTAGGTTATTTACTATAATGGTGTTAAATGGATCCGAAATTTCATGATATGGGAAGTGAATCCCATCATGCATAAAACTGAGAGAACAGACACTAATAACATGTAAGCATACATGATGAGTTTTTGTGCCAAACCTTTTGTATCTTTTACACAAGCATGGAATCTTTCTTGTCTTTCATGCTGTAACATGTTCTTAAGCTATACTAATTTATTTATTTATGATTGTTGGCTATGTTTGCTTCTTCTTTGCACTCTAAATAACGATCTTCATGTGTTTGTAGAGGATATCTAGCCCCAGAGTATGCCATCTTGGGACAGCTTACAAAAAAGGCGGATGTGTACAGTTTTGGGGTGCTTTTACTTGAAATAATTAGTGGCAGTAGTAGTAGTAAGGCAGCATTTGGAGAGGATTTATTGGTTCTGGTTGAATGGGTATCTTTCTTGACTTTATTTATTACTTAATTCTGGTCGTGTTGGTCTTCTATATTGGATATGAAGATTTGCCATGATATACCTTGCTAAAGCAGAGACTTCCACTCTGTTTTACTGTGCATGCTCTATCTAAGTCTTGAATGAACATTTATGGATTATGTTATAGCACGGTCAGCCTATTGATTATCCATTGACAAATAAAACTAGGTCCCATAGACACACTAGTCCTTTAACAGATGAATCTTGCAATGTAGGCATCACAATTTAGTTCGGCTTCTTAAATATTTTACTGTGTTGACTTCAGGCAGAACTAGATAAATGTATCTACACCATATACATAACTCTTCTTTCATTAGAGGAGGTCACTCTTCTTCTAAAACCTCATTTAATACATTTCTTGAAATTAGGAATATCTCGTTGAAGAGGTTGACTCCTGTCTCTATCTGTCTTACCATACAATGAAAGATGGAGAAGTTTTGTCAATGGCACCATTTATATTCAACTGCACACTGTTGCCTCATTGTGTATTAGTGAAGGAAACAACTCTTAAGTTTCTGTTTGAATGTTAGAGTTGGTTGTCGTCTCTTTATTCTTATTCTGAAATCTCTTATCACCATACAAATTGTTTTCTGTCGGACTGATAGGAAACGTTTAGTCTAAAAGTCTTGCTGATATCACTTATCTTTATTTGGAGGAATTTTGATTATGTGCTGACTCCAATTTGGATGGTTTTTGCAGACATGGAAACTGAGAGAAGAACAAAGGCTTCTGGAACTTGTTGACCCAGAACTGACTCAATACCCAGAAGATGAGGTTATGCGGTTCATCACAGTTGCGCTCTTTTGCACCCAAGCAAACCCCCATCAAAGACCCACAATGAAGCAAGTAGTGGAGATGCTTTCCAAACCAGTGAACCTTAACGAGAGTATACTAACACAGCCAGGGGTCTACAGGGTTCATTCCTCTCAACACTTGAGTGGTGGAAGCTCAGGGGAGACATCATCCTCGCAAAAGAAAAAAGGAAAACAATCTGTAGATCCTCATCTACCATTGACCGAACTAGTTATCTCTGATGTGACAGAGATTCAACCGAGGTGATGAGACCCGTGCTTGTCCCTGTGAAGTGTCAATGTCTAACCATTGTATAGGATTGTGGGAGAAAATCATTGTAGAGTGTATACATACAATGCATATATGTATTAGATTTTCTTTTGCCTTTTAGAGTTCATATCAGTTTTGATGTTATAAATTTAACACAAATCTTTGCTGTAGTTGATAAAAATTTGTCTATCCAAACTATGAAATTTATATTCTTTCATATTGTTCTTCTATTATTGGTTTAGATTTGTTCTCCTTCCTTTCAATGATTTTATTTGATCAATTACATCTTGAAGACTGTTAGCATTTATCTCTGGAGATTGTAGATATTTGTGATCATCTATTTCCCACCGCGGCAAAATAATCTCTGAAGTAGATTGTAGAATCATCAAGGGCCCTTAGCGTAAAAGGGTGAGGTATTGATGATTTAACTGGGTTTAGCAATAGTCTTGCACTCTTGCCAATAATAATGGCTCTTGGTCACATTATGTACCTTATTTTCTGCACTGAAATCTTGAAGACGCGCTGTTGATGAAATTGGGATCGAATTTAATCTCAGTATCAAGATTTACAGATTATGGTTTACATTTAATTTGTTAGTGTGATATAATTATACATGGAAAAAGATGAGTTCTCCATACAGCAAAACTAAGTGCAAAAACTTTCGAAGGCAAAAAAAAAAAAGGTGACACAAGACAACCACACCACAACATCAACCAACGAAATCGACAAAAGGAAAAGAAATCTTATATACAAAACTGCCACACGCCTTAACTAGAGATGATCATAAAACAGACTTCTAGATATTATATAGTTCAAGGTCTTTGCCACATAAACATCTCTGAACTATATAACTAATTACTTTTCATATAATATAAGCAGATTCATCTGGCTTTGTACTCCCTCAAGCTGCTGCTACAGCCTCGGGAGAAGTGACAGCTGCAGACTTAGAGGAACCAGCAGCACTGGTACCAGCAGGTCCAGTTTTAGCATCCTTTTTAGGTTCCGGAGATGGTGCTGGTGGTGGTGGTTTAGGCTTCATGTGGGGAGGAGGATTATGCTTGAGCTTAAGAAGTATATGACGCATCCTTGAGAGGTCAGTTGGCTTCCCGGGCTTAGGTCCCTGGATCACGATAATGGAAGGCTTCTTCTTATCTTGATCTTTTTTACCCCTTTTCTGTATGGCCGGCACTTCATTAGGAATGAGTTCTGCAATTGCCTTCCAGTAATTCTTCTCGGCTTCAGCATGAAACTTCTCCCGGTTTTCCAAAAACAGCTGACGTATTACATCCAAAGATGGTAATAAGTATATGTAACATGCACATACTACTGTTAATTATATACTCGATACGTACCAAATAAAAGATTTAGTGGAATAATTAACAAAGTTAATCACCAAAACACACAGATACCCAACTGATTATAAGTTTTGTGTTCTTATTCAAGCTCCACTCTTCTGCTTTTGGTAAGCTTGACCACAACACCACGAAACTATGAATGCAAATTCACCATCTCATGCCCAATCGTGACATCGTGCATTAACAATTGTAATAACATCAGTTAATAGATACATCAAAAGAAATGCTAGACCCATTAAATTAGTGCAAGACTTTCATTGCTCAGAAAAAAACCTTCCAATTCCAAGGGACATCTCCTTCAAATGTCTCTAATTGGTGTCTTCAAAAAAATAAAACACCAACAAAGAGGACAGGAAAACCAAATATATAACATAACAATTTACTACAGGCATAAAAACCAATCAGTTAATCAACTTTCCACCTGGAGAAGAATGGCGATCCATTTTTTGATTTGAAAGAGCAATTATTATCGTTAGCCATTTATAACACGAAGATCCAACTTCACATATCAACACATAAGGATGCAAATGCGAGACAATATATAAACGAAAACTATAGGTTATCTGGGCAGTTCTTCTCACCTTCTCCTTCTCCCTGTTAGAAGCTTTATTGTTCTCGATAGTAAGCACGCGCTTCCTATAGAACTCAGCTTTGTATTGCTCTGCTTCCTCAATTATTTCCTGTAACATCTCCTTCTCCTTCTTTTCCTTCTCTTCCAGTCTCACAGCGTTCTGTCTGCACGTACCCACGCAAATAATTATGCAGCAGATCAGCACATATATACTACACACTCACCAAAATCAATTTAAACATCAACCCACACACAAATAAAAATAAAAAATAGCTCTGAGACCAGTTTCATTAATACATCAGCTCATATTATAAAAGAGCAAATCAAAACAAAATTTGAACTTTGAAGATCATCAAGAGCTTCAATCAACAACCAAATCAACCAATACGAACAAGGGAGTTATCATCAAAACAAAAACACAAAGTAACTAAAAATCGAATTAAGTTCAATTTTAACAATTAATCCGCAAAAATCAGTTGATATTCAGTTTAAACAATATAATTATCAGAAGTGAAATCACAGAGCTTACCTGCGCCACTCTCTGAGAGCGAAACCCTCCTCAGGCGGCATTTCGGTGGGCGGCGGCAAGACTGAACCTTCCGGCGCACCAAAACCTCCATCAAAGCCGTCACTGTTCTGCCCCGGCGAGAAAGCTGAGAATCCTCCGCCGACGCCAGCGGAGTAGATCGATGGTGGAGATGGAGTATCCGGAACCGGTTGCGACGAGAACACTTCCTCTCCTGCGCCGTAGGAGTGGCTGCTGTAGATTGGAGACGTGTCACCGGCCGAGTCCTTGACAGAGTCAGCGTCGAAGTTGGAGAACGACGAGTCGAATCGCTGTGAAGAAATCCGAGGATCGTAGCCGCCGCCGATGAAGCCGTCGTCACCGAATGAGCCGGTGAAGGATGACATCGTTGTTGTGATCCTGACAGCCGAAGACCTCTCCGCCAAATCTTTCGGTGAAGAATCTAAAATGCCTCGCTAGAGTAGTGTCCTTTGAAAGAGACATGCAAAACTCACAGTAATTTGTGCACGTGTTGGTTTTTAAGTGGACAATTAGAAATTACTAACAAATAGAAGCTTGACAAGTGTAAGGATAGCGTGGAATTGACTGTTGGTGACGATTACCTGATAGAGACAGCGCCACCTTTTGCTTCACTGGCCCCCACCGTCTCGAATTTTCATCATCAATTGTGTGACGAGGTGCATACATAACGGGGAATATCGCCGACGATAGATTGTTTTGGTGTGGTCGAGGGAGGAGCCTACTTGACAGACGCGCACTTCTGTGGACAATTAGTGGGTCCAAGTTACGAGGTTGATAAATTTAATGGAAATATTTGTTACAAAAGTAACTAAACAATTACCATTCAAAAAAAAAAAAAACTAAACAATTAAGATTTAGGCAGTATTTATTTCTTTTTATTTTTTATGTTGTCTGAAATATAAATAGTTTTCGAGTTTGGATAGATATATTATTTAACACTTCACACATTATAGTTTTTAATAAATTGGAACACAAAAAATGAAATATCTACAACTTACAATAGGGTAATTTTAGAAGAATAAAATTCATTAACCACTTTCAATTTAAGATAAAAGTCATAATGTTCAACTTATTTTATATATATATATATATTAAATGCTAGAGCACTTTAAAAACAA
Organism: Xanthoceras sorbifolium; assembly: GCA_003430845.1. Classification (NCBI taxonomy): domain Eukaryota; kingdom Viridiplantae; phylum Streptophyta; class Magnoliopsida; order Sapindales; family Sapindaceae; genus Xanthoceras; species Xanthoceras sorbifolium. The sequence continues at coordinate 23,803,747 of CM010612.1, forward strand.
ATAAAACCCTTTATTATACTTTTTATATTCGGTAAGATTTCATTCTCCCTTTTTTTAACTATTTTAAATAATTTAAGATTTAGTGGAGGTAGATACGATTCGAATTTACAATATAAATGTAATAAATATATTATTGTACTAACATCATCGTGTTAATAATTAATCATTCTTGTAACTGTAAAATAGTAGCATGGCTCAAATAGTTAATATATGTCGATTTTAAAATTTAACAGTTTAAAAGAAGTATTAGAGATTTTTAAATAAAATATAGATTTTTAAGTAAAAATTTCTGAATTTTCTACAAAAATAATTTATATGCAATTCGAATTGAGTATATAACTTTTTTATTCAATTTTTATATTTTAAAATTAAGTTGAGTTACATATCAACTCTCTCGATTGATTGAAGGGTCAGACCTCTCCTTTTGAATTGATGTGAGTTGGGTCCACTTTACTCATTAAAACAAAAATATGTGAAAAGACTAGAAATATTTATTTTTTTAGTCTAACTTTGATCAAGTTAGAGATAATAGGTTTGTTGGGACTTAACGAGATCAATTACTATAAGTATGAGTTATGACTTGAAAAATAATTTTCACTGTATAGAAAGAGTCTCTCAACTTTGTAAGCAATCTCATTGTAATAAACTGTCTAAGTTTATGCAATTTAGAGTGTTCTTTTATGTTCTATGTAAGCTATTCTCTTTTATTTAATTATATTTCCTATTAATTCGTTTTCAAGTTTTGTGTTTTGAATACTTTAATTTAAGATTATTAGTGTGCTCTTAGCGTGTGGCTTACTTCGATTTCGCTAATCAGAGAAAAAAAAAATGGACAATTACTTGAAAAATAATTACTATAAGTATGAGTCATAACCTGAAAAATAATTTTCACTATAAGGAAAGAGTCTCCCAACTTTGTAAGCAATCTCATTGTAATAAACTGTCTGAGTTTGTGCAATTTAGAGTTTTCTTTTATGTTCTATGTAAGCTATTCTCTTTTATTTAATCATATTTACTATTAATTCGTTTTCAAGTTTTGTGTAATGAATACTTTAATTTAAGATTGCTACTATGCTCTTAGCTTGTGGCTTACTTCGATCTCACTAACCAGAGAAAAAAAAAATGGATAATCACTTGAGTTATGAGTTAGGGGCTATTCAGCTTAATATTTAATGGGTCTGAATTAAATACCTTAAATTGTTTTTATTTTTTTTATGTAGTTAAACAACTAAAAAATATTAAAAATCAACTTAAAATAAAAAGTTAAAAATCATAACTTACCACTTAATACTTAATAACTAAATCGTAATTACAATATTTTCTTTTATAATTATTATTCTTACGTTAGTATATTTTTAAATTTATCTTTATTAAGATATTACTATCTTAAAAAAAAAAAATCAGCACTTTTATTCCGTAGGTAGGAAAAAAAAAATATATTATTTAGATTTTAAATTTCAATCTCTATTTAATTTTTTAAAAAAATTCAGATATATTTAATCTCCATATTAAAAAAAAAAAAAAAATCTGTCAGTTAATCAAACCGGCTAGTTTTATTGGAAACATCATGAGGCAGCTTTATGCTAGTTTTGAATCCATTTTCTATTGTGTACTTGGGTTGGGCCTTTCTTTGGCTGTCTTTAATGCTCAGAAAATTTGTTGGGTGTTTGCGGCTTAGGAGGATAGAATGAGAATTTTGACAATCTCATTTATTTAAATAAATAATTTATATTTATCATTTAATCTGTTATTTATTGTGTCTAAAAAATATATATTTTTTTAAAATTTAATATTTTTTAATAACATATTTAATTTAAAATTTTGACTTTTTTTTTTACTATTATAAATTTTAAAATAAAAAAAACGTTGGAATTCAACAATCACATAAATAAGTAAATTTGTATAGAGAACGTGAATCAACAATGTATTTATATATATATATATATATATATATTTAAATATAATATTGCTATTAATATAAGCGTACTATACGATAAAGTATATACAAGAAGTCTAGAAAAAAGTGGGTTTGGTATGTGACACATCACACGCGGATGTTGCTGGAAGAAGTTTCCTCTAAAATTTTATTGATTAAAATGATACATTGATAGATTTTGAAAATAAAACTTAAAAAAGACAACATTACAATAACAATAAGGGTGAATTGCATTCAAGTACCCTGATTTTTATTATAATTGCACGTTTAATACCAATTTTATTATAATTACACTCGAATACCCTATAATCCGTTGACCACCGTTAAAGTAACGGTTGACCAAACAGATTCAGGGGCAAATTGGTCTTTTATGTTTAAATTCATTTTTAAAAACATTTAAAAAATCATCCAACCAATAAGAACATACCACGTCATATTAAAAATATTTTTTTAAAAATAAATTAAAAAAACAGATGGAAGAGATCTCCACCACATAAAAAAAAAAAAATTATAAAAAAAATTTTGATTCTCATTCGAACCCAGATCTGGGTTCGAACGCAAACCCAGCATGGTTCGAACGCGAACCCAGATCATCTGAATTTTTATTTTTTTCCTTTGCAGGGGCAGTCTCGTCATTTTACTTTAATTCGTTTGGTCAACCGTTATTTTAACGGTGATCAACGGATTACAGAGTATTTAAATATAATTATGGTAAAATTGATATTAAATATATAATTATAATAAAAGATAGGGTACTTGAGTGCAATTTACCCTAACAATAATAATAGAAACACTTTCAACGATATAGTCAACAGAAGAGGAGAGAAAGTTTGGACGAAATACATAGTGCCAGCCAATAAAGTTTTATAATATATGCGAGAATATAATTAGTAGTTTTATATATATACGAATAATATATTAATATTATTTTACAAAATTTATATGGCTGTGCCTATGGAGCTGATATATGTTAAATTTTAATATAAAAATTAAAATAAAAAACTTTGAAGTAAAAAATTAAAATTTTAATTTGATGTATCTTATAAGTATCCATTTAACTATATTATTTCCGTATAATAATAAAATTATATATATATATATATTATTTATTGTTTAAATATATTGTAAGAAAAATATTACTGTTTCCTAAGAAAAAAAATAATGAAATAAAATTTAATTGTTGTATCAAAACACATTTACTTTTATTTTAGGTGGTTTGGTTAATGTATCTCCCTCCTACTTTAGTAGTAAGAGCTCAAATTTTACTATTAATATTTACTAGTACCTCTTTTCCGTAGTGAGTTTAAATTTTATTATAAATAATATTTTACTAAAAAAAATAAAAAAAATAAAAAGAAATATGTAAGAGGAGCATCCAATCCAACGGCCGAAATTCAGTTCCTTCACAATAACCTCCTTGATCGAGTGCCACGCGTACGATGGGGTCCCACCATCTCCCAAAGAGCATGACCTTACGCATCTTCGTTGGACGAGTCCGTGCAAGCGGGGCATTTCCGTAAATCCGATAACACCAGCTCTCCGATACATCAAACCCCACACCCTCGCCTATAAATACGAAAACCTCTTCCATTGTTTGAAACCGTCGATAGAGAGGGAGTGAGAACTGTGAAGAGAGAGAGTGTGTGTGTGTTAGAGAGAGAAAGACAAGGTCCAGAGTTTTGAGAGTGAGAGAGTTACAATAAATAGAGAGGGAAAAAATGGAGTAAAAAAAATCAGAAGAATCGCTCTCGGATTTCGAAATTCAAACCGGAAAATTTCCACACATTCACTTGATTGCATCTCATCTGACGCATTTTCTTAAAATGAATCGTTTAGGGTACAAATCCGTGGTTTATCACGGCGATGTCTATTTGGGCGAAGTAGACGTGTCTCCGGTCGGTGACCAGAACATTCAATTCCCGAACAACGAGATTCGAATTCACCAGCTGTCACCGGCAACCGAGCGGTGTTTTCCTCTCTCGGTCCTCCACACGATTGCCTCATTTTCGCTCCGGTGCAAGCTCGAACCGTCAGCTCCGGTCTCCCAGTCATCACCTCTGGTCATTCTTCACGCCAATTGCTTTTTCGAAAACAAGGTCTCGTTTAATTGTATTTTTTTTGTAGGAAAATGAGAATTGATTCTTTTTTTGACTTATTTTTTCGAGTACACGCGTTTGATTGACTTTGACTGGCGTTACATTTCTGGTTATACAGACGGCGGTGTGGGTGATGGGAGGAGAGGAGTTTCACTTGGTGGCAATGCCGAGTAGGCACAAGAAGTTTCCGGTTTTCTGGTGCTATTCTATTCGCTTAGGTCTCTACAATTCGTGTTCGTGGATGTTGAACATACGTTGTCTGGCGATTGTGTTCGATCTTGATGAGACGCTTATTGTTGCCAACACGATGAAGTCGTTCGAAGACAGGATTGAATCTCTTAGAGCTTGGATTGTGCGTGAGACTGATCCAATTCGGATTTCAGGGATGTCTGCAGAGTTGAAACGGTACATGGATGATCGAATGTTGTTGAAGCAGTACACAGAGAATGATTGTGTGATAGATAATGGAAAAGTTTTTAAGGTTCAACAGGAGGAGATTCCTCCACTATCTGATAATCACGAGAGGGTTGTTCGGCCTGTGATTAGATTTCCAGAGAGGAATATTGTTCTCACTCGGATCAATCCTGAGGTTTAGTGCAATTTTCCCGTTGGAAGTTATTTATAATTGTTGTTCTTATAGTTTATTGGACTGTGTGGATTAATTAATGTGAAGTTTGGTTTGATAGAGTGCATTAATTAATTACTTGTATTCATGTCAAGAGAATATAAATTCAATTGATGGGTCCAGTTTGTGCATTGATGGATGTTAAATGGCTTTTTGCCTGCTCACACGGACATGTCCCTTATGAGTATTGTTGTTCAAAGATTTGTTCGACTTACATGATAACTGATGTTTGCATTAAAGAAATCTTGGAATATGTATAAATTCTTGCATTAGCATATTATGGTAACACTTTTTTTTTACCTATGCTTTTATTTGTCTAGTTTTGGCCCGTACATCCATTTGTATGCATAATTTGAGCTTTCTGAATTTTTTGTTTTGTTTTGTTTTTAGGCTTGAATAGAATTTACTTAAGTGGTTTATATTTGTGGACAAGTGCCTGATGAATGCATGTGGATCAGTTATGCATGTACAAGTGTTTGCATCATTTGATTGTTATTTGTTGTTTTGATTATGCAGATTCGTGATACCAGTGTGCTTGTGAGATTACGACCTGCATGGGAGGATCTGAGGAGTTACTTAATTGCCAAAGGACGCAAACGTTTCGAAGTTTATGTCTGTACAATGGCTGAAAGAGATTATGCCTTAGAAATGTGGAGGCTTCTTGACCCAGAGGCACACCTGATAGCTTCAAAGCAACTCCTGGACCGTGTTGTTTGTGTTAAATCAGGCAAGTACCTGATCCTTTTAAGAAAATTTTAGCATTAACTTGTGCTTGAATCTTGATACATTATTTGACTGTTACTGTGATTGTTGGATAATTACCTGTCATTTTATGTAATACTTGATTTTGTTGCCACTGATATTAAAATAACTTTAATAAGTTCAGTAATCTGCATCAGACCAAGATACATTACTTGTGCCATCCTGCTTTCTACTTTATATCAGCTTGTTAAATCCTTCTATTATATTCAACTTACCAGGATCCAGAAAATCTTTACTAAATGTCTTCCAACATGGCACGTGCCATCCAAAGATGGCAATGGTGATTGATGATCGTTGTAAGGTTTGGGAAGATAAGGATCAACCCCGAGTTCACGTGGTTCCTGCATTCACTCCTTATTATGCTCCTCTAGCAGAGGTACAACATTTCTGTCAGTAAGCTTATGAATTGATCTATGCATGTCTTTGTTTACTTTCTCAAGTAAAATATCACCCATGTTGCTCTCGAGGCACTGATAAAACTGGAATGATAGAAAGTGAGTTTTTATAGTGATATTTTCTTTTATCTATTTGGGTTACCAGACTGCGAATGCTGTTCCAGTCCTCTGTGTTGCAAGAAACGTTGCATGCAATGTCAGAGCTTGTTTCTTCAAGTAAGATTTGTTTATTTTGTATAACCAAAGTCCATACATAGTTATGCTAATTTAACAATTGGATTTTGTAGATTTTTTATAATGCCTCATGTTTTCCAGGGAGTTTGATGATATTTTTTTACGAAGATTATCTGAAGCCTTTTATGAAGATGAGGTGGTAAATTTGCCTCCTGTTCCTGATGTGAGCAATTACTTGATGTCAGAGGTATTTGAATTGAAAATATATGATTGTTAATTTGCTGAGTGAAAGTTCATATTGTTGTTTCATGTTAGTATGCTAATGTAGCTATTATTGAGCTGTAGGATGCTAGTTTTGTACCAAATGGCACCAATGCTCCCATCAGTGAAGGGATGAATGGAGACGAGGTAGAAAGAAGATTGAATCAATTCGTAAGTTTAGAATAATCATGTGGTGAAAACAGTTAATACAAACCTCTGTTAGTTGGGCTGGATTTTCTTTTTACACTGATCTTAAACCTTTTATTTTCAGGATGAGAAGCATGTGGACTCAGCTATGCACTCTATGACAAATCTTGCTGATTTGAAATCTGAAACTTCTCAGCCACCTGTGCCAATTACTCCTAGTATAATTGGCCCAGCATCTTCAGCAACACCCGTGCCTTCATACAGTATGGACCTCATTTTGATTTTAACTTTTACTTGTTTTGAAGGTATGACCTGTGGTAGCAAGTGTATTGTCTTGACGACTGTTGTCATAATTTGTTTTAATTACATCATAGGACCTAGTTTGCTTGGAGCACCCATTAGGCGAGATAGCAACTCTGTGAAGCATGGATTAGATCTGAGAAATCAAAGCTCAGGTCAACCCCCTCTTCTACCTAGATTACCTGGACAAATATCATCATCCTCAATACACCCCCAAGGAGGCTGGATAGTGGAAGAAGACAGTGACCGAGTCTATCAAAATATTCGACCTGCTTCTACTTCCCATGCATCCCAAGTGAAGAGTGAAGAGGTTTTTTTTTTTTAATTTCCTTTAAATTTATTTCATTTCAGGAATGGAGTTTTGACATTTTATGCAGGTGTTCTTCTGCACTGTAAATTGATTACCAGTTAAATTCTTCATTTTTATAGGCATGTGCTGCAAATGATTTGCATAAACAAGGCCTTCCACCAGCAAGTCAGCATTCAGGTACTTTTGAAATTCATATTTTCTCATCATCCTGCAAATTTATGTGTCTAGTTTCACATTTCGCTGATGAAGGATGAATTGTGGGATTAGATTTTAGCTTGTAAATGCACTTTATAGCAAAAGCATCATGGTGAAAAGCCTAGCACAAATAAATAGATGCACAAGTTATAATTATATTTAGTAGTGAGTCAGGCTGTCTTTATTGAATTTAATTGCAGTGGTAATCTTGTTTTAGGTTTTATTAGGTATTGAAGGCCAATAACCCACTATGCATTAGAAATATGACCTCATACATAAGAATTGATGGCTGATTGGAGGTTTCTTGCAGAGGTTGGTGTATCCCAGAATCATGTATCTTCAAATAGCAGAGAATTTCAAAATGAAGATGGAAAACTGAACTTTTTACAATCCCAGTTCTCCATCGGTGTGCTGCAAGAAATTGGAAAGAAATGCTGCTCAAAGGTACAAATTTGCTTTTTCTGGAGCTTTGTTGCTTTGCTGTGTTCTTTTTGATGCTTATTACTTAATTTCCTATGCTGTAGGTTGAGTTCAGAAGTGTTGTAAGCACCAGTAAGGATTTACAATTTTCTGTGGAGGTCAGTGAAAAGATATGTTGTTATTTTTTGGCCCTTTTTATTTCTTTATGAACATCCTTTAGCATTGGTTTTTATATCTTCTTAGATGCATTTTTTGTGAAGTTATTGTAGAATTGTGTAAATTGGCACTCTGTTTGATTAGATTGTATATTATTTTCTAATCTTCCATGTGTGATTTCACTGAAGGTAATGGGTTCTGGTATTGAAATTTGTGAAATGCTATCTGCTTGTCATTTAGATTGTGGTTAATCAGTCAATGTTTACTATTTTTATTATGCTATTTCCTCAAGGTTGGTGTGGGATATATATTATCTTTAGTCACTTAAGGCATTCTATAAATAAGTATTTAGGTTTTCTTGTTTCTTGACTTTTGTGAGTGCATTCTGTTTAGGTCTTGTTCACTGGTGAGAAGATAGGTGTTGGAATGGGTAAGACAAGGAAGGATGCTCAACAACAAGCTGCTGAGAATGCCCTTAAGTGCTTGGCAGGTACATTATTCTCTGCTTGCTTTTTTTCTATTTAATAGTTTTAAGGGTTATTTTGTTGAGGTTATGGTGATTGTTGGCTTTGTTGGTAATGATTGTGGGGAGAGGCTCCTTATTGTTTGATATGGTTTATATGGGAGTGTGTTATTAGAGCTCAAGGGATTTTTAGTGAGGGATGATTATATTTTTATGCGTTGTTTGACAATGGCATTGATGTGTTACTTCAAGTGGAACCCTTATTTCCTCATTTTACCGCTTTAGAAGCTCTTCTGGTTAATCTTGTTTTTGAGTGATGACATCATATTAAGGTGTACCAAGGTGCTGAATGTATTTATTGTTCATTGCATTTCAGAGAAGTATGTTGCCTACATCACACCTCATTCTGGAGCTGTGGACACAGATTTTGATAAGCTCTCTCTTAGAAATCAGAATGGATTTCTGTGGGACAATGATCCTGCATCAAATGAAGGACTAAGAGAAGACGGGTTGCACCAAGAAAGCATTCCTGAGGTGGGGATTTCTGCTGATGCTTTCAGTAGTTGATTTGATTATTTTGTTCAAAAAAATAGGTGATGCTTGGATAAAGGGTATGTGGGCAAGAAATTTCCAGATGAGGGATTGTGGTTATCTGGGGAGAAAACCACTCCTTTTTTGGATTTTGCATTGCACCAAGATGTGAGAGCTAGACCACTGAAAGGGAAGTGAGCTGGCTTCATGTCCGCTACTGCTACCTTATCTAGGCTCCGGTATTCCTGTTTTAAGAGGTAAGGGCTTGGTGATCAGTTTCTAGTTTCTACCCATTATCCAAGTACTCCCTTGTACTCAAACTCCATGTACTAATACTGCAGTTTGTAATGTGATTGAACACAATGCTTTGGAATTTTTTAATTGGACTGATATAATCTGTGTTGTGTTTACTGATAAATTGATTTTCAGGTTGCTGATGTTGAACCTGCATGTACTTCCTCCAGTTTGGTAAATCAAAAAGTGCAAAAGCGAGCCAATATCCCCAGGTAACTTGAAGATAAAACAGTTGATTTTTTATCTTTTATTTTATCATTAGAGAAATAAGAGCAGTTTTGTTGTCTTGTCTCATATCTGAATTTGATTTTTGGGGGTGGAATGATGTTTTAGGGTTGGGAAGCTTGATCTGTTAGCCAGATTTATGAATTTTCATGTACTTCAGAGTGATGATTGTCACTCTTTAGCTTCTTATATCAGTCATTAATGGATTTGTCCAGATTGCCACAATTTATTCAAAGCAAACGGACAAAGGAAGAACTGCATGGTTCACAAAGTCTATCCTCGTCTTGGCAACCAAAGAATGGAGATATTGATTCATGAAAAACCCTTAGAGGACAGTGGGCTACCCAACAAAAGAGGTTTTCGATCCTACATTTTGGCCTTTTGTATATGCAGATTCTCATCACCCCCGGCAGAGTTGAAATTAGCTCGCGCGTAGGTGTGACTAAATCTCTTCTTTAATTTTTTTATTTTCATCTGGAAAGATGGGCTGTCCCTTTTTCGCTTCTCCCTTTTTCTTGCATATCTAGTAGGGGACGGGGCTAGAGCTTGTATTATAGATTTCTCCTGTTAAATTTAATTCAAGTTTCTTTCTCCTGAACCAGAAGTGAAATGTAGATCAAAATTGAAAAGCATACAAAGTCATTGTTATAGATTTTAAATGGATACTATATATCGAAGCCAAACATGTTTTTGCTTCAGAATACATTTCCAATTTTACAATTTGGTCTTGATGTTTTACACTTGAATCCAGGAACTAGGACAGGCAGGTTCTCACCTGGAGAAATTTTTGACTTTCGTACTGCTTTCCTTAAAAATTGCGGTGATTTTATCATTGTGATTTAATTAGGAGTTTGGAACGGTGAATTTGTTTCTCTTGATTGGTCTGAGGTCGTTGTTTGAACCCCAAACGCCTTGAGATTTGTAGCAGACTTGATTCAATAGTAAAAGTAAGCAGAAAATTGAAGCAACCAGTGGCGTACGGCGTTGGCTTCGCTTGGTATTAGTGAGCATCAGTTTCAACAAACAAACCATGAGTCCGGACTATGATTAGTCATTTTAAAAGGGAAAATGGCTACAAGATGTGACAAGCCCGAGGACATGGAGATATACATGTCAAGGAAATGCAATCATTCTTTGTCAGGGACTTGTATTCTCAACTAATTTGAACCGTAAGAGCAACAATGTCTGGATAATTATTTGCAATCAGAATAGGCTTTGATTTATTTGTTCAGGATTACATTACCTTTTAACCATAACATTCAGATATGTTTGCAACAGAATTGTTCCTTAATCAAATTCTAACCGGAAAATGAGAGTAATACAAAATCCTGGGTCATTCACACATAATAGAGTACAACAACAGGGTCCAGGAAACAACAATTTACATGTACTTACAACATCCTCTAGGAATACTTCACTTCTCTCATCGGCAAGTCCATTACAAAATCTAGGCTACGAAGCAGCATAGTTACAGGCACAATGAATGCAACATATCTTCCATCACCGTTCTGTTGAGTTGATATCTTACATCAATCCTAAATTGTTTAGAATCATTTGTAGTGTTCTACGACCCCATTGGATGTCGTTTTGCAGGATCTTACTTTCCGATGGCATTGCATCATGCTGCGCTACTTTTGCTAAGCGAGGCGTTTGTTTCAGTTCATCGTCAAACTCTTGCTTCTCACCATTGATTGAAGTTGGACCACTTTCAGATTCTTGCTTCTCATCTAACTGAATATATTATGTCTCAGTGAATTAAACATAAAAGTAGAGGAAAACATACACATAAGTCAAGAATTGTATCTCAGTACAACAGCCATATGGGTTATAGGTGTTGCTGTGGGAGAATCACATATTTGCCTTAAAATATTTCTTTCTAGGAACGATTGTCACGCATCACGATTATATAGATAAAAAGATCACAGTACAAGCGGATGACCATTCTGTTTTCAGAATATTTCAACATAGTGAAAATGCTTGAGAATGACTTGATAACTTGCTGTATCTTTCAAGTTATTAGTTCTAGGTAAACTTTTGATTGCTGCTGTTTAAGACATAAATGTTTCACCTTTTAACAGTCATATTCTCCCAACTAGTTATGTATGGTTAACGTAAAATATTCGACATTGACAGAATGAAAGAGCTGCCTCACTGATATGTACCATCTTAAAAGTTTCATTATAGTGAACATAGATTTCAAGAAGATACATGTGGTTTCTCTACTACACTGGAAAAGATGTGACTAAAGGAAATTGGATGCAATGTTATTGCTGGCCTGATAAAAGCAGTGGAGGAAATGAAGAAAGACAAAAAAGACAAACAAAATGACATAGCATCACACTCATCAAGCAATTACCTCTGGCAAATCGTGGTTCTTCGCTTCATTAATTCCAATCGGAGCATCAATGGCTATATTTTCATCCTGAATTTCTTCCTCGGTTTGCATTGTTGGTATAGGAGTTAAGCCGGGTACTAGGACTGCACCTCCTTCGTGGGTGATCAGGTTTTCCTCTAAATCTGTGCTTGCCAGGTTCTTGACAACTGCAGCTCTGCCATTACTTCCAAGAATATCTTTTTCTATCATTGTATTCTTGTTATCCACAGATTCCATTGGTTGACTGATTTGGTTTACACCAAGTATTTTGTTGCTTGTATTCACTACAGGATCCTCCACTGGGTAACTATTATTTTCTGCAACAATAGCTATGGGATTCTCTGCCATCTCTGCAACTAACACTCCTGAGTTAACAGTTGGTTCCTCATTATCATTAGTGAACGGCTCTTCTTCACATATTTTCTGATATTCAGCATTTTCCCAGTCTTCACAAATGGCAATTGTATTCTCAGTTTCCCAGGTTTGAAAAATCCTATCTGGTCCAGGTTGCCACAGAATGTTGCCAGTGCTTTCTTTCAATATGAATTTGAACTGGATTGACTTTCCCACCGGTATATCCTAATCAGCACGAAAACATAGCACCATATCAAAATTGTTCCTTGAGAAAAGAAAAAGTTGATACTGATGTAAAAACCTTTTTTGGCGAATACTCACCAGATCAACCGTCCAAACATGGCCATCTGACCAGTTCAATGGTATTGCACTCGTGGGGTCCCATAAGCCAAACATAGGATCATCTCCTACTACGAGAAATTGATCACCAAACATGCACTCTTTCTGTAACTGGAATCTGACATGAACAGTTTTTGATTGATCTGCAAAACAGAACCATACAATTTAAGCCCCAAATTTTTCCAAAAAATTTTCAAGTTTGCAAGATCAACAAATGCTTACATGTTTCCTGAATCGGAGCCGCAGTCTCCAACTGTGCCTGCATCATAATATGATTCAAAATCAGGCTGTCTTTCCATTGAAACCGTAAAATCAGTAGTAATCCTAATCTTATATGTCACTCGCGATTCATGATTCTGATCATCTCTTACAAGATTCTAAAAACATCCATTGGTGGGGTCTTTTCATTTTTTTTCCTTTAAAGTTTTAAAAGACAGAGATTTTCACAAGCAAAATTATGGAAAACAAAAGCTATTAATATGTTATTCTTCACAACAAGAATCATTTACTAGGAAAAGAAAATATCGAGAATCTTAACAAATTTTTTTAATTTCCTATCAGCATCTTCTCATAACAGAAGAGAATATGAGAATATAATATATAAAAGGAGCTATTTTTAAATGACAAATCAAATAAACTACAATATCAAAACACCAAGAAATGAAGAGAAAAAGACCTGAGCATCAGACGATAGGGAAGAAACTGGGTGGACAGCCTTGTGTTGCACAGATATCAGTTGCAAGAACCTGACATTAACAAGTTTCTTGGACGACAAAAAGTTGATCTGGGGTCTGTGAAGAGAAATCTCTCTGGAAGACAAGAAATTCCCGTCTCTGCACTTGTGAAGAAATGTCTTGGGAGAAGCAGAACTCGTGAGGGTTTTCATCACTGACTCAGTTCAAAGCTATGCAAACTCTCGAACCAAACTCAGTAACGGAAGGAACTGTGGTGTTGTATTCTGTAAGTTATTTTTGTTTTTCACTAATTAATCTGATTCTGGTGGTTGCAATCAATCAAAAATGAGAGAGAATAGCAGGCAATATATATAATTGGTGGGACCCGAATGGGATGATAAAGGAACGGATCCGATTCCACGTGGGTTTTTGACACGTATTACCGGGAGTTGAATTGAATCAATCTGCTTTTCACTCACTGAACGTGAGAATCTCAACTAACTGTTTGCATCTCGAGGCTCACCTATTTTGTTTCCGTGCACCTATTCAATGAAAACATCTCGTCCAACAAATATATTAGATATCGTTTACTAAAGAGGGTAAACACTTTCACTCTTTAGAGTTTTAAGTTTCACGTTTGAGAGACTTTTTCTCAATAGTGAGAATTACCATTTAAAATTAAGATGATAGCATTTAATTTTATCATACTGCAGTATAATTTAACCTAATTAATATTAATTTTTTTTAAAAAAACAAACTAAGAGGTTGTTTATTTTTTTATGTGAAGAATGAACAGTCTTAAATTTTATTAAAAATTGAATTGCCATTGAAATTTAAAATCTGAATAACATATATTTTTTTTTTCAAATCACTGAATATATGTCAACTTATTTATTTTTTAAAAATAAAAATATTTAAAAATAGATAACTTGATATTTATACCCTTATTATTATTATTTATTATATATTTATTTGTTATGATACAAACAACTAAAATTAAAAAATTTAATAAATTCTAAAGTATTTTTATGTATATATTTTAATAAGATTTTATTTAGGATGAAAGTATAATAAATAATTATATTAAAAAATAATTTTTATTTTTGGAGTCGAGATCAAGATATATATAAAGCCTCAAATTGTATAATAATTATTTCATTCAATCACAATTATAATTATAAAACAATAATACATATGTATCTAACTTACTACTACCGTAATATTAAAATTAATGTATACATCACAAATAAAGTTATAAATTTTTTTTTTTACAAATAATAAACTTATATAGAGTACAAGTAGTTTGAAATAAATAAATAAATTTTATTGAAATTTTACTCGGAGATAATTCAATCTTTCGATTCCAAGAAATTTTGAGGATGAGAAGTGATTAGGGTTTTTTTTTCTTTATGAAGTTGTATGTGAAAAGAAATAGGGTAAAAAAATAAAATTGTATAATATAAAATTAAATAAAACTAAAAATATGTTATATTCAAAATGATACTTTTAGAAAAAAATATTTTAAATATATTTAAGTGAGTTGCAATTAAGTAAAAAGTCATGATTTGTTACCTTTTTTTTAAGTTGTTTTTTTAGTATTTTTAAGTGTTTAACCATTTAAATAAATAAATAAAATAATTTAATGAGTCTAATTCAGACCTATTAAGTTATAAGTGAAAAAAAAAAAAAAAAAACCACCACCGCCTAATATGGTTCGGTGGTAAAAACACTCATTCAGTCTAACAATATCTTATATTTGAGTTACCAACACCGTAAATAATATGTCAAAAAAAAAAAAAAAACAACCCCAACATTTAATTGAATAAAGTATTATATCTGCTATATTACTTAAAAATTTGGATTATTTTTTTTTTCTAGCTAATATAATAAATTAATTTATAATAGTCATATTATCTTATCATATAATCTAAGCATAAGTTTAAATAATATAATTGGATGAACACTAAAATACTTATTATATAATATCTTTTAGAGCAAATAATATCCAAATTCCCTTAATTTTGTTATTTTATAAGTAAAAAATAACTTTTAACATTATTGATAAAGAGCTTCCTACTTAGTTAATCAAGTTTGACTATAATAAAAAAATTAAAATACATTCAAAATAATAAATAATATTATTAAAATTTATTAAATAAAATGTAATTAAAATAGATATTAAAAATTTTAACTATTTTTTCTATTTAATATATTTTAGTACATTTTTATATATTATTTTAAGATATTTTAATTTTTTTAACTGTCGAACCTAATTAACAGTTAAATATTTATTAATAAATTTAAAAATTAATTATATAAAAATTATTTTCGATTGTCGAATAGTAAATCTAAAAAAATCTGAATATTATTTACCCTATCTTTTAATTTGGATGCTCACTCACGAGTCACGATAAAACCATGCGTGGAAGTTTTTCTATGTTTTCGTGAGACTTTAAAAAGTCACCGTCGGTGCTCACTGCCCAATCACCACCACCGACGCTGCCATCTGTCCCAAAGATCAAAATTGAAAGATTTGAAAGGAAAAAGAACTCATATATTTTCTATTAACTACTATTTTTGTGTAACAGCAAAACTTTAAATATTAAATTGTGAGTAATTCTAGACTAATTTTTTTTTAAAATTTTTTATTATTTAAATAATATAATAAATTAATTTATAACTACTATATTAATAATAAGATGTTGTTATTTATGGTAGACCATAAAAAATATAGAGTGGTGATACATACACTATAACATGTAAAACTAGAAACAAAATGATTATTAAGATGTTTAAAATACGAGATAGTACCAGTTAAATACACTCCGATGATTAAGTTAGCATTCACAGTAAAATAAAAGTAAAGATGGTAAAAAGAAAGAGTATAAATACTTTCTGGGTATGGTAACTTGATTGATGATGATCGAAAGATAAAGATGTGATGATCAGAGTTGGTCAGAAATTGCTTGAAAAGTGATAATCGTGAATAGTGCCAATATTAGAGTATGTGATCCACCCAATTTCTTGGTAGGTATCACGGAACACCTCTTTGGTACTTTTGACTTGGTGTTGATTCAAGTTTGACGACTTCATGGACTTGGGTTTTGGACCACACGAAGACCTTAAGTCTTGGGCCTTCATATACGACGGACATTGCATTTTTAAAAGATTGGACTTTAGGCCCATTTGATATTTTTTAAATATGATCTTTTTGAATTTCGTAGGTATAAGGTTTCTTTGAGGCGAGACTTATTTTGACCACTATAATACTGATGATGTGGTAGTTACAAATCAAGTTGCTATATTCTTTAGAAAATAAATTTGTGTAAATTTTTAGACGATTTAACTTTAATATAATTACGTCAACTTTACATATGTTTAAACTTTCTTTATTGAAATTTTGAGTTAGTTTCTTTAATATTTTGCAACCCATGGTGTTGTTCTACTATCATTTTTGAGTAAAATTTTCTAACCATTTCTATATTTTCCAGTCATTTCTTTCTCTTTTTGTAATTTTGTTTTGGTGTGGACGAATTTATTTTTCAGACAACAACTTCCAAAAACTTTGAAGAAGCAAACTTGTATTTGAGAAAAATAAGATGACATCAATATCATTAACACTTACTTGGTTTCTTTCAAATTCAATGTTATTTGTTGTATCTAATCATGTGTAAATAACAACAGATATCTCACAGGCGATCAAAAAAAAACCTGAAGGCCAATTATCTAGGTTTTTGGTTGCTTCCATTCCAATAATGCCCTAGAAGGCATTTCCTGGCTCCATATTTGGGGGCGTTAACATGCATTTTTGTAAGACTATTGTCTTGTCCCTAGCAATTCTGCAGAAATCTGAGCTGGTAAGCCAATCGAGGAGCTTATAGCTCTGTTCGAATTCCAGTAACTTTCAAGTTTTTTTTTTTTTTTAATGGCATCTACCAGAGTTATTATGTTTCTTCTGATCTGGGAACTGCAATTTTTAGGACTCTTGTCAAAATACATCTCATGCATTCTTTTTCAATTCTGCCATATGTTGTGGGATTTGAAGTGAGATGTATAGCATTACAAAATCTCAATATAATAGGAGTCTAGTCCTTTAAAATCTAGACTGCAACTGTCCTAACGAGACAAATTTGGCCGAGACTACAATTTTGACTCTTGCAACTCTGAAATGAAAGCTTATAAGGCCTAGAATTCAAATATTTCGCTCCAAGTTTTGGATTTTAGTACATAAAAGTCGTTCATTTTAATACCTCAAACTCATGGGTGTAGTAGATTTCTCCATGTTCTAGTTTTTGTCTAAGCAAGTCAGAGGAACTCCCAGTATATCCTTCAACCGACCATATTTATTAAGAAACTGGTATCCATAAGGGCTTTAATAGGCCCACATATTGCTTTAATGGGCATGAACATATATTGTATCCAGTGATATGAATCTCTCGTATGTTGATTATTCATTCCACTTCGTATGATTTGATTGATTCAAACGTAAACATTTGTCGTATTGAAGTATCTCTATCAAAGCAGTTCTTTTTCCACATTTATTTTCTTGGATCTTACTACGTTATTGTATGTTACAAAATTCAACTATATGATGATAGATATTAAAGACAGTTTGATTGCACTAAATTTGTGTTGGCATGGCAAGTTTCCCTTTCTCAAGGGCATTGGCTAGACATGGGTACGATATTTGGTTCTGCAAGGCTTGTACCACTGAAGTGTTGGCCTGTCATTATCCGACCCATCCATGAATATGACTCCCATCCCAAGTCTCCAACTTCAAAAGCTAACTAGCAATGTATAAGGGTTTTAAGCAACACAAAAAACTAAAAAAAGAAAAAAAATTTGATGAAAGAACTCGACAAAACAAAAGAGTTGGGTTCTAATTCTTGTTTTATTCCACTCAAACCAAGTTCTACGAACTTCACTTATTGAAATTTTTTTTTTTTTTTAATTTCCCAAAACCAATAATTTACATATTTCTTGTTGACTCAACCACTTCCAATGTAGGAAGTCTTTGATATCGCTGATCCGCTGACTGAATTGTTGATGCATACTGCACTAAACCCACTTGCAACTAGCAACAGCATCTTATAATTTATAACAAAAAAAGTTTTGATTGGGCAAATATTGAGAAATGAGCCTCCTACTTGTCCTGCCTTCAATTATTTGATCTGATTTATGGGCGATTTCCAGTCAGACAAGCAATACTAAACGCTAAATTTTAATTAAATTATTTGGATGTGGGAACCACTAACCCCATCATCAACCCTTAGGACTTGAGAGTAATCTTCGTCGCGCAGGCTTGAAAGTAGTGGAAACTACTGTCTGTTCAAGTGGGTGCAGATTTGGTTCAACGTTTTTCAGTCATCGTTTTCACACTTAGAAGAGGAAATTTTTTTTCCCTGCTTTACCAGATAACTACAAGCCTAGGCTTGTTAAATTATGCACCCCTAGATCGACTTACTTCTCTACAGTTGGACAAAAATTCTTATAAAACCTATTTCCCCCAAAAAAATTTAATCAACCAGCTCAATATTTTAACAATTTTCTTCTACATACTAGTTGGTTTCTCAAAAGCCTCCAAACATGTTGTCTTCCATTTCAAACAAGAGTTCAATCCTGCATTGCTCATTATTGTTCATTTCAATTATTCTATCATGCATGCCTTCCCCTGACCTTGCAGAGACTCGTTTCAGCGGAAATGAGACGGATAGACTTGCCTTGCTTGCAATCAAAGCAAAGATAACTCAAGACCCTTTCGGTTTAGCAAGCTCGTGGAATGATTCTGTCCATTTTTGCAACTGGAAAGGAGTCTTTTGCTGTAAACGTCATCAAAGAGTTGTCACTTTGAACCTGAGCTACCATGACTTGGTGGGTTCACTGCCTCCTCACATTGGAAATCTTACCTTTCTTAGAGGTATCTCCCTCGAACAGAACTACTTCCATAGCCAAATCCCGCAAGAAGTAGGCCGCCTTTTCAGGCTCAAGTACCTTAACTTGTCCAATAACTCGTTTTCTGGAGAGATCCCAGCTAATCTCTCTGGGTGTTCTAGCCTTGTGTGGCTTCGTTTGGGGTTCAACAACTTGTTTGGAAGAATCCCAAGTCAGCTTGGATCATTGCAGAAGCTTGAGAGAGTTCAGCTGCACTACAACAATCTCAGTGGACCAATCCCAGACTCTTTAGGCAACCTTTCTTCTGTCAAATCGTTGTCCATGTCTGTTAACAGTTTGGAGGGAAGCATTCCTGAGGCTCTGGGGCGGTTGAAGACTTTGAATTTCCTCGGACTTGGAGTAAACCGTTTATCAGGTATGATTCCCAAGTCAGTTTACAATCTCTCATCTGTTAGGATCTTCACTTTACCATTCAATCAACTGCAAGGAGTTTTGCCGTCAAACTTGGGCTTCACTCTTCTTAGTTTGCAAGTCTTGAATATTGGTCACAACCTATTCACTGGACCTCTTCCACAGTCATTATCCAATGCATCAAATCTTGTCGAATTCGATATCAATGGGAGTAACTTCACAGGGAAAGTTAATATTGATTTTGGTGGTTTACCTGGTCTTTGGAGCCTAGTTCTTGCCTCCAATCACCTTGGAAAAGGAGAAGCTGACGACTTGAACTTCATAAATTCTTTGACAAAATGTAGAAATTTGCAGATACTTAATCTAATTGATAACAGATTTGGAGGGGTATTGCCTGATTCTATAGGCAACCTCTCAACCCAGCTCGTGCAATTTAAATTGGGTAAAAATCAATTATCTGGAAGCATCCCTACTGCGATAGAGAACCTCGTTAACTTGACAGAGTTAACTATGGAGAAGAACAATTTAACCGGAAGCATTCCTTTTGTCATTGGAAATCTTCGGATGCTGGGGCGGTTAGATTTGTCCGAAAATGATTTCTCAGGGCTCATTCCATCCTCCATTGGCAACATAACTCAATTGTATGCACTCCACCTTGAAAAGAACAGGTTGAAGGGGAGCATCCCTTCGACTTTCGAAAACCTTCTGCACTTGCAAGAACTTGATCTTTCTCAAAATCATCTTCAAGGATTTATCCCCAAAGAAGTTATCGGACTTTCTTCCTTAACCATTTCCCTAAACCTAGCTCATAATCAACTCACTGGACCCTTGCCTCCAGAAGTTGGTAGCTTGAAAAATCTCGGTTACTTGGACGTATCTGACAATAATTTGTTCGGTGAAATTCCTAGTAGCCTTGGCACTTGTGTAACCTTAGAACACCTTCACATGGAAGATAACTTCTTTCATGGAACCATTCCCACATCTTTTAGCTCCTTGAGAGGTCTTACAGACTTGGATCTTTCAAACAACAATTTGTCTGGCAAAATTCCAGACTACTTTTCGCGACTTGCTCTCACATATTTAAATCTTTCATTCAACCATTTCGATGGAGAGGTCCCAAGAGATGGCGTTTTCAGGAATGGAACGGCTACATCAGTAGCCGATAATGATAATCTTTGTGGAGGTGTACCAGAATTGAAGTTGCCACCATGTACTCGCGGTGCAAAGAAAGAAAAAATGTCCAGACAACTCAAGCTCATGATTGTGCTACTCTCTGGAGTTGGGGGACTAGTTTTGATTGCGTCTCTTCTGATTATCAACCGATTGAAAAAGATGAAAAGGGTGACATCTACAAAGTCTACATCAGATCAGAAGGATTTGCTTCTAAAAGTCTCCTATGAAAGTCTCCTTAAAGCTACATGTGGATTTTCCTCTGCTAACTTAATTGGTTCTGGAAGCTATGGTTCTGTTTATAAAGGAATTCTTGATCCAAACCAAAAAGTTGTTGCTGTGAAGGTTCTCCACCTGCATCAACGAGGAGCTTTAAAGAGCTTCATGGCTGAATGTGAAGCCTTAAGAAACATTCGACATCGCAATCTTGTGAAAATCTTAACTGCTTGCTCAAGTGTTGATTTCCAAGGTAACGATTTCAAAGCTCTAGTCTATGAGTTCATGCCTAATGGAAGCCTAGAGAGTTGGTTGCACCAGGAACCGTATGCAGATGATTTGAGAGGCGGGCCTTGGATTCTAAGCCTTCTCCAAAGGTTGAACATAGCCATTGATGTGGCTTCTGCACTGGCTTATCTTCATCAACACTGCCAAAAGCCTATTGTTCACTGTGATTTGAAGCCAAGCAACGTTCTTATTGACGATGATATGACTGCACATGTGGGTGATTTTGGTTTAACCAGGTTCATTCCAGAAGCCACAAATGGATCTCGTCCGAATCAAAGCAGCTCAATTGGACTGAAAGGAACAGTTGGGTATGCAGCACCAGGTAACGTTGATTTATCGTTTTATTTATTAAAAAAATAATTCAATTTCTGTGGTTGCTGCATGTCTCTAAGTAACTCTAATATCAGCAATCCTGTATCCAAGACTTTTCAATTAGACTAACATAATAGGCAGTTAAAAAAGTATAATCAAATTTAGTAGTACAAGTGATTACATTTAGTTTTTCTAACTTTTAAAATTACAACACATTTGCAGAGTATGGCATGGGAAGTCAAGTATCAACATATGGTGATGTATACAGCTATGGGATACTCTTGTTGGAGATGTTTACGAAGAAACGGCCCATTGATGAAATGTTTAAAGACGGATTAGATCTCCACAGTTTTGTTAAGATGGCATTGCCTGAACAAATCTCAGACGTTCTAGATCCACTCTTTGTTGCTGGGGGAGGAGACGATAATGAAGAAGACAAAGAAGAAAAAGAAAAAGGAACAGCTAAAGAAGACATCAGAAAGGAGCAAGAACATGGGAGTTTGATTACTATACTCAAAATTGGAGTTGCTTGTTCAGTGAAATTCCCCAGAGACCGAATGGACATCAGTGATGTCGTAAAAAATTTGCATATGATCAGAAGCACCCTTCTTCAACATGGGGTGAACTAAAACTCATCCTGAAGATAAAATGTGTATCTACTGGTGCACTACAAGATCATTTTCCAGAGTCCTTAATTTACTGCAAGAGAATTGCTCATGTTCATGTATATATTATGTTGAAGTCTTAATAAATAGGAGAACAACATTTTATAACAGCACAGACATCAGCATTCAGCAGTATCAAAACTTCAAAAAGAGTAAATGCATGCAGATCACAATCGCATCATCATAACATGAACATCAAAAGGCTTGAATCCCTCTTGCGTTTTTGAATTATGAAAACCTATAACTATTTTTGATAATCTGTAGTGCTGTTTTTAAGATAATTTTGAACAATTTTTGGACATGATTATTAATATTATTTAGAACTTAGAAGCATAGACTAGTAAAAGCAAGAGGCTTCTAACCTGATAAAATTTAAAGTCTCACTCATTCATTTAATAATTTTCTAGATTAGTTTAACCACTATAACCATAAGAAAAAAAAAATTTAAGCTAAATTCTAAAGAAGTAAATATCTATAGTATTTCTTATACACAAGAATTTACGTGGTTCGGTTAAGAACAAGTCTACATCCACGGACCAGGAGGAGCAATTCCACTATATCAGAAAATTTTATGGTGTGTGCACAATTAGAGATCTCACTCTAATACCCCAAGAAGATAACTCACAAAACCCCTTATAATATTTCACACTCCAAAATTTTCTCACAAAATTCTCTATATTTTATGGATATCGATATAAATAATATCGTTAAATATTCACAATATTTTTAAATAAAATAATTATAATTTTTATATTTCTATAAATTTAGACTATATATATATATATATTTGACTTGAGGGATGAAAATTTGAACTCGAGACCTCAACTTCGTTAAAAGTTCTCGATATTTTTACTGATTAAGTATTATGGATTTATTTCGACTCATATGATGGTGTCAGCTTAACGAGATACATGACTCAATTATCAAGTCAATTTTTCATCAAGTCCAGCTGATTTTTTCCAAATAAGTATTGAGACACAAGACAAACAACACATTTTTACGCAGAACCAACACGTGCACGTTTAGCAACTTATTGGCGGGAGATAGAAACGACCGAATGATGGGGATTGTAGATCCAAGTCCATTAATCCAATCCTCTTCTCTGAGGGTGAGGAGGACACAAAATCGGCATGGATCATCGGAGATTATATTTCCAGTACAAGGTTCCTGTTCAATCTCTTGGTAATTTTTGTTCTTGGCTCCAACTTACTTTATTATAATTGATTGGATCACTCACTTTGCTTCCATCGGCGTCAGGCCTTTAATTTCATATATGGATTTTGATTTTTGTTTTTTTTATTACCGCCATTTGAAAGAATTGCAGAACACCAAGTTTTGATAGTTAATATTTTGATTTTAGTTTAGAGCAAATTACAATATAATACTCTGACGTTTGGTCATATTGTAATCAAATCGCACTTTTTCTTAAATTATGATCAGGTACCTCGGATAATTATCATTTGGTCCATAATCTATTTAAAAATATCACTTTTTGATATATTTTTACTTTTTTTAACTCAAATGGTCAATACATTTTTCAAAATATATTAATTTAGTTCATATGATCAAAATTTTAACGGTCAAACCTGACACAAAATATAAATTAACTATCTTACCAATTTTTTATTAAATTAGAATGACGCTTTTACCCTTTAATTTTTGAATAATTTTATATATTTGGATAATCTAATAAGAAATTGATATATATTATAAAAATTTATTTTTTTTAAAAAATACTTAAAAAGGATTAAATAATAAAATAAATATGATAAAATTATTAAAAATAAAAAATAAATAAAAAAATATTATAAAAATTAGAAAAATATTAAAAGTAATAAATGATAAAATAAATTTAAGATTGAATACTTATAAAACTTAAAATTTAGTAATTTAATACATATATATATATAATAAATTTATATATATTACAATTTTATTATTATATTTTTAGTTTTATAATATAATAATAATAAATGTATATCTATATTGTAATTTTATTATTATATTATATTTTTATAATATATATATATATTGTATATATACTATATAATATACTTTAAAATATGTATATATATATATATAATATTTTAGTATTTTAATTTTTTTAACTAAATTTTGAGTTTTATAAGTATTCAATTTTAAATTTTATTTTTATTTTTAATAAATGATATTATTTTTAAAATTTTAAAACTTTTAAAATTATTTTAAATTTTTAATGAATTTACAATATTTATTTTTTAAAAAATAATATGAGTTTTTATAACAAATATTAATTTTTTATTGGACTATCCAAATAGTTAAAATAGTTAAAATGTAAAAAGTTGGAGGGTAAAATCGTCTTGTTAATTTAATAAAAAGGATAAGATGGTTAATTTATAATGTATGTCAGGTTTGACCGTTAAAAGTTTCATTACAGGGACTAAATTGATATATTCTGAAAAAGGTAGAGACCATATGAGTAAAAAAAGTAAAAATAAATTAAAAAATATTTTTTTAATACATTGGGGACCAAATTGATAATTATCCGAAATACTTGGTTATAGTTTAAGGAAAAGTACGATTTCATTGTAATATAACCAAACGTCTGGGTATATTGCAATTTGCCCTTTAGTTTAATATATATATAGGTGCATGAATATTGAAGCTTACTATGGTACAAAGAACGTCTTCATACTTAACAGCTCTCTCTAAAAGGTTTGTTAAGTAACCGTTAGACCCCACAAAGCTTAGAATTTTCGAAGGTAACGGATCGAAGGATAGTGTTAAACATTACTATATTCCTTTCTCAAATACGGACATGAATTCAAATTCGAGGAGAGGCTCAAATTCAG
The DNA here is from genome assembly GCA_003430845.1 of Xanthoceras sorbifolium. Taxonomy (NCBI): domain Eukaryota; kingdom Viridiplantae; phylum Streptophyta; class Magnoliopsida; order Sapindales; family Sapindaceae; genus Xanthoceras; species Xanthoceras sorbifolium. The sequence goes on from CM010612.1 coordinate 23,828,563, forward strand.
GACTTTCTTGTAAAATTGGCTGCAATTAGATGATGAAAAAGCTCAAATGTAGATGCGGATTCAAACACCAATTGTTGAATAAACGGAGAAACGTATGCATGTAGGAGACTCAAACCCAAGACTATCAGGTAAATGGTAAAATGGCTTTGATATTATGTCGGGTAAGTGCTAAACCCAAACAATGATATAAAACTCTTTAATAGCAGGAGATGTCAAAGCAAAGTATTAAGATCTCACAAGACTTGTTGTGGTATAGCAGGGTGTTGCTTACTATGAAAAGCAATTTTTTTGAAATAAATCACATTTTGACGGTGTGAGACAGAAATTTTGAACATATATATAGGTCTAAGAAATATAATCTGACAGCTTGCAGAGTTGATGCACACTTGAGTTTTTTATTATTTCTATTCCTAGATCTAAGAAATGAATCTCTAATTGAATAGAGATTTTTCAGGATATCTTTCGTAGCAATTTGCTCTTTTGGAGATGTTGTGGAACAAGCGAGTCCGATTCTCATCACTGAAACCAGGTATTCTATTTCACGACTTTGAGTGCTGACTCGGGGGTCATTTTGTGATTATTGCTCTTTCTTTTATGCAAGTGGGATTTCTTTTGTCATCATTTTCTTCTTCCAAGAGCATTGATGGGTCGATAGTGTCCATAGCATGGTCTGGTAAAGCCATCAAAACAAAACTGCATATGCTCAGATCATCTTTAAATTCACTATCAGTAGGTCTTTTTCCTGTAAACATCTCTAGCAGTAATTTACCATAGCTGTATATATCTCCAAGTATAGAAAAATGACAACCCATATACTCTGCCATTTGCAAATTTGGAATTTAGACTCAGAAACAAGCATGCTTCATACAATTTAACATTTTTTAGAGGATATTAGCATTTGAACTTCTGAAGTAGTGAGCATACTCATGTCTGCTTGATTTAGTTAAAGAAATGATCATCGTGAACTAAAGTGTGATTCATTAGGTTGAAAATAGTACCTGGAGGGATGTATCCAATGGAACCCTTCAATCCAACTGAGATGGGTTGGTTTTTAGATGGACTATTTGATGTTTCAAAGAGGAACCTTACCAGTCCAAAGTCCCCAACGTGGGCTGTCATGTCTTCGACAAGGAGTACATTGCTTGGCTTTAAATTGCAGTGAATAATGGGAGTTTCACAATCGTGATGGAGATAATCCAATGCAAAAGCAACATCAATTGCTATATTCAGTGTTTGTATAATGCTCAATTTCTTATTTCTGTGTTGCTCCTCAGCACTTAGATGTAGCCACTGGTCCAGACTTCCATTGGACATGAACTCAAAAACTAGAGCTTTAAAGTCCTTACCTTCATGATCAGTACTGGAGCAAGCAAGTATGATCCTGAGGATGTTACGATGTCTTATACTTCTCAAACATTGCATTCGTCAATGAAAATCTTAGAAGCTCCTGGCTGTTGAAGATTTAGCAGCTTGATTGCAACCATTGCTCTGTCTCCTGGAAGAACAGCTTTATATAGAGAACCAAAACTTCCTGAACCAATCAAATTTTCTTCAGAGAAGGTATTAGTAGATTTTGAGATGTCTGAGTAGGACAGGCCTAGTTGACCATCACTAGAGGAGATGCAATGGAATGTCTCCTAGAGTTTTTTATCACAAGATAAATACCAAAAGAACACAACAGAAGAAGTAAAAGTGTGATTGCAGCAAGTACTCGAATTACATTGGGAGTGAGAGGTTTTCCAGTTTTTTCCTAGAGCACACAGGTAAAAGTAGTTCTTGGACACCACCACAGAGCTTATCATTTCCAAGGAGAGAAATGGCACTTACATTTGCAAATATCCTTTCTCTTGATACTTCACCAGCAAGTTCATTGAAAGAACGATTGAGATGTCTAAGAGATACAAGCTTGCTGAAAAATTCGGGAATCTAGCCAGATACGTTATTGCTCGAGAGATCTAATTCTTCCAAGCCTCTTAGATTTTGTAAAGATTGAGGAATTTTCCCTTCTAACGTGTTACTTACCATACGTAAACGTTCCAAACTCATACGATTAGCCAGACTGCTTGGGATTTCACCTGATAATCTATTTCCAGACAAATCCAATTCCGCAAGATTTTTCAAGTTACTTCACTTCAAGTGGTATTAAACCTGTCAAAAAATCATGAGCCATGGCCAAATAAACTGAAAGGGAAGAAAGACCAAGAACTTGTTTGGGTATGGTGCCACTGAGATCATTTCTTGATAAGTTTAGTATCTGCAACTTTTGGCCATTGCCAAGACTCGAGTTATGCTTCCCTCAAATTATTTTCCTGCATATGAAGTTCAGTTACCCAAGGAAGGATGGTATTGAACCAGAAAACTCGTTGTAAGACGTGCAATTCTCCTAAGTTATGGAGCCTCCCAATAATATCAGGAACACTACCACTTAAATAGTTATTTTCCAATCCAAGAAGGCTCAAGTTTGTTGGGTGGGTCCCTCCAACATGGAGGGCTCACCACCCACTACTAACTTCACCAATAACAATAATTAAAAGAAAATAAATAAATAAAATAAATTTTTTTTTTGGCCACACAAAGTGGCAATTGGCGTGGCAACTCCAAAGCCACAATCAAGGAGGCTCATGCCTATATAAGGCAAGAGTCATTTGCTCTCAAGCATCAATTAAAAGCAAGGCAAAACAATCTGGTTAGCCTTCAAGGGAGCAAATTGAGCTAGCCTCATTTGAAGAGTGAGAGAGTAAGTGATTGAGAAAGGTTTTCTCAATTAGGGGAGTGACAAAATAGTGAGGATAAATATTTAGGGTTTTGGGAAACACCTTGAGTGCCACTATTTTGGTTTTATCTCAATTATTGTATTGCCTCTAGAAATTGTCTAGAGAAGACTCTCTCTTTGTACCTACTATTTTTATAGTGGAAGATAAATTATTCGGAGTTTGACATGTGGAGGTATCCCAAATTTAAGGGTGAACCACATTAAAATTATTGGTGTTATTTTTCTGATTACTTTATTTCTGTATTCTTGCTGATATTATACCTGCTACGCCCAATAAATGGTATCAGAGCCTTTGACTGTCAGTCCCATAAAATTCTTAGTATACTCTGTAGTTGCAGCACTCACTGATCTTCCACATCAGAAAAGATTTTATTGGAATTTTATTTGGTTTCCAGTCCCATAAAATTCTTAGTATGCTCTGTGGTTGCAGTACTGACTGAACTTCCATATCAGAAAAGATTTTATTGGGAGTATTGTCAACTAAAGAAGTCCAACAATGGAGACTAAATTCAGTAAGATGATCAGTTTAAATGGCACAAATTACCACATATGGAGGAATAAGATGAAGGACCTCCTATTTGTGACGAAGATGCATCTACCGGTGTTTACAAATATTAAACCCGATGGAAAGACAGATGAAGAATGAGACTTCGAGCACGAGCAGGTGTGCGGTTTCATCCGGCAGTTTGTCGATGACAATGTGTACAACCACATCTGCAATGAGACTTATGTCCGGACGCTATGGAATAAGCTTGAACAGCTGTACGCATCAAAAACTGGGAATAATAAATTATTCTACTTGACAAAATTGATGCAACTGAAATATAAGGAAGGGACTTCCATAGCAGATCATCTGAATGAGATGCAAGGGATTTTGGACCAGTTGTCCAGAATGGGCATAAATTTTGACGATGAAGTATTTGCTCTAATGGTGCTAGCCTTTTTACCAAAGTCGTGGAAAACTCTGAAGATCTCCATCACCAACACTGCACCAAATGGTGCAGTCAATATGGAGCTTGTCAAAGGCGGGATTTTAAATGAAGATATGAGAAGGAGATCATAAGCCTCATCTTCTTCATCACAGCCAGATGTTCTAGTGACAGATTCCAGAGGGAGGAGCTAGTCTAGGGAACAAAAGCCTAGAGGAAAGAGCAGAGGAAAGTCAAATAAATATGTCAATATTGAATGCCATCACTGCAAGCAGAAGGGTCACATCAAAAAGTTTTACCGGAAGTTCAAGAATGAACAGGGAAAGAACAAAGGCAAAAAAGTGAAGAAAGATGACAACAGTGATGATGACCAGACAAATACCATAAACGAATTCTTTGTCGTTTATGATGATGATGTTATCAATCTTGCATCCCACGAGACCAGCTGGGTGATTGATAGCGGTGCTACTATTCATGCTACATCTCGGAGAGAATTCTTCTCATCTTACACACTAGGAGATTATGGCATAGTCAAGATGGAAAATGATAATCTGTCAAAAGTTATTGGCAGGAGAGATGTTTGCCTGGAAACAGAGAATGGCACTAGACTAGTCCTGAGAGATGTTAGGCATATTCCAGACATTTGCTTGAATTTAATCTCTGCAGAAAAACTTGATGATGCAGGTTTCTGCAGTACTTTATTCAATAACCAGTGGAAGCTTACCAAAGGTTCCTTAGTGGTGGCCAAAGGTATAAAGCATACAACCTTATATGTGATGCATGCAAAGCTCTCCAGCGACTCTGTGAGTGCTGTGGAGAAAGACGGTGCGATTGAATTATGGCACATGAGACTCAGCCTGTAGCACCCCCCGACCCGATCCGGCCGGACCGATCCGGGGCGCGCTACTCGGACTTTCACATTCTTTTCAAAACTTCATTTTTCTCATTTAAAAATCAGTGTGAGCCCATAAATCAGTTTAGAAATCCTTTTCAAGTGAGCCCATAAAACATTTTAAACTTTTTACGAAAATCCGGCAGAGTACCGTTTGTTTTTCAGACTTTCCAAAACCTGCTTTTATACAAAACAATTCCAATTCACATTACATTTTCACAAACACTTCAATATCAATTTCAATAACACTTCAATAACAATTTTAAACAATTGCGCACTCTGCCGTTTAGTGCGACTTATTAATCACAATTTATAAAATAGAACAGTTCAAACTTTTTATATATATATATATATATATACAGACATTCAGAAATCGTAAAGTAATTAATTAAAAACATATTACAAAACATATTTACAATTCCCCTGTATATGCATGCTTTCAGAATATATATATATATACACATAACAAAATATAACTACCCAACTGTACAAATCCTGTGACTCGGTCTGCGACTCTTTCTTCCTTCAGTCTTTATCTTCGTCCGGATTCTTGGTACCTACGCGTTAGACACAAAAACTAACGCGCTAAGCATAAAGCTTAGTGGGTGTACTAAAAACTCAATTAAGTAAATTACAATATAATTATTCTTTAAAGAGAAATAAACCACAAGATAAACATTTTCATCACTAATCGATTTCAAAACAATTCAATTTCCAAAATTAAATCATTAAACAATTTCAATTTCTCGAAGTACAATAATAAAATCAACATAAGAATTCGATCAATAAAATCATTCGATTCACTTTCAATTCTATCAATTTTGGCCCACTAGAATACTAAACATATACGGACTGGAATATGGGTCAAGCTCCCAACCCCCAGAACGAATTCTGAGGAGGTACGTGTCTCCCAACTCTAGGACCGTGGGTACGGAACCTAGAGAGGTACATAGCTCCCTATCCCAGGAACGAATCCTTGGGAAGGTACATTAACTCCCAACCCCCGGGACGAATCCCGAGGAGGTACGTATCTCCCAGCCTCTGGACGAATCCAAGAGGAGGTACATCAATATCATCAATATCAATCAATCAATATCGGCGCAGTACTGCTCAATAAAAACCCAGCTGGTATACCAACCTCCTATATCCACTTCTATGTCTACGTATCCTAGGGCCGTTTCGATAAACGATTTTCACAAACAAATACGATATAATATAAAATCTTTCCGAATCTTTCTGAAATTAACAATATGTAACGAAATCAACAATAATCATATAAATATCGAAATCAACAATAATCAACCATAGATCCACAAATCATCGATTTTACCTATAATATAAACATTTTTCATACGAATATTCGGAATCGAAAACTTTTAACGAAATCGAAAACGAAACGAAAACGAGAAACAAAATCGAAAACTAAAACGAAAAAGTATTCTCGAAACGATTTCGAAAACAAGAGTACACCTACTTGGAAATCCGAGTTTTCGTTTGAGAATCGCGGTTCCACGATTTCGTTTTCCCTTCCCTTTCCTTTCTCCTTCTTCCTCTTCTTCCTCTTTTTCTTTTCTTTTCTTTCTTCTTCTTCTCTCTTCTTCTTTTTCTTCTCTCTTTTCTCTCCTTTTCTCTCTTTTTCTTCTTCTTCCTTTTTCTCGGTCACTCTCTCTTCTCTTTTCTGTTTCTGTTTTCTCTAGCTTCTGCGAGAAGCTTCTCTTTTTTTTTATATTTTTTCGCCATCGCGACCGCCGTCGCGACCTGTGGTCGCGGCACCAGGTCGCGACACTCACTGGAGTATGCGCACCGCCTTCGTCGCGAGCGCGCCCTGGTCGCGCGACTGGTCGCGTTGCTCTCTGCCTGTTTTTGACAATTTCATCGCGAGCAGTCCATCGCGACCTGTGGTCGCGGTGGCTGGTCGCGGTACTCACTGCCAGATTTTGCGTTTTTCACCGCGAGCGAGCTGTCGCGACCTGTGGTCGCGGTGACCAGGTCGCGATGCTCTCTGGTCCAGTTTTCCAATTTTTCATTTTTCATTCATTTTTCACTATTCACTTCGGTCCACTGGAAATCATAAAATAACCATACATTTAATTACATTTACACCCCCTCAAATAGTAAAATTTTATTTTCACATATATCATATATATCAAAAATTCGTCACCCGAAATCCGGGATGTTACACAGCCACATGAGTGAAAAAGGAATGGCAAGCCTGGTTAAGAAGAAGATACTACCCGGAGTGGATAAAGTGCATTTGGAGAAATGTGCTGACTGTTTAGCAGGAAAGCAGAACAGAGTTGCTTTCAAGAGTTCTCCTCATTCCATAATGAAGAATGTCTTGGATCTGATTCATTCAGACTTGTGTGGACCAATGCCAAAGTCACTTGGTGGTGTTCAGTATTTTGTGACTTTCATTGATGATTATTCAAGGAAGACGTGGGTGTATAGTTTGAAGACAAAAGATCAGGTGCTAGATGTCTTCAAACAGTTTCATGCCTCAGTTGAAAGACAAACTGGGAAGAAGCTGAAGTGCATCCGGACGGACAATGGTGGAGAATACATTGGACCATTTCATGCTTACTACATAGAGCATGGTATTCAGCGTCAAATAACACCTCCAAAAACACCGCAGTTGAATGGTTTAGCTGAGAGGATGAATATGACTTTGATGGAGAGAGTTAGATTATTACTCTCACATGCAAAGTTGCCTAAAACTTTTTGGGTTGAAGCTTTAAACACAGTTGCACACGTGTTGAATCTTTCACCATATATCCCTCTAAAGATGGATGTTCCAGAAAGAGTGTGGTCAGGAAATGATATTTCCTATGATCATCTGCGGGTGTTTGGATGCAAAGCATTCATGCATATCCCTAAGGATGAGAGGTACAAGCTTGATGCCAAGACACGACAATGTATTTTTGTTGGCTATAGACAAGATCAATTTGGCTATAGATTTTATGATCCAGTCCACAAAAAGCTTGTAAGGAGCCGTGATGCTGTGTTTGTTGAAGATCAAACCATTGAAGATATTGACAAGGTGGAAAAGGATGTTCCTAGTACCAATGGTAACTCAACAGACTTGGAGTTAGTTCCTCCAACACCGGTGCCAAGACAGGTTGGAGATGAAGGCTAGATTGATGAGCCTGATGAAGATGATGCTCTCATAGAAGTTGGTTCTGAAGACGAGGAAGATGATGTTCATCAGCCAGGACCAATACCTGTGGCTTCCCTAGTCCCTTTAAGAAGAAGTGAAAGAACAAGACACCTTTCTACAAGATATTCAGCCAATGAGTAAGTGCTACTCACTGACGGGAGATAACCAGAAAGTTTTGAAGAAGCCATGGATGACTAATCCAAGCAGAAATGGATCGAAGCCATGCAAGATGAGATGAAGTCCTTGCATGAGAATAAGACATTTGAGCTGGTGAAGTTGCCAAAAGGCAAGAAGGTTTTGAAAAATAAATGGGTGTTCATAATCAAGCATGAAGAACACAGTTCTCATCCGAGGTTCAAAGTCAAACTAGTTGTCAAAGGATTTAGCCAAAGGAAAGGAATTGACTTTGACGAGATTTTCTCACCAGTTGTGAAAATGACATCCATCCGTGCAGTGCTAGGGTTAACAACAAGTCTTGATCTGGAGGTTGAACAAATGGATGTCAAAACTGTTGTAACATCCCAAATTTTGAATAATTACTCTTGAAAATGAGGATGTAAAAAGTTATGATTAGAGGGGTATAAAACGTAATTAAAAGTATGTTTATTTTTATGGTTTCCAGGTGGACCAGATGAAACGGTCCAGAAATGATGCATGAAGAAAAAGGAGTGAAAAGCTTGGACAGTGTGTACCGCGACCATAGGTCGCGATGAGCTGCTTGCGGCGAGAAAAATGACATTTTCAGGCAGTGAGCAACGCGACCTGGTCACCGCTACCACAGATCGCGCTGACTGGCTCACGACGAAAAAGTGAAAATTCTGGCAGTGAGCATCGCGACCACCATTGCGACCAGGGTACCGCGATGGGTGATCACGATAAAGGCGGTGGAGTTGCTCCAGTGAGCAACGCGATCTGGTGGCGCAACCACAGGTCGCAACGACAATCGCGATGACCGAAAGATTATAAAAAAAAAATAATAAGCCATCGCAGAACTCTCCAGAAAACAGAAAGGGGGAGAAAGGGAGACCGAGAGAGAAAAAAAAGGGAAGAAAAGAAAAAGAAGAAGAAAAAGAGGAAGAGAAGAAGAGAAGGGAAAGAAAAAGAAAAGAAAAGAAAGAAAAGAGGAAGAGAAAGGAAAGAGGAGGAAAAAAAGAAAGGAAGGAAAAAGGAAAACTCAGAAGAAAAAGGGCATAGAACCGGTAAAACGGTCTCCAGATTGGTGTACACTCGTTTCTACAACTATTTTTGATATGTGTTTTGATTTAGTAAGTTTGGAAATATATTTCTGGATTTTATATACTCGTATTGATTATATATATTTGTATTTTATTTGTGTATCTTGTTGAAATTATTTGTGCAATATTATGAGATTATGTAATTTTGAATATAAGTGTATGTTTCCAAAACCTGATTTCCAATTATTGTTTTACGAATATTATTGGTTTTCTAATTATTGATTTTGATTGAAACTTATATTTGTTGATTTTCGAATTAAATGAATTACTTGTGAAAGATTTTCTGTTATTCCCAAGTTTTAATTGAATGAACTGGTGAATAATATTTGAAACTGATTTTAAGATACGAAAATTGTGATTATAGCGAATTTAATGATTTTGATTTTCTGTATTATGTTATTTTATGTATTTATATTTCCGTATATGTTATTTGATATATTATGAATATCTTGTTTTACCACTGTAAATGAATATTAAATTTTGGATAGATTGAGAAAATTTTGATTATCTGAAAGTTGTTTAAAAAGTAAATAAAATATCTGTAATATCTGAACTTTGATTTTGGCCCTGATATATGTATAGGGATATATGGATATAGGAGATTGACATGTCAATTGGGTGAATATATAGCAGTACTGCACCGTGATTATGATGCCTCTGATATTGCTTATACGGATACCATTTTCTTGTAAAATGGGAAACCGACTGTTTAACACGGATACCATTTCCTCGTGAAATGAGAAACCGACTGTTTATATAGGGATATCATTTCATATGAGATGGGAAACCCGACTGTAAAACCCGTAATCCAGTCCTGTAAACCCTGTTATATGTATCAAGGGCCCAATTGAGAATTGATAGTTAGAAATTGTTATGGAAAATAAAGAAATGATATTGAAACTGAAACCCAGAAACTTTTGAAATACCATGTTCGTTTTATATATGTATATATATATATATATATATATGTATATATATATATATATATATATATATATATATATATATATTTCTGACATTCTGTATTTAAGTTTTATGGTTTAGTTATATCTGTATCTGAATTTCTGAATTTAACATTTAGTGTTTTCAATTATATTACAATTTATTTTATATATATTTATATTTCTGCAATTTTGACTTAAAGCTTTATTGCTTATTTATTTATATTTATATATATCTTTCTGAATTTCTGAATTTACAATCCAGTGTTTTATATGATATTGAATTTTATTTAGTGTACACCCACTAAGCTATATGCTTAGCGCGTTGATGTTTATCGCGCGTAGGTAACAAGGATATTGGGGAAGCAAAATATTGAAGGAGAGGGAGTTGCAGGCAGATCTTCAGAGTTACAGTCACCACATTTTGGGTAGATATATATATATATATATATATATATATATATATTCCTGTATAAAGTAATTAGTTATGCATGCATATACAGAAAACTTGTAATTGAGTTATATAAGTATGTTCCGTAATTATGTGTTGTAATTAATTATTTTATGATTTATATTTTCAATTTCAAAAGACTGTAACTAAGCAATTATGAATTGTTTTATTTTAAAAACTGTTTGAAAGTCGCACTAAACGGCAGAGTGCGCATTTGAATGAAATGAGATTTGAAGTGTTGTTGTGAAAATGTATTTGAATTGAGTTATTTGAAAACAGGTTTTTAGGAAATCAGAAAAATAGAGAAAAATCTGCCGAATTTTTTTTGAAAATAAAGTTTGATGGGCTCACTAGAAAAATATTTTTAAATTACAAATTGATATGATTTTCAATGGTTTGAAATATATAAAGTGAATTTAGAAAGTTTTGAAAACCAGTAGCGCTCCCTGGGTCGATCCACTCGGGTCGGGTCAGGGGGTGTTACAACTGTCTTCCTACATGGCGATTTGGAAGAAGAGATATACATGGAGCAGCCAGAGGGTTTCAAGCAAAAAGGAAAAGAGGACTATGTTTGGAGATTGAAGAAAAGTCTATACGGCTTAAAACAGGCACCAAGACAATGGTACAAGAAGTTTGAGTCAGTTATGGGGGAGCAAGGGTACAAGAAGACTACTTCATACCATTGTGTTTTTGTGCAGAAATCCTCTGATGATGATTTCATTATTCTTTTGCTCTATGTGGATGTCATGCTAATTGTTGGCTGGAACATTTCCAGAATTGGCAGTTTGAAGAAACAGCTGAGTAAGTCTTTTGCCATGAAAGACTTGGGGCCAGCAAAACAAATTCTTGGCATGAGAATTATTAGAGACAGAAGCGCCAAAAAAGCATGGTTGTCATAGGAGAAGTACATTGAAAAAGTACTTCAAAGATTCAACATGGATAAAGCTAAAGAAATTAGTTATCCTCTTGCTAATTACTTTAGATTGAGTTCTAAACAGTACCCTTCTATAGATAAAGAGAAGGAAAAAATGGACAGAATTCCATATGCTTCAGCAGTTGGGAGTTTGATGTATGTCATGGTGTGTACACGACTAGATATTGCTCACGCAGTTGGAGTAGTGAGCAAGTTCCTTTCAAATCCTGGAAAGGAGCATTGAACTACAGTGAAATGGATTTTCAGATATCTTCGTGGTACCTCCAAAATGTGCTTGTGTTTTGGAGAGGTCAAACCTGTGCTAGTTGGCTACACAGATGCAGATATGGCTGGAGATGTTGACTCAAGAAAGAGTACTTCAGGTTACCTGATTACATTTGCAGGGGAGTTGTGTCATGGCAGTCAAAATTACAAAAATGTGTTGCCCTTTCCACTGCTGAAGCAGAGTTTATTGCAATAACGGAAGCGTGCAAGGAATTGCTGTGGATGAAAAAGTTCTTAAATGAACTTGGTATGCAGCAAGACAGATATCAGTTATTTTGTAATAGTCAGAGTGCTATTCATCTTACAAAGAATTCCTCATTTCATTCAAGATCAAAGCATATTGATGTGAGATATCACTGGATCAGGGATGTACTGGAGAAGAAGCAATTACAGCTTGAGAAGATCCATACGGAGGAAAATGGATCAGACATGTTGGCAAAAATTCTTCCAAGACAGTATTTTGAGTTTTGTCATCTAGTTGCAGGAATGGTGGAGCCCTCCATGTAGTCGGAAGGGGGAGATTTATTGGGTGGGTCCCTCCAACATGGAGGGCTCACCACCCACCACTAACTCCACTAATAACTATAATTAAAAGAAAATAAATAAATAAAATAATTTTTTTTTTGCCTCACAAAGTGGCAATTGGCGTGGCAACTCCAAAGCCACAATCAAGGAGGCTCTCATGCCTATATAAGGCAAGAGCCATTTGCTCTCAAGCATCAATTAAAAGCAAGGCAAAACAATCTGGTGAGCCTTCAAGTGAGCAAAGTGAGCTCGCCTCCTTTGAAGAGTGAGAGAGTGAGTGATTGAGAAAGGTTTTCTCAATTAGGGGAGTGACAAAATAGTGAGGATAAATATTTAGGGTTTTGGGAAACACCTTGAGTGCCACTATTTTAGGTTTATCTCAATTATTGTATTACCTCTAGAAATTGTTTAAAGAAGACTCTTTCTTTGTACCTACTATTTTTATAGTGGAAGATAAATTATTCGGAGTTTGTCCCATGGAGGTAACCCAAATTTAAGGGTGAACCACGTTAAAATTATTGGTATCATTTTTCTAATTATTTTATTTTTGTATTCTTGCTGATATTATACTCGGTGCGCCCAACAAAGTTAACAAGGTTCCCCATCGCCGCAGGGATGTTTTCGTGAATCAAATTTGATCCCAGAGTGAGAATTTTCCAATTGGGTTGAAAGATTGGCTATGGAGCTGGGCAATTCTCCCCCAAAACCATTAGTGTTAAGACCCAACACTTCAAGACTAGTACAATTTGCCAAGAAAGTGAGGAAATGTAGGTCACCTATTTCCCTTTCCAAATCTGTTTTCATCAAAATTAAGCCTAACCAGACGTTGCAGGATGCAGGGTGCTAGTAGGAGCAAATCTCGTGAGCCAACTTTAGCAAAATCAAGGTTTTAAATAAGACAAATATAAATCAATTGGAAAAGAACAAAGAATTTAATATTTGTGGGACCTTAATTAACTCGATTGAACTTATCAATGTAGCTCAACTGCTTAGATGTCTTATTACTCATAAACCCATTTTCAAATTGATCATAAAGATGGAGAGAAGATTTTTTTTATTTATAATTTTTAATATAAGACGAACATAAGTTAATGGCACAAGTTAAGGTCATGGGGATCCATTAGAAAATCATTTTTCGGAGAAGTTAGAGGCATTTATCAAGCACTCTGAATATTTTTATCTTGGCCCAACAATGAAATTGTTCATTTCGAGTTCAATAAAAATAAATGTTACAACATTTTAAACTACGTCAGAAGCACTTTGATGATATTAAAAGCACTTTCAAGCACACTGATCAACTAGAATTCAATTAAACATGAAAGTCTTATCGGGTTGGTGCCAAACACAAAAAATGTTACGATGAAATTGACTTATACGATAGATTGTCTGTTTCACACTTTTTTTTAAAGCTTTTGGATTGACTTGATCGTTTACTGCCAAAAGAAAATTCAATTAAAATTGCGTTTACTGTGACTTGATTTGTTTGTCATGCAAACATGTCAATTAATCAACCACAAAGTTAAAGTTTCTTTGTAGTTTCATGAATTGTCGACATGTTGAATTTTAGTGACAATATTCCTACTATTAAGGTTCAAAGGGCATAAATTCAAACCATGAATGAGAAAACGAATCCTGTAATATCTGCAAATTTCCACAATTTCTGCCGAAGAAATTATTCGAAACTGTTTTAAGAGCTTTCCCCAAAATTTCCTCTGCATTTACAGAATTTTCCATGTAGAAAAAGTATGCTTGCTGATCAAAAGTTGGTACAATAAATAGTAGGCTGGGGATTGAATTCAAACATAGATTCTTACAATACAGCAGAGGATACTAAAATTTCCAGTATAGCATAATGAAGAGTACCAAAATATCCAGAGTAGCATTCTTAGTTTTCTACACTTTTGTTCTTCTCTTTTACTCGCGCTTGTCTCTCTCTCACTGCGCGAAGCTTGGAAGTGAAACGGATAAACAAGCTTTACTGGCTTTCAAGAAACAGGTAGCTGACGATCCCTTTGGAGCCTTCAGTACCTGGAATGATTCCCTGGAGTTTTGCCAGTGGCATGGTGTTACTTGTAGCTCACGACATCAAAGAGTCACAGCTCTATATCTCAACAACCAGAGTTTGACAGGTTCCATCTCTCCTTATATAGGAAACCTGACATTTCTGAGAAGTATCAGTCTCCAATCCAACAACTTTTATGGCAAGATCCCGCCAGAAATTGGCAAATTGTTTCGACTACAATACATCAGCTTCAGTCTGAATATGTTGCAGGGCGAGATTCCTGTCAATCTCACTCGTTGTTCGGAACTCAGCTTTCTGGACTTGGTCATGAACAAGCTTGAAGGGAGAATTCCTGATGAACTAGGCACTCTATCCAAGTTAGTTGGACTTGGACTTGCCAGTAACAATCTAACTGGACCTCTCCCTCGGTCACTTTCTAACCTCTCGTTTGTAGAGAAGTTTTCTCTGTCAGAAAACAGCCTCAGCGGCAACATTCCCGTTGAGCTGGGCCTGCTCCAGAGGCTGCAAATGTTCCAAATCTCTTCAAACAAGCTGTTAACAGGTCTGATTCCCATCCAGCTCTTCAATATGTCTTCAATGGATTACTTTGCTGTAGCAGAAAACCAACTTATTGGAGAAATCCCACCTTACATTGGATTTACGCTTCCTAATATCCGTATACTTCTCTTAGGAGGTAATAGGTTTACTGGGGCAATACCTCATTCAATATCTAATGCAAGTAAACTTGAAAGGCTAGATTTTTCCTTGAACTTTTTTACCGGGTCAATACCAGTAAATTTGGGGAACTTGCAAAATCTGATTAGGCTCAACTTTGGCGTAAATAAACTTGGAACTGGGAGAGGTGATGATCTTAGCTTTCTCAGCTCTTTAGTGAACTGCACCTTCTTAGAAATACTCGCCTTTGGCAATAATAGTCTAAGTGGGGTATTGCCCAGTTCTGTTGCTAATTTCTCATCCCATCTTAGTTATTTATTTATGGGAGCAAACCGCATATCGGGTAGCATCCCGACAGCTATAGGAAACCTCAAAAGTTTGATCTTAATAGGCATTGAGAAGAACTTTCTCACGGGAAGGGTTCCGATTTCTGTTGGATATCTCTCGAACCTACAAGAATTGTCCTTATTTGGAAACAGTCTTTCTGGTGAAATTCCTGCATCCATTGGAAATTTAACATTCTTGACAGAACTCAGTTTAGATGAAAATACTTTACAAGGAAGCATACCTTCAGCTCTAGGAAACTGCCAGCATTTGCAGAATTTAGGTCTCTCGAAAAACCACCTTTCTGGGATCATACCTGTTCAAGTTGTTGGTCTGCCTTCCTTATCAGGATGGTTGGACTTGTCTCACAATCATTTATATGGCCCCATACCTCTGGAAGTAGGTAACCTGAAAAGTATACGACAATTGTACTTATCGGAGAACAGATTATCAGGTGAAATTCCAAGCTCACTTGCAAATTGTGTTGGCCTGGAGCGCCTAAATTTGGACGGTAATTCCTTTCAAGGAACAATCCCTTCAGCTTTGAGTTCTTTGAAAGGTCTCCAAGAGCTTGATCTTTCGCGTAACAACTTTTCTGGGAAAATCCCAAATTTCCTGCACTCATTTCCTTTCTTACAAAGTTTAAATCTGTCCTTCAACAATTTTGAGGGTGAGGTGCCAAGAGAAGGGATCTTCAGAAATGTAAGTGCAATTTCAATAACAGGAAATGATATGCTTTGTGGTGGAATCTCAGAACTGCATTTACATAGGTGCACTTTCAGGAGCTCAGGGAAATTATGGCACCAACTCACTTTCAAAGCAGTAATTCTAACAGTCCCACCGGCTGCTTTCTTGCTTACACTATGTTTCCTAGTTATACTGTATAGGAGGAGAAAAGGAAGCAGAAAAGCTTTGGTTGAAAATCCTGTGAAGGATAAATACTTGAAGGTTTCCTATGCAGAGCTCCTAAAAGCAACAGAAGGGTTCTCTTCTGCCAATCTGATAGGCATTGGGGGATACGGTTTCGTGTATAAAGGAAGTCTAGGCCAGGAAGAAGCAAGTGTTGCAGTGAAGGTGCTCGATCTTCAACAAAGGGGAGCTTCGAAAAGCTTCGTAGCTGAATGTGAAGCCTTGAGGTGCATCAGGCATCGGAATCTTGTGAAATTGATCACTTCTTGCTCAAGTGTTGATATGAAAGGCAATGATTTCAAGGCTCTCGTTTATAAATTCATGTCTAATGGAAGTCTAGAGGACTGGTTACATCAAAAAGAGGATGAACAACATCAGAGGCCAAATTTGACTATAATGCAAAGGCTGAGCATAGCAATTGATGTGGCTAATGCATTGGATTATCTGCATCACCACTGCCATACGTGCATTGTCCATTGTGACCTGAAGCCAAGCAATGTCCTTCTTGACGATGATATGGTTGCTCATGTAAGCGATTTCGGGTTAGCAAGGCTCCTCCATAATAACTCTCAAGATCAAACCAGCACAAGTGGGTTAAAGGGCTCTATTGGCTATGTTGCTCCAGGTAGTTAAACATCAACCCTTCTCTTAATTAGAATCAAGTTCAACTAATACAGTTAATTAAAGTACTTTTGAATTGTTTTGCTAATAAAATTGTTTAAAGCGCAGAGTATGCAGTGACTGGTGAGGTTTCAACCTCCGGAGATGTGTACAGCTTTGGAATCGTATTGCTTGAAATCTTCACAGGAAGACGACCAACCCATGACATGTTCAGTGAGGGCCTTAGCCTTCACAACTACGCGAAGAAGGCTATTCCAGATCAAGTGATCAAAATAGCCGAGCCAACAATTGTTGAAGAAGCACTTCAAGTACAAGATTGCAGTTTCAAGGCAGTGAAACCAACCTGGAGGAGCCAAATTCATGAAATATTGGTCTCAATTCTGAGACTTGGAGTGTTGTGCACAGCAGAATCGCCAAGAGAAAGAATGCAGATGAAAGAGGTCATCAAAGAATTGCACGACATCCGAGAATTAATTCTTGCCATGGGATTATAAATAAAAAACGAATGGGGTAATTGCACAAACGTTTACCGCATTTAGATCTAATTGCATATATATATATATATATATATATATAGACCTTTTATTAAAATTAATACAAACATCCCTTACCGTTAATAGTTATCGAATAAAAGATAAAATAGTATTTTATATTTTAAATTAATTAAAATAAAATAAATAGTAATAAAAATTAAAAAATAAATTATCTTTATCATTATTTTTATCATCTTCTTCATTTTCATCAATCCAAATTTATTAAATCAAAAATAAAATAAAAAACTTCATTTTCATCACCCACAAAATACTCAACTTCATCTTTATCACTTAAATCAAACAAAAAAAAAGCTTCAATCTCATTACCCATCAAATACCTAACATCATCTTCATCACTTAAATCAAATAAAAAAAAATCTTCATCACCCATTAAATACTCAACTTCATCTTCATCACTTAAAATCAAATAAAAAAAATTTTCATCTCATCACCCATCAAATATTCAACTTCATTCTCATCACTTAAATTAAACAAAAATAATAATAAAACATTCATCACTCATAAAATATCCAACTTTATCTTCATCACATAAATAAAAAAATAAAAAAATCTTCATCATCCATCAAATATCTAATTTCATCTATTAAAATACACAAATTTAATTGAAAAGAAATTATTTTTTAATTATTTTTTATTAAATAAATAATAAAATATAGGGCAATTATCAATTTGATTCCTAACTTTTAAGGAATCATCAATTTTTTAATGCAGTTTCGTTTATTGGTATCATTGGGCCTTAACCTTTTAAAAATGTATCAATTTGGTCCTTCTGTGAGTTAACCGTTAGTCAAACTTAATAGTGTTAGGGGTATTTTTATCTTTAAACCTATCAATAGGTCAACTATTATTTTTTTAGTGAAATGATATATCTACCTCTAGTTAAAAATTTAAAATAATTTTTTATATATATATTTATATTTTTTTAAATTTAAAAATATTTTAAATATTTTAAATATTATTTTTTAAATATTAATATGAAATTGTCATATTACCTTTCTAATTATTAATAATCTTTTAAAATTTGAGATTAAAATTATAATTTGACTCATTTAAATAGAGTCAAGGGCAAATAAGTATTTTTCTCAATTTTGTGAGGTTTGATCGTTAAAAAATTAATCAAAGGGACCAAAATGATACATTTTCAGAAAGTTAGGGTCCAAGGATATTAATAAATGAAACTAGATTAAAAAATTGATGATTCCCTAAAAATTAGAGACCAAATTGATAATTGTCCTAAAATATATATAAGGGGAGCTTTTAACCTTTTATATAAAAAAGTGAGTCAATCGTTGACCACTAATGGTGGGGGATGTTTATATCAATTTCGATAAAAAGTCCATATGTGTGCAAATAGGCCTAAACTCGAGAATTGTTTGTGCAATTACCCCAAAAAGAATCGATCATTAGAAAAAGGGGATAATTGCAATGAAGTACCCTGACGTTTGACTATATTGCAATGAAATCGTGAGTTTAACCTTAATTGCATGTTAGTACCCTTGACCAAGTTGACCAGTATGTTGACTTTGACTTTTTTGGTAAAAAGACAAAATTGCCCCTAGTTTAAAAAAATAAATTAAATAAAAATTTAAAAAAATTTTAAAAATTAAAAATTTAAAAAATGGATCTCCATCATCCATCAATCTTGATGGACGGTGGAGATACATTTAAAATATAAAATAAAAATTTAAAACTAAATAATTAAAAAAAATTAAAAAAATATTTTATATAAAAAAAAAATTAGTGTTCTTGGTGGAGATCCAGATTGGATCTCCACCGTCCATCAACATTGATGGACGGTGGAGATCCAATCTGGATCTCCACCAAGAACATCAAGAACAAAAAAAAAAAATTGTTCAAACGCGAACCCAGATCTGGGTTCGCGTTCGAACCCAGCAGCTGGGTTCGAAGGCGAACCCAGCTCTGGGTTCGAAGTCGAACCCAGCTCTGGGTTCGAAGTCGAACCCAGAAATCTGGGTTCGAAGGCGAACCCAGCTCTGGGTTCGAAGGCGAACCCAGAAATCTGGGTTCGAAGGCGAACCCAGCAGCTGGGTTCGAAGTCGAACCCAGAAATCTGGGTTCGAAGGCGAACCCAGATTTCTGGGTTCGAAGGCGAACCCAGATTTCTGGGTTCGAAGGCGAACCCAGATTTCTGGGTTCGACTTCGAACCCAGAAACTGGGTTCGCCTTCGAACCCAGCTGCTGGGTTCGAACGCGAACCCAGATCTGGGTTCGCGTTTGAATAATTTTTTTTTTTTTTTTTGTTCTTGATGTTCTTGGTGGAGATCCAGATTGGATCTCCACCAAGAACACTAATTTTTTTTTTATATAAAATATTTTTTTAATTATTTAGTTTTAAATTTTTATTTTATATTTTAAATGTATCTCCACCGTCCATCAAGATTGATGGACGGTGGAGATCCATTTTTTAAATTTTTAATTTTTAAAATTTTTTTAAATTTTTATTTAATTTATTTTTTTTAAACCAGGGGCAATTTTGTCTTTTTACCAAAAAAGTCAAAGTCAACATACCGGTCAACTTGGTCAAGGGTACTAACATGCAATTAAGGCTAAACTCACAATTTCATTGCAATATAGCCAAACGTCAGGGTACTTCATTGCAATTATCCCTAGAAAAAGCTTATAATATATGCCTGCTTTTCCAGAGTAATAAAAACGTGACCATCATCAAAAAATTTTGAGTGAAAAGTGCTTTGAGGATCCCATTCCCACTAGGAATCACTTTTGTTGTATAAAGAAGAGAACTGGGCTGGCTACAAAGATATGAAATTTAATGAAGAATGCCATGTTTGACTTGTAAAAAGTTGGTGATGACTTATTAAAACTTCAATGAGTCTGGCATTTAATTTGTTGCCTCAACCTGCAGCACAAAAATCTCAGCAGTACTCAACTTGGCCATTATTTTTCATAATTATCATAATATAATAATTCATGGTTCCAATCCACCAGAATTGAATTAGTTGTAATAGGACGATTCATTTTTAGTGGCCAAGGAATGTTACAAACTCTATTTTGCAAGATTCCATCTTATCTGCTCAGGTTTATCAATGGGCCATTACAGAAAATTATAAAAAAAATAGGAGCAAGTTGGTGATTAGGCAAAAAAAGGCTTAATCCATTGTAAATAATGTGAATATTATATCAATTTACGACCAAATGAAAAAAGATGATTGACAAAGATGTAAATTGACGTTTGTTTATCAATCTTCAATCATTCAAAAGAATCAAATTACATGTTGCCCACAAGTTTCTTACGTCGACAATAGTAATGGTATGATTGTTTTTATTTTTATAATTAGAAGATGTGCATACAATCAGGTAAATCTATCTACACTAAGAAATTGAATACTTGTTACATGAAAAAAAAAATCGTATTTTTATGTTCACAAAATTGAAGAGGCAAATAAAGTCAACTTTTAAGATTCTATCAACCATGAATTTCAAGCCTCGAACATCTTCCAAGCATGTCTAGTGAAAGTTACTGCTACCGTTTTTGTTTTCTTAGGTTTCCTTTTCTTTTAGGATGTATTTGAGAAAGGAAATTTAATTCCTGAAATTAAGTGTTTGAAATCAAATTATATGGACACCACACATAAATTATGAATTAAATTTTTACTGGAAATGAAACTTGATTCTCTCCTCCCAATTAGGAAATTAAGTTTGCTTTCGTGATTCATTTTTTTTTACGGAACTTAATTTTCTTTTATTTTTATTCTCAATTAGTAAATGTCCTCCTAGCCTATTTTTCTAGTGAATGTTTTCGCCATCTCTTGTGTTTCCCTCTTTTATTAAAAACAATTATTTTCGACTAAAAAAAACTTAAATATTGCTATAATATTAGTGCTAGACTGCTAGTTGTATTTTCACTTGTTCTAAATATATATATATATATATATATATATTTATATATATATATTCTGAACTACATTTTACAGTTTTACATTAGATTTCTACCTATAAAGTCTAATGTGTCATTTTTATTTCTTAAAATATTGTTAAATGAATCATAATGTGTCATTGACCTAAATTAAACTATAGAAAAAAATATATATTATTCTGAAGATATCTCTTGTTTTATGATTGTTGAGGAGCAGAAGCACCTGTTACTCTTAGAGAAGACCACCTGTCCTGTCTCTAAGTATATATATATATATATATATTACTCAAGTGTATTATTTATGCTTTAAAAAAAAAAAATTAATTGTCACATTCTTGCATGACTATATGCTTCGAATTTTTAAACTTGTAAAGTAAATCAAAGATTATAACAAAAAGAAATTATTACTGAATTTGTTTAATAGAAACACAATTACGAGGAACCATTACAATTACTTAATATCATTATACTATCAATTTAAAATTTACAACCATTACGACGAAATACAGGAGTATTTACTAATTAGTAATTTTAATAAGGAAAAAAAATACTTAATTTCTAATTTGTGATTATAGTATGTATTAAAATCAGTTGATAATCAAATTACGTGGACCTCACACTCAAATTAAAAATTAAAAAAATTAAATTTCCATTAAAAAGAGAACTTGATTCCCTCCTCCTAATTAGGTAATTAAATTTCCTTTTCTAATTTTTATTCTCATATAATTTAATTTTTTTTAATTTTCATTCTAAATTAGTAAATAGATTTGTAATATTTATTTAGTAAGTCAAGGTTCTTTTAAGTTTACTTCAAAGTTCTATAAAATGAAATTACATCAGATGCTCGTGATAGTTGACTAAATCTGATGAAATCACAATGATATCAGAGTGGATATTTATTTATTTTAGGAGCTTCCAATAAATAAAATTTTGAGAAAAGTTTCCACCGTTGTCCCAATTATTTATCTTTTTTAATACAGTTTTTGGTCTTAAAATATTTTTGACCCATGAGATGTCGCTTACACTGATTATAAATATACATATCCTTGAAAATTGAAAATTCTTCTAAATTTTATTTATAAATTGAAAGTTGAAGAAAAGAGACGTAATGCGAGTTCACAATAAAATTTTCTACTTTAATAAATAACTTTTATTTTAGGACGAATAGTATATTGAATATATTAATATGTGATCATATTGTAATAAAATCCTGAGTTTAATTTTAATTATACATAAGTACCTAACCGTTAGTAGATTCAGTCAAAAATAACGGTTTGACCAAAAAATTTACGTTAAATGTTACAAATACCCCTAGTTAAAAAAATTAAAAAATAATATTAATTATTAAAATTAAAAATTTTAAAACATTTTAAATGGATACATCCATTTAAAAAAAATTATTTATTATTTTTAATTTTAATAATTAATATTATTTTTTATTATTGAACAAGGCGTATTTGTGTTATATTATGTAAAAATTTTGGTCAAACTGTTATTTTTTATTGAGTCAATTAACGAAGGGGTATAATATATTATTAAGGCTAAATTCATGATTTTATTGTAATATGATCAAATGTCAAGATATTATATTACAATTCGTCCTTTACTTCTTTCCTTGATATGAAAAAACCGAGTAGAATCTAAAGGTTTGTTTAAGTAAAAATTTATAAAATAAAATATTTAAATTTTGAAAATGTATTTTTTTAACTGAATTTAAATTTGTTATTAATTTTTTTTTTATAAAATATCATCTACCCTTCAGTTCTTGTACGAAATTCTTTCCTTTTTTTTATAAAAAAAATAATAATAGGGTGCATGTATTTTGATATCAATTAGCATATTCGTGCCCAAAACCATTGCAGTTTGAGCAGTTGGTAGGGAGATAAAAATAAGATTCTGAAATCACCAAATCAGATCAAAATAAGATTTAACAGATTTCAGCAAAATAAGATTAAACAGATTTCAGAAAAGTAAAAGTTTTGTTTGTAACTAATTAATTTAGAGCGTTAAAGATTGGATTTTCAAATTATAAAAAAAGTCTTAAAAAGTCTTTAATTGAGATAAAACTAAGTAAATATTAATTTTTTTTAAAAATATCTGTGGTTCCACATCAGTGTTTGGGGATTCAATTCCTACCATGCACATACCAATATATATGGGTAATTTTTTATTATGGAAGTAGATATTTGGACCAGATATGTCCCGACAGTTATTAATGTTGTAGTTGTACCTCTTTTAAAAAACAAATATGTGTGGTTTAAATTTTTAAAAATTTTAGTGAAAATATTAAAAATTTTAAAAATATTCTTAAAGTATTGGGATATTCAAATATATATTTAATATTAAAAATGATAGAAACATTTTGTTAAGAGTATGAAAACTAAGTAAATATCGGTTTTTAAACAAAATATTGGGATTCAAATTTTTAAAAATTTCAGTAAAAATATTTAAACGAAGACGCCGTCTGGTCTTGCAAGTCTGCTGCGGTGAAATTGCCGTAACTAAATAACTCTAGGGACTGCTAAAAAAAAAAAAAATTCTTTCAAAATTCGCCAATTGTGATGGCTCTATTTTATTATTTCTTTTTCACTTACGTGCGTGTCAATGGCGGCTTCCTTGTACTTCTTCTTCCATGTTTATGACTTGTTACAAATAAAACACGTTTAGACTCGTTCAAACCCACAACAGTGCTTCTACAAGGCTCACAATATTTCAATTGTTTATATAACAACTTTGGTCTGGCTGCCATGAAATTTACTCGGATTTCTGTTTCTTCAACATAAATTCTGTTGTTCCATTGAATTGTCTCTCGGGGAAAAAGAAGAAGAGAGGGAAGGGAATCTCAGAAAATGTATGCACTTGGCCGTAACAGTTCAGTTATCTTCTCCACCATCACTATCGCTGCTGTTATCTTCATCGTTTATGAAGACAGCGTAATTTCCAATGACTCTCTCCAGCCTGGTGTCTTCAGAGCCAGAGAGATTTCGGGACGGATACAGACCAGAGTTGGAGGACAAATCAAATCAACTATAAGTCACATTTCTCTGCTTTCTGTGCAAGAAGAGATCGAAAACGCCGGTAGCGGCAGTCTGATGGGTTCTCTGAAACCTCCTGTTGATGTCACGGAAGAACAGAGAATAGCTTGGTTCAGGAAGAAGCTACCAGAGTTTGAGATTTTCAAGTCAAACAACTTGACAAGGCAATTCCATGGCCGGGTTCTTGAGTTTTTCAGCGAAGAATGTGAGGTTCGGGCCTTCATGACGTGGATTTCGCCGGCGAGGTCTTTTGGAAGAAGAGAATTCTTGGGCTTGGAGACCTTCTTCAAAGCTCACCCACATGGATGCTTGATGATTTTGTCAAGAACTCTGGAGTCTAGATACGGGTACGGAGTCCTGAAACCATTGCTTGATCGAAAGTACAAAGTCTCCGCTGTCACACCAGACCTGTCTTTCCTGTTCAAGAACACCCCAGCAGAGGCTTGGTTTGATGCAATCAAGAGTGGAAACAAGGACCCTGGTGAGATTCCACTGGCTCAGAATCTGTCTAATCTAATTAGACTCGCAGTTTTGTACAAGTACGGAGGTGTTTACTTGGACACAGATTTCATCATCCTGAAAAGTCTTAAAGGATTGAGGAATTCCATTGGAGCACAGAGTATTGACATTGTTTCAGGAAACTGGACAAGACTGAACAATGCTGTTCTGATATTTGACATGAATCATCCACTTCTTTTCAAGTTCATTGAAGAATTTGCAGCCACTTTTGATGGTAGCAAATGGGGTCACAATGGACCTTACCTGGCTTCCAGGATAGTTCAGAGAGTAGAAAACAGGCCTGGTTATAACTTCACAATCCTGCCGCCAAGCGCCTTCTATCCGGTCAATTGGAACAACATTGGAGGGCTTTTCAAGACCCCGGAAAACAAGGGTCGTTGGAGATGGGTGAACGCGAAACTTCTTCAGCTAAGCGGAGAGACTTATGGGGTACATTTGTGGAACAAGCAAAGTAGCAGATTAAAAATCGAAGAGGGAAGCGTAATGGGAAGACTAATTTCTGATCATTGTGTGATTTGTGATCAGATTTACAGTTCTTGAAGAAGATCTTTTCCTGCTCTTGATAAATACTTCTTCCAGGATTTTTTTAATTCCTTTGTTTCTTGATTTTAACTATTTTTTTTTTCTTATGGATTCATGATTTCAATGTAAATGAGATGTATGATATGATCGTGAATTCTCATAGATAGAAAAAAAAAATGTGAAGATTTCAATTTCACTCTTCGAATACATTTCTTATGATGCAAAATGTGATTACAAGGCTTGTAGTTTTAAACCTTTCTACCACAAATCATAAACCTGAGCCTTTTCAATCTCAGCCTGAATCTGAATCCTCTACATCTCCATAACCCAAATCCTGGCAATCTCCTGAATGATTTTTTTCTCTTCAATTTTCGATTACGGATTTTGTCTTTGTTATGCTTGAAGTTGTACTGATCTCCATTCCTGAAACTACCATCTGAAGCAAAATTACTTTGTTCATCAATATGGGGATTTCCTGAGAATCCAATCTGCTTGATAGATGCCCATGGATCGTAATGTTGTTCATTGTCTGAATCACTGCCCCAGAGAGGCACAGGCTTTGTTATAGGTGAGCCACTGTAATTGTCAAAATAAGTAGCCAAACTAGTATGCTCCATGTCAAACAATCTCCTCAGGGAAGTGCTTCCACCTTTCATCAAATCTAACAAACTGCTTCTGCTTTTGCAACGTGAAGAGAAAGAGGAGGAGCAGGAAGCAGCTGCAGACGAGAAGGATGACGATAAAGAAGGAGAAGAAGAAGAAGACAGATACAAAGATTTCTGGTACTCTATTATCTTCCTGATCTTTTCCTTTCGAAAATCTGTGATCCAAGAATTTTCTTCATCATCATCGTCATCATCTTTTTCTTCTGTTATTTCTGGTTTCATAATACTCTTAAAGTGGTTTCTGGTATAAGTTTGAAAGAGACTGATGAATAAAAATTGCAGTTCTTTTGTGATTGAGAAAAAAACTGAACAAGAACAAAAGAAAACATATAAAATAATTTGTAAAATAATTTGTAAAATGAGCCGGCCATTGTAACACAAACAAAGACAATGTTGGAGGGAGGACAAAAGTAAATGATCCAATATTGGAAGTAATAGTTAACAGATAATGAAGATTCAGAATTCCAATTAAAATAATATAATATTGAGTTGATAATTGAAGTTTGCTTTGTAAACAAGCCAACCAATCAAGAATAATACATGCTTAGTTCCTGACATGAATATAGTTCTGTTACTTGTGATCATATTTGAAGGAAACATAAAAATTCAAAGAAGACATGATTTTATATGATTGCATTCAGACAAGTAAAGATCGTGAAGACAGGTTACACTTATAAAATTAAAAAAATCACATTTGAAAAGATTTTTTTTAATCAGATTAGATTATCTAAATTAAAATATGTTATTGTTATTATTCTACGACCCTATAAATCTGTTGTGGTTTTTAAATTCGAGACTCAGTCAAGTCTTTAACCCCTATAATGGAGTTTTGACTTTTTTCTCTGGGAGATGACTTCTTGATAGCTCCAGATAACCTTCCAATACGGCAATAGGGTTTTTTATAGTGAGAAATATAAATATTTGAAATAAAATTGGCAACTAAAAAATCTCACAAGGAACTGCCTATCAAGATTCTAGAGAACATAGACTTTGTGCACAGTCTGTGCCCTTCCTTTGAGTCTCCCGCTATAATTAATATTTAATCATAATAATTTTCAACTATCATCCAAAGAAAATTCATAACAAGCTATTGACGACATCATCATAGATTCTAAGATTGAGAGGTGACTCAAGAAAGAAAAGAAAACAAAGAGTGTCGTGGTTCGAAACACTTGCATGCGGTTCGGATATATACTGGATATGATGGGAAATATCTATTGCCATAATAAAAATAGAAAATTATCTACATATGTTGGTAAATGCATGTAGTGGAACCTGAACTTTCACCACTGACATAAAAATTAAGTGTACTAACCACTTAAACTATACATGGATATATGAATTTGATCCTAAATTTAAATCTCATTCCCAATTAAAATTAAATAAAAATATCTTCAGTACAAGGAATACATGCACTCGGTCACTATAATTATGTCATATGCTATAGAAAATATTTTTAATGGGTTATACACCCTCATAGCATTGAACACAGTTCATACACCCGATTCATTGCATTGCAATTAATGCTATTACATAATTACTTTGCCGATATTGCAATCGTAAAGTTTTATTTCCACATCTATATATAAAAAAAATTATTAAAAAATATCCCTGAACAAATATACTAAGAGCATCTCTAATACTATTATGCATTTGGAGAAAATTGAGTGCCACATATGATCTATATTGAAAAAGTTGAAAAACATTCTTTAATGCAATTATCTGACTTTAATATTGATATGATGTGGTAAAAAAAAGTTAGAGAATATCAAGTAGAGTTTCTAAGAGCATCTCCAATGCAAATATATATTTTTAAGTATCTAAATAGTGTCACATCAGCATTTCTAAATAATATGGATCTATCTTGTCAAAAAAATTATAGAAATGCATATTCACTTTTCCAATGTGAATATCTAAATAGTAATTTTAAACCAATCATTACAAGTCATTTGTTATATTTTTTTCTCCATTCAATATAATAATTAAATGCATTGACAAAATACTAAAATTTTATTGGTGCGAAAAGTTAGAAATCCTAGTTAACATATCAAGGAGGATATCTACAATTAGAAACTCTAATTGATATTCTCTAACTTTTTTTTTTTTGCCACATCATATCAATATTAAAGTTAGATAATTGCATTGGATAATGTTTTATTAACTTTTTCAATATAGATCCTATATGGCACTTAATTTTCTCCAAATGCATAATAGCATTGGAGATGCTTTAATTGTAGATATCCTCCTTGATATGCTGACTAATATTTCTAACTTGATTAGTTTAAAATTACTATTTAGATACGCACATTGGAGAAGTGAATATGCATTTCTATAATTTTTTTGACAAGGTAGATCCATATTATTTAAAAATGCTGATGTGACACTATTTAGATACTAAAAAATATATATTTACATTGGAGATGCTCTAATAAGGATAAAATAATTTAATTAAAAATAAATCCAAATATTTATGCACACCCAACAAATCTATACATATTTAAACCCTAATTCCATTTTGTAATTGCTAAAAGAAAAAAAAATCCTAATACCAGTTGAAGACTTGAAGTTACTAAATTCACCACATGGGAGGATGCTAATCGCAATGTTTTCTTTTTTAGTGTAAACATCTTTTGACTTTTGGTTTGAAGATGAAGCAAGCTGTGAAATCGAACTTGATTTGCTTAGAGATAATTATGAGAAACGGCGGCGTTTGTATCTTTGTGCTTTGGCAATTTACTTCGCGATTTTCTGAGAAACAATTAGTTGTTATTTGCTTTTGTTATAATAGTAGGAGATGCAATTCAATTTATAAATTATAATAATAAATGAATAAATAACACTAAAATCCCTGAGGTTTTGAAGAACTACACTTAAAATTAAAGTTTATAAAAATTCATACTAATATTTCCTAACGTTAAGTTTGACCATTAAATACTAAAGTGAACCATCTAAAATTAATAAATAAAAATAAAAATACACTCAATTAAAAATAAATAAATTTATAAAAATAAAAAGTAAAAAACTAACTTAAATCTTCACCGTTCATCTTTCATCTTTTTAGATAGACGGTAGAGATTAATTCATAAAAAAATATATTTTAAAATATAAAAAAAATATTGAATTTTATCTGCCCATCTAAAAAGATGGACAATAGAGATTTTAAAAAAAATTAAAAAAAATTAAAAATACACTCAATTAAAAATAAATAAATTTATAAAAATAAAAAGTAAAAAACTCACTTTAGATCTCCACCATTCATCTGCCATCTTTTTAGATAGACGGTGGAGATTAATTCATGAAAAAATATATTTTAAAATATAAAAAAAAAAATATTGGATCTTATCTGCTCATCTAAAAAGATGGACAATAGAGATTTTAAAAAAAATTAAAAAAATTAAAAATACACTCAATTAAAAAGAAATAAATTTATAAAAATAAAAAGTAAAAAACTAACTTTAGATCTCCACCGTCCATCTGCCATCTTTTTAAATAGATGTAGTCCTCAGAAATCGCTCGGGGACACGGGGCACTACAACCTGCAAAGAGAGAACACACGTGACCCGCAGGATGTTTGGGACACCGGGGTGGTGCCGGCCAAAGTCACTCCGACGGTCAAGTTAGCGAGTGCTAGTAAAAGTGTAATGTTTGTAAATGGATATGAGTAAGGAATACTTCCTGCTATCTTCACAGTTGGGGTTTTTCTGATCAAAGGGGGGTGTAAGGTTGGAGGGTGATCGGAGAAGTTCAACAATGGCCGTAGGGTGTGGCTTTTTCTTAGTAATCTCCTTATCTTAGTTTTTCGGCCGTCCTTTTTTATGAGGGATTATCTTCCTCTTTATAGGAGACTGATGCTTCTTCTTTTTGAGGGATCTCATCATTCTCTCTTATCTGTCTTCCACCAAGAAAGCATCCGGGTGCTTCTTTTGATTGGGCTGCCATCAAGTGTCATTATGACTTTGTAGGACCTGTTTCAAAGTAGATCACGATCTGGTCTCCCTCGGAGCGACGGAGATGCTATGTCGTACGACATGTAGGTTTCTTATCAATCTGGACCATGATTAGGTGATGTAGCACGGTCGTACTACATAAATGCTTCATGTCGTGCGACATAGTCTTCGGACTAATACGTCGTCGTACTACATGAGTGCTTCATGTCGTGTGACAAGATCTTCGAACTAGTACGTCGTCGTACTACATGAGTGCTTCATGTCGTGCGACAAGATCTTCGAACTAGTACGTCTATATGATGGTGCTTCATGTCGTGCGACTTGATCTTCATGCTGAGCCACCGTCGTACTACATGAGAGTGTAGTCCCACTTTTAGCTATGAGCTTTGTCTTTGGGCTATACTTTGGGCCAGACATATTTTGGCTACTACAATAGACGATGAAGATTAATTCATGAAAAAATATATTTTAAAATATAAAAAATATTGGATTTTATCTGCCCATCTAAAGAGATGGACAATAAAGATTTTAAAAAAAATTAAAAAAAATTAAAAATACACTCAATTAAAAATAAATAAATTTATAAAAATAAAAAGTAAAAAACTAACTTTAGATCTCCACCATCCATCTGCCATCTTTTTAGATAGACGGTGGAGATTAATTCATGAAAAAATATATTTTAAGATAAAAAAAATAGTAGATCTTATCTGCCCATCTAAAAATATTGACAATAGAGATTTTAAAATAAAAAACTAAAAAAATTAAAAATACACTCAATTAAAAATAAATAAATTTATAAAAATAAAAGTAAAAAACTAACTTTAGATCTCCACCGTCCATCTGCCATCTTTTTAGATAGACGGTTGAAATTAATTTATGAAAAAATATATTTTAAAATATAAAAAAATATTGGATCTTAACTGTCCATCTAAAAAGATGGACAATAGAGATTTTTAAAAAAATTAAAAATACACTAAATTAAAAATAAATAAATTTATAAAAATAAAAAGTAAAAAACTAACTTTAAATCTTCACCATCCATCTGCCATCTTTTTAGATAGACGGTAGAGATTAATTTATGAAAAAATATATTTTAAAATATAAAAAAATATTGGATCTTAACTGCTCATCTAAAAAGATGGACAATAGAGATTTAAAAAAAAAAAAAAATCCCATCACGGCTGATACCAAACAAAAAACAACAAATTAAAAAAAATTCCAAAAAGAAATAAATGAATAAAAAAAGATGGGATTGGATCTCCACTCCATCAACCTTAGCTGCCATGAAGAATTAAGATCCACCACAGCTGGCCTCCCTCGCTACTAACTCGAGCCTCCCTTATTACAAAAGTGGGGAGGCTCCTCCCCTATAACAAAACTTGCCTCCCCTGTGCGGGAGGCTTAATTCGACAACGAAAGAGACTATTCGTTGAGATCCATCTGTTATGGATGTATCTTGAAGATCCATCTATGGGATGAGATCGATAGGATGGAGATCCATAGTAGATCTCCACTGTCCATTTGGATCTCCATTCCATCTTCTTTTTTTCTTTTTTGATTTTTTTGGTATCAAATGGGAATTTTTTTTATAAAAGTTTTATTTTATTTTTAAAAAAATATCTATCGTTCATCTTTTTAAATGAAAGATTAAGATTCAATATTTTTTCCATGTTTTATTTTATTTTAAAATATATTTTTTTTATAAATTAATCTCTACCGTCCATCTGAAAAGATGGTAGTAAAGATAGTTTTTTAATTTTAATTTTAATAAATTTATTTATTTATTTTTAATTAAAAATATTTTTATCTTTTTATTAATTTTAGACAGTCAACTATAGTATGTAACAGTCAAACTTAACGTTATGGGAGATTATTGTGAGTTTTTACAAATTTTAATTTTGAATGTAATTCATCAAATCTCAAGTAAGTTGAGTGTTATTTATTCAATAACAAATTATACAAAAACCTAATTGAAATTTGAGATTTGATTTTAAACATTCGGAACTAACGTTTGTAAAAATTAACATTAACCTCCTCCTCGTTAGAAATTCTGTTAGCTTTGACGTTTCACTGTATTTGAATAACAAAAAGTTCATTTTACCCTTATCATAAAAAAATAAAATAAATAAAATGTCCTTAATATAAATATTAAAAATTAAATTATCAAATAAAATTAAATATTTTAATTACAAATTAAAAATAATAAATAAAGAAAACCATTAGCCTCCCAGTGAGAGAAGGCTTCTGGGTTGTGGCCTCCTCCAAATATGGCAGGAGGTCACGAGACCTCCTCCAATTGAGATGGCGAGCCTGGAGCCTCCTCCCATCAAGGAGACCAACGGCGACAGCCTTCTCATCTGAGAAACCATAGTTGATGGATCTTTTTAAGTTATTAATTTTTATTTATTTTTTAAAAATTTATTTTACTTTCTTTTTTTATTTTATTTTTAACATATCAAATTTTATCAAAATATCCCGTTAAGTGTCAAATCTCAAGTAAATTAAGTGATCAATGTTAGTTGTTTATTATTATTATAAACGTGTGCATTCCATTATTGTTTTTGAAAAGAAGAATATTCTAACTATTCCATCAACTGAATTTATGTGAGATCCATAAATTCATAAGAAAATTATTTCAAGAATATTCAATCATTTTCTCAATTCAATTAGAAAGCATACACATGATAAAATGGTTTTTCCTTTATTACATAAATATTTATCATTTTCCATTGAGTAAACCTCCTCTATTTAATCCCTAATAATTCTTCAATTTTCAATTTATTTCTCGATGGTATGGGTATAAAACTATAAATGTGCAACCAGTTGTCAATAATGGCTCCTCAAAATCACCATAAAAGCACCAACAACAACGATTCAAATACCAAATGAAATTTATATAAACAAGTTAGTAAGAAAATTATTATCTGAATATAGATTTTTATTGACATGACCAGTTACCTACGAATTTTGATGGTTCCTTATTATGGAACCAAGTACAGGGGATCATCAACATATCAATATTATTCAATTATTTTAAGGACTTTACTGGCCAATCATATCATCTTTTAAATGCTCATGGACCACACTGATGTATCCTGAAACAATTCAATCTCATGAATTTAATTCTTTTATAATCTACCCCCACTACTATGTATATAGTTCACATTAAACTACATGCAGAAATCTGTACTACAAAAGCCTCCTTTTTGAGAAATTCGAGTTCATCAAAGTCCTGAAAAAGAATGTCTACTCTACGTAAATTTTCTCCCTATTCAACTCTAATGGCAGTGAGAAAAACATCTCACAAGACGTTCAATTACCGCCTACTTAACCGAACTGCTAAATCACCAATCTTCTCTACTATCGCATTTGCTGCCATATTTTTCCTCGTCTACGCAGATAGTATCATCTCTAATCTTTCTGTATATCCTGCAGACATTAGAATCAGTGACATTTTCGAAACACCACAAGCTCCTGATGAAGCTTTTGAAGAACAAACTTCTAAAGAGATCCTCGTAGCACCACAGACTCCCAAAATCGAAGCACAAATCCAATCAACTTCCAACACCAAAACACAAATCCAATCAACTTCCAACATCGTGCCACTACTTAAAACACAAGAAAAGATTGAAGAGAATGACAGGCCACTGCTTACCACAAAGGTCGAAGAAAACAGCCGGTCATTGTTTACCATGCAAGAGAGGATTCAAGAAAATAGCAGGCCACTGCTAACTACACAAGCAACTAATGAAGAAGAAGGTGAAACTCCAGATCCTCTAATTCCTCCAAAGGATGTCACAAGAGAAGAAAGAATGGAATGGTTCCGGAGAAAACTGCCAGAACTCGAAGTCCTCAAATCAAACGACTTGAGTCAGAAATTTCATGGCCGAGTTCTGGAATTCTTCAACAAACAGTGTACAATTCAGTTTTTTATGGTATGGCTTTCACCAGCACGGTCCTTTGGTCCAAGAGAATTCTTGGCTGCAGACACTCTGTTGAAAGCCAACTCTCAAGCATGCTTGATGATTATATCAAGATCTCTGGACACTGGATACGGCTACAGGATTTTGAAACCATTACTTGATCGTGGGTTTAAAGTTCTTGCAGTCACACCAGATTTGCCATTTCTAGTAAAGGACACACCAGCTGAAGTTTGGCTAGATGAGATGAAAAGTGGAACCAAGGACCCTGGTCATATTCCATTATCCAATAATCTTTCTAATCTGATCAGGCTTGCTATGTTATATAAGTATGGAGGGATTTACTTGGACACAGATTTCATAATTCTAAAAGATTTTACTGGGTTGAGGAATGCTGTTGGGGCGCAAAGCATAGATCAGGTGACTAAGAAATGGACCAGATTAAATGGTGCTATTATGATCTTTGATATTGGGCATCCAATTCTACTCGACTTCTTGCAGGAATTTGCCACAACTTTTAATGGAAACAAATGGGGGCATAACGGGCCTTACCTGGTTTCTAGAGTTATTGAAAGAGTAGGAAGCACACCTGGATATGACCTCACAATTTTGCGACCTAGGGCCTTTTATCCAGTAGACTGGATTAAGATAATCAGGCTGTTTAAGAAACCAGAGACGGAGGAAGAATCACAATGGGTGGAAGACATGACGCTTCAGCTAAGCAGTGGCAGCTACGCAATACACCTATGGAACAAGAGGACAAGAGCATTAGCCATTGAAGAGGGAAGTGTCATGGAAAGAGTAATAGCAGAACACTGTGCCATATGCCAAGACAACTATAATTCCCAAATATAATATGTCATCTAATAATGATGGAGCTTCTTCAGTTGAAAGAATTCACCAATTCCACGTAGCTGACAGAAGAATCAATAGAAGCCTCTTATTTGATGAACAATTTGTACACCTTGCCACTTGAATAAGGATCTCTTTTACTTGCTTTCAAGTTTTTACACAGTATCTGTTTCAGTTTGCTTGTTACCAAAGTAAAAACAATTATCATTCAATTTTGATTCTCGCAGAGTTAAAAGCTCTTTGCAGACATTTTCTTCCCAATTTTATATCTATGATTGTAATTTTCATTTGGCAAGGTTCTCAAAATATAAATTATGAAACAGCAACTGACGTCATGAGTGTGGCATCAGTTGTTGTTACCAAAGTAAAAACAATTATCATTCAATTTTGATTCTCGCAGAGTTAAAAGGTCTTTGCAGACATTTTCTTCCCAATTTTATATCTATGATTGTAATTTTCATTTGGCAAGGTGCTCAAAATATAAATTATGAAACAGCAACTGATGTCATGAGTGTGGCACTGCATTGAATAATTTTAAGGCAGTTTCCAAACATAAATCAAGAGCAACCTCTTAAATCCTTTTTTTCCATTCTGTAAACTCTTCAACCACGAAGCTGCCTTCTGAGGAAATCCAACTAAATCAGGGTCCGATCTCGTTAATGGATGCCAACAGATCATAATCATCAATCTTATGAGTAATCCATCAACCACTGTGACATGTAATCCTAAATATCTATCTTATAAGCCAATATTCTGAAAGTCAAATCATCCCCTTCAAACATGCTACCGCTATTCATTCATTCTAACAAGTAGCTTGAAGAATGAAGTGACAGATGAAAAAGCAGAAGAGGAACATGAAAATTAGAAAAGATATTTTTTTTGGTACTCTATGATCCACCTAATTTTCTTTCTAAGCTTATACACATATGATTATGCAGGACTGTCTCTTGATCATCTCTTAGAATATCTCTCAAACAATAGTACACTCTATAAGTCTTTGTTATATGTCTTAAAAACAAATAACTAATGGCTAGAATAATGTGCTTCTATATGTGAAAGCAGTGAAAGAACAAATGCAACACTAAACGAAAAGCAATAGAGGATGGCCGAATTTCCCAAATATAAGAACCACAAAATGCCAGCACTCAGCAGTAAAAAAGGTAAAAGAGCAACACTTTCTTTTTCCACAATTTTCTACAACTTACTACAAAAAAGAAATCCCCTTCACAGGCATCGATGCTTGGACATCAAAGGCTACAATTTTCATCAACAAATGAAAACCTGATCATTTCATAACCATAAATCATACCAGACATAAAGTTTGACACAAGGTGTAAATCATTGTTTAAAACCAACAATGCAGTGACTAATATACAACCAATGTCTACAGCGGAAACCAGTCCTTAACTAAACTTGAATGAATAAGTATTTAAGCAAACAATACAACCAATCCCTCAAATTTGCATATATCATTAAATGCTCGTTCCGGTGCTGGTCTAAAAAGCAAGCATGAGAATTCAAAGAAGCAAAGTGCATTAACAAGAACGTACAGTAATATTGGCAACAAAACTATTCGTCAATTCATACAAACAAGTGCAATAACAACAACAACTAATGAAGCATCTCAGGTCCAATAGAATAAATGCACAGGCAAGCCAGAATCACTCAATCAACTAGAGAACAAAGACTCGTCGATTTCAATCTTAATTTTCTCATTATCGTCAAACTTATCTTTCCTCGGAGGAGAAGGAGGCACCGCCACTCTCGGTGGCCCTCTCCCTTTCTTCTTGTTCCGCGGCCTCGCCTGAATAATTACATCAAAAATAAATAAATAAATAAACAAGATGGGCAACGAAACGTTTCATGTAAATAATACTTACGTTGCCAAAAGAGTGCTTAAAACGCTTTCCTCTCTCGGTTTTCTTGTCGCCTCGGCCGCAGTACACTGAAGTGAAATGCCAAAAATAAAAATAAAAAATTAGGGCAATTTATTGTAGATACACTGAGAAAGAGAGAAAAAGAGGAGTGGGAGGCGACAGTCGCAGACCCAACGGGAGCGAAGGACAGCTAGTCGCGGAGAGTGAAAGGGAGGAAGTTGAGTGGACGAGAGAAGCGCCGGAGATTGAGGAGCGCGAAGCGGAGATGCAAGATTGAGGAGTGATAGGTAGAGCTCCCAGTATCAGTGACGCCATTCTTTTGAAATTTTTATGGATAAGGTGCTCTTCGTTCGCAGACCGTTTGCGATTTGTTTGGTTGGTTTTGTTCCCTATATATATATATACCGCTGTTGATTTGTTGAATTGTGTTTATATGATCCAATCCAGCCCAATTAGCCCAATTAGTTAGACTCGGACTAAAGTTAGATAAGACATGCCCCATATAGAGAAATGGGACCAAAATCAGCCTGAGAATTTGTCAGGCTTTAAAAAATTAGGGCAGTTGAAAACTAAGTTTAACTTTTAATCGAAATTAATACAATTCTAAACACATCAACTCTTAATTGAGTGGTTGTATATTTCTCCCTTCGTATTTGGTGAATTAAGATTTGTGTCCAACATTACTCATAAGACATATTCCTTGTGTTGTGGAAGTTGTAATCTGTGTTACGCAAGTAGTATTTGATTTCAATAGGTTTCGGAATACTACTAATTCAATGTTGGTTTAAAAGAAAATACAATTCTATTCTACTGCTTCTTTTTTATTCTTTTGATGACTTTGAAAATTTTAATTGAAATTGGATGGAGTGTATTCGGCAACATATGAGGGCCAATTTAACTGGACCCGTATCCAAAATTCTTAACGGGCTTAAATTCAGGTGTAAACGAAGCCCACAAAAGAAGGTGGAACAAAACATGTTCCAAGTTGCAAAAGCAGAACCCAACCAACCAGTCTTGAAAAGAAGATGAAGGAGGAGAAGAAGAAGAAGAGGAGCCAGTCAAATTGTCTTTGCTTTTCAAGGATTCCTTTTGGATGTTTTTAGGCAAAAAAAGAAAAAGAAGGATAGATCAGGTTAGGTTTGGGTTCATGTCACTTCAGAAGACAACTTTTGCACGTCACTCATTCTTGCAACATATAAAAAAAAAAAAAAAGTCGCGTGGAAGTGGAAGTGGAAGTGGAAGTGGGAGATAACTGGAGTTCCAAGTTATTGGGACCAGATTCAAGATTAGATCTCTCAATTATTATTACTACAAAAACATGTCTCTGCATTTTCACATGCAACTCCATGTTCTTCTTCTGATCATCTGTTTAAAAAGCTTGCATGCATTTTCCATTAATATTCCAGTACACTTAATATCCTGTGTATATCTCAGTTTTTTTTACTTATTTTAATATTACTGTAATCTCACCCTTCCTGTGTATGCTTATATCGCAAGCTTGTTCTTTTCAATGCACTGAAAATAAATATTTTTTTTATAAAAAAAAGAAAAAGAATACTTGTTAATGAAATTACTTGTTATGGTAATTAATGCACTGAATCTTAGGAGAAACCTTCTTGTAATGGTAATTAATCATGAGAAGCTGCCTAAAGGTAACTGGTTATTTAAGATAAGTTTAGCAAAACGATATATTCTTCCATTTACGTGTGATAACATTATTTAGGCGTTAATATTCATAAGAATGTAATCCAAATTGTTAAATAAAAGAAACCAAAAATTTTGTGAGATGATATCTATTTCAGAGCTTTACAACTCTACAGTATTTGTATGTTATTGAAGGACCCAAATGATTTCTCATGTGAAAAGTTTCTAAAATTGTAATAAAAAAAATTAATGAAAGTTTTTTTGAAGTATTGACGTCTACCTAATTTTTTGGGTCAAAATACAAATAGTTTATAGATTAAAGATGTTTGAAGTGGAATTATCTTCTGAAATGGATTATTGGTTTGTGTCAAGTATGAAGTGGAAGTGGATCTTGAGAGCATATATGCTTACATTGCTGATTCATAAAAATAAAGGTTAATTTTAGAGAATTGCTTTACGGATGGAAGTGACGGCTCCCACTAACAAAAATTCAAATTTTTTATATATATATATATATAGTACAACAACAATATACACTTGCATTATCTTTTATTCATTTCACTCAAATGTCATGATTCAAAATTAATATAATAAATAACCGCATATATTAGGTGGTAAAGGTACTCATTCAGACTGGTAATATATAATGTTAAAATTAAAATGAATAATACTGAACCTACCTGATATTTATTAAATTATACTCAAAATTAAAATTTGTAAAAACTCACACTGAACTACCTTGACGTTAAGTTTGACTATAAAAAATACATTCCATCCATAATAGATCTATAGTGGATTCATTATGGATCTCTCGTTTATTATTATAATTTTTATTCTTTTAAAGGTCAATTATACTTTTTAATAGTTAAACTTCAAATTAAAAAAGTTCAGTATAAATTTTTACAAATTTTAATTATAAATGTAATTTAAATAAACCCTCGTATAGGTTTATGTTATTTATTCTTAAAATTCATTATAACGGATAAACATTTGACCACCAAAGCAAGAAAAAGAGATGTGAGCAAATCATATGCTTGCTCGCTGTGCTTTGATTCCCTTTACGGGGGGTATTGTTCTTCTTTTAAAAATTCCAGTTAACTCTCTAAATCAGAACTTCCATTACTCAAAGTCAGCACTATCAATGGGGACGTCAACACACTTTTACTTTTAAAAAAAAAAAAAAAATCAAAAGAAACAGCAAGAGGACACCTCAAAATCGGGTGCATGTGCAAGCAAAATAAAATAAAATACAACTGCCCAATGATATAAGAGGGTCAGAGGTTTTCTTTTAGACTAGATTAGATTAAATTAAATTAAGGAAATCAATCATGGATTGATTAGGTGTTCAAATTCATGTTCAATCAATCAATCATGTACATGTGAATATTTTTTTATTTTTTAAGGCAATCGAATATTTAGGAGTAAAGAGTGGCACGTGACAAACAGATGAGCTAACGTGCAACCCATGTGAAAGCGGGGCGGGCCGGGGCGGGCGGGGCCACGGCCCACTTCCAATACAGAATCTAAGGGTCAAAAGGGGTTTTGCTCTAAAAGGGCCATTAAAACATGTCCACATACAAGCTTTTTTAAGAATCCAAGCCACGTTTGCATTTATAGAAATAAATATATTAGAAACACCCATACCATATCAGTTGTTTTATTTCTAATAATAATAATTACTTACTTTGGGAACATGCTAGTAATAATGACATTGCAGCCTATTTGCAATATGAAGAACAATATTTTATAATATCTCCATGGAAAACAAAAATAATAAAAAAAGCTAAAATTATATTATATTATATCTGATTTAATTAATTAGCCTATGCTTTTGATAGCAAAGGAATCATCATCACAATTCAACACACTATTTTTATCAACTAATTTAAAAAAAGAAAACAAAAGATGATTTTAAAAAAAAAAAGCCAAAAAAGCCAGCACACATCACATGTAGGGAAGCTATTGCTATCTCCCCATTGTATGATACAAAATATGGAGGAGTGAAAAAAGTGGGGTTTCTTCTGCCGAGTTTGATTGATTGGTTTGGTTTGGTTTGGTTGGTTGATGAAATCTGATTCAACTCAACTCAAAACTCAGTGATGTGGGATTGAGGCAGCTCCAGCTGCTGCTGGTGGAGGCTTGCACTGGTAGCACTTGGCGAAGAGCCCGAATGTATCGACTTGTCTGACGAAGTTGGTCATGCTGGCCCAGCCACCGAACCCAAATCCGACCACGAAAACCCAAACCACTATAAATGTGTTGATCACGTACATTGCGGTCCAACTCGGTAAAAAGAATGGAGGCTTCTCTGCAGCATTCTGCAAAACCAGTAAACAAAAATGTGAACTAGGTTTTTACAAGGAAGCAAAGTGAGTGAGTCAAATTTCTAGTTGGAGAAAGCCCTTGACAAAACAAAGCATGTGACAAAGGCGTGACTGAGTAGTGTGAGAGGGTGGTTGCGGAATCATATAGTCAAGTGAGGCAGAAAAGATCAAATCAAGACAAGTGTACAACGATCCAACTGTAGCATATAACTAAATGAAAATGACACGCCACCTATCTCTATTCTTCTCGTAATATTTCCAAATCCAAGACTTAAATGCTCTTGTACACTAGCTGCACCACCTTTATTATTATTATTTTTTTGCCTTCTCTCTTAAATATAATATCTCTCTCCCCACTCCCCACAGGAATTTATGGGAAACCCCATCAAAACCGGAGTGCCCATTTTTCTTTTTCCTTTTTATCAGAAGGGAAAAATCACCAAACTACCCTTAACATATCAAGATAACTACAACTTGCCCAGTAGTGAACAAGTAGGTTAGGTGAGTGAATTCACTAGAAAGATTGATTGGATTTAGTAGAAATTATAAGAGGTTAGTGCGGGATCATAAACAAAACCGGGTTCTGTACAGAAAAAAAAGTCCGGATTTTTGAATCTTTTACAGCGATTTTTTGTTTACCTGTCGAGCAGAGGCTTTTCTGTAGGTGAGCATATGAGCCATAGAAGGGATGATGTAGACGGTGAAGCTGACCAAGAGAGCCCCAACAGCGGAGTTTATAGGACCGAAGAAAGGGAAAATAATTGCTAAGAACCAGATTGGTATCACCACCGGCAATCTCGCTAGTGCCCTCAAACATATGCTTTTCGTGTCATGCATTCCAATCACTTTCTCCCAAACGAAGTACAATGGAGTACATGCGAACCCAAATGTGATGAACTGCGCAAGAACGCAAACACTGTCAGATTCCGATAAAAATATATTTTACTCTTACCAGGGCATTTACGTGAAATGATTATGACAAATTATTGAAGTTTAACGGACCTGGTGGATGAGCATTAAGATAACGGCGGCGTCACGCCAGGCTGTCTTGGGGAGGAGAGAGAAAGCGTTTGAGTGCTCGAGGAGCTCGTCTCCAAATGCCCAGTAAACAGCGGTGGCTGACGGAATCGTTAGTGTGAAAACGTAGAGTGTGGCGAACAAGTATATGTACTTGAACTTCTGGGGCTTCCACATAGCGTGCATGATTTCGCTGAAAACAACCACACTCAAAAATCAGGTAATTTCCATGCAAAATCGAGGACAAAAACGTCAACAAGTAAAATTTCAGCATTTGATTTATTTATTACATTTTAATCATAATAATAATACTAGTGTAAAATAAATTAAACCAAGCTCAAAGTTTTCAAAGTGAATGACCAAAATGTCCTTAGGATATGACTCTCACCAATTCACTATTGAATCTATGATAGAGAAATTATATCACTCGATAAAAGACAAAAAAAAAGAGTAGATTAAGGTAACTATCAAAGCTGTCACTACAAATGAAAAAAATTTAAAAAATTTAAAAAAAAAAGAAAAAGGGTGGAAATAGTTATATAGAACTAGAACATATGACCAATCTACTGTTTAATTTTCCAAGAGAAACGGAGGGGGAAAAAACACTGTTGTTTGGAAGCAAAACAAAAAGTAAAAATTTGCATGATTATGTCTGGGTCTCTAGCCCCAAGATGGCCGGCAAAAAGCTGCAAAGAGAAGCCGTGTAGAAACAAGAGGAAATATATATACAAGCAGGTGATATGATATTATAAAAAATAAAAAAGTAATATTATTTAACCAAAGGTGAAAATGGAAAAAAAAAGGCAGCTACTGCTTGCTTACACAGTGACAGCGTGTCCACCAAATGTGTACAAGATGTTGGTGGCTCCGGTGAAGTAGAGCACTAACTTTGTTGGAGCCGTGTGTTGCACATCTCCGACCTATACTCACATGTATATTCAAAGACCCCAGAAAAAAAAAATTAATAAGTGAAAAAATTAACCAAAGATGAAAAAAAAAAAATCAGGGCCGTTGATGGGGTTTAATTTCCGATTATACCTGGCCGTGAACAATGGCGGCGATGGCCATGTACCAGGCGGTGTAGGTGGTCATGCCAAGACCGAGAAAAGACCAAAGACGGTAGTTGTGGAAGGAAGGAATGAAAACAGTTGTGGCACAACAGGCTCCAAAAATATAAGTCCATGTCCTCTTATCCAACCGGTCGTTGATGTAGTAAATGTCACTGTTTATATATATATATTCATTAAAAGAAAACAGAATTTTTTACAAGTTAAAAATCAGACAAAACCCAGTTCGTAATTTTTTTTTAATAATTTTTTTTTCCTATTTGAGTGAAACCTAGAAATAAAAGATGTTACCTTGCACAAGCTATGAGTTGTATAACAGATCCAAATAGGAGGAAAGTACAGTTGAAGGCAAGTCCCACAGCTTTCCAGTATGGACCCAGTAATCCATCAAGCACTTCAAACCACTACATGAAATCCAAAACAAAAAAAAACTACTGTTTATATAACTTTTAAAGAGATATTGCTACAGTGATCTGTAATAGATACTTTTCTACTAGGGTTGATCTTTTGGTTTTGAAGAGATTAGGCGTCAGTGGTGGAGGTGAATTCTCCATCTATGCTGATGTTTATAATTCATAATAAGCAGGAAAAAAAATGAATAAAAGACCAACCTGGATGACATGGTTTTTAAAGCTCACGTTCTCTTTCACCTTTCGGCTCCTGTACTCTATGTAGAGTACACTGATGAGATAAGCAGTCCAACTTCCAACA
Organism: Xanthoceras sorbifolium; assembly: GCA_003430845.1. Lineage (NCBI taxonomy): Eukaryota > Viridiplantae > Streptophyta > Magnoliopsida > Sapindales > Sapindaceae > Xanthoceras > Xanthoceras sorbifolium. Next base: position 23,871,741 of record CM010612.1, read on the forward strand.
ATACCATAAAATATTTGTAACAAAATGCCTGATAACATGCCCAGTTGAGAGAATGAGTAAGGGAGGGTCAATAGCACTTGCGCGACTTGGTTGGAGGCGCAGCTGAACCAAGCATCCCATACAGAGCCTCCATGCCAGAGCAAATTCTTGACACTAAAAAGGGACTGTTGTTCTTCTTGGTCCTTGGCGCCTTCTTCTCTGCCTTCATGTTCTGTCTCGCTGAAGTTGGAGACTATCGCTTCCTCTGCTTGCTTCTGAGCCAACATTGTCTTCGTTTTCTTTCTTTTTTTCCTCTGAAGGCCAACGTCTAAAATCCTGGTAGATCTGAAACATATAAAAGACAGTAAATGAGACAAACAAATAAAGGGGAAAAATATAAAATAAATAGAAAAGTCTATATAATCAAACGCAGCACCCAGAAAACGAAAGCCAATACGAGAAAGACCCCCCAGATCCAAATATGTACCAAGAATTCTTCCTTCTAAAACTGGGAATATATATAAAATAAATAAAATAAAAAATGAAACAAACTTCCAAAGGAAAACCCAAATAAAGAGCCAAACCAGATGAGTAAAGAGAAGCAATAACTGAAAAAAAACACAATTTTAAGACTAACCTTTGCTTGAGATGTCTCTTTCGCGTAAAAGAGAGAAGCAACAATAACAACAGAGCAGATCCGTCTGGAGACCCCCAAAATGAGTGTTGTTTGTTTTATAACTCTGTCGTTTTTTGCAACTGTTTTTATTGCTTCACTTTTTGTTTTTGTTTTTGCTTCCCTTGTTTTCAAGAATGGGAAGAGAAAAGAAAAAACAGAGAGCGAACAAGGAAGCACTAGCAAGCAAGGTACACACTTTTTTTCGAAGAAGGGAGTTTTAAGAATTCTCCATTCTCAAGATTTTGCAGCGAAAATATAGATAGAAAGAGTGAGAAAAACAGAGCCTTATTAAATGGCCTGAAATAATTGCAAAATCTCAAGCTGCTACGAATCTCTTTGGCTCTTTGCAGCAGTGAATTTAAAAGGCCTCGACTTTAATGCGCCACACTAATCTTTAGCACAGAGAAAAGGCAGACGCCGAAACCAAAGACTGGCGAAGGAGACCCTTAAAAGCAGGGAAAAAAGAACCTGACCAGGAGTACTACTACTACTTCAATGGTCTTTGCAGAGGTTGAAGAAAAGACCCTTTTCGCTCCTATTCATATATATACATATATATGTGTATATATATGATACACACAAACAAAACACCATATAGTTTTGTTAATTGTTTTGCTACCTTTATTTTTTTTCTCTCACACTTGTTTTTAAACAGAGAAAGTAGTAGTAGTAGGAGTTGATTGATAGTTGAAAGCGACGAAACCCTCCCCACCCAATTCACTGTATTCCACTTCTGATTCGATTCTTTGGTCTTCGTTTGGTGGGTAAAAGAAAAAAAAAATTAAAATTGAGAAGAATTTAGAGATCTAAGAGAGTGAGACTTCGTTCTCATCCAAGTAAGGACTCAACCTAACCATGGACCTCCCTTTATATAGCACCCAAAAATATGCTTCAACGGTAATCAACTTTGCATCACCCCACTTAACAATCTATTAATTATCACTAATCATTATCATAATTTAATTTATATCTTAACTTCAAATCAAATTTTTATTAGTTTTCTAACCCGCCTGTTTCCCATTTTCAAAAAAAAAAAAAAAATTGTCTACTAAGCTCAGATCCAAATCTAATTCCATATTAATTTGATTTCCCAATTAACTCCCTATTTCTTTTCAGATTAATTTGTTTTTAACTTATCGAGGCTTCATTAATTACGACTGAAGACAATTCCAAATCCACACTGATTTTTTCGTCGCGTGTATTACACTCTCTATTGAGAGTTGAGAAATTTATCTACAGCGAATCTGTACGCGAGTGGTCGTAACGTTGCCCGATAAAAGATACGATTGGATTTTTAATCGTGGGCCGTCCAACATAGCCAACCAACCACTGGAAAAACAAAGGAGGCCCATTTAATTTTCTTTTATCGGCGCGGCTGCGATAGACACAAGTCTGTAAACAGTAGTAACTTTTGTGTTGGCTGGCTCGGCGGCTGGAGCCGAGAGTCGAGCGAGCGGGAGAGCGGGGCAGCGGGCACGCTTTTAAAGGGAAAACACGCGTAAAATAAAACTCTTAATAACCCCACTTCACGCCGGCTCATGATAGGAGACATGCTCTTTTATCGGACGGCTCTGTGTGACCCATTATTATTGGCCGTCAGGTCCCACCACCTTATCACTTCGCATTATCTTACGAACGTAGCCTTTTGATTTTTGTTAATTTTCTCTGCCTTTGTAATCAACTTTTAAGATTTAATACAGTTCTATCATACTCTTTTATTACAGTGATTTACCCTCTCATTTATAATATTTAAATTTATGAGTTTAAATAGTATCTTTTTTCTAAATTTTAAATTAATTATAATTTTTTAAAATAAAAAAATACAGTTTTAACCCAAAAATTGTATAAAACATCTTTGAGATTTTTTTTTATCAATAAAAAAAAAACTTTGAGAAGTTTTGGAGCTCCATTTTGTTATTTAAATCATTTCAAGGAGGGATTTAGCTACTATTTGTAATCTGTGTAGTATGGTCGTAGGTATAATTTAATGGTAACCACACCTCTCAAAGAAGTTAAGGTTTTGAGTTTAAATTTTTCCTCTTTTAAATAAAATAAAATAAAATAATGTGTATAGTTATAAAAAATAGTTATACGAGTGACATGTTTTCTTTTAATTTTATTTTTTTTTTGAAAAAAAATGTGAACTCTTGAATTAGAGTTTAATAACTAGTAGCCACATTTATAATTATACATGTAGGGATGACAACGGATCGAATCGTTGTCGGATCGGTATGCTCCAAACCCAAAATCCGTTTTGAATAGGATGCTCCAAAACGGATCCGTACCCTAGTAGGATTTTCAATTGCCGCTCTAAATTCAAACCTTTTTAAAGCGAGGTGATCTATATCCGACCCTAACTAACCCGATTCAATTTATATTTTTTAAGAAAAAAAATATTTAACTCACTAATTAAATCAATTTTCACATAAAATTAAAATTAAATATCATGTATAAATAAATATTAGTATACAGACACTTAAATTTAATAAAATATAAGTTACGACATTTAAGTCTAATAAACCATACAATACTTTGATCAATAAACCATGCAAAATTTACATTTCAGTTCAATAAACTTTAAATTCAAATATAAAATACAAACACCAAAATAACTTAAATGACATGAAATTCATTAATTTCTTACAATATTAGCAATATATATAATATAGAATATTCAATTTAAAAATTGATCCAACACCTTCGATATTTACAACTCAAGTATAGTTTGTTTTAAATATAAAGTTGTAGCAGTGAAAAAAAATTACTAAATTGATTAATTAACATATAAATTTTAAGTATAATAAACTTGATAAAGAGATAAGATACTAAAGTTTTGTTTCTTCTTTTATATTTTTAATATTTTAAAAAATAATTAAATAAGTATCAGGTTAAACGAGACAGGACGGGCCTTAATACTTTAACCCAAACTCGACTCGATAAAACACAGATTACAGAAGCTAGACCCAAACCGGACCCGAACCCATTTTAAGTACTCTAAATCTGTCGTAAACGGATCAAAGCCCCACCGATTTGGGACGGATTGGGAATTTTTACTATCCCTATATATCGGTAGCATTATTCTAAAATTTAATATAGGACAATTGTAGAAAACCTTTAAAATTTTACTTTTTAAAAATATAATAGTTCGTTTTTAAATTGAACGAAAATCCCATTATACACATTCAGGGTTTTTTCTTACAATTGAAATTATTACCTTGTTTTATTACACAATAATGAAGTTTTCATCATATTTTAAATTATTATTTTTAAATATAGACCAAATTCATGGGATTTTTAATATTTCCTTCTAATTATTTATTACATAGTTATTTAATAATATAATATAAGGGATTCATTGTACTAACTCTCTCTTAGTAGTAAAATTTCAAAAGAATACTTAAAATTAATACAAACACTTTCGGTTATTAAAGTCAATCTATTGACCGGATAATAATTTAGTCTTTTTAATTATCAAACAAAATATAGTTATATATATATATATATATATATAAAGAAATATTATAAACTTACCATAGAAATTGTTATAATTTTAATTCTACTCCAAATTAAAATTAACTTTATCAATTTCATCTCCAACTCCAATATCATCACCAACCCATCCATTTCTTCCTAATTTCATTTTTATCACATTTAACCAATACAAAACATAAAAATAATAATAAAAAAAAAGCATAAAAAAGAAGAAAAAAAATCAAATTCATTCATTTCTTCCCAACTCAATTCATCACAAACAACCAATACAAAACATTTATAAAAAAAAAAATAAAAAGAAAATCTAAAATTATATAATGAAGTAGATCTCCATCAGAAGGAGCAGATCGGTTCCATCTAATGAAGCAAAGATGGAGCTAAGGTCCATCTCCATATCTGTTATAATTTTTTTTTAATGTGTTTATTTTTTTAAAATAAAAAATAAATGTAAATGTAATTGTTTTCAATGTTTTGGGGAGAGAATAAAACAAATAATATGTTATATATTTTTAGTTTAGTTTTTATTTTTTTATTAAATTAAACAATAAATATATTTTTTGTTAAAGGATGAATAAAAAATAATTTAATTATTGGACATAATTTTAATACGGAATATAATTAAAATTATGATAACTTGTGTGATAATTAATCATATTTCTTTAGGTAGATATATATAATAATAAAATATTTTATGGTTATTATACAATTATTTATTTTGTTTAATAACCAATAAAATCAAACTACATTTCGGGTTGATTTTAATAATAATAGGTGTTTATATTAATTTTAAGTATTTATTTAAAATTTTATTAGTAGGAAAAACTTAGAAAAAATTAGTGCAATTAGAAAAATTAAACACATGAAACTTACAAATTTTGAAATTAATCCAAAAACTATTTCAAAAAATAGAAATTAATCCAAACAATTTCCAAGTAGTGGATGATACAACGGAGGTGGAGCCACCAAGGCACGATAGTTTTTGGGGGGTTTCAGGAGACTACTATGTCCGTGTAAAAATGGAAAATGAAAAAAAAGTGTTACTCGTGTTCCTTGCAAAAACCCGCCACGTTTTCCCGTTCAAACGGGATTTGTCGGGTGAGTGAGCGTTCACATACCCCAACGACCCCCACATCGACTTGAAATCCCACAATTGCCCCCCACTTTTGCTGCTTTAGTGTGAGTGACATGAGGTTTTGACCAGTAAAAAGCAAGTGTGGTGAGGTGGAGTCGACCAATAAGAAGGAGCCGTTGGTATTTTGACAAACCACAAAAATAAGATTTTTTAACTTTGAGATGGGGACTTAGTGGGAGAAGTAATGATTAGTGAATAGATTTTGACGCTTTGGTTTGTTTGTAATTTTATTATTTTTTCTTTTTTAATTTTCCAATGACAAACAAAATTCGGATTATGTTCCATCTAGGCCCCTCATATGGGCCCCGCCTTTTGCGGCCCCTACCACCCACGTTGCCATCTTCTCATACTAATAATACTATTACAGTCCCGGCTTAATTACAGTAAAATTGCGTTGTCTTTTTTTCACTTAAATGAGTCGTGAAATATTTTGCAAACTCATGCAAAAAAAATGGTAGTTTATCATTAAAAAATTAATAAAATTATAATTTTATTCTTTTAATTAAAATGTAATAAAAATAAATAAATAAAATAATATTAAATTAAATTATAAAAATTTAAAAATATAGTACCTATTAAAAAATATTAAAATTAAATATTATTATTAAAAAAATTTAACATTTTAAAAAAAATATATATATAAAAATTTAAAACTACTAAAAAATAAAATAAAATAAATAAAATTGAGAATTAAAACAACTAAAAGGAATATTTTAAAAATACACAAAAATAAAAATATTTTCGTTAATTTTTTTAATTTTTCATTAATTTTAATTTGTTTCTTTAACGGTTTTTAAGCTTTTTCATTACTTACTTTTTTAAATATTAATTTTTTTAATAAAATAACTTAATTTGATATTTTTTTAATAGGTTTTACAAAGACCACGCGAATAAAAATAAAAGTAAGTAAAAAAGTAATATTTCATCAAACGTTAAGGATTATATTGAAGTTCTCCCTTTAACAAATGAAATTTCATAGGTTTATATATTATTTTATTTTTGTATTAAGTTTCTTATTATTAATAGATCATACTTATTAAGGGGTTGTGACTTATAAGTATGGATGATTTGATTAATAATCAATTAATGGCCAAAAACAAAAATATTAATTAAAACCCATAAGGAAGTGTATACAATATTTGGTCCAATACAAAGAGTGTCCTCTATGCTATTATAACAATAATGTAATGATGGAAATACAATAGTGGAATGTGTGTTTTTTTGTAGAATAGTTTTTTTCTTTTTCTTTTTCCTTTTTTTGGAGGGGGGAAAAGGGCAATGCTTTATGGATTAAACGCATTTTGTAGAACAAAGGAATCTTGATAATAAAAATGGAAATTGCCTTTTTCATGAAGTAAGGGACTTGTTAGTCCACTTTGTGGGAGACTACTCGATGCCTCCACTCCTCACTTACCCTTTCACTTTTTTGGACGGTCATGTATATATTGTTTTGATTTCTCTGTTTTAGGCACTTCTTCCTCAAGCTACTCATCAATATAGTTAGCTTCATTTTGTTAATTTCGGTTACGAATATACAATAATTCGATATAATATTCTATGGATAATACTATGATTCCTAGAAGAAGAAAAAAAAATATTTAAAGTTCAGGTCATGTGACAGATGATTTACATAACAGTTATAAAAGTAAATGTATAATGTTAGAGCATACAAAACCGATCACCATCATCAGTATAGTGCAGAACATGCTATGGATAGTTGTAGGGTATAAAAGAGTTTAAATAGCTGTTATTGTTGAACCATTATGTTAACTAAAGTTAGTTAACTCGGGTGTATTTAACTGAATATATATAATGAAATTACTATTGAAGATCAGATTAATTTTCTGATCTCTGATTTCTCCCAATTCTCTCTCATTCTCTCTTCGAGTAGTTTCTAAGGTTCTTGATCTCAAAGTTTCTTCAACTATTTCATGGTATCAGAGCCTCGATCAGAGGCCATGGCGTCTCCTACTTCCTCTCCTTTACCTAATCTTCCTCAATCATTCACTCAAACTCCAGACTCACCAAAAAACAGAGAGAAAGTCAGTCTCAACTGATCTCAAAAAACCTAAACTTCAATTTACCTATTAAACTAGACGATGATAACTTCATCTACTGGAAGACTCAAATCTTGCCAGTTGTGAGAGCCTTTGACCTAGAGGAGTTCATTTTTGGAGCCACAACTTGTCCTGCTAAGTTCATCATTTGCACTGATAAAGCGTCTGGTGAACAAATCCAAGCTTACAATGACGAGTATCTCAACTGGAAGAAGATCGATCAACTGCTGGTCAGCTGGCTGATGTCAACTCTAAGTGTCTCGATCCTAGGCAGAGTTACTCAGTGTGTGACTTCGTGTGAGGTATGGACTACTGTCACTAATATGTTTTCTCATCAATCTATGGCTAGAATTATGCATCTTAGGTCTCAATTGCAATCTTTAAAAAAATAGAGCAATGAAAGTCAGTAAATACATTGTTAAAATTAAGGGCATCATTGACTCCTTAATGGATGCTGGACAAATAATTTCATAACATGATCTAGCTGCTTATGTTTTGGGAGGACTAGGCTTAGAGTTTGATCCAGTAGTTTGTAACATAGCCTCTAAGAAGGATGAAATAACACTTCAAGATGCACAGTTCCTACTTATGAACTATGAATCTAGGCTAGAACAGTATCACTCTAGTGTTACAATAGATATTAATCAAGCCTCAGCCAATGTTGGTACCAAATCCTCTAACTATGCAAGAGGATGATGTCAATTTCAAAATAATAACCGTGGTAGGACTGGAGGTAGAAGAGGGGGTAGAGGAGGTATATACTATAATCAAAGGTTGACTTGTCAACTCTGTGGAAAAACTGGTCATTTCTCAGCTATTTGTTACCATAATTTGACCAGTCTTTTGCTGGAACCTTTGGCAAACCTCAAAGTCAGTAGGGTCATCCATCTACTCCAAACAATTATAGTCTTATCCAAGGCAACTTTGTACAACACCAGATGGAGTACTCAAATGACTGTACATATCCTATTCACTAGAACATGAATGCACCGGTTGTAGTTTCTTCCACAGTGGCAGACCCCAGTTGGTATGTTAATAGTGGAGCAACCAACTATATTACATCAGAATTTAGAAATCTGAACATCAACAGTGAGTACAAGGGCAGTGATCGTCTTGTTGTAGGTAACGGTCACAAACTCCCTATATCTCATATTAGTAGTGCTTTGGTCAGCTCACATGCCACTCCTTATACACTTTTACAACTAAATAAGATTTTGTATGTGCCACAAATCACCAAAAATCTGTTGAGCATAGCACAACTCACTCATGATAATAATATAATTGTGGAGTTTAATGATGCATACTGTTTTGTTAAGGACAAAACTACGAGAAAATCTTTGCTCCAAGAGGTCCTGAAGGATGGTCTTTGTAACATCCCGGATTTCGGGTAATTAATTTTATATATGTGAAAAGAAATTTTTACTATTTGAGGGGGTGTAAATGTAATTAAATGTATGTTTATTTTATGATTTCCAGCGGACCAGATTGAATAGTGAAAAATGAAAAAAAATTGAAAACTGGACCAGTGAGTATCGCGACCTGGTCACCGCGACCACAGGTCGCGATAGCTCGCTCGCGATGAAAATGGCAAAACCTGGCAGTGAGCATCGCGACTAGCCACCGCGATCACAGGTCGCGATGGACTGCTCGCGATGAAATTGTCAAAAACGGGTAGAGAGCAACGCGACCACTCGCGCGACCAAGGCACGCTCGCGAGGAAGGCGGTGCGCGCACTCCAGTGAGCATCGCGACCTGGTGCCGCGACCACAGGTCGCGACGGCGGCCGCGGTAGCGAAAAAAATATAAAAAAAAGAAGAAGTTTCTCGCATAAGCGAGAAAACAGAACAGCAAGAGAAAGAGAGAGAAAGAGCCGAGAAAAGAGAGAAAAGAGAAGAAAAAGAAGAAAGAAAGAAGAAAGAGAGGAGAAGAAAGAGAGAAGAAGAAAGAAGAAGAAGAGGAAAAAGGAGAAAGAGAAAGAAAGGAAAAGGAAAAAGAGATCGTGGAACCGCGATTTCTCGCGAACGAAAAACGGTACCGAGGTAGGTGTACTCTCGTTTTCGAAATCGTTTCGAGAAGTAGTTCGTTTACTTTTTCGTTTTAGTTTTCGATTTCGTTTCTCGTTTATGTTTTCGTTTTCGATTTCGTTAAAAGTTTTCAATTTCGTTAAAAGATTTCGATTTCGATTTTTGTATGAAAAGTGTTTGCTTATAAGAAAAATTGAGGATTGATGCATCTATTGTTGATTTGGAACTGGTTTTATGTTAGATCGTGTTTTGACCGTATTTCGATTGTGTCGATTTTGTTAAAAATACATGATTTATACTTTTGTATGATTATTGTTTATATTCTTGAAAAATATTGGGCGAAATGTATACACTGATTGTGAACCTTACTTATTGTAACGGCCCTAGGATACCTAGACATAGATATGGATATAGGAGGTTGGTATACCAGCTGGGTTTTACTGAGCAGTACTGCGCCGATACTGATTGATTGTGTAACATCCTGGATTTCGGGTGATGAATTTTTGATATATATGAAATATGTGAAAAATAAATTTTTACTATTTGAGGGGGTGTAAATGTAATTAAATGTATGTTTATTTTATGATTTCCAGCGGACCGGATTGAATAGTGAAAAAATGAAAAATTGGAAAACTGAACCAGAGAGCATCGCGACCTGGTCACCGCGACCACAGGTCGCGATGGCTCGCTCGCGGTGAAAAACGCAAAATCTGGCAGTGAGTACCGCGACCAGTCACCGCGACCACAGGTCGCGATGGCTTGCTCGCGATGAAAATGACAAAACCTGGCAGTGAGCAACGCGACCAGCCACCGCGACCACAGGTCGCGATGGACTGCTCGCGATGAAATTGTCAAAAACAGGCAGAGAGCAACGCGACCATTCGCGCGACCAGGGCGCGCTCGCGACGAAGGCGGTGCGCGCACTCCAGTGAGTGTCGCGACCTGGTGCCGCGACCACAGGTCGCGACGGCGGTCGCGATGGCGAAAAAAAAATATAAAAAAAAAAATAGAAGCTTCTCGCAGAAGCGAGAAGCCAGAACAGAGAGAGAAAGAACCGAGAAAAAGAGAGAAAATGAGAGAAAAGAGAGAAGAAAAAGAAGAAGAAGAAGAGAGAAGAAGAAGAAAGAAAAGAAAAGAAAAAGAGGAAGAAAGAGAAAGGAAAGGGAAGGGAAAACGAAATCGTGGAACCGCGATTCTCGAACGAAAAACTCGGATTTCCAAGTAGGTGTACTCTCGTTTTCGAAATCGTTTCGAGCTGTCTCTCGTTTACATTTTCATTTTAGTTTTCGATTTCGTTCCTCGTTGTTATTTTCGTTTTCGAATTCGTTCATAGTTTTCGATTTCGATTTTTGGTATGAAAAGTGTTTGCTTTATATGAAAAATTGATGATTGATGCACTTGTTATTGATTTCGAACTGATTTTATGCTAGATCACGTTTTGATCGTATTCCGATTGTGTCGATTTTGTTAAAAATACATGATTTATATTTTGTATGAATATTGTTGATATTCTTGAGAAATATTGTGCGAAATGTATATTTATTAAGTATTGCTTATGAAAATTATTTACCGAAACGGCTCTAGGATACTTAGACATAGAAACGGATATAGGAGGTTGGTATACCAGCTGGGTTTTATTGAGCAGTACTGCGCCGTTATTATTGTGTGATTGTTGTTGCGGGGCAATCTCGGACAATCACACCGATTTAGTGATCGTTGTTGCGGGGCAATCTCGGACGATCACAATGATACTAGCGATTGTTGTTGCGGGGCAATCTCGGACAATCGCGATGATATTAGTGATTGTTGTTGCGGGGCAATCTCGGACAATCACGTGGACCCATATTCCAGTCCTAGAATGTTTAGTATTCTAGTGGGCCAGAATTGATTGGAATTGAAAAGTGTACTGAATGATTTTATTGATAGCATTTGTATATTGATCTCCTTATTAAAATTAAAGTGATTGAAAGTGTTTAATGCTTTGATTCTGAAATTTAATTGTTTTGAAAGTGATTTAGAAATAAAACTCATAATGTGGTTTATTGTTTCTTTAAAGAATAATTATATTGTAATTTATTTAATTGAATTTTTAGTACACCCACTAAGCTTTATGCTTAGCGCGTTAGTTTTGTTTCTAACGCGTAGGTACCAGGAATCCGGAGGAAGCTAAGGATTGAAGGAAGAGTTGCAGACCGAGTCACAGGGATTGTACAGTTGGGTAGCTATATTTATGTTATGTGTATATATATTTTGAAAGCATGCATATACAGGAAATTTGTAAATACGTTTTGTAAAATGTTTTGTAATTAATTAGTTTATGATTTATGTCTTTTATTATTAAAACTGTTTGTAAATATTAAAGTTTGTTTGTTTTATTTTATAAATTGTGATTGATAAGTCGCACTAAACGGCAGAGTACGCAATTGTTTGAATTTGATAATGAAGTGTTATTGAGAATTGTTTTTGAATTGGATTGTGTTAAAACAGGTTTGGAAAGTCCGAAAAACAAATGGCACTCTGCCGAATTTTCGTAAAAAGTTTATTTATTGTTTTATGGGCTCACAAGGATTTTAAAATGTAAAATGAAGTTTTGAAAAGATGTGAAAGTCCGAGTGGCGCGCCCCGGATCGGTCCGGCCGGATCGGGTCGGGGGGTGCCACAGATTGATATTGATGATACTGATGTACCTCCTCTTGGATTCGTCCAGAGGCTGGGAGATACGTACCTCCTCAGGATTCGTCCTGGGGGTTGGGAGTTAATGTACCTTCCCAAGGATTCGTTCCTGGGATAGGGAGCTATGCACCTCTCTAGGTTCCGTACCCACGGTCCTAGAGTTGGGAGACACGTACCTCCTCAGAATTCGTTCTGGGGGTTGGGAGCTTGACCCATATTCCAGTCCGAGTATGTTTAGTATTCTAGTGGGCCAGAAATGATTTGAATTGAAACTGAACTGAATGATTTGATGGATCGAATTTATATGTTGATTTCATTATTAATTTAATTGTTTTGGAGGTGATTTAGAAATGAAATTCATATTGTGGTTTATTGCTTCTTTAAAGAACAATTATATTGTGAGTTACTTAATTGAGTTTATAGTTTATAGTACACCCACTAAGCTATATGCTTAGCGCGTTAGTTTTGTTTTTAACGCGTAGGTACCAGGAATCCGGACGAAGTTAAAGACTGAAGAACTGGAAGAATTGCAGACCAAGTCACAGGATTTGTACAGTTGGGTAGCTATATTTTGTTATGTGTATATATAATCTAGAAGCATGCATATACAGAGAATTTGTAAATATGTTTTGTAAAACGTTTTGTAATTAAGTATTTTATGATTTCTGTCTTTTATTATTTAAATGTACATAGTAAATTCTGATTTGTTTTATTTTATAAATTGTGATGAAAGATTTTGATAAGTCGCACTAAACGGCAGAGTGCGCAACTGTTTGAATATAAGATATTGAAGTGCTCTTGAGAATTGTTTTTGATTTGATTTGTGGAAAACAGGTTTTTTGGAAAGTCCGAAAAATAAACGGTACTTTGGCGAATTTTCGTGAAAAGTTTATTTATTGTTATGGGCTCACTTGAAAAGGATTTCTATCTGTTTTATGGGCTCACAATGGTTTTGAAATGTAAAAATGAAGTTTTGAAAAGTTTTGAAAGTCCGTGTAGCGCTCCCCGGGTCGGTCCAGCCGGGTCGGGTCGGGGGGTGCTACAGTCTTTACCAACTCACCCTTCCAAGGGTTGAGTACCCTAGGCATTCTATCAATACTGATTCTGTCAAGCATAAGTTTGCTAAAACTGCACATTATCATACTACTGTTCATAATACTGTTAAGCATGATTTGAAGTCTTGTAATACTTGCTGTTTAAAAATAATGTAGAAAGAGGTCCCCAATGTAATTTTTTTTACTATAACTAAGGGTGTTCTTCTATCACCTACTCATGTACTTGTGAATACTTGGCATTAAAAACTAAGACATCCTCACCTAGAGTTCTTGCTAAAGTGTTTCAGTTACTAAAAGTTCATGTAAATAATTCTGCTTTGATTCACTCTTGTGATGCTTGTAAGATTGGTAAGAGTCATAGACTGTCATTTGTTAAATCTGATTACAAAGCTAGGGGTCATTTAGAGCTAGTTTGTGCTGATGTGTGGGGCTCTACACCTATTCCTTCCTTTCAAGGATATAGGTATTATGTTAGCTTTATAAATTCTTACACTAGGTATTGTTGGATATACCCTTTAGTGACTAAGTCTCAAGTTAAGGATATGTTTGTTAGCTTTCATAAAACTGTTGAAAGACTATTCAACACTAAATTCATTACTCTACAAAGTGATAATGGAGGAGAGTTCACAATGTTAGCTTCCTATCTACTCCAACATGGAATTAGTGCTAGGTTTTCCTGTCCATACATACACCAACAGAATAGACTGGTTGAGAGAAAGCACCGTAGCATTGTTGAGATGGGTCTCACATTTTTTGCTCAGGCTGGTATGCCCTTGATATTGTTGATCAGTCTTTTAAGCTTAGATTCAAACTTGCTGACCTGAACCAGCTGCATTTGAGGGGGAGTGTTAGAGCATACAAAAATGATCACCATCATTAACATAGTGCAGAACATGCTATGGATAGCTGTTGTAGTCCTCAAAAATCGCTCGGGAACACGGGGCACTACAACCTGCAAAGACAGAACACACGTGACCCGCAGGATGTTTGGGACACCGGGGTGGTGCCTGCCAAAGTCACTCCGACGGTCAAGTTAGAGAGTGCTAATAAATGTGTAATGCTTGTAAATGGAGATGAATGAGTGATACTTCCTGCTATCTTGGCAATTTGGGGTCTCTTAGATCAAAGGAGATGTAAGGTTCGGAGGGTGATCGGAGTACCTTAACCATGGCCGGAGGATGTGATTTTTGTATTAGTAATCTCTGGATCTCAGTTTTTCCGGGGATCCCCCCCCTTATGAGGGATCATCCTCTCCTTTATAAGAGACTGGTGCTTCTCCCTTTTGAGAGATCTCATCATTCTTTCTTCTCTGTCATCCACCAAGAAAGCATCTGGGTGCTTCTTTTAATTGGGCTGCTATCAAGTGTCATTATGGCTTTGTAGGACCCGTTTCAAAGTAGATCACAATCTGGTCTCCCTCGGAGCGACTAAGATTCTATGTCGTACGACATGTAGGTTTTTGTTAATCTGGACCTTTGATTTCGTGTTGCATGATATGTTGATTGGATGTGGGGGATATGTAGCACCGTCGTACTACATGAGAGAGCTTCACGTCGTGCGACATGGTCTTCGTACTGGTTCACCGTCGTACTACATGAGAGTGCTTCATGTTGTGCGACATGGTCTCCATACTGGTTCACCGTCGTACTACATGAGAGTGCTTCATGTCGTGCGACATGGTCTTCATACTGGTTCACCGTCGTACTACATGAGAGTGTAGTCCCACTTTTAGCTCTGGGCCATGTCTTTGGGACATACTTTGGGCCAGACATATTTTGGCTACTACAGCTGTAGGGTATAAAAGAGTTTAAATATCTGTTACTGTTGAATCATTATGTTAACTAAAGTTAGTTAACTCAGGTGTATTTAACTGAACATATATAGTGAAATTACTGTTGAAGATCAGATTAATTTTCTGATCTCTGATTTCTCCCAATTCTCTCTCATTCTCTCTTCGAGTAGTTTCTAGGGTTCTTGATCTCAGAGTTTCTTCAACTCTTTCATATAACGGATAATTAACTTGATCGGATTTTAATAAAAAAATAAATCTTTGTTAAAATCATATTCAAATTGACACTTTTACTTATCTATTATATATATTTTTACTTGAGGAGATGAATTTGAACTTTGAACCTAAACATTATAAAATTAACAACTGTTGAGACCTGTCGAAATCAATCACTAAATGTACTGCTCGAATATATACTCTCATGAATGGCGACATTTACTTCCACATAAGGGGAGAAAAATATCCATACATACTGATAAATGAGTATGATTAGACTTAAACCCTCATCACTGAGATGATAATGAAGTGCACTAACCATTTAAATTATGAGTAGATGTACAATTCAATTTTGACATTATTGAGATGTGTGGTTTTCATTAGGTTATAACTTGGCTATTACATAGAATATTTTTCATGTCGTTATAATATTAATTAAATTACGAATATATGGATAATTATAAAGTTTTTAAAAAAATTGATATAAAAAATGGAATTTTAATTTGTATTAAGCCTAAAATCTATAAATTTCGGATGAGTAGTTAGTGGAAATAATAGATGGACAATTTGCAAAGGGACATGCTATGTCAAAGGAAAGTGGCTTGGTGCAATTTGCTGGAGAACACAGTTGAGAGTTGGTCCACTTGAGCCTAACTCTCCTATGCTGTCTAGCTCATGCACGTTAGCCACCACCCATCGTGAACTCACTGGTCCAATCGTCTCTTATTTTTTTTAACGGTTTGCATTCATTTTCCATACCTTTCTTATTAATTCTTTATCCTCTTAATTATTATTATGAATTCTAGCTATTACAATCATATAATACAAAATTTATATTATAAAATCCGTTCTTATAATTTATGTCTAGTGTCACAGTTAAGATAATTGGTCCTACGATCTAAATTCAAACAATTTTTTTATTTCTCCGAAAAAAGGTCTCGTCCTAATCGCTTAGGATATAGCAATACGAGTTTATAAATACACATGGATGTGATTTGAGATTACATATTTATAGAGGAGGTTTTTCTTATGATTTTCAATAATTCTAAAGTGTTTACGGCAATTTTTAAATTCAAATTTATCTAATATTTTTAAGGATTATGTTGAAAATTTAATTTTTGTGTGTGAAAATAGGGTTTGCAATTTGAGGACCTTCTTATCTTCCAAGTGTGTGGGATGTAGTTGAAGAAATTATTACAAGGTCTATTTATTGCCATACATGTTTAAATACAAAAAAGAATAATGAGATGGGACATATACACATACTATATGTTTCAACATTATCACACTTTAAATTGTGCATCCATTTGGATCTCCAATAATTTCGAATATCCCTTTCATGTCAATTGAGAATTAAATGAAGGAAAGGTTGTATTATTTTTTTAAAATAAAATATAAAAACAAAATAAATTCTTTTTTATTTTGTTCTTGGGAATTTAACGAAATGAATTTTTGATTAAAAAAGGGAAAACTTTAATTTAATCCCTAATTTTTAATAAAAATTTACTTTTTTACTTATTTTTTTTTAGTTTATGTGGTTTCTCACATTTTTTAAATAGGTTAAATTGGTCATTTGACCAACTATTTGACGGTCAACCATCACAAATTTTTTAAAAGACAGTTTTACCCTTAAAGAATTTAATTAATAGAATTACAATTTTATCTTACAATTAAAAAAATAATAAAAAATATTAAGTAAAATTATAGAAACTTAAAAATTTAAAACCTATTAAAAAAATATTCAAATTAAGTTATTTTATTAAAAAAATTAACATTAAAAAATAAATTAAAAAAAGGTTAAAATTGTTTAAGAAATAAAATAAAATAAAATAAATAGAGAATTAAAAAAAATTGATGGAAATATTTTTGTTTTAGTGTTTTTTTAAATATATATTTTTTATTTTTTTAATTCTCAATTTTATTTATTTTATTTTATTTTTAGTAGTTTTTAACCTATTTTTTCTTTATTTTTTTAAATATTAATTTTTCTAAAAACATAATTTAATTTGAATATTTTTTAAGAGGTTTTATATTTTTAAGTTTTTATAGTTTAATATTATTTTATTTATTTTTTTCTTTATTTATTTTTATTATATTTTAATTGAAAGGTAAAATTGTAATTAAATTAATTCTTTAAGGATAAAAATATTAAATAGTGATGGTTAACCGCTAAATAATTGGTCAAATGACCAATTTAATCTATTTAGAAAACGTAAGGGACCACGCAAACCAAAAAAGAAAAGGTAAGTAAAAAGTGATATTTTATCAAACATTAAGAAGTAAATTGAAATTTTCTCTTAAAAAAAAAACAGAAGAAGAGAAATTGAAGAGGTTATTTGAAGTTGAAAGAATTTTTTCATAATTTTTTTTATATAATAATAATATACTAAATCTTTTGTCCAATTTGGTACAAAAACAGGAGAATTAGGTATACAAAACATTGTAGATGAAAATAAATTTCTGTCAGCTTTCACACACAGGTTTATCAACAATCCAAATCCTTAATTTCAACACCTATTCAGTCATGTACAGTGTCCAAAAAAGAAATATTAGGTGAGATATTTAGTCAAATTAGGTTTTTACAATTTTCAGAAAAGAACCCGTCGGTATCGAAACATTTGATTTTATTACTATGCATGCATGGTCTATATACCTAAAAATTATAATAAGATTGGATTTCAATTCAACTAATATTAACTGTATAATAATTATACTGAAAATTTACGGGATAACTAACGCGATTACGAAAGGTTAGGGTCATAATCACGATTAAGTGTTTTTTTTATTAGTCCACAATAGGTTAGGTTTATGAAAAATAGACAATTGTTCCGGATCCAAAGCTTGGTTTTCAATTTCATCGTAGAAAGAATATGAATATTAATTTATTATAATAATAATAATAAACTTTAGTAATTGGTGATAAATGACCAGATATAAAGAAGAATATGATAAGAGAAGAAAAATCAATGGATATATATATATATATATATATATATATATATATATTTTTTTTTCCATGAGGCCCCGCATTATATATTATTTGTACCAATCTGTCTAATCTTGGTCCCCCCCCCCCCTCCCATTAAATGTCTTAACTTACCCAGAAATACCTGCATTAAATCTCAGACTAAGCATAACCTTTCGTTCTTGAATTTCGAATATTATTACTATTATTATTTATAGGATTCATTTTCTGCTTTTAATGTTCAGATTACTCCTTCTCTGCAGATTTTGACTCAATTTTTAATTAATTTCAGGGTTCTTTGAATAGTCGAATGTTTTCTATTATTTGGTACACATATATGTATATCGTTTTAGAGCTATCCTAGATAGATGATCTGTGATCTAGAAATTAAGTCTCCAGTACTGCTGTAGTGTGAAGACATGGACTTAAAATAGATAGTGCCATGTGAAATAATTAGTGATTCCTTGCCATGTTCTTAATTAGTTTATCAAACAAGCTGTGAAGTACTTTGCTCCACTTACCTGACAGCTGATTCAACATCATTTTCCTTGTATAATACTGATATCAAATCCATCACCAGTCCAATGCCATTTGCTAATTTAATATGATAAAATTTTAGATTTAAGTTGTTGTACACAGGTATTAAATGATATATTAAAAAAAATTAAAAAAAATACTGATATAGGTCACAAAACTTATATTAATAACTTATATCTTAAATAATATGTTCGCAATTTAATTTGTAATTGTCACATAAAATATTATACATTATCACATCATCATAGCTCTGCGTTATTTACACATCATATAGGATGAAATATAATTGATATGAAATATTCTTGGATATATCAAAATTATTGATTTACAATTTATAATATAAATAATAAATTGATGTAATATCATCAACTTTAAAAAACTATATCCCAATATTTAAATTATCAAACAACTTTTTTTTTATTATTATTTTTGAAATGTAAAAGCAATATTTATATGATTTGAAAGGTGAGAAATCAAAGCATAGCATCAATTTTCTTTTTTCTCATTTTTAAAAAATACATATATAATTACGATCGCCAACCACACTTTTAATTGTCTGTAATTGATATTTAAAAATATATATATATATATATATATATATATATATATATATATATATATATAGTCCTGAAGGGAATTTAATCATTTCACATAGATTGATAAGCATTGGAAACATGAAAGCTTCAAGGAAAATCCAAAATGGACAAGGCAACTTCAATCTGTGTGTCTAGCTATGTAAACATAAACTAAGCATCAATGGAGGGTCCCAAATTCTCATTACCCACCACCACCACCACCATGTGAATGCCCCGCCACAAAGCACCACTTCGCCGCTCATCAGCTATATCCAGTTTTATTTATTTTATTTTTTTAAAAGAAGAAAAATAAAATTCCATTATCTCTTGATCCCTCCCTCTCAGTCTCAGGAGTCCAGGACTCTCATCTCATGTCAGCATGACGATAACTTTTTTCTTTTTTTTTTGGTATTGAATTGTAATAATCAAAAGAAACAATAAGATGTGAAATCACAATGATGATACAAAGGGAATTTATTAATACAGGAACAAAAGAAAAGAAAAGAAAAGAAGAAAGAAAAAGAATTTGATTGGAAATAAATATCATAATCGAGTGGGGTTGTGAAAAAAGGTGACACTTGTGGGTTTCCTCCTAATCTCCCCAAAAAGGTCTCATTGGATCGAACAACAACAACAACTTTTTTTTATGATGAGTTTTGGATAAGAAAAAGAAATAAAGTGAAAGTGTATGTGTAATGCTTCTTCTTCTTTTTAGCTTCCCTTTTGTTTATTTATTTAATATATATATTAAAGATTTTTTTTTCATTTATGGGGTATCAAAAGAATCTTAGTATATATATATATATATAAATGAATTTGGTAAAAGGTTTAAATTCCATTTTATGTAGTGTGAATTGATATCTCATCGTTATAATATAATATATAATCTCGATTGATTTTAATTGATTCTTCAGCTTTTAATATCAAATCTTAAAATAAATTAATTAATATGTGTATACCAGGAGGTGAAATTTGTGGTCGGTAGGGCCTGTAGGAAACATTGCGTGGCTTATACAAATCATAGTAATTTTTCATGTTTAACAACAGGAGTAATCCTAAGTAATCATGACTTGCAATTTGCAAACAAAGTTTTAATAATATTTAATTAGTGAACCCCATTCATATGTACGAAGAGGGGCCTCTTTGCTTTTCTAATCTACCAATATTTTTGTACAAATTTCATAATTAAAATTTTTCATGAGGGTTCTATATGAATAATTAATAAATAAATAAATAAAAAGAAGCTACACATCAAATACTACCTTTGGCTACAAACTATCCAGTACCTAATTAATATTAAACGTAGTCATTAGTCTGTCAAGTGCGAAAGAATAAAAAAAAAAAAAAATGCATACTTTATGATCGAAAAACGTGATATGATGTTAATTAATTAATTTTACAAAATAATCTGAAGGTTATAATTAAATTATAATCTGGTGTCGGCCGTGGCGGCTTTGGCTTCCGTTTCGAGACCATTTGCGGCGGCTGCGCCTCTGATTGTGTTGCTGTCACCACTGCTTTTCTAGGTGTTTACTTCTTGTCAAGATGACACCGACAAAACCTGTTTGGGATTTCACTAGTTTGAAGCAACATTTGTTTAATTACATTTAACGTTTTCAATAATACTATACAAGTTACAATTAATTTCGATTAAAATTAATTAAATCATATAATAAAATAATTTGACTTTGCATAATATAATCTATAAGTGGATCCCTTCATTGGTCTTGCCTGTTTATGCTTGCTTTCTAATTAGCACTCTAAATACAATTTGATTTCATTGAAATCTAATTAAGTATATAATTTATCCTCGATTTTCTGTCTAATCTAAAATATTAGATTAAAAAAAAAAAAAAAGGTAATAAAGAAGATCATGTAAACCAATTGGTCAAACTCGGGATGCCAAATTGTGCTTTGTTGTATCCTCGTAAACTAAAAAAATTTTGGTAGCCGAAATTGTGGAAACAAACATTATATGCTACTGCTAGCTTTCACATAGTTTATTAATTATTCCTTTTGTTTTAATTTTTTGTACTTTATTGGGATTATGGTTAATTAATTAACAATGTGGCTATGGAATTGTCTTTTTCTCTGCTTTCTCGATAGCATGTTATACACACTTTTTATTTTTTATTTTTTTATAATTAACAGTAATTCTACAGATATTAACGAAATTTGATTTCTGGGGTCCACTTAGAAGTGGTGATAGTAGATTTGGCAGAACAGGCAATGATGAAGACGACAAAACAGATGATCATATATGCACCCAGCATGCGAATAACGTGTAATTTTTCTATTTAACAGTTTGGCTTCCATTTTGTCAACACCTAAAAATATCTGTAAAGAAATTTTCAAAGAATATATTTTAGACCAATTTCATAAATTAAATGTCTACAGATATTTATTAACGAAATTTGTCAACTATATTTTACGACAAGTGTATCTTTTTATTTTTTATTTTTTAGTTTTAGTTTGAGAAATTATTATCTACTTATGTGTGTGTGTGTTTGTGATCCACCATTAATTATATGTAATTATAAACAATTATTAACTAGTAAGAATTAAGAAATTAATTATAACTTTAATAAATCGTAAACTACTTACTTATTGTTCACTGAATATAATAGTTTTACTAATGATTATATTATACTAACAATTTTATTGTGATTGTTCTAACTAACTTGCATCTAACTATAATTAATATAGCTCATGCTAATATTTCACCAAATTTTAACAAGTTGTTTTTGTGACATCGTTAACATTATTAGTAGTTGTGGTTGAGATTTATTTATTTTTATATACCTACCAATTAAAAACTTTATTAATTATATGAGTTTTAATGAAAATTCATATCAACAAAGAATTTGATTTTGACAAGATTATCTCAATTGACAAAACGTCAAAACCCAATTGCATGTACATTGAAAAACAGGGATGGAAAATCAGATGGTGATCGTGATGTGAAGTGTGTGATATGAGGAGCTGGGCAGCATTGGGATGGGCTGATGGGTGGTGGTGTGGTGTGGTGGCCGGTGGGTGGTGATATTCAAACCATGAAGCATTGCTTCGAGAGAAGAGAGAGACTGATTCGAACCAATTAAAATATAAAGTGTTTTTTTTTTAATTTTTTATTTGGTGGGCCAAGTATTCCACTGGGTGCAACGAGGATTATGAAGCTGGTGTATTAGTAGGCAAATCTCGTTCAACCACCCCAGAGATTTTACGTGCCTAAAACGTTTGAAACCACAAAATCTGTCGATTAGAAATGGTGTAATTATTGCAATCGGTGGATATTTATCGATTGTACGTAGAATATATATATATAGAGAGAGAGAGAGAAGATTATATATCCCCATTGAACTTCGAGTAAATATTGACCCTACCAAAACTCAATGCTGATTTCAATCTCTGACCCCTCCTTTGATAATGCCAACATTGATGATTCATGGTACCTATAAAGTTGCTTATTAGTCCACTAAATTTAATTAAACGCAAAAAATTTCTGTTACCCTTCCATTCATGAAAATAATATCATAATTTATAAGAATTATGTCATGTCCTCCATATATGGGTTCAGAAATCTGTTCTAATTAATCTGCTCTATATTATATTCACTAATGTAAAAAAAGATTTAGACAAATAATTTGTATAATATAATATAATATATCATTCTATTTTAATTTTTTTTCAATATAGAAAATGATTTATGTTTATTCACATTGATACAAGGTGGGTCAAGTAAAATGATTGTTTTATATATAGATAAACTCTGCAAATGAAACAAAAGAAGAAAAAAAAAAAAAGATTAATTTTATCAATCATGTCTTGAAAAGAAGGTTGGATTAGTTGAAGAAAGAAGAAAAAGAAGAGTTGAAATTTTTGAAACTTGTAGGAGAAAAATTACATGTGTATATGCATGTGTTTACTATCCAACTTCAAATGCAAAGCAAAGCAATCAACTCCGGTAACGTGCATGGAAAAGGTTGACTTTCTTCTTCTTCTTTTTTGTTTTTTTTTTTCTATACTGACAAACACAGTACACTTATGACTACTTATTAAGTTGGGAGAGTTTGACAAAGCTGCTGCTTTAATCAATCGATCATGAAGGCTGCTCTCTGAGTTTGAGTGCAAAACAAGTCCAATTAAGTAAATCACACTCACACCCATACACGCATACAAATATTTTTTTTATATATTTTATATTTTTATGTTTAAAAATAATTATAAGGTCTTGGATTAGCTAGGAGAGTTGTCAGATGCCTGGCTTTTTGGTTACACAACCATGTGAGAGTTGCTTGAAAATCTTGTGGCATTGCCTTCCCAATTTGCCCTATCTATCAAATATTATCATGAAATTAAATGAATTCTTATATATCAGAGAGAGAGAGAGGCCTGGTTGCACGCTGAAAAAGGGGCTGCCACTGTGCCACATACATGATACGTGTGTATATATATATTTATGTGTGTGTGTCTCGATGGGCATGCAAAGCTTCGATTGTGTTTCAATTTGTACAGCGGAGAAGTAGAAACTTTTTTTTTTTTTTGGGAGTGAAAGGTTGATTGAGTTTGAGTGTTTCTTGTTCAGATACCATGTGGGTCTCTTGCCCACTTGAGTCTTTTTTTTTTTTTTTTAATATTTTTTTCTTCTTAACATTGGATTCTTCTTGCCTGTCTAAATCTCTCCCTCTCAATTGCATGCCTCTTTTGGTTGCTATGTAATATCTACATTGGTTTCTCCTAGATATATATGTCGTTAAATTTACAAGCAATTGCATGAAATGTAATTAATTGACCCAACAAAGAATTAAATTTACAACAAATACTTGCTTTTTCTCTTTTACATTAAAACATATAAAAGAAGAAGAAGAAGAAGTTAAATTTATCATCCAAATTAAATTTAACAGGATCGATGCTCTCTAAATTCCATCGCTTTAATTGAGATATCTAACCAATCAAATTACTTCAATCCATACATAATATTATTATGATTTAAGACATCAAACGATTTGCCCTAGCTAGCTATTAATGCATATATATAATTCGATAAAAACAAACTATATACTGAAACATATAGCAAAACACTAAATTTACACGACTTGATATATATATATATATATTTCTACTCATAATTAATAAACATGATGTGAACAACTATGAAAATGGAGAATTATTTGTACAAACATAATTGCTCGAATCTTTTTACACCCTCCTATGAACTTAATTAAAAGTGGTGATCATCTGGATAGAGTAGTACATGCTTAGAAGATAGAAATATAATATATTTGTTATCGATCCTCTTCATGTGTTTTACATATATATAAATCTCTCCTCTCCTGATCATCAAACACAAAATTGATGCAGTGCTTGCATGTTTATGATTTGTAATTTTTTTTTCTTGTTGCAATCTGAACAAAGCTGGAAGATCATGCATATTGGTCACATGCTTATTACTTATTATAAGTTAGTGCATCAGTTGACAGCAAAAATTGAACATAATTAATCAGTAGTTGCCAGACTAACAGAAAACGGTTGCAGCGATTGAAAAATGATTAGGATAATTTAAGTATGTGTTGTTGGGCTAATCACGAGCTACTCACTGTAGACCCTTGTGTGTTGTTGTTAAAATCAATATTAGCCCAATTAGTCCATCTCATTTGAAGCCCAAAATCCAAACCCATAATAAGTCAATACCAAATTAATTTGATGTCATTGCTTACATCATTTTAGTTAGGTGAGAATTTGGTAGATAATTTTTAATTTGAATGGTCTAGATTAATTTGTGTTTATTTTATTATGTGGTTTAGATTGATTCTTGTAACCTATAAATACCTCTCTTGTATTTGAGTTTATCATCCAAGAATCAAAGCTTTCTTAAGTGTTCTTCTTCTTTGCAATTTGTGAGGTTCTTTTAAAGAGTGGTTTTCTTCTTGATAAGTTAGAGTTTTATACTCTAGTTATTCAACATTTGGTATCAGAGCTTTGGTCTTTTGAAATTCCGAGTATGCTCTGTGGTTGCAGTTTTAACTGATCTTCCACATCAGAAAAGATTTCTTGAGACTATTGTTGAGGTTATTATAAACCTTGTGGAGCTTCTTTGTGTTGAGAGTAGTTTAGTACTCTGCAAGTTTGTCACTCAAGCTTGATCGGTATAATCAAAGTCTTACCGGTACGATGGGTGATCTTCAAGTCTTTGGAGGAATCAAGAAGCTCAACAACCAAAACTATAACACGTGGGCAACGTGTATAGAGTCTTACCTACAAGGTCAAGACTTGTGGGAGGTTGTCGGTGGTAGTGAAGTTACACAACCGACGGCAGAAGATGCCAACGGCATCTTGCGGAAGTGGAAAATTAAAGCAGGCAAAGCGATGTTTGCTTTAAAAACCACAATAGAAGAAGAAATGTTGGAGCATATTCGGGATGCCAAAACACCGAAAGAAGCGTGGGACACGTTCGTTACACTCTTTTCAAAGAAGAATGATACAAAATTGCAACTTCTAGAGAACCAACTACTATCGATGGCGCAACGCGAGATGACGGTTGCCCAATATTTTCACAAGGTGAAGTCGATATGTCGCGAAATTTCAGACTTAGATCCGACAGCTGCTATTGGGGAAGCTAGGATAAAAAGAATAATTATCCATGGCTTGAGACCTGAATACCGAGGTTTTGTTGCTGCAGTACAAGGATGGCCGACACAACCATCTATTGTTGAGTTTGAGAATTTGCTGGCCGGACAAGAAGCTATGGCTAAGCAAATTGGAGGAGTCTTGCTAAAGGGTGAGGAGGAAGCGCTCTACACCAACCAAAGCAAAGGCGGTTTAAAGCAGCACAAAGGCGGATCTACAAAGACTGGTGACAAGACAAAAAGTCATCAGGGAGGGTTCGGCTCTCGTCCAGGGAGAGTTTCGAATAATCGCGACAACAATAGAAGGTTCGATGGCGAGTGTTACAACTGCGGGAAGAAGGGCCACATGAAGAAAGATTGTTGGTCCAAGAAGAAGCCTACTGAGAGCAACATTGCTACCTCCAGTTCTAAAGAAGATAGCGAAGACAGTTGGGATGCCGATGCGTTACTTGCTATAGAAGAAGAACTAGCTCTCACGGCAACAACACCGGAAAGGATTGACTACGAGAATGATTGGATCGTAGACTCAGGCTGCTCAAATCATATGACGGGTGATAGACAGAAGTTGCAAAATTTGTCTGAGTACAAAGGAAATCGTGTGGTGGTAACAGCCGACAACTCAAGGTTACCAATAGCTCATATTGGTAAAACAATAGTTACACCTCGTTATAATACCAACCAGGTGCCACTCCAAGATGTTTACCATGTTCCTGGAATGAAGAAAAATTTACTGTCCGTGGCTCAATTCACATCATCAGGTCACTATGTCTTGTTCGGTCCGCAAGATGTGAAGGTGTTTCGAGACCTCAAGATTTCAGGAAAGCCAACGATGGAAGGACGACGATTGGAGTCAGTTTACGTGATGTCAGCAGAGTCTGCATACGTAAACAAGACAAGAAGGAACGAGACAGCAGATCTGTGGCACATGAGGCTGGGTCATGTTAGCTATTCAAAGCTAAGTATGATAGTGAAGAAGTCGATGCTTAAGGGACTTCCTCAGCTTGACGTGAGAATGGATACGGTCTGCGCGGGATGTCAATATGGTAAAGCACATCAATTGCCATACGAGGAGTCAACTTTTAAATCAAAGAAACCATTAGAGTTAGTTCACTCTGATGTGTTTGGACCCGTTAAGCAACCATCAATTGGCGGAATGAGGTATATGGTAACGTTCATTGATGACTTCTCCAGATATGTGTGGGTTTTCTTCATGAAAGAAAAATCTGAAACATTCTCGAAGTTTAAAGAGTTCAAAGAGGTAGTTGAAGGAGAAGTAGAAGAGAAGATTCGGTGCTTGCGCACAGATAACGGGGGAGAGTATAGCTCAGGAGAGTTTTCTCAATACCTACGGGATTGCCAAATACGTCATCAGTATACTTGTGCTAATACGCCACAACAGAATGGTGTAGCGGAGAGGAAGAACCGACATCTTGCAGAAGTTTGCCGGAGTATGCTACATGCAAAGAACATTCCTGGGAGATTTTGGGCCGAAGCTATGAGAACCGCAGCTCATGTCATCAACAAACTTCCTCAACCGAGGTTAGAGTTTGTTTCACCCTATGAGAAATTGTGGGACAAGAAACCTACAGTTAGTTACCTTCGAGTATTCGGTTGTGTTTGCTATGTATTTGTTCCTGACCATCTACGTAGCAAGATTGATAAGAAAGCAATCAGATGTATCTTCGTGGGATACGACAGCCAGCGAAAAGGGTGGAAGTGTTGTGATCCAATGAGTGGAAGATGCTACACATCACGAGATGTGGTATTTGATGAAGCATCCTCATGGTGGACCTCAGAAAAGGAAGTTTTGCCAGATTCAAAAGAATTCAAAGACAGGCTGCAAGAAAAGATGGGGGAGCATACTGTCCAAATTCAACCAAGTTCAGATGAAGCCAGAGCTCCATATGATAATGATGATGAGCAAAGAATAACTCAGAACCCTTGGCAAACTGGCATGTATCAACAACCAGACGAAGAAGGCAGATCTAGTGAAACGGAAGAATCAACTCCACTACGAAGGTCAATAAGAACACGGAAGCCAAATCCCAAATACGCCAATGCAGCCATAGTTGAAGAAGCAACTGTAATTGAACCTGAGACGTTCGAAGAAGCATCACAGAGTTCGAAGTGGATGACAGCTATGAAAGAAGAGATTGCTGCACTTGAGCAAAATCAGACTTGGGAACTGGTGCCAAAGCCAAGAGATGTGAAACCCATATCCTGCAAATGGGTTTACAAAATAAAGTGCCGTCCAGATGGGTCAATCGAAAGGTATAAGGCTCGATTGGTAGCTCGTGGCTTCTCTCAACAATATGGACTAGACTATGATGAAACGTTTAGTCCAGTGGCAAAACTTACAACTGTACGAGTCCTACTTGCACTTGCGGCCAACAAAAATTGGAACTTGTGGCAGATGGATGTGAAGAATGCCTTTCTTCATGGAGAGCTGGATCGGGAGATCTACATGATTCAACCAATGGGTTTTCAGAATGAAGGTCATCCTGAGTATGTGTGTAAGCTGCGGAAGGCTCTCTACGGACTAAAACAAGCACCTAGGGCATGGTATGGTAAGATTGCTGAATTTCTTACTCGAAGTGGTTATTTAGTAACATCTGCAGACTCCAGCTTGTTTGCTAAAGCTAAAGGAGGAAAGATAGCTATCGTGCTTGTATATGTAGACGATCTAATTATCACTGGAGATGATGTTGAAGAAATTTGCCGAACAAAGGAGAACTTGTCAGTTCGTTTTCAGATGAAAGAACTTGGACAACTTAAGCACTTTCTTGGGCTAGAGGTTGATCAGACACTAGAAGGGATATTTCTCTATCAACAGAAATATGCCAAAGATCTGTTGAAGAAGTTCGGGATGTTAGAATGTAAACCAATCTCAACACCGATGGAACCGAATGCCAAGATGTGTGCACATGAAGGCAAAGACTTGGAAGATGCATTAATGTTTCGACAGTTGGTAGGTAGTTTAATCTACTTAACCTTGACTCGACCTGATATTTCTTATGCAGTTGGTGTGATGAGTCGATACATGCAAAATCCGAAGAAGTCTCATTTAGAAGCGGTTCGGCGAATCCTTAGATATGTGAAAAGTACAATAGACTATGGTCTTATGTACAAGAAAGGTGAAAATTGCAAGCTAGTTGGCTACTGTGATGCTGACTATGCAGGAGATCATGATACTCGCAGATCAACTACTGGGTATATGTTTACCCTTGGATCTGGAACAATTTCTTGGTGTAGCAAGAGACAACCGACTGTGTCTTTGTCAACAACGGAAGCAGAGTACCGAGCAGCAGCAATGGCAGCTCAAGAGAGCACATGGCTGATACAGCTAGTGAATGATCTACATCAACAAGTAGATTACGCGGTTCCGTTGTACTGTGACAACCAATCGGCAATTCGTCTAGCAGAGAATCCAGTCTTTCATGCAAGAACTAAACATGTGGAAGTGCATTATCACTTTGTTAGAGAGAAAGTTCTGCAAGAAGAGATTGAGATGAGGCAAGTCAAAACAGATGAGCAAGTTGCGGACTTGTTCACAAAAAGCTTGAGTATTGGAAAGTTTGAAAACTTCCGACGTCAGCTTGGCATGGTTCAAAGAATGGGGGCTAACATTGAGGGGGAGTGTTAAAATCAATATTAGCCCAATTAGTCCATCTCATTTGAAGCCCAAAATCCAAACCCATAATAAGTCAATACCAAATTAATTTGATGTCATTGCTTACATCATTTTAGTTAGGTGAGAATTTGGTAGATAATTTTTAATTTGAATGGTCTAGATTAATTTGTGTTTATTTTATTATGTGGTTTAGATTGATTCTTGTAACCTATAAATACCTCTCTTGTATTTGAGTTTATCATCCAAGAATCAAAGCTTTCTTAAGTGTTCTTCTTCTTTGCAATTTGTGAGGTTCTTTTAAAGAGTGGTTTTCTTCTTGATAAGTTAGAGTTTTATACTCTAGTTATTCAACAGTTGTTAGCTAGCTATTGTTATTATTTAATAATAATTAACCAAAATTCGTTAAAATGTCACTGACATCCAGAACTTAATCTATTGAAATATATTTATCTATAGCATATTATGCATCGTGATTTGCAGAGAATCCCTCTATTGTATGAGTTGGCATTTATTTTGATGAGTTCACAAATGAGGTATACATGCGTGCAACTCCATGTTAGTATTTTTGGAAGCAGAAATTTGATCATAGTGTAAATAATGTAAAAAATGTTCTGATTTCCAGCTCCATCGAGGAAAAATAATTGATAATCATGTTGAAAATTCATGGAGAATCTTTTTTATATATCAATTTTATGATGCTTCAGAAAATGTCAAAAACAAATAATTTAGAACAAGTAAGAACCGCCAAGAAAAACTTGTATTACGTATTATATCCCAGTTAATATATTATATATGAATATAACGTGCTCTCATTACAAAATGTACATGTTATTAATAAAGTAAGTTTTCTATATTTTAGTGTAAACGTTTGTATTTTAATAAAAATTTGTGCATCAAAAAACTCGTATTAAACTACATGCATTAACATTAACGTTTTTGTTCATATACGTTAAAATTCAATTTTTATATGCATGTTATACTAACCATATAAGTAGATCCGTCCGTATTCATGAATATAACAAAATTTAATGTTGAACTTCATATATCTATATAATGTCCAGATTTTGTTAAATTTCTAATGCCAGAAAGTGAGAATTTTCATTAATATTAGTGAAAGCATATATAATGTATATATGTCGATTGAAATATAAAAATTTTCAAGAGAAAAAAAAAACCCTCGAAAATATCATGTTTTGATAACATGCTATCGTAGGTCTTACATTGGCTTGGCTGCGCTGTGGTAACAGAGAGTCCCTACATGGAAAATGTGTAATCAACTCCTTTCAACAGTAGTTCATTGCCCTCGCGTCCACTTTCTTTCTCTGTCTCTCACTTGTCTGCTGAGAGGAAAATTCAGTGCCCACCGTTGTCCTTTGATGAAATTAAGAACCACTGGTAGTGAGGAGATCACGATTCTCGAACCCTAATTAAACAGAAAAAAAAAAAAAATTATTTCCCATCAATCTTTTCAATGTTTCTACCTGCCACAATCTTTATTCATGTAGATTCATGAAGACCCCTTTGAACTTTTTTGTATTTTTGTGGCAATATATAGGGAATTACACAAACACAATGTAATTTGGCATAATTACACATATAAATAAGATTTGGTCATATCAACAAAAATCTCCCATGACGTTTTATAAATATTATGCAGATATTCCCTGCCATTGACTCGAGACCTTTAGTGTTTAACGGTACAAAAAGTCTAAAATGCCCTTATTTATATTTTAAAAATTAAAATAAATTTTTATTATATTAAATAATTTATTAAAAATTAAAAAAAAAACTTAAAAAAATCAATGGACTAGATGAGATATAGTCCATTAGATGGAAATAAAATATCTCCATCCAATGGACCAAATCTCATTCGGTCCATTCCAAAAAAAAAAAAAATTAAAAAAGTCATTTGGACCAGATTTCTAAAGATGGAGCCAAACTTCATATCCACTGACAGATGGAGCTTTGGCTCCAACTCATATGGGAGATGGAGCCAAAGCTCCATCTTTTAAAGAGATTGTAGGTGCACGCTCGTTGGAGCCCACGCCGGCAGTTATTAAAAGCGAAGAATCAGATCGCATGCAATCTGGTCCTTCACTTAGAGATGGAGCCTAAGATTCCATCTCTTTTAGATATGAAAAATGTAGCCCAAAGCTCCATCTCAAAAGGCGATTGTCTGTGCACACTTGCCGGAGCGCGCGCTTACGGTTATTAAAAGCGAAGGACCAGATCGTGCGATATCAGATGTGAGAGATGGAGCCCAAAGCTCCATCTCCAAAGGCAATCGCTGGTGCATGCTCGCTAGACGTACGCCGGCGGTCCATCACAGATTCATCAAAATCTTTTTTTCTTTCTCTTTGATTGCTAATGATTTTTTTTCCCTTTCTTTCGAGTGATATGCAGATGAGGATGGTTGATATCTTAGATGTGCATTTTCTCTGTCACCAAACAGGCTAGATTTCAGTGAAGAACATGCCAGATTTCGATGGATTATTTTGTAGATTTCTGAATTTTTTTTAGAGAGACTGATTTGTTAATTTTAGCTGATTAGTGAAGATGCTGATAAGTAATGTGTAATAATTTTTTGGTGAAGAAATTTTTTTTTTGGTTGTTCTATTGATGTGAATAAGTTATTTTAGGAGTTGATATTGGATGGATGAAAGTGTTAGGTAATGTTTAATAATTTAGAAGTGATGATGTTTGATGAGCTGAAGTGATGTTGTTGTGATGAAAAATATTAAATCTGAAGATGGTGTTGAAAGTTTGTTGAAGAACATGAAGTTTTATTTTTTTTTTATTTTTTGAATTATTATTTAATTTTAATAAAGATGATAAAATCTGAAAGGATAAAGATGAAAGGCTCCATCTCCATAAAGATGAAATTATTTAATTATTTAATATAATAAAAATTTATTTTTAATTTTTAAAATATAAATAAGGGCGTTTTAGGCATTTTGAGCCTTTTTGTACTGTTGACCGTTAGACACCAACGGTCTCGAGTTGACGATAGGGGATGTTTGTGTAACATTTATTAAACGTCAAGGGAGGTTTATATTGATATGTCCAAACCTTGTTTATCTGTATAAGTATGTCAAATTATAGGAATGTTTGTGTAATTTCACTATATATGTAAAACCCAAAAAGCCCCCATTGAGTTCATATCTCGTAAGAGATTCTCTTTTCATTTTCAAACCTAGGGTTTTGGGATTGTTAGTGTAATTGCTTTAGGCTTACGACACCATGAATATATAAGAATGCATGTTCATCTGGGATTCTTAGGGTTGGTGGTGGTGGTGGTGGTCGAATGAAGAGGGGAGGGGGAGGAGGGGCCATTGTCAAAGCATGGCCATTTTGATGGATGACAGGGTCATGTTGTCATGGTTGAGGGACCCTTTTGATCTTAAAGGAGGCATAATATTACAGTGGGATCCACTTAGATTTGGGAAGATAAGGGCTATTTTGGAATTAAATGCTTCCACCTCTCCCTTACAGCTTGACTCTTCATTTCTAATTACCTATTTGGTGTCTCCTTGCTTAGCTGTTTAGGGCTACCCCACCCACCTCACCTTTATTAGGACCCATTGCCATTACATGATCCATGTATAATTACCAAATTAGCATGCTATTTGATTCAAATTACTATTATATTTACATATGCTCGCGCTAGAATATTGTGATACCATATCAAGATTGTTCAATCAATTAATCTAATCAAACTAATTAATAAAATTTTTTTATGAATGTTGTTTATATAATCAAATTATTTTCATTGAATTAAAAGTGCATAGAGAATTCTTCAAACCAATGAATATCAGCTTTGAATGAATGACAATAACGGCACTTGGATATAATTATATGTAATTTTCCAGGGGCAAATCGTCATGTATATATCGCACAGCTTGTCAAAAACATTAATGGCGATTCGGATAATTGGAGTTGATCAGGGAGGGTTGGAGAAGGTCTCTTTAATTATTTGGAGGTATCGAAGACAGACATTCCAGGGGGCGGCCTCGTGACAGTCACGTGATACCAGTCCTTAGACAAAAGACAGCTGCCCAACAAACCACCCACTTCCCTCTTCCGACCTCTCACCTACTGCCACCTATACCTCACTTGGATCAACCCCACGTGACCTTGTAGCACTGCCTTTGACAATATAAACCCTAGAGAATGCAACATCCAAGTTTATGCTGCTAATCAATCAAACAAATTGTTAATCATATATGTTCATGGATGCTTGGAGGGGTATGAAATATATAGTCAATGGAGATATTTTTGTTGAAGATTGTTTCTTTGAGAAGCTAATCATTTTGTTTTCCCGACGAAACAATAGATAAATATTCCGTTCTGATCTAAAATTTAATATATCGAGTTTAATTAATTAACCATCTCTTATTTTACATTGACGGTATATTATAGTGAAATTCAAAAGTTAGTTGAACTCGAATTAGAGAGGATGCGAATATGCTTGAACACTATTGTCGATATATGGCTGTGGTAAATATATATTTGTTGTTCACTTAGATTCTCGTTAAATTCTTAGAACATTATAGTTGGCTGGATCCAATAATCAAGTGATTATTCAATGATTATCGTCAATACGATTTGTCCTTTCAGATTATAGAAACCATCAATTATGGGAGCATCTTTTGACTTTTTTTTTATTTTAATTTTTTTAAATCTAACACCTTTATAGGTGAGTAATATCAAAACTAATCGAGATTAAATTATACAAGTATAGTCCGAACAACTACTCTCAGCAACAGGAGATAAGAACTATCGGGACCAACGGTTCGGACAACTACTCCCAACACGAAAGAGAGGTTTACCCACACAATTGTATTTTTAGGGACAATGGTAAAAATATA
This sequence comes from Xanthoceras sorbifolium, assembly GCA_003430845.1. Classification (NCBI taxonomy): domain Eukaryota; kingdom Viridiplantae; phylum Streptophyta; class Magnoliopsida; order Sapindales; family Sapindaceae; genus Xanthoceras; species Xanthoceras sorbifolium. The sequence goes on from CM010612.1 coordinate 23,906,036, forward strand.
TATTTACATGACTATATAAGAATTTGAAACTTGAGGATTTTAAGGTCTCCAACCAATAAGAGACCTTGTTTAGCATCTTTTGACTTGTGGGCACACAATTTTGCATCATTAATTTATTTGTTTGATTTTTTATTTTATTTTTGGGGGGGCAAGACTGGGCTCAGAGTTAGGGCTGGCAGCCAACTATAGAGACTTGGAGATGCTTTGAAAAGCAATATGTGAATCCAATACCAAGAGAGACAGTGTTTTATTAAATGGGCCCTTTTTAGACCTACTAGTTAGAGCAAGCATGCACATAGGGGGAAAATCATTAATGGCCTTTTCCCATAGTAGAGCTAGTATTTTTCCCCAACAAGTGTTTTTATAGGGAAAATTTTAGAACCCAATCGCATGCTTTGAGATTTTTTTGGGCAGAAAGAGAGAGTTGAAAGTTGAAAAAAAAAAAAAAAAAAAAATTCTAATTAGAAAAAGCATAAAGAGAAAAAGAAAAGCCCTTTTCTTTGTTAATTTATTTTTTTCCTCTTTACACGTGAAAACGTCTTTTGCTTTCCTTTTAAATCTATTTTCTGCCTTGCTTTCAGCTCATTGCGGACCCTCCTTTGTTTAGCTTGTCATGTTTCATGCGATTTCACCTATACATATCCAGTATAGTGTTTTATATATATTTTCTTATTTTATTTGCAAAACTATACACCATGGATTTATTAACTTATGAGCTTTTGTCAAATCGATCCATTTTTTCTGGTAGTCATTATATATATATGTAGTAAAATAATTGAATTATAATATCTGAACAGAGAAAAAAAAGTCTCGACGTCCACACTATAAATTAAAACTCCATTAAAATATGTGTTAAGCTTCACAATCTGGACTTGCATGCCAAAAAGGGCTAGTAGCCAAAATTCGTTTTCACTGTGAATTAAATAATATATATTTCTCTGAATTGGAATCTGTAAAATATTAATTTCTGTCTTCTTAGAGAAACATGAAAATAAATTATAAGAAGCATGAAGAAGAAAAGTGCTTTTTAGAGTTTCTTGTCCATGGTTTTGTGATTTAAGGAATGACATAAAATGAAATAAAAACCACTATACATATATAATGATCAAAGTTATATTAAACTTTTCTGCTTTTTATAATTGATGAAAATTTTTCTTCCCACTTCGAATTGCCTGCCTGGTTGTCTGAATTGCACGAGTGGGATGGATAGATTGTGGCAGACATCAAGGAAGATTTTGGGACCTTTTTTTTTTTTTTTTTAAAAGAGATTCCCTACAAAAACAAGTCAACACAATATATATTTTCTTAGTGGATTCTCTCCTCCCACTAAATATATTTCACAATCTTTCACTATCCTCAATAAAGCAGTCAAATGTTCAATAATTCATTGCCATGACTGCAGGTCTTGAAGAACCTAGTCTCGGTTTCAATCCTGTGACAATAAGCTCACGAAATTGTAATATTATAGAACTCCCTGAATTTTGAAACAAATTTGAGGGCATGCATGGTGGGTTAGAGAACTCCACCAAATACTTTCGTCGCGGAGGATTTAAAACCTATGATAAAAGATTTAAAAAATTTAATATTTATTTTAATATTTATCATGGATGAATATTCGTGGGAAAAAAAAAATCGCCGTAAATATAATATATTTTTATAGTATTTGTACCCATCTACATCTTTATGTGCACCACTTTTGTATGTACATCTGATTAAAAATTATTTTTAAAAATTTATTAGATATAATTATAACCTACTTAACATAAAAAATATTATTTTTTTAAATTTTTATTGTAATATAAATTTATAAATAAACTTCACTGGAACTCATTTTTAAACAAAATAATTTTTTTAAAAAATATTTAATAGGGTATGTAGTAACCAAAATCAGTACTAGGCTCAAAAGTTCAAGCCCAAGATACAAAAGTAACAATCAAAAGGCCCAAGGTCACCAACTTATTTTTAACATTGGTTATATAAAAGGCCCGTAAAAACTTGAGCCAGAGCCAAAGGCCCATATTCCATAAATATCTGAAGTCCAAAGTCGAAGTCCAAGAAGATCCAACAGTTTCAATCCATAGACCCAGTAGACAGAATCGTAACCGACGAGAGATAGTTAATTTACCGCTTATTTGTTCGAAAAACTATCCGATAAACTCATTAAAATCCGCTAATTTTGTAATACACTGCTTTTATAATTACCGGATAAGCATATATGAAAGTTAATTGCATAAATTAAAGACTAAGTTTGATTGCTTCCACAGATTACTCTGTAGAAGCTTGTTTTTGTATTCAGTTGTATGAATCAACGTCTGCTATTACGGGTCCTTCTTTATACGTCTGTAGCTAATCAAATGGAGATCGACCTGACTTATATTTGATACTTTTACTTTTTTATGTGACAATGGCATTGTTGTTGTTTTGTATTACTCGTTTTTTGAGAAATGTGTAACGGATACATTTTGATTTTGTGTCCGCTTTTCCTTTAAATCTTCTGAAATCAATCATATTCTTTTTCGTCCTTTGAACAGCAATCTGAAGTGTATATTGTCATATATCAACACTGTGTTTCTCTTGCCTAATATCAAATATGCATGTGCTTCTTACCAATATTCAACTACATGTAACGTGTTTGTAACTAAAGGTTTCATATATATGTCATATATGTTGTAAAACTAAGAGGATTTCGGTCGTAGTTTTCAAATCTTCAATTTCGAAAAGGTCTTTCCTTTTGGACCAAATTTTAGATTTCTGTCTCTTGTATTTTACATAAATAAGAATACAAATCTCTCCTACCAAATTAAAAGTATAGCATGACTGCATGAGAATATAGTATAATAGTATATATGCTGTAGAATCTGAACCGCAACTAAAGTCACGAGTTATGTCTTTTAGGCAAAGTGTCATTTTTCGGAAAACTATTGATTTTCAAATATGGTTAATACCACATTTTTAATTAAACTCGAGTTGATGAGTACTTACAAGAGTGACGAGCTAGTCCAACGACCCCAGTCAAAAAAATCACGTGGCCTATAAAATTTGAGATCTTGGGGGACGGCGAAAGTCGGTGTTCGTGATATTTTGAAACTTGTGGCTGTGATTCACCCAGAGCAGCAATGCTGGGACCCCCCACACTCGCAACCTTTTGCCAATTTTTGTGCCGACTTTGAAACCCTAACGTGTTCCGCGTGTAAATCCAACTCTTTAGAGTTGGAATCGGTCGGTAAATCAATATCATTTTTTTGTCAACCATCACCAGTATTTAGTTCTACTTCATGAGCTTTTACACTATTGTAATTATAGATCATAAATACTAAAGGCCTTCTGTGTATAGTTTGTGTTGCTACCCAACATCATATATATATTTTAAGAACCAAAACCATTTCTAATTATTATAAAGTTAACTAAAAAAAAGTTATATTTACTATGAATTTTTTCAATATAGATATTAATCCGTGATAAATTATTAAAGATTTTAAATTTTTATCGTAAATTTTTCACGACAAAATGATTTTTATAATTGTTGTTATCCGTATCAAAATATTTTACCACTGTAATATTTACTATATCATTTTTATGTGGATTATAATAGTTTCTATGCGGTAAAATGTTGTCTTTTTTCTAGTGATTTTTCTGTTAACATCCTAATTTTTTTTTTTTTTGTGTTTTTTTTTTATAGGATTTGCTGCTTCTGTTTATCTAAACTCTATTGAGTTTTTAAAAATCTTATGACATTAATGTTATTAATAGTGAGAGGTTGAAATTAATTACTTTATTCCCATCTTGTAAATAACAATTACTTTTGTCTCAGGTAATTAAAATTTTCAACTAATATAGAATCCATGCTTCCTTTTTTAAAAAACCCTAGCTAGGCATGAAAACTACAGAGATATTTCATGGTTTCATTAGCTCAAAAAATGACCACAAAATTCATTTTTTTTAGTTCCTTTGCTTAGCATCTACTCATGCAGTAGGAAAATAGACCTTTCACGAGAAAATGAGTCTATCAAAATGAAAAAATTGGATAGAGTTCCTACCCTTTGCACCCAGTAATTTTGTATCATAAATAAGGAAATAAACGAAGAAAAAAGAAAGAAATGGGTATTGGTCAATTGAACAATTTTTAAACGTTGTCTATCAACTCATGATAAATATAGACCGTATTACATTAATATATAGTCAATATAATGAACATCACGATTTGTTCAATAATAAGACTAATTATTGGCGATACATACCTTCTTCTTGGTTCCTTTATCCATAATTAACATTGTTTACTTATAATTATGCTCTTTGATATACAATTCAATCATTTGATTTTGCATGTATCGTAGAATTTATATTTACTAAACAACACTCATAATAATATTATAAATTCGAATCACGTTATTTTATTAAATTTTAAAGTTATAATAATTGAAAAAAAATAAAAAATAATAATACTGAGAAACAGTAACCGATACATGTACAAAGCGTGGAACCAATAAAGGACAGAAAACCTCTACCGGTTCTTCACATCATATTTTGGATCCCATTTTTGGTGGTATGGTTCTAATTTCTTTGTATCACACATTTTTGCCATTACTTTCTAGAAAAATACTTCAAACTTTAATTAAAAGTGAAGAATAAAATGCAAGGTATGTATTAAAGTGAAGTGAAAATTACCCATTCTGATACAGAAAGATAAGGACACTCGAATCCTCCAATGATTTCCAGCGCACAAGCCTAACTTTTTAAGTTGTGTTCTGTGAATGGTCGGTCACATGTCTTGATAATGAACAGTTCATTTTTCTGTTATCAATCAATGAGAAGAAACCAAAAGACTTCCCCGGCCCAACCAAACCCCACCACAAAACTCACGCTACAAATACCCCCCACTTCTCACTCTCCACAGTCAGCGAGCCTGACATTGATTCTCAATAAACAAGCCTGAAACCAAGAGGAGAGAAGGAAGAAAAATGGAGGCCAAAGAAGAAGATGTGAGGTTGGGAGCGAATAAGTACAGAGAAAGGCAGCCAATAGGAACTGCAGCTCAAAGCCAGGACGTGAAGGACTATACAGACCCGCCTTCAGCTCCACTTTTTGAGCCTGGAGAGTTGTCATCATGGTCCTTTTACAGGGCTGGCATTGCTGAGTTTGTGGCAACCTTCTTGTTTCTTTACATCACGGTTTTAACAGTGATGGGTGTGGTCAAGTCCCCAAGCAAGTGTTCCACTGTTGGTATTCAGGGCATCGCTTGGGCTTTTGGTGGCATGATCTTTGCTCTTGTCTACTGCACTGCCGGCATTTCAGGTACAACATTTCCCAAATCATCTGAACTTTTACTTGATATATTATATATTAGAGTTTCTGTAAACTCAGTAAGAGCTCGCATCAGCAGATTCTGATTATAAACCGACGAGATTTCGTGGGTTTCAAAAACTAATTGTTGGTTCGGAATTGGTGTTTCACATGCAGGGGGTCACATTAACCCAGCAGTGACTTTTGGACTGTTCCTGGCGAGAAGGCTGTCGCTCACCAGGGCGGTGTTTTACATGATAATGCAATGTTTAGGAGCCATCTGTGGTGCTGCTGTCGTAAAGGCCTTCCAGAAAAGCCAGTATGAAATGCGAGGCGGCGGTGCCAACATGGTCAGCTCAGGATACAGCAAAGTTGATGGCCTTGGAGCTGAAATCGTTGGCACTTTCGTCCTTGTCTACACCGTCTTCTCCGCCACTGATGCTAAGCGCAACGCCCGAGACTCTCACGTCCCTGTAAGCAGATGATAATCTATCTTTTTACGAGTCTTTTCTAGTGCAGACATCCGCGCGCGCGCGCGCGTATATATATATTATCAGGACGTGATTGTGAATATTATTGACGATAGCAGTTTTCATGACTTATTTTGATGGATTTTGTTTGTCAGATATTAGCACCACTTCCCATTGGGTTTGCAGTATTTTTGGTGCACTTGGCGACCATTCCTATCACAGGGACAGGTATTAACCCAGCTAGGAGTCTTGGTGCAGCTCTCATCTACAACAAGGACCAAGCCTGGGATGACCATGTAAGTTGTCTTCTTCCACTAAGAAATCAATTAAATCTAGAAAATTTATGTTCTTTTGTTGTGTTAATTATTTCGGTGCATGCAGTGGATTTTCTGGGTAGGACCCTTCATTGGAGCAGCACTTGCAGCTTTATACCATCAGATAGTGATAAGGGCCATCCCATTCAAGTCCAAATAATGGACAAGCTTTGATATTTGATCCTGTCAATCAATAACTATATTAATTTCTGTTTGGCTCTTCTTTTCTTTTCTCTCTTGAATGTAAATTGGCAAGTAAATGGCACCCAGAAGATTATAGTGAATTCCTCTCTGGGTTTGCCTTTTCTTATATGTACTACAAGTACCATGCTATGAATTGTATATGTGGGTGTTATATATATGATATATAACCCACTACCACTACCACTACCACTACCAAATGCCAACATTCACCAATTCCAACTCTAAATAAATTATTGTGTGCTCATAATATTATTGCTTCTCATTCGAAAAAGGAATAGTTCTATATCTTTCATGCCCAGATTACTCAAACATAATAGTACAAAATGAGTGGCAATCCCTACTCATTTTTTTGTTGGCTACAGAAAAGTAAACTGATAATGTATATGATCAACTCAGCATAAAAAGTAGAGAATATGTACAAACTATGTCAATGCTGTTATGGGTTTATTATTTATATATGAATTGTATCTGGATTCTAGATAAGATATGGGTCAGGACATCCAAATATGCCCCTCTCTTGGAGCAGAAATATGGAGTTGTACCTCAAGCTCCTTAAAAATAAAGTGATGCTATGTCATTTGTCACCCAAACAATTGCCTTCAAAGTCACTTTTTTTTTTTAATTGACGGTTCGCGAACATTTATTTCCACAATTGGAAGATATATACTGCCACAATTTAGGAAGAAAACACCTCTTACCTAAATAAAATATTCACTTGAGATAAAAAGGGTTGTGCAGTCACTATTAAACACTTGAGATTATTGCTTGTAATTATGACAATTTTCAGGGCTTTAAAATCAAATATTTTCTTCAAAAACCGGACCAGGCCTCGCACTTTTATTTCCATAAATCAAATTTATGTGCTCCGTTGAAAATTAGGCCCAGTAGACTTAGAGCTATCGGCACCCCGCTATTTCCTAAAATTATGCCCCCTCATATTTTTTCTTTGGAATTAAAATTATATTTTCATAATAAAAAAAAAAAAAATAGAAATGCTATCTCTAATATCAATTCTGTTACAAATAGAAGCATGGAATCCTAGAGTCTCACAAATAATTTTTGTTGGTTTTATGGAAGGTCAGCGATCATCCTATGAACTTATTGAGTTACTGTTATGTATGAGCATGACTTCGGTGCCTGACCACGCCAACCAGCTCGTGTCACGTGGCACTATAAAGTCCCTTAGATCCACCCGCAACACTTATAGACGTGGGGCTCTATGTTAACGAGGGTAAAAATAAATTAAGTATCATCCTTACTAATAGTTTAAGTTTTCGGCATAGTGGTAAGCGCTTGATCTCAACAATCAGTATCAGAGTAAGGTTGCTCGTTCAAGTTCCCTTGATGTCACTAGGGGGAGATTATTAACCTTATGGGAGGTCCGCGATCACCCTATGCACTTACTGTCATGTATGGACATTATGACCATTTGTGTTTGATTGTACCAACCGTTTTGTGCAACATGGCATTATGAATTCCCTTAAGCCTACCCACAATATATATATAGACACGGGGCAATGTCCTACTAAGAGTATAAGATGATGAACTGTTATCCTTTTTAATAACTTAAAATTTTTGTTATAGTGGTAAGCGCTTGATCCTAACAATTGTTTTAATTTTTTTTAATATCATATATCATAATTTTTTTTTTATTTAAACGTGGAAAACAAAACATTTGATTCTTATTCAACAAATAAAACATAATATAAAAGTAGTAGCTCGATACCAAAAACTTTTGAACTAAAAGTTGATTGGAGGTGTGCCATTTGTTAGTAAAACTTAAATTATTAAAAAGTTTTTAATGGTGGCTCTTGAAAAAGTGGGGTATATTTAAGTCACTTGTGGTGTGCTAATAGCATAACCCCTAAAGATACCCATCAAAGTTGTGGATCAGCCGGCTGTGGCCCAATTTACCAATCTTGTCAAACTCTTTCTATTTTCAGCCCAATTTAAAAATTTATCAATGAGCCCGAATTTTTTTTTTTAACAATTATAAATTTAAAAATTAAATTAGGAGGATATCAGTTGAATTCATAATTTCAATTCATAATTCCGTTGATGAAGGCAACTAGCTTTTTACTGGACCACATCAATAGATCTTATTATTCAAAAAGAAATGTTATTATTCAATAGATCTTGTTGGTCTCTTTTTATTTATTAGGAGAGGGGAGCTCGGTGTCTTTTTCACTCTCTTTCATCTTTTGTGTACGTCTTAATTACAAGAAAATGACAACAACGCTAAGCATGTCCAAGAAATAAGCACCGAATTCGTTGGAGTATGGAGCTAAAATTTGCCATTATCAGTAATTTCGAAAGTGAAAGCTGCATAATTTGGTGGGAACTGTTTGTTTTGAATGTTTTTCGGTTCAATTTCAAGTTATATTTTCTATCATACAATTAAAAGCTGTAATAGTAGCTATCCGTTATAATCTATATTCCTTTCAATAATTCATTCTATCAATAAGGTCACATATACATGTATGTTGTTAAGTTTGCATATTAAGTATTTGATTATATTTTTATGAGAAGTGGTATATGTATTGTGGATAAATTTACAATCCAAAAGACTTTCTAGATTATAACATTTCTTTATATATATATGTATACACACCTTTTTATTGCTTTATATTTTTCAAATATAGGATTCATCTTACATTCTATTATGTAGGAAAATAATTTTTTCCTGAAAATATTTTTAATTAGGCTCTTTGTTCTAATTGGATTTTATTGATTGATATTTTTGTGAATATCTCAATGCTTCTTAATTGCTTTTGATTGTTAACTTGACAAGCCTATTTATAGGAGACTAATTGATATTCTGAATCCCATTAGAATTCAGATAATCTATTCTAATTTGCACTAGGAAATCTAACTTGATAAACATTACAAATAACAATCCTACTGAAACTAGGCTTGGTCTAATTCCTACATTATCTCCCTTAAACCAAGCTTGACGGAATTAACCATGCACAACTTCTTCGTAAGAAGAGAATCATTCTTAAATGACTTCAGAATCTTCTCAGCATATTGATATTCAGAATGACGAAAGTTGTTGTTGATTTCCTTGTATTTCATCAAGTAACAGAAGTAATTTAATTCGAATTTCAAGTTTCTTAGAATTCTTCTTAGATTGACAACTTCACTTGGCTTCTTTGAAGTCTTCTTTTCGGGTGTAATTTCTTTCTTCTTTACATCATCGTAAATTTTTCTTTCTGAGACTTTTTCAAATATATGAGGCTTGCATGAAATTAGAGCGACATTACATGATTCAGATTTTTCTCCTATTGGAGGTTGTTCCTTGCTTGAAGGACTTCGTGGTTAAGATTTTGTAAGTACCGGTGCAAGACTTTGATGGGAGCAACTTTCATGAGTTTTCTTTTGAGATAATTCACCATCCTTATGAGATTTTGTTGCTTGTAAAAGTGGCAAGACAAGAGAAAAGATTTTATTTTAAGACATCTCAATCTTTGCCACAAGTAAATTCTTCCTTTTATTAACGATTTTGCATTTATTTTCATCAAAGTAAATTGAATAACATTTATGCATAAGCTGGCCAATACTAAGGAGATTGTGAGTTAAATTTGGAACATATAGAACATCTTGGATGAACATCTTTTTTACCTCGCTTAGTGTAGGCGACAATGGTGCATTTTCCTTCTGCGCTTTACAGCTTTCCATCTCCAAGTTTAACTTGAGAAGTCATACTTTCATCAAATTCTATAAAGATATCATGGTTTCTAGTCATATGATTACTGCATCCATTATCCAAGAACTATGTACTATTTGATTCACCTTCATCATTTATACATGAGAAAAGTAAACATTCTTCATCACTTTCGTTTGTAAATTTTGCCTCATTGTTGTTTCTTTTATTTTTCTTTTGATACCAACAATCCCAATTAAAATGATTAGGAATTTTTCATCTTCGGCACTTGTGATAGCATTCTTCAGCCTTGTGATTATTTCTCTTGCAAATAATACAATGAGTTTTGTCATTACGAGAGCTTTCTTTTGAACTCTAGTCATCCTTAGAATTTTTCTGAGATTTTTTTTTTCTTTTTAATATTTACACGGCATTGCAGTGCTTCTTCCACCTCGATATTTGCTTTGTCATCAAGGCGTTATTCATGGGCTTATAATGAACCCTTCAATTCATCTAACGTCATGACATTGAGATCTTTTGACTCTTCAATAACAATGACTTTGTAGTCAAATTTCAAATTCAGAGTTTGAAGAATTTTTTCCATAATCTGAACATCTGAAATCATCTCACCATTGGACTTCATCAGATTGATAATTGCCAATGTCCGTGAGAAATAATTTTGAACTTTTTTTGACTTTTGCATTTGAAGAAGCTCGAATTGCCTACGCATGGTCTGCAAACATACCTTTTTCACCCTCTGAACTCTTTTATAAGTGTTCATCAACATATCCCACGCTTGTTTTGCAGTTGTTGCATGTGCAATTTTTTCAAAAATTTGTGGGTCAATTGACTGGTTGATAAAGAATCGTGCCTTCAAGTCTTTTTTCAGTGTTGTTGAATTTTCTTGCTGCGTATAATCTTATTCTATGACTTCCAAAGTTCTTAATACTCAAATAGTAATTGCATTTGAGTTCTTCAATATTCGAAATTCGATTTTTCGTCAAATTTCACTATTTGGGGCTGAAACATGTTATTGTTGCTTGTAGCCATGTCTGCTCAACTGTTCTGAAACAGTGTTGGCACGTGAGATTCACAGGCTGTGGCGGCGCGTGGGTTGCACACGTTCTGTTGACTGTGACGGTTTGCTTCGGCAATGGTCGGATCTCGAAGAGTAGAGGATGCTGAGTTCACGGTGTTCTCGGTTTTGCCTGATTTGCAGTGGATCGACTTAGATCTGATGACAAAGTTTGCGACTACCGTGATGATTTTGGCTTCGATTCTCTTTCCACTCAGCTTGAAACTGGGTAAGGGCACTTGGGTTTTACTCACCAGTGCCTGAGGATTGCTTTCTCGGTGGCGGCGGTTCATCTTTGTTGGTGATTTTGATGGGTTTTCGCTGCTCGTTTGGCAGCGACCTTTTGGAGAAGATTGAATTCTGCTCACTCTAGTGGTGGCGGTATTGACTCACTTGCGGTAGCTTAAGGCGGCGCGTTGCTCTGACGACGACTACTACACTGCTCCGGAAATGGCTCATGCTTTACTCCGGGTCTCTGCCTGATCTTCTGGATCTCCTTGGATCTTTTAACCTGGCTCTGATGCCAAATGTAGAAAAATAATCTTTTCCTGAAAATATTTTTAATTAGGCTCTTTGTTCTAATTGAATTTTATTAATTGATATTTCTGTGAATATCTCAATGCTTCTTAATTGCTTTTGATTGTTAACTTGACAAGCCTATTTATAGGAGATTAATTGATATTATGAATTCCACTAGGATTCAGATTACCTATTCTAACTTGGACTAGGAAATCTAACTTGATAAACATTACAAATAACAATTATAGTGAAACTAGGCTTGATTTAATTCCTACATATTAGCTCCACATATGAGATCTGTAACATATCATTCTCCTTTCACTTTCGTGTACCCATTTCTGTTTATTAGAGCAACTATGAAAGAGGCTACACGTACATATGAAATTATGAATGTGTAGTGGTCGTCTAGTCTATATAGTCTGCGTGTTTTAGAGTATAGATCCACAATAATTTTATCTATATAATTGCTTTGGATCATTTTGAGTTTAGAATTTCTAAAACTATATATATAACGAATGACGACCTCTTTGACTACTGAAGCTGTTAATGGCGACTTTTGTGCGCTACCTTCCGACCAGGGGCGGAACGAGAAGAGAGAAATTGGAGAAGCCGAAGCCTAAGATCCTGAGTCTATTACTATATATAATTTATTTTTATATTTAAATTAATTATATAAATTTTTTTATATATAATTTATTTTTATATTTAAATTAACTATATATTTCAGGATCCCCCCTAGCCTCCATTGCAGTCCGCCCCTGCTTCCGACCCTAAGAAGAGTCCTGGACCATAAGGGGGTATATATATACACGTTTGGTTTCTATTTTTGCTAAGAGGAACCCTTGGCTTTGTTTTTTGGTGGAATTGGAAACCTGAACTCTTAAAATTATTACTCACAAGGCATGCACATTGGTTATAAATTTGAACATTTCTATATACACTTTGTGCATACTTGCCTATTTCTTACAATACTCTTTCACAAAGTCATTCATATTTATCGGTTTGCAATTTTTTAGACAATATATTTGACTATTTGTCATGAGAAAATCTCCAACACACTCTTCTAATATACACCGTATTTAATAATTTCATGTCATGCGATATGAATAACCAATTAAATGTGTTTTTTATATCTCATGATATAATTTGAGTTATCGAATGCATGCATCAAGATGTATGGAAAGAATTCTCATGTTAAACACCCATAACTCTCTCCCAAACGAACACTCTCCGAATCTTTATAGGTGTGAGATTAAAATCTCTTATTCCAACCTTACAAGCTGAAAGTATATAGCCAATACATACTTATCCATATATATAAGACATGTACTTTAATATTGACTACATACTCTTGTATTCATTACATTGATGTGTAATAATGAAATTAATGCTTCTTATGGTTAAAAACATCCACTACTTCCAAGTTCACACAAGTCTTCAAGTAATGACCTTTTTATTGCTATATATTTGGTCCATGATTATTCTACGCTGTTCCCATCCCATGAATGAAATATATTTTTGTGTTAGCACACATCCCATCGCATCCAATATAATTTTTTTCCTTTATATACCACCTATAGTAGTGGTGACGACTCGCATCTAATATAATTAACCTCATGCACTAACACTAATCTAATATCAATTAACAGCATTAATTACACATTTGATATCTAAAATAAGAGAAAGCAACTTTTTGTGTTTATAAATTCCATATCAGCTGGGATCAACTGTGTTTGCTAATACATAATTCAATTTAATTTGCTCATAAGAGAAAACCCATTTGCAATTGATTAATGAAGTAAAGTTAATATATGTTTTCATTCATTGATCAGTTGTTCTAAATTGGTTGTTGTTAATAATATTCCTTTTAAAAAAAATAAAAATAAATGTTGATCACAAGAATTAATGAAAGATTAGGTCCACTTGTCCATTTTTTAAGCTGATATTAAATCATTATAAATAGAAAAGACATGATTCTTTAAATACAATAGATTATTCCTCTTAACATATGAAAAAAAAGAAGAGTGTATTCCATAAATTACATTCTCAAAAACGTAGAAAATAGGTCATCATATCTCTCAGAAGCTATATGTGAGTGTTGAAAATTTCTGTTTTGAGAAGCGATCGTTGATTTGGCATGGCCATGAGAATCGTTGCATTGAAGAAGTAAACTTTAATATGCTGTGATCTTCTGTACGTGTATATGTGTTACTTGCGAATATTATAGGTTTCATGAGATTTGGTGATTTATTACTCGAAACATGGACATATATAGATTGAGAGACTTTATAGTTGTTCTTTTGTTTATATAACCCACCAGAATATCTAAGATATTTCATTCTGTTAGACGTTTCCTTTTCTCATTTGGAGTCATTTTTATCTCCATGCATGTCACTTTAACTTGTAACCTTCAATATAAAGTTGTTGTACCCGAAGTTTGATTATTCTTAATTCTAGTTCACAAACATGAATAAAACATGCCTATTTTTCGAGTACTTTAATTCATGTAGTCTTATTATTATATACAAATTAAGAATTAAAGGCTGTATATTTATTCACAATTCAACAATTCAAAATACAACTTAAAATTAAGAATAATTTCTTGACGATAAAGCTGATATATATTATTAAGGTAGAAGGAACTATGTAATGTTGCGTAGATATAAAAAATAAAAATAAATTTCTAAAAAAACGTATGAGGATTGCGATAAAAATAATCACAAGGAAAACAAAAAAGAACCGCTTCAAAAAAAAAATATATCTCATTTATTTTCAATAAATTAGAATTTTTTTTATATATGTGATATCAAATTATCTGATTATTGATTTCTAATTTTCTTTTAAACTAAAAGAAGTATCAAGTATTACTCTTGTTTTTAAGAAATCTAAAAAATGTGATTAATGATTATCAGTTCATCTTGCATATGATCAACATCTTCATGAGGAGTGATTTCTGAGTTAATACAAGTTAATTGGTAAAGAATAGAACACCTTGTGGTTGCTCCTAGAAGTTTTTTTCATGCATGCACATTATCGTATAATAATAATAATAATAATAATAATAATCATCTTCTAGTCATGGATAACTTGTAATGACTGACTAACGATGGAGTTGTTGTAGCAGCAGTTCATGTCTAGAAAATATCTATATATAATTAGCAACTAATAAAGCTTTTAGCAGCTGGAAAAAATGGGTTTGGTTTGATAACAGTGGTGTCTTGAAGAAGTGAAAGAAGCAAACCGATTAATTAGGTCAGACTTATAATAATCGAGAGGGCACATCGCACATGTACGCTTTAATTAAAAGTCTATAGTGGTGTGTCGTCCTAGTGAACGACCTTATAGTCATCCATATATTCATGAATGTCAAAATAAATAAATAAATATATATATATTACCAAATTAATAACAATTAATTGTTGCCCTAAAAATAGAGGACCACTGTTTAATAAATATGTGACAGGCCTCTTTTAATTGTAGGGTCCAACTCAAGCTTCCTCTGTGCGACTTGACCTATTTAGTTCAAACTATACATAGTATTTGGACTCATAGTTAGGGTTCTCTAAATTAATACGATGCAAGTGTCACGGGTTTCGTCTTTGCTTTTAAAAAACTATAATGTAATGGACAATGTAATGTAATTTTTCAATCAAATACACCCCCTTAAAACTTAATTATAAAGAGAGAATACTATTTATGATGTATTTAGTCAATATAAAATCACTAATAACATACCTAATCATATGCTTAATACAGGGGTGGACCGTAGTACAGACGAGGGAACAACGGCTATATAGTAATAAATTAAAGATTTTAGCCCCAGTCTCTCCAAATTCTCTCTTTTTGGTCCATCCCTAGTTTAATAGATATTTATCAATCAACCATGACCGATATGCACAATTGTCATCTGCATGTCCTAGTAATTTTAATTATAAGTATTCGTATCGTTATATATTATGAGGTGAGTAAAAGCTAATTAATAAAAGGGTTAGTCGTTTCCTGTTTTATCCACAAAATATTACCCGCCTTCAACTGGGTCCAAATTCATTACACGCGGCACAATCGATATATATCACAAATCGAGGGGTTGATTCATGATTTTGATTGAGAAACTAATCATGTATGCTTCATTAATGTGATCAAGATGACAATGATGTACTTACATATATGTGCGAAGCCTTTCTGTCGACTAAAAGACAACATCAAATTAATAAGAGTAAACATAAATTTTCCACGTATCCAAAATGAGTTGTTGGAAGCAACTTATTATTAAATGTGTTTCAAGTCTTTTAGAGGCAAAATGCTCCTAACCTCTAACAACAAATTATCCACTGCCACTAAATTTAAAATTTATTTTATTTTTTGTTTCCTCTTCTTCTTTTTCTTCTGTGTGTGTGGTTTTGATTGCTTTCAAGTTAACTCTTTCTTATGAGGCACGGTAGAAGGTTTGGGTCGATGTCAATATCTACCTGTTAGAAACTCTTTTTTTGTTTTCTTTTAAGTTATGGATTTTAAGCTATTTTTTTTTTTAAAGAAAATTGACTGAAATCACAGTAAGTACTTAGGATGCGTTTGGTGTGCGGAATTAGATTGGACTATTTTTATAAGATAGGATTGAACTAAATAGTACTGTTATGTATTTGATACAGTATAGATTTGACCAAAAATAGTATTGTCTCTTATTTGGTATAGTATAGGATTGGACAAATAAAATATTGTATTTTATATTTTATACAATATTGATAATTTAAAATTAGATTAAATTAATTTTAAACTAAAATAAAATTACTTTGAACCAATAATAAAAATAAAATTAATTAAATTAAATTTGGTTAATTTTTTATAAATAAAATATTCATATTATTTATAATTAATTTTAAAAAAATAACATTTATATTATTTTTTTTAGCTATTACAATTCATTTAAGATTTAAAGGAGAGGAATACTTACAATCTCGAGCTATAAGTGGGAGGGATATATCACTGACTTAACCTCATATTGTTACATTTATATTCTTATTAATATTAAAAAAATATTTAAATATAATATTTTTAATATATTAAATTAAAACAAAAAAAAAGCTTGGGACAGTTTTGTCCCAAGCTTTGAGGCGGGGCTCAACAACATTAATTTTTTTAATGTGATTGATTTTCTCTAATTTCATCCAATAATTAATTATGAGATTGGACTGAGAATAGAATTAAGTATAAGTTCAGTCTAATCTCATAAAATTACAAACTATCCTTATTAAAGTACTGGAGATTGGAGAAGGATACAGTTTGTGTTTTGTTTATATTTGTAAAGTCAAGAATTGCGAGCTTCACATAACTCCACAAACAAATCGCCTATTTGGTTGGCTTGCGTTGATTAAGTCAATCACTTACTATTGGCTCAACTTCAAGCCTTTGTATATGCTAGCTTAGCTAGCTCCCTCAAAAACCTCAGCTACTCAAGTCGCCGATGGATTTAAACACATATTGTGACATTCAAAGACGGGACTGTATAAAATATCGTGTGTTTAGCAAATTGTTAGTTGAAGATCAGTGATCAGAAACATAGAATTTAATGGCCGTTCATGGTTTTAACAAATTCTGGTTGAGCAGCTGGAAACAGGTCCTTCTTTTTATTCGATGATAAAATCTTGGGTTGTTGGCAGGCCAATGTCACTGGTGGTGACCGTGTAATACTATTATATTATATTAAAGGAGAAATTACCGCTAGACTACCTAAGGTTTATAATTCTAAAGCTGAAAGTAACTTTATCAAAAATTGATAGCAAATTTCCCTCCAGTTATCTTTGACTATTAAAAATTAACAGTTGACCAACTTAAACAGTACAAAGATAAAAATACCCCTAGAAAAAGATAAGGTCAGGGGTATTTTTATCTTTTTAGAATTTTTAAATTTTATTTTATTAAATAAAAATTAAAAAATTAAGAAAAAAATCTCATCCCTCCATCTTTAAAATAACGGACGGTTAAAATTTATTTAAAAAATTAAAATAATAATAAAAAAAATTAATTAAAAATAAAAAATTAATTATAATTATATAAATCCATTTTTCAGGTTGAATCTCAATCCATCAAGATTA
This sequence comes from Xanthoceras sorbifolium, assembly GCA_003430845.1. Taxonomy (NCBI): domain Eukaryota; kingdom Viridiplantae; phylum Streptophyta; class Magnoliopsida; order Sapindales; family Sapindaceae; genus Xanthoceras; species Xanthoceras sorbifolium. The sequence continues at coordinate 23,923,633 of CM010612.1, forward strand.
GTGGACGGTGGAGATCCAGTGAGGGTTCTTCGAAGAACCCAAGGGTTCGAACGAATTGAACCCTTTTGGGTTCGATTCGTTCGAACCCTTCTGGGTTCGTTTGACGAACCCAGAAGGGTTCTTCGAAGAACCCATTTTCTGGGTTCTTCAAAATTTTTTTTTTTTTTTTCTAATTCGAACCCTTTTGGGTTCGTTCGAAAAACCCATAAGGGTTCTTTGAAGAACCCAGTTTCTGGATTCTTCGAAGAATCCAGAAACTGGGTTTCTTCAAAAAAATTTTTTTTCTAATTCGAACCCTTCTGGGTTTGTTCGAAGAACCCAGAAACTGGGTTCTTCAAAATTATTTTTTTTCTAATTCTTAGAACCCTGAGAGGGTTCTTCACGAAGAACCCAAATTGAGTCTGGGTTCTGTGGCGAAGAACACATCTGGGTTCTTCCCCGAAGAACCCAGAGAGATGGGTTCTTCGTCCCAAAAAAAAAATAATTTTATTTTATTTTTAAATTTTTAACGGTCAAAGATAACTGGAGGGGGGTTTGCTGTCAATTTTTGATAAAGTTATTTCTAGCTGTAGAATTGCAAACCTCAAGTAGGTTCGGCATAATTTCTCCTATATTAAATAATTTTTATGATTTTTGTTTTTCAATTTTAATTCTCTATATAGTATTCAAAATTTATAACATAAATATGGAACGTGGAATATTATGAGATTTGACTAGTATAATTAGTTAAATAATGTATCTACTTGTGTCAATAAATGCGTGACCACTTAGGCATATAGAGCTTCAACAGAATAAAATTTCAAGAAACAAAAGAAATTAAAAATGAGAACTAAAGGGTTTCTTTTGTTGATAAAAAAAATTATTATATTTTACCCAAATTTTATGGATTTTTTTTTTTACCCATGATAACTGCAAATATGATTTTAGTTAAAAAAAAAAAGTAATGCTTTGTATAATCTAAAAGATTTTACTAAATATTTTTACTACGTGAAAGTTAAGATCCCACATTTAAATTTTTCTCTATCAAATTTAAAAATATAGACATATTATTAATATGTTTACAAATTATATAAGATGTGAACCATTCATATATTTTCTAAAAAAATCCAACAACAATTCTATTATCCTCCTCATTCTAAAACATATGAATCTCTAAATTATATAGAGAGATTGTTTCAGTTATAAATGCAAGATTTAGTACATTTTTTTGTAACCGGTATTCAAATTGAGGATTTCATATGAAAAAAAATACGTATGGATTTACTTCAAACTTTTATGCAAACTAGCAGTTGTCTGGGTGTTACTGGATGTAGACCCTTGATCGGATATGAGATGCCTATTTTTAGTTACGAATTATGATGAAGAATGAAAGTCGGATCAAGCCCCCTTACTTGTTGCACTGTTATTATAACACACATATTCACTATTGAATTACCTATAAAATAGCTATTTTGAATTTATTTTTCTCTGTACTACACAACATAACTTACTATTATTTGATTTCAACACTTTTCACCGTCTCGTAGTTTCAATACATTTATTACAGAGAGACATAATCATTATTGAATTACATGTAATAGAATTTATTTTTATTGGTATATTTTAGCCGAATTGATGGAGCTAGGCAGCTAGCTAAGCTCATAATTAAGCGCCGACCCAGCCAAATTAACCCTTTAAAGGCGCGGCGCGGTGATGGCCGGCACCGCGCCGTCAATAAACTAAAATGTAGGCTAATTGAATGAAAATGTAGGTGTTGGTATCGACTTCCAACTACTTGGACCCTCTTCACAACTGCCCTAATTTATACGTCAAAAACATAATTTATATTATTATTATTATAAAAAAAAAAAAAACCGCTCCAAAATTTGGTTTATAAAAGTCCAAGCTTTCTCTCTATCCCACTCCCAGCCACATAACATTTTCATGCTAACAACAACAACTTCTTGCTCATGTCCCTCTTAATTCTCTCCTTTTAAGCGTTCGCTTCCTTCACTCTATAGCTATCTCTCTCCATTGCACACACAAACACAAACACAACAAGAAACGTGATTTCGAGTGAATGGTCATGGGAGCTAATAGTCATCAACATCGCCATTTCGAACCAATCTCGAAATGTAGCACCGAGGGCCGGTCGAACCAGACGGTGGCTGCGGATCTAGACGGGACCCTACTCGTGTCGCGAAGCGCCTTCCCTTATTTCATGCTTGTTGCTCTCGAAGCCGGAAGCATCCTGAGAGCGCTACTGCTTCTGGGTTCGGTCCCGTTCGTGTACTTCACCTACTTGTTCGTATCCGAATCCGTAGCGATCAACACTTTCGTCTTTATAGCCTTTGCGGGGTTGAAAATTAGAGACATCGAGCTCGTCTCGAGGTCGGTCCTGCCCAAGTTCTACGCGGAAGATGTCCATCCGGAGACCTGGAAGGTGTTCAACTCTTTTGGAAAACGATACATCATCACTGCGAATCCGAGGATCATGGTGGAGCCCTTCGCGAAGACGTTTCTGGGTGCCGACAAGGTTATTGGAACCGAACTGGAAGTGTCGAAATCAGGAAGAGCAACTGGGTTCGCCAGGAGACCTGGAGTTCTTGTCGGAGAACACAAAAGAGAAGCTGTTGTAAAAGAGTTCGGTACAAATTTGCCGGACTTGGGCTTGGGAGACAGAGAAACTGATCATGATTTCATGTCCGAATGCAAGGTCTAATTCCTTAACCATCTATTCAGATTTTTCACATTTGTTTTCTTTTAATGGACGTGACTTGATAAAATTTAGAGCTTTCTAGGCTGTTTTTTATGTTACTATTTCGAACTGTCAATTAATCTTAGTATTTATGAATTATGATGGGTTTGGTGGCAGCGTTAATGGTTATTACTAGTCCGTTTCTCTCTCTTCATAATTTTTATTTAAAGTCTTTTTATTATTGTCAATCAATTATAGTGGTTTTCAAGCTTCTGGTGGAGCTTTTCGCTTTTAAATCCCATCTGCTAGCGGCTTCAATTAGTCTCTGTTGGATTTTGCTTTACACGTGTTTTCCATGATTGTGAGACAACTCACTAAACCTATCGAGTATTTAAACATTCATTTCATGCAATGAAGTCCATTTAACACCCTCATGAGACCGTGACCCACCATGCTTTTTTCATGTCCAACCCAATCTCCCTAATTTAACTGACGATCCTCGTCATGTAAACTGATCATGTAGAAAATATGAGAAGTAAATTACGCTTCTCATCATTGATTCTATACCCACTTTCTTCATGACTTTACGCGCCTAAAAACCATTCCAGATTATATGATAGTTGATTTATAACTATCACGTGGATTTGACATGGATGTTTGTGGTAATTTAATTAAATGCAGGAAGGATTTATGGTGCCAAGAAGCAAATGTGAGCCACTGCCGAGAAACAAGCTTTTGGCTCCTGTGATATTTCACGAGGGTCGATTGGTTCAAAGACCAACACCTCTGGTTGCTCTCTTGACCTTTCTATGGCTTCCGATCGGCATCATACTATCGATTCTCAGAGTATACACAAATATCCCATTGCCCGAACGTATCGCTCGATACAATTACAAGCTTCTGGGGATCAAACTCATCGTCAAAGGCACACCTCCGCCGGCACCGAGGAACGGCCAGAGCGGAGTCCTCTTCATTTGCAACCACCGTACCGTTTTGGACCCTGTGGTCACAGCCGTGGCTCTAGGCAGGAAAATCAGCTGCGTCACTTACAGTATCAGCAAATTCACCGAAATAATTTCACCCATCAAAGCAGTGGCGTTGTCTAGAGAGAGAGAAAAGGACGCAGCCCACATCAAGAGCTTACTCGAAGAAGGTGACCTGGTCATCTGCCCCGAAGGAACCACTTGCAGGGAACCGTTTCTGTTGAGGTTCAGTGCCCTCTTCGCTGAACTCACTGATCGTATCGTGCCTGTCGCGATCAACACCAAGCAAAGCGTCTTTCACGGAACCACCGTTCGTGGGCACAAGCTGTTGGACCCTTACTTTGTGTTCATGAACCCCATGCCCACCTACGAGATCACGTTCTTGAACCAACTTCCACTGGAGCTGACTTGCAGAGGCGGCAAATCCGCCATTGAAGTGGCGAATTATATACAGAGGGTGTTGGCTGGGACGTTGGGGTTCGAGTGCACGAACCTGACCAGGAAGGACAAGTACGCCATTCTTGCAGGCACCGATGGTCGGGTTCCATCCAAGAAGGAGAAGGAAAAGGAAAAGGCTTGACTTGGAGCCGCCATTAGAGGGCCAGAACAAGAAAACCAAACAAGAGAAAATCAAAATTTTACGATTAAATTTGTCTATTGTTTTTCCATATGTTTCAAAAACTTTTATCAAAAAAGCAAATAATAATTTGATTGTGACTATGATTATAAAATAATTAATTAACCGTTTATGCATATTAATTGTTAGTTAAGTTCGATGTATACGAATATCCTCTCCTTTTTTTTTTTTTTAACCAACTACTTCTTGTTGTAGCCTTATAGTGCCAATGCCCAATACAATGTGTTTTTCCTTTTAAAACATGTTTTATTAAGTGCTGGTTTCTACTTATAAAACATGTTGTGAAGTTTTTTAAAATAAAAAATGAAGAAAATATTTTATTCAAATTTTATTAATTAAGTTGAAGTAGTTTTTTTGAGTTATTACAGTTAATTACATATTTATAAAGAGAGACACAACTCAAACTCACAATTTCAAAATATAAGTATGAAGAGCATACTGAGTTAATCTCATCTCGTCTTAGTTTGAGATAGTTTAATAATAAGACTCACAACCATATTAATTTCTAAATTGATAAAAAAAACAAAGTTTATAATATTAGTTTTATATAGTGGTAGTTCAGAGAATTAATAAATACATGTATGTGATGTAAATAGGTAATGTGGCATTGATTGCACAATGTATAATACCATGATACCAATAAAAAAAAAAAGAGACAAATAATAACTACCTAAACAAGTCATAGTAATACTTTATCTGAACTATGGTATTAAATTTATATGACCAGTACTGACTGGTCTCTGCACAAGGGTTGAAGATCATCAAATTGAGATACTTTATATATATATATATATATATATAGTAAAGTATATTAATGTATTTGGTGAGAATTGAACACTCACCACTGATATAAAAGGAATGTGTATTAACCACTTGAATTATGAGTAGGTTTGCAAAATGACATATCAATTAACTAGTAAAATTAAGTAGTTTAAATTACCACAAACAAATTGTAGAGACCTAAAATTGAGTCATGAGCTTATCTATTTGGAAATTAGTTATAGATTATCTGTGTTTAAGAGCATTAATTACAATTAGATTTGCTTTAGACTATTTCCAACCCAAATGTACAACTTCAAAATGGAGTTGATTTTTACTCTAACTGAACTCTAAAATAGAGTTGTGAAGGGGGCGACACTGATAAAAAAACTGCAAAATTATATATATATATATATATATATATATATATATATATATTAAATTATAAATTTTTTTTGATTAATTACCACATACCCTGTTCAATAAAATTTATATTAATTATATCCCTTTTATATTTAATAAATTTTGTTTATACCCTTATTCAATTAAATTTATTCCAACTGTATCCCTTTTATTATTTAATAATTTTATTTATATTTATTTTAAATTAATTATTTTTATTTTAACATTTATAATAAACTAAAATTAATTAATTATTTTAAAAAATAAATTAAAGCAAAACACAATATTAATAAAAACATAAAAAACTTCATACAAACTTCATAATGATAAAATAAAATACCACTAGAACACTAAAATTAAGAAAAAATACAATATAAATTACAACAACAATTTAGTAGTCCGAGAGATCATTTCCAGATCCTCGAAGCTCATTGAAATATTGGCCAAAAGAAACATAGGCATTTTGAGATCCTAAGCCTTATTATTGAGCTCTTTTTTTTTTAATAATTCTTTATTGTTCCTCGCGAATAAACTCGTATAGGTTTGGATCAGTTACAGAACTCAAATCTCGTAGTAAAATTTATTCTCCTCCCGATATTCAGTCAAGGCCAATTTCTTTGCTAATTTGCAACAATTACGGATCATATAAAAGCACCAATTCCAGAACTTGAAATGGTGGTAGATAAAATACCCAATTTCAAGAATTCCTAGCTCGACATATACAAATTAAGAATAAAGAGGCTCACATTGCACTCCAAAATGCTTTAATTGATCATTTGTGGGATGAATATACTAATTCGGAAAATTAAATGACGATCAATATGTAATATTATTTTTGTTTTTTTTTCTTTTATGAATGTAATGTTTAAGTTAATAATAAATGTAGTATTTTAGCTAATTAAATTTAATATTTTAATTTACTATTTATAGTCAATTATTGCGGATCATATAGAAGTACAAACTCCAGAAGTTGAGATGATGGTAGATAAAAATACCCGATTTTAATAATTCCTAGCTCGACATATACAAATCAAGGATAAAGAAGCTCACATTGCACTCCGAAATGCTTTAATTGATTATTTGTGGAATGAATATACTAATTTAGAAAATTAAATGATGATCAATATATAATATTTTTTGTATTTTTTTTCTTTTATGAATGTAATGTTTAAGTTAATAATAAATGTAGTATTTTAGTTAATTAAATTTAATATTTTAATTTACTATTTATAGTTAATTATTGCGGATCATATAGAAGTACAAACTTCAGAAGTTGAGATGGTGGTAGATAAAAATACCCGATTTTAATAATTCCTAGCTCGACATATACAAATTAAGGATAAAGAGGCTCACATTGCACTTTGAAATGCTTTAATTGATTATTTGTAGAATGAATATACTAATTTAGAAAATTAAATGATGATCAATATATAATATTTTTTGTATTTTTTTTTCTTTTATGAATATAATGTTTAAGTTAATAATAAATGTAGTATTTTAGTTAATTAAATTTAATATTTTAATTTACTATTTGTAGTTAATTTTTCTAAGAACTATTTTAAGTTACCTAAATATAATATATTATTGCAATTTTATGTTAATTAAGGGGTACAATGTTAATTATTAATAAATAAATAAAAATAGGAAATATAAGAGGAATATTCTTTTTAGGGTAAGATTTAAAGTTTTGGGTAGCAGATGGAAAAACAAATGATGTGAAAGTTATACCAAAATAGAGTAAAAGTTGCACCAAAATAGAGTTTTGGATTGAAGATCGTTTTAGTTAATTTTATTTAGGGATAGCTATCAAGAAAATTCATGATCTTGAGACAAGAAAAGGAAATTGAGAAAGAATAAGAAAGAAAAAAAAAACTAACTAACAATTAGGCTCGAGCATCTTCTGAAATTTTTTAATTGTAATAGGATTTAATGGTCGACAAAATTAGAAGAAAAAAATAGAAATATAAACAAATACATGATTAAGGCATATAAGGGTGCGTTCAGTAATTTTGTAGTTTTCATTTTATGTTTTATAATTTTCAAATGAAAACGGCAAACTGAATTTTATATTTTTAAAATTAAAAAAGGAGTTTGGTAGCATTGTTGAAAAAAAAAATTCTATAAACGAAAACAATCAAAATTTGTGTAATACACGTTATTAAGGTGAAATGAAATGTATGTAGTTTTTTTTTTTAATTAATAAAAAATAATTCGCTCATAAAAAATAGTAAAAAATAATACTAATTACTAACAATATACTAAAACTTATATAAAATAAAAAAATTGTATCTATTAAATTAATTAAGTAATTGCTTTTTACGGTTGATAATTTAATTATATATTATTATTTTATAGTTTTAATCAATTCTAAAAATTTTGTATAATTAAAATGATATATATAATTTAATAAAGAACAAATTGATACTTAAATTCGGGGTCTTTATTATATTTAGCCACTTTTATTAAGTGGATTGTTTTTGTTAAACTTTACGCCTTTTGATAAAAATATCCTATATTCTATAGTCACTTAGACAACTTATCTGACTTAGATGACTCTCTTTCATCTCTCATCTTATCACTTTATTTCTTCCCCTCTTTTGAAAATCTGATTTAGTTTCTCTGCTCTTCACATTTCTCTCTCTCTTTCTCCTTCTTTCTACTACCATAATTTAATCAAGGGTGAATTGCACTCAAGTACCCTGACTTTTATCATAATTGCAAGTTTGATACTAGTTTTACCATAATTGCACTCAAGTACCCTGTAATCCGTTGACCATCGTTAAAGTAACGGTTGACTAACTGGGTTCAGGGGCAAATTGGTCTTTTACATTTAAATTTATTTTTAAAAAAAATTAAAAATCATCCAACCAATAAGAACATGCCACGTCATATTTTAATTAATTTTAAAAATATTTTTAAAAAAAAATTTAATTTTTTTTTTAAGAACACGAACCCAACTGGGTTTGTGTTCTTCAAACACGAACCCAAATCTGGGTTCGTGTTCGAAGAGCACGAACCCAAGTTCTGGGTTCGTGTTCTAACCCATTTCTGGGTTCGAGCACGAACCCAGGTTGCTGGGTTCGTGTTCGAACCCAGAAATAGTTATAGTTTACAAAATAATTGATTGTTTACAAACTAGCGTGTAAAATGGTTATAGTTTAAACTGTCGTATAAAATTGTTATAGTATAAAGTAGCGTGTATAATTGATTGTTTACAAACTAACATGTAAAATTGTTGTAGTACAACTGGTCTCTAAAATTATTGTAGGACAAACCACCGTGTGAAATTGTAACATGGAGAAAAGAGTTTAATAGAGATAAAACTTGGACTGATAAAAACGCGTAGTATCAATTAGATTATATTATTGTAAGAATAAAAAAAATAGAGATTTTAGGTAGGAGGAGAGAAAAACTTGAAGGGCTGAAAAAAAACAAAAAAAGAAATCTGATTTTGAAAAGAAAAGAGAGATTGAATTGAGTTTATCAATTAATAAGGGCATTTAGATGAGTTCATGTTCAAAGTTAATAAAAACATAAAAATTATTAAAAAGTGATAAATTTATAAAACTAACATCAAAAGTAAGAATTTTCTCTATAATAAAACTCAAAATATTGAAAAAGAAAAAGAAAAAAAAAAACTAAACTGGTGAAAACATCAAGTCCATATTTTCAGCATTTCTCAAATCAAAGCCGTAAATAGGACTTTCCCCTTTTTCGTGTTTTCAATTTTTGTTTCTAAAGAACAGTTACAACTTACAGGACAAGTTTTTGGTATTTTTGCAAATTGAAAAGCAAAAAACACCTTGAAAAAACTTAAATGAACAGTCCTTCAAATTTTCCCAAAAAAACTTGAATCTCTCACTAATGAAGACATATATTGGATTAGATATAGTTAATTATAAACTTTCTTGTGTTGCCATCCGCAAGTTTTTTCATACAAACTTGTAGAAATTCACATGGACTTTTCTTACATTTTATTAAATAAAACAAACAATAAATACAAATGATGTCAACACACATAAATTTTTCTTGGTTCACGTAAAAAAAATAACATAACTGTTAAAATTTTGATAATAATCCGATTGACTATATAATCATATCTAACATTCATAAAAATTATAGAACAAATTGAATCGAAGAAGACCAATGAAAAAAACTTAAAAAGAAAAGGAAATTCCTAGATTGATCGCTGTACAATAATGCATGCCAATTATTAGAGGTATTTGAGTCTCGAGCATTCGACTTATAAAAGGACTTGAAAAGAGTGAAAATAATAGTGACGAGAAATACAGTGTTATGGTCATTATTTGAGAGAGAAATTTTAGATGCATCCGAATGCATAATGTTATAATCTTCTAATGCAATTGTGACATGATAAAATTTGTCACGTAACATGTACGACCACAACGAGAGGCTGCACACACATGCCTATGCATTGTACATTGTCTACAAGACCTAGTAGGGGACCAAAGGGAGGAACTTAATTTATGAGAGGCATTTAGGAGTTTTAACTAGAAGGCACGTGGGTAAGACAGACTATTTATGCTCATTATGTGATATGCCATGCCACTGACCACTCTCTTAATTTTGGACATCTTTAATGCAATATTTTCTTGAGTCTACGTACTCTTACCATTTATGAACCGGATTTGTATATGTTTTTTTTTTTTTCCTTGACAAATAACAAGAGCATCAGTTTTGTTATTTCGTGTTAGATTACCATAGATTTAGCACTTAACTTCATAGTAAAACCACGGTTATAGCTAAACGGGCCACGATGGGTTGGGAAAAGTTTCATAGGGGAGGAGCTCTTGTATATCGAAATTTGGATACACATTCTCCCACTTGAATTATGTACCGTGACATGATTTAAATAGAAAATAAACCGAACATTCATTGTAATACTGTTCTCGAAGTTTTTCATTTTTTTTCCCCCTCACGGAAAGATGGAGCCCGGAATACTGTAAACCCATGTGAATAGGAAGTGGCTACAGTCAAATTGCTTAAAAGTGTTGTCCACCATAGAATTTGGGGCCCTCATCATTTACAATTTATGCAAACATTTTAATATGATAGTTACTCGACAGCCCCGGAACTGAAATTCATTCTCATTTCGAAGGACACACGACTTTGCTACTACAGTTATTACGAACATGTATTGGTGCCTGTGAATTTCTCACAAATTTAATATCGAGTTTTGAAGTTCAATGTTATTAGTGAGATTTTAAATACATAGACATGGAATTGTGAATTTGTATTGGTACTCACTCTTAGGGCTCGTTTGTTTCATGAGATTGGATTGAATTGGATTGGACTATTTTTATGGGATTGGATTGGATTGGATTGGATTAATTAGTATTGTCATGTGTTTGGTGTATGATAGGATTGGATAAAATTTTTTATTATGTTTTATATGTTAAATATAGTTTGAGATTGGTTAATTATTAGATTAAATTAATTTTAAAGTAAAAAATTATTTTAAACCAATAATAGAAATTAAATATGGTTAATTTTTTTAAATAAAATATTTATACTACTTTTTAAAAAATAAATATAACTATTTATAATGAATTTTTAAAAAAACTAACTTATATATATATATATATATTAAACTATTATAATTCATTCATAATTTAGGGGAGAGGGACATTACTCGAATGGATTGAACATAATTAAATTAATACTATAATGTTTTTGGTGCAATATGTATTGAAATAAATTATTACTGTGATGTATTTGATAGTATGAGACTGGATAAAATCAGGTTGAATTAAATTAATTTTTACATATAATAAAATTATTTAAAATTAAATAAAAAATAAAATTACTTAAATTAAATTGAGTTAAAAATTATTTTATTAATAAAATGAATTTAATAAAAATAATAAAATTATTTAAAAATAATTTTAAATAAAATAAATTATTTAAATTAATTTTTAAAAATACATAGAACTATTAAAAATTAATTTTTATTAATATTAAAGATATATAATATTTTAATAAAATATTTTATATATAAATATAATATTTTATATTAAAAAAAAAAAAGGTGGGACAATTTGTCCCACCTCTTGAGGCGGGATAAATTTATCCCGCCTCAAGAGGTTAAAAATTACTGTTGGGATTGGCTGTTGCCAATCCCAACATGTACCAAACATGGGTTTGGATAAAAAATAATCCAAACCCAATCCTAACCTAGGTAACAAACAAGGCCTTAGTGTTGTGAGTGGAATTTTAAATACTAGAATTACAATTTTAATGTTGTAGGTGGGGGTTTGTTAGTCCACCTCATATGGAATAAAGCATGAGATGCTCATCTCATGTGAAATAAAGGTTGAAGATGCTAGTGCACATGAACTCTAGTTGTAAATGCTTCTTTCATGGTGGATCAACATAATTGTGTTTGATTCTTTCTACAAATCCTCACCTATAAATAGGTGAGCTCTTAGTTCATTCTAATAAATCAAAAAACACAACAATTGAGAGTGTGTGTGTGTTGAGAGATCCTCAGAGAAAAAAATAGAGAGAGTTTTCTGAGAGAGAAATTGTGAGCCAATTTGTGAGGTTCTATCCACAAATTGAAGTTACATTATTATTGTAATTTGTGAAAGATCCACCCAAGGGTGAAGTTTGTAATCCCATTATTATTGTAGTGGAAGTTTTAAGCGGCCTACAGGTCCCGTGGTTTTTACCTTCATTTGGAGGGTTTTCCACGCTAAAATTGTTGGAGTTATTTTTACTCTATTTGGTTTGGGAAATTATCCTGGGGCCGTAAAATTTATTATTTTACAAACACATTTTTCCCAACAAAGTGGTATCAGAGCCTGTATCAGATTCTCTAGAAAATTCTTAGTATACTCTGCGGTTGCAGTATTATCTGATCTTCCACATCAGAAAAGAATTATTCTTGAGTTTACTGATTTTTGTGATTGCTGGAAGTGTGGTGGTGCGGAAAGTGCATGTCTAGGAAAGATTCTGGCTAGGAAAGATTTGGTATTTAAGTGTGTCCGTTGTGACCCACCTCTCTTTCCTGGGAACTTACCTGGTATACTGTTCACGATTACGTGCACTATTCAAGCATACGAAGTACTATTCATAAAGTACTATTCATCACTGAAAAATATCAAATTCAGCGAAACTTGTTGACTAACGATCCAAATGGAGGAGAGCACAGGCAATATGATCAAGTTGACTGCATGTAATTATGCAGTATGGAAGCCAAAGATGGAGGATCTTTTATACATTAAAGATCTGTGGAAGCCGATTGTAATGCCGAAGGAGGAAGTAGTGACTACAGCTTCGACGGATGCCAAGACATCCAGCACTTCGAAGTCCACATCAGACGTTGAGTGGACTGTGCTAAACCGAAAATGTGCTGCTCAAATCAGACAATGGATCGACAGAAGCATTTTCCAAAACTTTGCTAATGAACACGATGCTTACGTTCTTTGGCAAAAGTTGGAGAAAATGTATGCAAGGACAACCGCACAGAATAAAGCTAATCTGATGCGACGATTAGTCAACTTGAAGTATAAAGATGGAAACAGCGTGTCAGAACACATGAGCGAGTTCCAAGGCATCGTAGATCAACTCAACTCTATGAAAATGACTGTAGATGACGAGTTGCAAGCATTGTTGATGCTGAGTTCTCTACCAAAAAGCTGGGACACTCTGGTTGTGTCAGTTAGTAACTCTGCTCCTAACGGCAAACTTACCATGGATATGGTAAAAGACAGAATGCTCAACGAAGAGTCTCGACGAAAAGACGAAGGGCATACCCCTGAAAATGAAGCACTTGTTACGGAGAAACAAGGCAAGCAAGAATGGAGGGGAAGGAGTAAAAATTCCCATAACCAAAGTCAGCAAAGAGGACAGTCAAAGTCCCGATCAAGGCATGACAAGAAGTGTCACCACTGTGGTAAGCTCGGACATTTCATTCGAGAATGTCGAAAGTTAAAGGCGGAGCGAACCAGAAATCATGATGCACAAACCCGAACAAATGACACCGCAACAGTCACCGAAGAAGTTGTCGTTGTTCAAGCTGAGAATTATATCAATCTTGCAAGTCAAGATTCTACATGGGTAGTTGACTCAAGTGCATCATACCATGTCACTTCACGACTGGAGTTCTTCTCAACCTACACTCATGGTGATTTCGGACGAGTGAAGATGGGAAATGATGATGTCTCCAAAATTATCGGCATCGGAAATATCCATTTAGAAACTAACCTTGGATGCAGGCTAGTTTTGAAAGATGTGAGGCATGTTCCTGATATCCGCCTCAATCTGATCTCCACCGGAATACTTGATGACGATGGTTACAGCAATTATTTTGGTGAAGGAAAATGGAAGCTTACCAAAGGCAATTTGGTAATAGTAAAAGGCAAGAAAGATACATCCCTCTACCACACAGAAGCCAAGCTATGTAGAGGAGAAGTAAACACCACCAGGAAAGAAGTTCCCACCGAGCTATGGCATAAGCGGCTTGGCCACATGAATGAAAAAGGTCTCAGTATTCTTTCCAAGAAGGCGCTCTTGCCAGGAATGAAAGGTACATCATTGCCTACTTGTGTTGATTGTATTATGGGAAAACAACACAGAGTTGTATTTCGTAGTTCCCCACCATCTAGAAAGACGAATATTCTAGATTTAATACACACAGATGTCTGTTCAATGAGTTGTAAGTCACTAGGAGGTGCTACTTATTTTGTGACTTTCATTGATGACCATTCTAGAAAAGTATGGACTTTTGCTTTGAAAACTAAAGATCAAGTGCAGGAAGTTTTCAAGCAGTTTCATGTAAAAGTTGAGCAAGAAACTGGCAGACATTTGAAGTGTGTACGTGCAGACAATGGCGGTGAGTACCGCGGACCATTCAAGGAGTACTGCAGAAGTTTCGGCATCAGGCTGAAAAAATCAGTACCAAAGACACCTCAACATAACGGTGTTGCAGAGAGGATGAACAGAACCATTTGTGAAAGGGTCAGATGTATGCTCTCAAATGCAAAACTGCCAAACTCCTTTTGGGGGGAGGCAATGAGAACCGTAGTCGACTTAATCAACCTTTCTCTATCAGTTCCGTTGAACTATGACGTACCAGAAAGAGTTTGGACGGGGAAAGACGTTTCTTACAAACACTTGAAAGTATTTGGCTGCAGAGCATTTGTCCACATCCCAAAAGACGAGAGGTCTAAGCTGGATGGAAAAGCAAAACAGTGTATCTTTGTGGGACATGCCCATGAAGAATTCAGCTACAGACTTTGGGATCCTGTTAACAAAAGGATCATCAGAAGTAGAGACGTGGTGTTTCTTGAAGATCAGACGATCGAGGATTTCGAGAAACCCGAGAAGCCACAGTCAGATGAAATTCCAGTTAATCTGGAACCAATCTCTCCACCAACAAATTCTGATGAAGGGGGAGCTACACCAAATACTGATGATGTTCATCCACCAGCTCGCAGTCCAGAACCAGAACAAGTCCAGCCAGAAGTACAGTTGAGGAGGTCCACTAGAGAGCGACAACCAAGTCGTAGATATTCTCCTAACGAGTATGTGATGCTCACTGACGGGGGAGAACCAGAGAGCTATGATGAAGCTATTATTGACCAGCACAAGACTGAGTGGTTAAAAGCCATGCAAAAAGAAATGAAATCCCTACATGAGAACCACACATTTGACTTGGTGAAATTACCACAGGGAAGGAAAGCTCTCAAGAACAAATGGGTGTACAAAATCAAAAGTGAAGAAGGCAACTCACAACCACGTTACAAAGCAAGACTGGTTGTGAAAGGATTCGGGAAGAAGAAGGGTGTTGATTTTGAAGAAATATTCTCACCAGTGGTAAAAATGTCTTCAATTCGAGTTGTTCTTGGCTTGGCAGCTAGTCTCAATCTGGAGGTTGAACAACTTGACGTAAAAACCGCATTCTTACATGGTGATCTCGACGAGGAGATCTACATGGAGCAGCCTGAAGGTTTCCAAGTCAAAGGGAAAGACAAATCAGTATGCAGACTAAAGAAGAGTTTGTACGGTCTGAAACAAGCACCAAGGCAGTGGTACAAAAAGTTCGACTCGTTCATGGAGAAAAATGAGTACAACAGAACGACGGCTGATCACTGCGTCTTCATCAAGAAATTCTCTGATGGTGATTTTATCATTCTTTTGCTTTATGTTGATGACATGTTAATTGTTGGCCAAGTTATCGGCAAAATTAACAGGTTGAAGAAAGAGTTGAGCAAGTCCTTTGCAATGAAGGATTTAGGACCCGCTAAGCAGATTCTTGGCATGACGATTACCCGCAACAGACAAAATCGAAGAATCTGGCTATCTCAAGAACGGTATGTTGAAAAGGTTCTTGAAAGATTCAACATGAGTAAAGCTAAATCTGTTAGTTCTCCACTTGCAAGTCACTTCAAACTTAATGCAAGTCAGTGTCCTTCTAGCGAGGAAGAGAAATCAGAAATGAGCAAAGTGCCTTATGCATCGGCGGTTGGCAGTCTAATGTACGCTATGGTATGCACCAGACCAGACATTGCTCATGCTGTTGGTGTTGTGAGCCGATTCCTATCTAATCCTGGAAAGGAACATTGGACAGCAGTCAAATGGATACTCAGGTATCTCAGAGGTACTTCCAGTCATTGTTTATGTTTTGGTAATAGTAAACCTGTATTAGAAGGATATACAGATTCAGATATAGCTGGTGACGTGGATACGAGAAAGTCTATATCCGGGTACCTAATAACATTTGCAGGGGGAGCTGTCTCATGGCAATCACGGTTACAAAAATGTATTGCCTTAAGCACCACAGAAGCAGAGTACATAGCAATTACTGAGGGTTGTAAGAAGATGCTGTGGATGAAAAAGTTCCTACAAGAGTTGGATCAGAACCAGGAAAGTTATGTTCTCTATTGCGACAGTCAGAGCGCAATTCATCTCAGTAAGAACCAAACCTTTCACTCAAGGTCCAAGCACATTGACGTAAGGTATCACTGGATTTGTGATGTGTTGGAAAATAAACTGTTACAAGTTGAGAAGATTCATACCAATGACAATGGCGCAGATATGATGACGAAAAATTTGCCTAGAGAAAAGCTTGCTATATGTAGAGAGATTGCTGGTATGGAGGAACCCTGCTTCGCATGAAGTGGAGGGGGAGATTTGTTGGTCCACCTCATGTGAAATAAAGCATGAGATGCTCATCTCATGTGAAATAAAGGTTGAAAATGCTAGTGCACATGAACTCTAGTTGTAAATGCTTCTTTCATGGTGGATCAACATAATTGTGTTTGATTCTTTCTACAAATCCTCACCTATAAATAGGTGAGCTCTTAGTTCATTCTAATAAATCAAAAAACACAACAATTGAGAGTGTGTGTGTGTTGAGAGATCCTCAGAGAAAAAAATAGAGAGAGTTTTCTGAGAGAGAAATTGTGAGCCAATTTGTGAGGTTCTATCCACAAATTGAAGTTACATTGTTATTGTAATTTGTGAGAGATCCACCCAAGGGTGAAGTTTGTAATCCCATTATTATTATAGTGGAAGTTTTAAGCGGCCTACGGGTCCCGTGGTTTTTACCTTCATTTGGAGGGTTTTCCACGCTAAAATTGTTGGAGTTATTTTTACTCTATTTGATTTGGGAAATTATCCTGGGACCGTAAAATTTATTATTTTACAAACACATTTTTCCCAACAGGGTTTTATATGTTTACAATTGTGAATTTTATAAATTTTATTTCATATTTGCGTGTGAAGTTCAAGGTTAGGATATAATTACAAATTCGTATCAATTCAAATAGTTGAACTATTGTAATTTTTATTTATTTATTGTTATAAAAAGAGGATATTTTTTAAATTTAAGAATTAAGATATCGAATATTTTACCTAAAAATTTGATGCAATTCTAGCTTTTTCGATTTGATACCATTTTCCATCATAAATCAAGTAAGATTATGAAGAATTTTCTTTAAAAAGATTAAAAAATAAAAAATAAAAAAGGGTAAGATAATAAGATATGAAGATTGGGCCAACTGGATGAAGCAGCCAGTCCAATTGAAGCAGGCCCAAACTTTGTTCCCCCACCCCAAAACAAAAAAATAAAAATTTACTGAAGATTCAGTCATGCGCGCGACAAACTCAGAAGAATATAAAAATAGGATTTTTTTTTTATAAAAAATTTAAGAATTAAGATATCGAATATTTTACCTAAAAATTTGATGCAATTCTAGCTTTTTCAATTTGACGCCATTTTTCCCTCATAAATCAAGTAAGATTATGATGTTATATAAATAATTTTTAATTCGATTACTTGTATAGACTCTCAGATTTCGAGCACATTATCCATATTATCCAATAAAACTGATACGCCTCGATAATGCTGAACGTATTAGAAGAATCACTAATCAAACATATCCAAATAATTGTGAGAACTTTATTATTACGAATATAATTACCAAGTTCTATATCGGGACATGCTATTTTATATGCTGTTGCATTAATTTATTTTTGACCCACTGCATATCACCAGTATTCACTAGCATGCTGCTAATGTACCAGTCCGGGTGATTGTTCAAGAAGAACGATATAAGCAATTGGTAGCAAATGAATCATCTGACGCTAGAAGCGTGGCAGACCACTTGGATTAAAAGATACAGTTCCCCAGAAGAAGAATATAAATTATCCGGATTCTGATATAAATAAAACTCAAGTTGCAAATAAATTCATTTTCTTTGAGTCAACTCCAGTAGAGTCAGAAGCCCCCTGAAGAGACAAGTCCATGAAGTGATAGAAGCCTCTAAAGTGACAGAAGCCCCTGAAGTGACACAAGCCCCTGAAGTGACACAAACCCATTAAGTGGCACAAGCCCCAGAAGTGGTAGAAGTCTCAGAAGTGGCAGAAGTCCCTGAAGTGCCACAAGCTTGTGAAGCGACACAAGTCCCTGACTTGGCAGAAGTCTCTGAAGTTGCAGAAGTCTTTAAAGAGACAAAAGTCCAGAAGTGAAAGAAGTCCTTGAAGTGACACAAATCCCTAAAGTGACAAAAGTCTTTGAATGATTTAAAATACCAGAAGCATATAATTTGAGATATCGTAATTGTATTCGGTAAGGTTATAAAGATCCTTGTATGGATTAAAATAATCTGGACGGATGTGGTATAACCGTCTTAGTGAATATCTGATAAAAGAGGGATATATTAATAATACTCTATGCCTATATGTTTTTATAAAGAAATCAGAATCCGAATTCGAAATTATAAAAGTATATATTGATGATATAAATTTAATTTGACTCTTGAAGAGCTCTTATAACTATTATTGTCTCAGTTTGGAGATCGAGCATAGATAAAATAGAATACTGGTCCAAAGTACCATATCTTAATGTGATTGATGTGTTATTATATCTTGCACTTTGTAAAATAAGGGGGAGTATCCAATCAGGCTGAGCAAATTCTTGAAGAAATTAATATATGTGCACTGTACTCTTTTTTCCTTCGACCAGATTTTGTTCCACTGAATTTTACCGGTAAGGTTTTTAATGAGACAATTTGAGCACATTTAATATCATTTATGATTCAGAAAATTATGATATATATTTTAAAAAATGATTCAGAAGATCATTGTATATGTTTTTAAGGATGATCAATTGCATATAATTTGCTAAATTTTTTTGTCCTACTTAGTTTTTTCTAACAAATTTTAAATATAATAAAGTTGAAAAAATTTAAGGGGGAGTATTATAATACTTGTGGCTTTCTACACTTAACCATGTAACACAAATCGAATGTCGTGAATTAGTGGACTTACATTTTTTTTTTTTTTTTTGAAAATTAGTGGATTTACACATGTTGAATTGGAAACAAATAGGAGCCGCCACATGCTTTGTTGGCAAGCATTTTAGCTGCCACTTGTCTGTGAGTTATTAAGATTTGATTAATCATAAAACATTATAAATAGTTGTAAAAATGATGTAATTCTCAATTCTCTCTCATCATCCGAAATCAATAAAGCATGTACAGTATATATCACTCCTTTTATTTACATGTATATTGTTTTATATAGACATTATTTATAACATATGAAGAATTTTCTTTAAAAAGATTAAAAAAACAAAAAAGAAAAAAAGGGTAGATATGAAGATTGGGCCAACTAGCTGAAGCAGCCACTCCAATTGAAGCAGGCCCAAACTTCGTTTCCCTAAAAAAATATAAAAAAAATACTGGTTTTTGCATTTTTTTGGGTTATTATCATTCTCCATCCTATAATTTAGAGTATTCCTATTTTCCACTCTATAGTTTCATTTTCTCTCTTTTACACCCTCTATTAACCTCTGTTAGTATTTCAATTATAAAGACTATTTTGCCCTTATTCTTTAAAATAATAATTAAATAATATTTAAATATAATAAATAAAAAATAAATTCCCACCGTCCATCAGATCTGATGGACGGTGGGGATCAAACTCAAATTAAAAAAAAATTTAACAAGTGGAGATTTATATTAAATCTTCACCGTCCATCTTCAGCTGATGGACGGTGGGCATCAAACTCAAAATAAAAAAAAAATTAAAAAGAAAAATATAACAAGGGGTGGAGATCCAGATCTCCACCGTCCATCTTGAAGATAGACGGTGGAGATTCAATCTGAATTTCCAGAGTCCAAAAATCCAAAAAAAAATTAAAAAAAATAGTGGTGGGATCCAAAACGGATATCTACCGTCCATCTCAAAAATGGACGGTGGAGATCCACTCTGGATCTCCACCAGTCCACAAACCCAAAATAAAAAAAATAATAGTTCAAAAAAAAAAAATTAACAAACCACATCAATCCACAACCACAATCACCCCTCCACCCCATCAAAACTATACAACCAGTCAATCACCACAGAACCTCCCCCAAAGCCACCAGTCCAAAACCCCAATACACCCCTCCCCCCCCAACACATACCCTACAATCTAGACTCCCCATTTTCATCATCAAAAAAAGAGAAGAGGAAGAGAAAGAGGAGGGTTGAGGAAGAAGAAGAGAGAGAGATTAGTGATGGGTGAGGAGGAAGGAGAGAGAGAGAAAAAAAGAAAGAGAAAAGATAAAGAAGGAGAAAGAGAAAAAAAAATCTGAGAGAAAGAAAGCGAAAAGAGAAAAAGTAAATGAGAGATGAGTGGGTGTGGGTGTGGGGCGATGAGAGAAAAGGGTGGGTGGGGTAGATGAAAGAATAAAAAAATCTTATTTTTATATTATTTTTTAATTAAGATTTTTTAGTTTAAAATTATTTATTTATTTTATTTTTTAAATTACTATTATTGTAACGCCCCAAAATTTTCCGTACTTATGAAAAATATATTATTTTTATGGTGTGTTTGGATGATAATGAGTGCAATTGAATATTGGTGAAATCAATTTGGTAATTGGATAAGTATGGAATATTTTTGGAATAATTATTGAGATGGAATGTGATTATGAATAAATTTGTGTCATTGGAGAATTTTAAGAAGTTCAAAGGAGCATATGATAATTAGGCAGATATTTATATATGTATGTGAGTATGTGTGTGAGTGTTTACACACAAGGAGAATTAATTAAAAAAACAAAAACAAAAACAAAAACAAAAACAAAAGATGACAGTGTCTCAAAAGAAAACAAAAGAAAGCAAGAGACAGAGAGCGGCGAGATAGAAGATAGAAGAGAGAAGAAGAGAGATCGCGTGAGAGGAGAGAGAAAGAAGAGAGAGAAAGGAAAGGAAGAAGAAGTAGAAGGAAAGTGATATAGGTCCAGAAGAGTTTTGTGTTCAGAATAGTATTTCAGGTTTGGTGGTATTTTTTTCGTATTTTTCAGATTTTTCAGAAATTTTTGGAATTGTTATATTATATTGATTTTAATTTATTTGAGATATATGGCTTATGATCTGTTGTTTGAAATTGATTTTGGGATAATTTGATATATATATTGTTTATAATAAATTAATTTTGAATATATATATATATATATTGTTATATATATATTATTTATAATGATATTGATTACATAGATATATATATATATATATATATATATATATATATATATATATATTTATTGTGGTAATAAAAGTAAGGATTTTGATTATATATATATATATATTTATTGTGGTAATAAAAGTAAGTATATATTAGTAATGATTTTGATTATATATATATATATATTGTTATATATATATATATATTAATTGTAATGATTTTGAATATAGATATATATATTGTTATATATATATATTATTTGTAATGATTTTGATTATTTGTAATGATTTTAATTGTGAATATATATATATATATATATATATATATTGTTACTGATTTGGATTATATGTATTTGAAATATTCTGGATCCGTACTATGGTTTACGAAAAAATATTTCGAATTGATTTTCGATATTACGGATAATATTATTAAAATATATATGATTTTGCGATTTGTTTCGAAAAGTGATTCGGGGCATTTGGATTTACTATGGATTTATGATATATAATTGCACGTGATTTTAAATGTGATTTGAAGTGATTTCTGGATTCAGAAATATTTTTGGAAATGAGTTTGTAATTTGTTTGTATATGTATTTTGATGCGATTCGAATTCCGAAAATGTGTATACTGATTTGGATATAATTTCAGTATGTAAATTGATGATTCTGTTCTGAACAATTATATGATTTTCGAAAAATGATTTGGCTCTGATATATGTAGACATAGATATGGATATAGGAGATTGACATGTCAATTGGGTTCTCTGAGTAGTACTACGCCTATATGTTGATAGAGGTACCACCCCTTGCGGGTTGGGAAATTTGATCTGGGATACGCAGCGGGTCCTCCGTTGGTATCCAACTCTGTTCTGTTATATCTGGGATATGCAGCGGGTCCTCCGTTGGTATCCATCTCTGATCTGTATAGCCCGTAATCCAGTCCGAAAAATATGTTTAGTATATCAGGAGCCTGAGATGAAATTAGAAATGTGATATGATCTGTATATGCTTTGACTTGTATTTGATTTGAATTGAGCCCCAAATTGATTATTTATTTGTCAGTATATTTTTGATGATGATTTAAATGATATTACAGTGTAAGTGGAAATATAGTTTTCTGTACATCCACTAAGCTATATGCTTAGCGTGTTGAGTTTTCTCACACGCAGGTAAAAGAATTTTTGAAGAGGACAAGAATCAGAAAGAGTAGAAGCTGCTGGGATAGTGATCAGAGTCACATCACTCCTGCATTTTTGGTAGCCTACTACATATTTGATGTTTTATATGTATTATCTCGGCATGCATGGACAAGAATGTTTTTTGTAAATATTTGAAATGGTATTTAGTTTTTATGTATGTTTTGTACTATTTGGGCCCATGGATTTTAATGTTTTTAAAGTTGAATATGTAATAGTATTTTGATATAATTTGTTTTGGTAAGTCGCACTGGATATGGAAGGGTGCGCAATTTGATTTAAGATTATAGAAGTGTGGATTTTATGAGTTGTGAAAACAGGTTTTGGAAAGTCAGAAAAACAGAGGAAACTCTGGCGAAATTTTCAGAAAATCTTTTTGGACCATAATTTAAATATTTATTTGGATCATTACTTAAAAGTTTTGTTTTGAAATTTGTTTTCCGTATCCGGTAGTACTCCCCGATTCGGTCCGAGCGGATTCGGGTCGGGGGGTGTTACAATTATACCCTTAAAAATTTAATAGTCAACTGTTAATTTTTTAACGGAATTTAACGGTAGGGTGTTTTTTAGAGATTTTTGTAAAATAAAGGGTATAAAAAAGAGAAAAATGAAACTATAGGGTGGAAAATGGAGAATACTCTAAACTATAGGGTGAAGAATGATAATAACCCTTTTTTTTTTAATATATTATCTATACGAATCTGAAATATTATTAGACTAATAAGAGTTCGGTGAAGTACTCTTTAACATCGAACCACGTTGGATAGTGACAATTGTTGGGAATTCGATCTGATTTCCGGCACAACGGAAGTGGTAAACTGTATGCAAATATGTAAATCTGTACAGGGCACACATATGGAAGCAAGCATAATAGTAAAGGAGACAACAATTTTTTACGTGGTTCAGCAATCAACTGATTCCTACATCCACGGAGCGCACCAACACTCAATTCACTATAAAAGAGCTATCACAACAACACTTATACGAAAAACTTTTACACAGTTTTTCCTCTCACGTGTGTTTATACTCTCTGCTCTCTCTCAGTGTTTCACTCACAGAACCGCATACTTGGGTTCCTCATCGGGGTCACCCCCTGGATCTCCCGGAACCGCACACCTGGGCTCCTTATTGAGGTCATCGCCCCATATCTCTTGGAACCGCACACCTAGGCTCCTCATCAAGGTCATCGCCCCGGATCTCCCGGAACCGCACACATGGGCTCCTCATCGGGGTCATCGCCCCGGATCTCCCGGAACGGCACACATGGGCTCCTCATTGGGGTTTTCGCCCCAGATCTCCCGAAACCGCACCTAGGCTTCTTATCGAGGTCACCGCCTCGGAACTCCTGGGTTCCTCATCAGAGTCATTACCCCGGATCTCCTGAAACCGCACACCTGGGCTCCTCATTGGGATCACCGCTCGAATTTCATGGAACCGCACACCAAGGCTCCTCATCAGGGTCATCACAACTGATCTTCTAGAACCGTACACTTGGACTCCTCATCGAGTTCACTCCCCAGAAACTCTCGGAATCGCACACTTGGGCTCCTCATCGGGTTCACTCCCCGAAAACTCTCTGAACCGTACACTTGGGTTCCTCATCGGGTTCACTCCCCGAAAACTCTCAGAACCGCACACCTGGGCTTCTCATCGGGTTCACTCCCCAAAAACTCTTGAGACCGCACACCTGGGCTCCTCATCGGGTTCACTGCCTGAAACTCTTGGAACCGGACACTTGGGCTCCTCATCGGGTTCACTCCCTGGATACTACATGAGCCTCCTCCCAGATACAGAGTTGCTCTAATGGAGCTCACTCTTTGAACTCACTTTGTTGGATATGAGCTTTTTTCATCAAGGTTACCGCCCCGGATCTACTGGAATCGCACACTTAGGTTCCTCATCGGGGGCACCTGCCCAGATATTGTCTGGGCCTCCTGTCTCGAATCCGCCTGGGCCTCTTGCCCGAATACAGAGCTGCTCTTATGGAGCTCACTTTCTGAACTCTCTCAGTTGGATGAATTTCTTTCATCGGGGTTACCACCCCGGATCTACTAGAACCGCACACTTGGGCTCCTTATCGGGGTCATCGCCCCGGAATTCCAGGATCCGTTTGGGCCTCCTGCCCGAATCGCCTGGGCTTCCTGCCCAGATACTGAGCTGCTCAACTCAAGCTCTCTCTCGTTGAACTCACTATGTTGGATATGAGTTGCTAGATTATCAGGGTTACCACCCCGGATCTCTCGAAACCGTACACATGGGTTCCTCATCGGGGTTCACCACTCCCGAACTCCTGGATTCGCCTAGGCCTCCTGCCTAGATCCGTCTGGTCCTCCTGCCCAGATACTGAGCTGCTCTAATTGAGCTCACTCTTTAAAGTCTC
Source organism: Xanthoceras sorbifolium (assembly GCA_003430845.1). Classification (NCBI taxonomy): domain Eukaryota; kingdom Viridiplantae; phylum Streptophyta; class Magnoliopsida; order Sapindales; family Sapindaceae; genus Xanthoceras; species Xanthoceras sorbifolium. The sequence continues at coordinate 23,948,650 of CM010612.1, forward strand.
TCGCTTGGAGGAGATGAGTTAATTAATTATCACAAATGAGGGTTAATTGAGTTAATGGAACTCTCTCACTCCATGCACTCTTCACAGGCAGCCACCGCCATTCACTATTTAAGGTGGCGCCCACATTTTGTAATGTTTACTGTATAATATTTACGTGTACGATACTATTTACTGTATACTATTCACGTATACGGTACTGTTTACCTGAGCCAAATCATGGGCCTGCTCCTATGCCTCTCATAGGCCTCTCCTGGGCTTATGTCTGGGCCTCTCTTAGATCTACTCAAAATTCAAGCTTCACAAACCCAACAACAATAACCCACATTAAGAGGCTAAATAATCTTTAATTTTTTTTAGTCTTCATTATAGTTTCTTTTTTCTTTTTTTTCGATAAAGAGCTTTTATAAAACAATTAGCAATAAATAACAATTTTTTACACCTACGTCTTTTTCTCCATATATAAGTGGACTCCTGATCATTTCCATGTCAACTTTAAGTTTAAAAAATTAAATCTGCATTTTTTAACCAAAATTTTAACAGAATTAATAAATTTTTGGGGAGAAAATTAGTTATACCTTAACAAGAATCTCAAAAAAATTAGGATGCAGGTTCTGATATTTGTTTTCTACTGTCTTAGTGTCTACAAATCCAATGATGAACATCGACAATAAACTAAAAACAAAAAAAACAGAATCATAATCCTAACAAATTAAAAGAAGGGTATTACAGTCAATTACAAACAAAGCACTTTTTTTGGCCGCGAACTCACATCTCCATTTCATGGACTCCGCAATTTCCCGTCTATGGAGATCGTAAATTCCTATAATGCCCTTGACCCTCACAACAGCAACCGGATCAGGCTCAACGTCGGTGGCAAGCTCTTCGAGACAACCGTTTCGACGATACGGTCAGGAGGTCCGGATTCGCTTTTGTACGCTCTCTCCAACCGCCCGACTCACAACTCTGATCCGATTTTCATCGACCGTGACCCGGATGTTTTCTCCGTTCTTCTATCTCTTCTTCGATCGAATCGCTTACCCTCCACCGCCCGCCGATTCTCCAAGCAGGAACTCGCCGATGAGGCCCTCTACTACGGCATCGACTCGCAGTTGAGATCCGCGATGTCTCCGCCGCCGTTACAGGGCATCGACGCTTCCGTCGTCTCCACCGTACGTCCCGCCGCCGACGCCCTCCCTTCGGCCTTCACGGCGGCTGCGGACGACGGCTCGATCTGGATCGCTCACGGAGGCCAGATATCCGTCTATGACTGGAACTTGTCCCACTCCAGCACCGTCCGCACGCACCTCGACGACATCACCTCGATACGCCGCGTCTGGCCTGAGGTGGCCGCCGTCGGGTCCGAAACCTCCGCTGGACTCCACTTCTACGACTTGTCGAGCTCCCGCCACGTGGCGTCCGCTCACTGGAGGGACCCAACCGACCCGAGGATCTACAAAGCCCGGGTCATCGCGATCGCGGACTCGCCGGACACGATCTTCGCCTCCTTCATCTGCCCGCACAAAGAGAACTCCATCATCTTGGTCGACAAATCGACGCTCCAGATCTCATCAGAGCTGGGCAGACAATCAGGCGGGTCCACAAAAAACATGGTGGCGGAGAAGCTGACGTGGATTCCAACAACAGGCATCGTCGTCGGAAGCGCCGTGATGTGCGGGGCGTTCGGTTCCTCAGGGTACATAAGGATGTGGGACCCGCGATCAGGTGACGTGGTTTGGGAGACGAACGAGCCAGGCTCGGGACGGAGCAGCAGATTCGGGGACTCGTTTGCTGACGTGGACGTGGACGTGGATAGGCTGACTATGTTCAAGGTGTGTTCCAAGTCGGGTGACCTGGCAATGGCAGATATACGTAATTTAGGGGAAGATCCGTGGGTGTATATGAAAGACAAGAATCCAGGTATGGGACACGCGAGTGGTGATGGTGGGAATAACAGCCTGATACAGTGTTACAAAAACCAAGTGTTTGTGGGGAGAGGTGGGGGCTTGGAGGTTTGGTCCAAAATTGTGGACAATGATGACAGTAGAGAGAGTCAGATAAGTGAATTATTGTATAGAAGGAATTTTGTGGATAAAATGGAGGATTGTGAGAGAGGTTTGATAAGGAAAATTGAAGGTGGTGGAGATAGATTGTTTGTTAGTAGACAAGATGTTGAGGGAATTGAGGTTTGGGAGAGTTCATATTTTTCTGCTGCAGTCGTTTTGTCTTAGAGATAATTTACTCTTTTTTTTTTTTTTGGGGTCTCAACTCTCAAAGAGACTCTGTATTCTGTGGTGATTTACATATTAATGTAAAATGACTAGATGTTGGAAGCCTGAAATCTGTTTGGTAATTTACAAGAAAGGAACCAAGATTCTGAATCCTGATCTCCCTTTACGGGTGCTCTTCTGGTTCTGCCACAATGCGAAATCACAGTTTGCCAAATTGGACACCAATTTTGCCAACTTTTTTTTGGCACATTAGGATGTCAATAGTAGTTCGGGACGCTCCCCCAATAGATTGCAGCATCAATGATTCTTACCATTGTATATATATTGCTATACTTGAATTGATTCAGTTTAATTGAATTGATTGGATAATCTACTTCGGAAATCCCCCATCTGGGACCATAAACACCTATTAACAGTCCTTCAACATGGAGAAAAAAATGTAAAAGGTTTTGTACCGCACTAAAATTTGATTGTGTACACTATATGCACTAGTTGTGAACTATATGGAACAAACCACACATGGAGCTGTGATATTTCTCTTGTTTTCCTAATACTAAACGCGGCTGCCGTGTTGACTTGTTTGACTTCAACTTCAAGCCATAATTGTATAGCTTGCATTAAGTCGATGTCAATGCCAATAATGATCAATAACCAACAAAATTTTAGTAGGATTATGGGCCTGCAATATTCCCTACCTATTTAAAAACGCGGTTCTTTTCTTTATTTCATCGAGTCTTTATTCAACATTTTCTCCTCCAGAGCAGGGATTGCTTGCTATTCATTGAACATGGAATCGGAAAACACTTGACACTAAAGTCTTCAAAGCAAACACTATCCTTTTGTCGTCTCCTTTCTCTTCCTCACAACTTCAAGCTTTTGCCATGAAACTTCCTTCAATCTCTGTAAAATGTTGTCACTTATTTAACTTAGTAACTTTATTTAATTACTTCCCAAGTACTTAAATTCTATTTTTCCTTTATTTATCCTTTTTTTTTTCTTCGAGTTCCTACGACAAGAAATTTATATATAAATGGGTTACTGATTGATTATATAAAATGTAATGAAAACAATACCATTATTCGTGTGAAATCACACGCACCTTAAATTGACTTTGATCCAAGTCAATGGTTTTCCTCATATATTCCTAAGTATACCTTATAATATTAACTTGTTTTAAAAAAACCCATAGCATACCATTAAAGTGTCTTACAATAGAAATGGACAAACGGGAGACGAGAAAAATACAGTGAAGTTTCTTGGAAAATGTTTGCAAGGTCAGAATTTTAACATCAAAGAGTTGACATCACTCTCAATAGTTCTTTATCAACATGTTAACTGCTTTAAATCAGGGCAGTACAGTTCAATAATCACCGCAAAATTGATTTCTTTTTTCATCTCTCCTCTCTCTTTTTCAGGTTTGAATTTTTTCTTACGCATTTTAGCTTTCAGAATAGTACATTATTATGTGAACTTGCACTTTAGCTGCTAATTTTCGTTTTTAATTGTGTAAGTTCATTGTCCATTTATCTTCACTGCACTTGAACTAATCAAATATAGTTTGCTTTCAATGATTTCTTAGATTTTTTTTTTTTTTTTTTTGCAGAAACAAAGTGCAAGTACTGATACAACCCAGTGAGAATGCTATCCTCCATTACAAAAATCACTGGTAATAAACTAATGTTTTTTATATTCTGATAATCCATTTTTATATTTTAACTTGTTTATCAATTTCTTGATGTCTTCTTCGTGGGCAGTTCTGATGTGGGCTGACATTCTGGCGGTGTACGCCATGTGGATGATGATGACCTACTTAACAAATGTATGGAAGCTTGGTTTCACTCATGCAGCTGCCATTGTCAATTTCTTTTGGGGCATCGTTCTCATGATGCCCTTGGCCTTACAGTTTCTTGTTGACACTATCATTGGTAACTATTGGATGCTCCTGCTCTCAAGTTTTGCTTATAGCGCCGTAAGTTCCTCCTTTTTGCATATTCTTATCTTTTTTATTTTTAGTCTGTCAATTGTCCTGCTGATTTCTATGCTGTAGAAAGGTCACTCTACTAAGCAGAATGATTGTAGTTGTAGCTTCTATAAGAAGCAGTTCAAATGCTTCTTTATACACAAAAGAACTTTTTCTTTCTTGTAGCAAAACTTTCAGATCCCAAAATGTTTTAGACAGAAGTTTCCAAAGCACCCTGCCTGCATACACCTTTAATCTTACAATACTAGTTTGTTTCTAAAAAAAAAGTTAAAAGAAATTGTCGAACACTTAATATATACTTAACACGTAAAATCAATCGAAAGATTCATCAACAAGAAGTCTTCACTTCTAAACAATGAAAAACAACGTCATAATCTGTTCTCAACTGCAGGGGTTGGGTTTTCTGACAATGTCAACACCCCCAGTGTTGTCTGGGGCTATGGGCACCTGCAGTGAATACAAGCCCGAATGCATTGGCGAGGGACAGGAAATTCTCTTCTACACAGCTTTAGCTCTAATAGCCTTTGGATTGTCTGGTCACTTGACCTCATTGGGAAGCTTCATGGGGGAGCAAATGACAGAATCAGGAACAGAAGATATCAGCGGGCGTTCGTTTTGGGTGTTTTTCTTGAGCTTATTTGGAGTGATTTTAGTGCCTATAATAGCAGCCATAGCTCTTCCTTATATCAAGCCATGGACACTAAGATTTGGGATCCCAGCAATATGTACCGTTGTAGCAACACTTATATTCTTGGCCGGCTCATGTTCTTATAATTACTTGAAACCACAAGGGAGTTCTCTTACAACTGTTTTCAGGGTCTTTGTTGCCTCTACCTCCAAACTATTCTATAGACGCCCGAGGGACCCCTCCGAGCTCTATGAGAGGCAAGACTATGATCTCTACTCACAATCACACACCCGTGGCCTCAGGTTCGTGCTTTCAAGAGATTTAATACTATTATTAGGCCTTTCCTGCTTTCAAACTTGACGTTTTCGTTTTCGTTTCCCAGGTGTCTAGACAAGGCTGCAATATTGTTACCAGACCAATCTCTGGAACAACAAGAAGCAAATAGATGGAGACTTTGCAGAGTGACAGAAGTGGAAGCAACAAAGTCTCTTGTACGGATGATTCCAATATGCATGACTTTCATTGTCATGGGAGTGGTATCTTCCATCGGATTGAGTTACTTCATTGAACAAGCAGACCACTTGAACCCAAAAGTCGGACGTGTAACCGTCCCTCTTCCGATCCTCCTCTGGCTCTACGACAGTGCCAAATCACAATTCACTGCTGTGTACGTCAAGTTTACAAACCTGTTAAACGAACTCGGATACAGAAAGTACGCTCCCGTCACCGGGATTGCAATCGCAATGATCCTCGCAATACTATGCTGCATTACCGCAGCAAAAGTGGAAGCTCGAAGACTAGGGATAGTTAGAATCCATAACTTGGTCGACAAGCCAGAAGACAAGATCCCCATGAGCATGTTTTGGCTGCTACCACAGTTTTTGCTTCTAGGTAGCTTTGATGGGGTCTCTCAGACAAGCGTTGCTAGTTTCCTGATGGACCAGTTTCCTCCATTGATGTACAGGTACGTGGTGCACATTGCCATTGGAATTTTCGGGGTCGGGACAATGGGTGGTGTCTTGTCTGTCTATGTTGTGGGCATGGTCAGTGAACGGGGAGGAAGACCGAGCTGGTTCCAACACACCCTCAACAAGTCTCGGTTGGACAACTATTACTGGACGTTGGCGGCGCTCACAGCCGCCAACCTTGTGGTGTTTGTTTTGGTGGCGATTTGGTATGCTTATAGAGATGGTGAGTTGGAAGACTTGGAGGCGCCGGAGTTTGAGGAGACTGGTGAGCCTTTTGATGATAATTCGAAATGCTGTTGCTGTTGAGTGCTTAGCTGTTTACGATTGGATTGGTTTGGTTTGGTTTGGTTTGGTTTGATGATGCAAATTGTATCATAATTTTTTCTAAAAATGTAAAATATTACAATTTACAAGGTATTAATTCCTCGTATTATGGCTATTGCCACCTCAAAATGTATCAATTAAGCGGTAATAAAGAATTTACATTAATTTTTTTTTCTTTTAAGATGACAATTAATTAATTAATTTGAGGGTTTTTTTTTTTACATTTTGTTAATTAATGGAGTTTGTAAATAGTGCACATTTATTTGTAGTATAAATGGTTAGTATACATTCTTATCTATTTTGGTATTAGGGGTTTAAGTTATATTATAAGTATTTATCCGCATATATGAGAAATTTTCTCACTTAGTAGATTTTAACGTACTTGTAATTGTGCAATTAAAAAAAAAACTACAATATCAATGTTTATTGAACTCAATTTATTAAATTCTGATAGAAATTTCAATATACTACAACAAAAAATTGTCACAAAGTTTAAAATTTATAATAAATGTTTTAGATGGTTAAGATATTAGATCAATTTCTCTATCAAAACACATACATGACATGAACCAATCGTATTAATAAAAATCGCTTCAGTATAAAATGGAGCTCATTTTCATCTAGTCTAAAACCGTTATTCAATATGCAATTTTAATATCTTTTACTTACGTGTCGTTTTCTTATTTTCTTCAAAACTTTTTGAAAAAATATATATTTTTAATTTATCAATTTATTTTATGTAATTTATTTATGTTGGTGGCTTCAAAATTATTTAAAAAATATATTAAATTAGTTCCTTTCATGGAAATTTTAATGGTTAAAACTCACTAAATATATAAATGGACAATTTTGTCATGAAATTTTATTAAAAGTTTGAAAGTATAAATTTATCCTGAAATCTTTAACTTCTGCAATTTAACCTCTAATCTTTACTTCTAATTCAATCAAAATCTAACCTCTAAACCAATTATGAAATAAAAAATGAGTTTAATGAAAGATAATTTAGGGACACGGTACCAATAAAAAAAACCTGCATTGCAAAAATGATAAATAAAAACAAACTGCGTACGAAAATTATTTTTCCGAAAATTGAAACAACAAAATAAACAGAGTGAAGCGGCAGGGGTTTATTGCAGAGAGAGAGAGAGAGAGAGAGAGAGAGAGTTTGGAGATGGACGTGATAAAAACGCAGCAGATATCGGCGAGACCGATAGAGAAGGTGATAGTGCACCCGCTGGTTTTGCTGAGTATAGTCGATAACTACAATCGCGTCGCCAAGGACACTCGCAAGCGCGTCGTCGGCGTCCTCCTCGGTAGCTCCTTCAAAGGCACCGTCGATTGCACCAACAGCTACGCAGGTCCTTACTTCTCTCTTTCTTTCTCTCTATCTAGATCTGACTCTTGAATTGCGCGCAAAAATGTAGCCAATTTTGACGCAATTCAACTTTTAAGTAGAAAATTAGGGTTTATGCTATCGAATTTTAACCGGTTGTGCAAAGTGAATTCTAATACGTCTGTGTAAAAAGTAGTTGAGCTTGTTGAAGAAGTTCCAAGGGTGACAATTGGAATCACGATTTTCGTGTGCATTTGGTTGATGAAATTTTGGCTGTGGTTTTCACAGTTTATTATACTAATATTGTTTGAGTGTATGGGCTGTCGGTACATTGGTTTGAACGTGTTTTTAAATTTCACGCGGACTTGTAGAAGTTTGTAACATTTCCTGTTTTTACTTATTTTCTTTTAAGAACAATGCCAACTATATTATCGTATTTCAGCTCAGAAATGTTGTTAGATTAAACTATTTTCCTACTTAAAGTCATAATAAAAGTATGTGACTTGGGTTTCTGCTAAGTGCTAAAAATTCTATTGGTCGGCCTGGAAAACTAGTTATGTGGTTAGATGCACAAGTAACCATACAAATGGATGCCTATATTTTGATTGTCTTCCCTTATGGAAATCTTTTGTCTATGATCAAGTTTCATAGTCAATTGTCTTGTGGAGTGGCATTGCTGTCCTTACCATTTAGACTGGCCATAAGACAAATGTACAGTTTTCTTATCTGCAATTTCTATGCGTCTGTAGAACAGATGTAATGGCAGGTTCACTTCTGAGTCAGTTTTTGTGATAAATAAATTCCATTTATCCAAAAAAAAGGGTTGCACTTAATAATTGTTTCATTATTTTATGTGGCATTTGTTTATTATTGTATCTAAAGGGTGGAATCTTGTAATTCCAGTGCCTTTCGAAGAAGATGACAAGGACCCAGGCATATGGTTTCTTGACCACAACTACCATGAATCAATGTTTTCAATGTTCAAAAGAATTAATGGTAATTCTTTCTTTCTATAATTCCATCTCATTCTTTGTTTATTTATTTATTTCTTTTTGGAAATTGTTAGAAATCTCCTCATATGAATTTGTGATTTCAGCCAAGGAACACGTCGTAGGTTGGTATAGTACAGGCCCAAAGCTACGAGAGAATGATCTAGATATTCACCAATTGTTCCACAAGTGAGATTACGTATATTTATGTATTTATTTAAATTTTGGAGTATATTTTCTCATTTTCTTTGGAACTTATTTCCTTATCGCTCTATTTTTGGTCTTTAGCTATGTCCCAAATCCTGTATTGGTTATTATTGATGTCCAACCAAAGGAGCTTGGAATACCCACCAAGGCCTACTATGATGTTGAAGAGGTTAAAGAGGTAAAAACAATGTCATGACCTTTTGTGATTGCTGTCCCCGATTGATCTTATTATTATATAGAGATATGGCTGACTTGACTATTGGGGATGATTTTTTCTGATTTGAAGAGAATGATATGACTCACAACAACATTATCATAATGATTGTTTTTCTTATATGAGCGGCCATGTTTACTTCTCATTCGGAGCTAATCTGTTTCGTTTATCTTACAGAATGCAACTCAGAAAAGTCAAAAAGTTTTTGTTCACGTGCCCTCAGAAATATCTGCTCATGAAGTCGAGGAAATTGGTATGGCTTGAGATTTAGAAGTATATGTTTTGCCATTAGGATAAGTTGCAAGTTGAGATATCATTATGTGTGCTTTTATTTTCTGTGCTGATAGTGTAATCATTTTACCTGTAAACAGGAGTGGAGCACTTGCTGAGGGATGTGAAAGATACAACCGTTAGTACACTTGCAACTGAGGTTCTTTTCTTCTTAATAATCTTTTCTTTTAAGTTTCTTATGGTCGGTCGAGGCCGTCTCTTTTCATCACTTTCAAAACAACTTGTGATTTTAAGCTTTAATAACTATAAGTATATGTCATTGGAAGAAGGAATATGATTATCTTTTTTTCTTCTACAGGTCACTGGAAAACTTACTGCTCTGAAGGGTCTGGATGCACGATTAAGAGAGATACGCGGTTACCTAGATCTTGTTATTGATGAGAAACTTCCATTGAATCATGAGATACTCTACCATTTGCAGGTACACCTGTACCCCACTTATATTTGGAGTCCTTGGTTGTTTTGTTGATTGTTCTGCATGTTGTATTTTTATTGTTCCTTATTATATTTTATATGTTCCCATATATTTTTTCAAACGAAGTAATTTAAGCCCATTGACTTTTGATGTGGAGGTGTGATTATAGAGGGCCTATCTGGGGACCTTTTGTTGGTTGGATTGTTAATTCTTCTTAAAAGAAATTTTTTTACATGTTCATGAAAAAAAGAATTCGACGATCTGTTGAAGATTATGCATCTCAATTTTATGTTGATCTGCAAGGCATTTGACACTTGTAAATTTTTTTCGGCATCTGTTGTTACATAAAGCATGCCACCAATAGGTATAATAGAGATGACTTTATCTTCAATATTAGCCAGTACTCTCTAGCACTTCAAACAGTCTATGCTTCAACATGCATTTTGCAGTTCATGTTAGTGTGTCGTCGTCAGCTTTATTCGGGCGTCAGGCACTGAATTTCTTTTCCTTAGGATCATTCTGAATGATGGGTGAGGGTTGATGTAGTTTAACTCACTTTACTCCCAAACATGTTCATGTTTATTGATTTGTGATCATGTTTTGTTATATGTCCATTTTGCAGGATGTGTTTAACCTGCTACCAAACCTTAACGTGACTGAATTAATTAAGGCTTTTGCAGGTAATACAAGCCAAAAAATGTTGAAAATGCTTGGTGTCTTGCAATATAAACTGGTCAATCTGTTATTGTTTTGGATCAGTGATCTAAATTATACCCATTTGTGCTGTGCAGTGAAAACAAATGATATGATGTTGGTTATTTATCTTTCATCACTCATCCGAAGTGTCATTGCGCTGCACAACTTGATTAATAACAAGGTTGGGCCTCTCACTGTTAGTTACCCTGATAATGACTACACTCATAAATATGGTTGGTCTTCTCATTTTGCAAATTTGGTTTTCAGATGCTGAACAAAGAACATGAGAAGGCTGAGGATGCGAAGCCAGCGACAGCCCCAGCTACCAGTGGAAGCTGAAAATCAAATTTGTTGGTCTTTGGAGATTCAGCCACAACAGATTTTCGGAACTTACTCAAACTTAGGGTGAGGGCTGGGGGAAAAGGGAAGAGTGTGGAGCCGGTTGTATGTTGCATTTGAGATGTCTCATTGATAACAATTTTGTATTCTTTCATGAAAGCATGTTCGGAGATCGCTGGCCTCCCTGATGGACTTCATTTTCCGTGGCATTTTATCTCATGTTGATTCACAATTTAATTTAGAAACCTAATGTCTTACGTCTTTGTTATGAATTATGATCTTAGAAATGCCCTTCAAATTTCATACTGGTCAATGAATGCTGTGGATTATGTGACAATTTCGATAGGTTTGTGCTTCCACAAGGTCAATATGAAAAAATCCAGGTTCAGAAGGATCGAACATAAAAAATAAGTTTGTTCGGTTGATGGTTCATGTTAGAATTCTTAGATTTCTAAGTGTATGAAAACAGTACATAGTTTCCTGTTGAAAAGGTCTCTAGTCCGTAAAGGGAGCTATAATTTCATTATAGTACATATAACAAGAACTCAAATTGAGATATAAAGCAATATTAATGAAATTCTAAACCTTTTCTTTCTTTACTAGTCTAACTAGGAAGCAAAACTCAAGTCATCTGATCTGATTCTGAGTCAGGGTTGACCCATGAGCCATGACGCGGGTACAGCGTCAGCCGTCAAGCTATGATAAAAATAAACTCAACGACGTCGCATTTGGCACTACACGTGCATTTCCAAATTTACCCCTATCTTATATTTTTGCAGTTTTGAGCAGCTGCAACAACCGCGGTCGCTTGTATGCGAATGCGAGCTAAAGCTTTTTCAGGTGTTGCAGAAGTGCACTGCTCGAAAGAAAGACAATAACTGTAGTATCGATCCAAAAGACAAGTGAAAAACCGCCGGTACTTTCTCAACCAAATCACTGCTCGTCTTTCTCTTTACTTGAATTTTCTTTGTCAAATAGATTGTCCCGACTTTTTTTTCTTTCCTTTTATTTTATTTTTTTAAAATAAAATTTGAAAATGTATTCATGTATACCATGTATCTAGGTTTCCCGCGTGTTAATTAAAGCTATAATATGAAGTAGTAAAGTCAGTAGAGATGCAACAGTATTCGTATATACATATGTAATTAAGCTGTTCGATGAAAAGACTGACAAGAAGTTGGTCTGTAGAATATATCATCTATTTAAGTCTTTCAATTGGGCTCGGGCAATATATATGGAAAGGTTCAGTGATTCACCGGAGTTAAAAATAATATAGAGTTATTTTCAACTGTTCTTTGATTTTTTATGGAGTTGTTGGTTTTGTTCTTCCATTGTTTCTATCTGAAACTAGATTGGTTATATGAGAATGGTTAGTTCATGCTTGCTTTGTTTACCAGAATCGTGAGCCTGTTTTGATTTTGTACTTTTCATATAGAGACATTATTGCTTCCGGTTGCTGCAAACTGAATCTGGTATCAGGAGTTTTTGGTTTTATATCCGGTGTTTGAAGCATGGGCAAAGCTTCGAGGGATAAGAGGGTAGGTTTTGTTTTCTTGGAATTTACGTTCTATTTTTTCTGGGGTTTTCTTATTTTGAACTCTTATTGATAAGCTGGTGTTGCTTTTGCAGGATATTTATTATCGAAAAGCTAAAGAAGAAGGTTGGCGTGCTCGAAGTGCCTTCAAACTCCTTCAGATAGATGAGGAATTCAACATATTTGAAGGTGTGTCCCATAGTGGATCCTCTCTCCATCTCTTTGCCCTTGATCAATTCCTTTGAGTTATTTCTGTGGAAAAGTAATTAACTTATAATGGATAGAATTTGAAGCGAAAGTTAGACCACTTAACATCAATTCATTTTGCTTATTGAGTTATCAATGTTATGAAGGACTTGGACAAGATGAATTATGTAGGAATAGAATGAAACTATATCTTCGCTCTTGTAACCAACTTCACTAAGCACAGAGTTGTGAAAAGATATCAATTATGAGTTATAGAAGTTCCACCTTCAGTTATTTGAAAATAATATGCTTTGCAGGAGTGAAACGTGTGGTAGATTTGTGTGCCGCCCCTGGTAGCTGGAGTCAGGTACCATGTCATATTGGCCTATTTAATTTCATGATAATCTTCATCTGTCTTTTAGTTTGTCATACGCTTCCTACATTCTACCATGCTGAAAGGCAGTATGCATAATTATTGATCATGACACTGCATTGTCCTCGGTCATGCTGATTGGGGGTGATACAAAGCATTGTGGCTAAGTTTTTGATGTCTGCTTCTCACGTGTAGGTTTTGAGTCGTAAGTTGTATCTCCCAGCAAAGTTGTCACCTGATTCAAGGTAACTGTCATATTGTCATATTTCCTTTCATTGTTTATAGTGAACTCTGTATATCGCTGTACTCCTATTATTTTTTTGTTACTGGCCATTTTTACATGAGTGCACAATTCTATGCATCTCATATTTTTATGAAAAAATTAAAATATTATCCTTCAAGGGTACTACCTTCTTTTCCAGAACATAACTTAATATACTATTTTCAGGGACAATGATCTTCCTCTCATTGTGGCTATCGATTTACAGCCCATGGCTCCAATTGAAGGTGTTATTCAAGTGCAAGGTGATATAACTAATGCCCGAACAGCTGAAGTGGTAAAGACTGTTATATTTCTTCAATTATTTGTTATGATGCACTTTTTGACCGAAAGTATGAAAATAATTTGGTCTGATGTTTGTTCAAACAATATCAGCAACTCTAGTTTTTTCCTGTGCTGCCTTACATTATAGGTCATTAGACATTTCGATGGTTGCAAGGCTGACTTGGTCGTGTGCGATGGTGCTCCTGATGGTAAAACAGCTTTATGGTTTTTAGCCTCTTCTGTTTCACCCAATTACTGCTTTTGGTGCTATTATACATTTTCTTAAGCTTGCTTCATTCTCATGGTGATCTGCAGTAACTGGCCTTCACGACATGGATGAATTTGTTCAATCTCAACTTATACTAGCTGTAAGTATTCAAAATTTCACATACTTGTAAGTTGTGTTTCTAGAGCTGCTTGGTGTGGTGACTAATTTTGAATGGTTGTCATCTTTTTAGGAAGTCATATGAAATCTCATATACATGCATGTAATTTGGTTAGTCATATGAAATCTCATATACATGCATGTAATTTGGTTCATCATTTAGTCTCTCTGCCCTATCTTGTCTTCACCAATGGTGAAATATGAAACTGTAACATCATAAGTTTTATCTTATTCGTTCCTATTTCTTTGCAACATTAAACTCATTATTCTATTCTCCCTGACTGTTTATACTACTGCATTTACTTATCCATGTTAATATTTTTAGCCATAAAAAAGTTCGATCCAAATAAGTTAGCATTGAAGGGGCTAATTACCAGTTATTTGTCTGGTTGTTGGTGTCTTTGTCATTGTGGGATTACAATGTCAGTTAAAGTCTTTAAAAAATTATCCTTGAAATTCAAGCTGCTTCTAATTCATTAAAATCATTAATAGATCCACCCATTCAACTGTCCCTTGTTGCTGCATATTAAAGGATGTACTTCAGTTGGCTGCTTGTTGTTTTGAGATGCTGTTGTTTTATAATTTTTTTTTTTTGTTAGTAATATTTAATGTATATAATTTTCTCAGCGGATCCTCCTTCTTGCAGGGTTTGACAATTGTTACTCATGTGCTTAAAGGAGGAGGGAAATTTATTGCAAAGATATTTCGTGGAAAAGATACAAGTCTTCTATATAGTCAGGTAAATTGAATACTTGTTGAATTACAAGAACCATTATATGCCCTTTTGGTAAATCAATGTTAGAAGTAATATAGATCTTTGAATACATTTTTATCTATTTATGATTTGTCTGAAAATAGGATTAGGATCCTCTCCTAACCTAAGCTTTTATACAAAATCCTAACCATTAAATTGCTTATTTGTCACGTATCTTCAGATGTTTAAAAGCTTTTAAAAAAAAAAAAGAATATAACATCAAATTCTAACCATTAAATTGGTTATTTGTCACGTGTCTTCAGATCTGTAAAAGTTTAGGAAAAACTTAGGTTATGAGAGGATCCACCAAGGCACAGAATACCAATGTTAGTTTGGTTTTTGTTGCAGTTAAAACTATTTTTTCCTCTAGTGACTTTTGCCAAACCAAAAAGCAGCCGCAATTCCAGTATAGGTATGGTGCTCTGTCTTTTTGTGTCAGTTTTTTCATATGTTAACTTTACGGAAAAAGTAATTTGACCTTGTCTTGTTGCAGTCATAGCTAATAATTCTGTTGTTTGTCATACAGAGGCATTCGCAGTTTGTGAGAATTATTCTCCTCCTGAAGGATTTAATCCAAAAGACTTGCACCGCCTTTTAGAAAAGGTGGGAAGCCCCTGGGGAGGAGATGATCTAGGTAAATGTACATGCAACATTTATTACATATCGTGGATCTGGTAGATGTTGTGTTGATGGGACATGCTATTAAATGCTATTAAATTAGCATGACATATCTGTCATTTTGTTTGCTTAAGTTGTCATTGTTTTTCTTTGCAATATATGGGTCCAGTGCATGCACATTTCACATCCAATCTCAGACTAAAGAAAAAATCTTTCATCTTGTACTCGGATTTGTGTTATTTTTAAGGATTATTAACTTATATTACCACAGTTGGCATATATGGTAGATCATTAAGTCCTCTTGATATCAAAATGCAAATGCTGTGGCAACTTATGTTTAGCATTTGCAGCATACTGATCACTGGAATTAACGGACTGCAAAGCAATTGGAAAATTCTCCTTCATTACAAAGAAACAAGAATATGAAAGTGGCTTCACATTGAAAGTTCAATAGAAAGTAAAACCTTTGTTTTCTATATGGACTGAAAAGATATAAGCTAGGAGTTGGAAAATTTTAAAGAAATAATATGCACTTTGTTATGTATAAAATTGTTCTAGGAAATATATTGTTGTAGTACATGCCACATGCCTCATCGTATGTTGCATGCAGGGCAAATCTTGCATTATCTTTTGCTTCAGTCAATTGGTTTAGTTAATTCAATCTAGATTAATCCTTATCTGAATTTAGGTAACTTCTACTTTTACTCGATAGCAGAACTTCCTATTAATGAGACGCGCACCACACTGTTTTGTTATTTATAATTTGGTTTTGTCCAGGACCCGTTTACTTATTATCCATGTTTCATCTGCAGCATGAATGTTTTAATGTTGTTCTTATAACATGGCAGATTGCAGTAGTGGGTGGTTAGAAGGGCCAAATAAAGTGTATATACCATTTTTAGCCTGTGGGGATCTAAGTGGGTATGACTCTGACCGTTCGTATCCACTACCTAAAGTTGCTGACGGAACTTACCAGAGCTTGGATCCCATACAACCTCCAATTGCCCCTCCTTATAAAAGAGCTCTTGAACTGAAGAAAGCTTCCAGTCAAGGTATCCGAGATCTTGAATAACTTTCCTTGGATTCCCAATTCTTCCTTTTGCTGTTACATTTGGTGTATGGACCAGTAAATTTTGGAACGATTAGATTTGTGATAATCAATTAATTAGTGGACACATCATAATTATTGTGAGAGTTGAAAAAAATGCATTCTTTATAACGATTGTTGTCTCCCAAATTGCTACATCTGTCTATTCCATTCTGTACAATGAGATTAATTTGAAATGATATATCTGCTAACCACTTTGAACTATCACTAGACAACAATGCATGGATCACGTGTGACTTGTGATCATTTGTGAATGGTGATGTTTCCTGGACAATTTTGGCTGTACCACAGGAGTCAAAAAGATTGAAATTATAGCACATATCAAGTGGGATATTTGCTGAGTTTTCAGTTGTAGCCCTGGTAGCGACGTTGCCTTTGAATATTAAGGAGATAGGCCCAATACTCAGGGCTGCTGCCCCACCTTTGCAACTATCTGTCTCTGCATTGTATGCTGGTTAAAATATGTACATATTGCTTTACCTTATAGTTTGTCTTTTCGCGTAGGATTCAAGGACCAACTACTATGTTCTGTTAATCAATTGATGCAATCGAACGAATTAAGTAATTATCTGATAAGTAATACATAGTTCAAGCATGCCTGATCTTGAATAGATCTCGTGACATTTTTTTTTTTCATAGGATTAATAGTTTGTTATAAATGCATAATCACAAATTGGATTACTGCTAGTTGTCCTACATCTAACAGATCTCTTGCAATCAATGAAACCATTTGCTCCTTTTTTTCATACTCATCTTTCGAAACCATTCTAAAACTCTGGCAAGAAATTGAAGAAACTTTGCTTAGAGGAACAAGAATCTAAACACTGGGACGCAAATTTCCGTTGTAGCTTCAGTTCTGTGAGTTTCGATTGGATCAGATTGGATGGGAAATGCAGTCGTCTGCTATATGAAAGTTGACTGTGCAGCTAGCTGACAAGAACTTCTTCATCTTTTGTTTGCTTTACATGTTTTGTTCCGTCACAGCAGAACTTCTAGCAGGAACTTGCAGAAACGGAGTTTGATCTCGACATGGAGGAGGAGGAATTCAAGAACTCGATGCAATCTTCTATGGCTTCAGCTCGATGACGATGAGAGTCGATGGAGTCTGCTAATGACCGTGACCTTGTCAAAGTGGACGAAGAAACCTTTCTCGAAGACCTCTTTCTCATGGAAACGCAACGCAGAGCTCTCGCCACTTTAGCTCCAAGATGTTCCAGTAATCTTGCCGGTGAAAATCTTAAGCTCCTTGGTAGCCTAAAACTGAAAACTCCAACAACGACCCTCTTCCTGTTCCCGGCTGCTCTTCCACTGCCTCCATGTTTGAGAAAAATGGTTGGCTTCTCGTTGACGTCAGGACTGAAACTCACTCTTTTACTTGCCTTACTCGACATTTTAAGAGTTAATAATTAATCTCAAGAGCGAAGGAGAAATGTTTCTTTGATTCTAGAGAGAGAGAGAGAGAGAGAGAGAGTTAGAGAACAAAGGCTATAGGTAAGTTTGAAGGGAATATTTATGGATGAATTAATAAGGAAGAAAAAAAATTAAAATAAAAGAAAGAAAGTGAAGAAAAGCTAAAAAAGAGAATTGGGTTTTCATTGAAATGTGGAGAGCATATTTATTCTTGTTCAAATAAGTTGACTGTAGACCAATCAAAGAAGTCATCGAGCATTCATGTACGTGCATGAGCCATGCACGTGCCCTATTTGTATGCCTACATTTCTTCGAATCCATACCTTCAATCAAGAAAAATTACACCAACACCAGTCTCCCATACTTCTATAATTTCACACATATTATGGATTTTTTTGGGTCAAATATAACTCAGTTAATGACATATTTAACTAAATACCGTATTGAATTGCATATGGATTTGATATTCGGAATAGTAAGTATGGTCTTGTGCTTTGTGTTGAAGAATACAAAGAGGTATCTAAAGCTGGGCAATTCCCAGCTTTTGTGGGACTGGTGGTATAACCAGAATTTAACAGGAAAATGGTGTTGGTCAAAGAAAAGTGAGAGTGGTGGAGCCCTTATTTGATAAAAGGAAGGGAGAGAGAGATAAGTGTACAATTGAGGTAAAAAGAAACAAAGGCAATGTGAGGTAAGAGCAGGGAACACACACAGACAATTACTTGATTCTCTTTTCTTTCTTTTTTTTTTTTTTTTTTTAATGTTTTTTTATCAGTGGGTGCTTTTGAGGTGCTCTCAGGGCCTACCAGTTCCTCCCTTTTGTTGGCCATCTTCAGAGAAAATTAAATAAATAAATTCACTTCTCCTGAAATTAAAATTAATTCTGGTCAGATGGCCCCTCCCAGTCTTTCTTTGAATTAGTGACACATTAGAAAAAGAAATAGAAAAGGAGAGGGAGAGAGGGAGAGGGAATCTATTTGAATATATGGAAGAGTGTGGTCATGGCGTGAATATCAGGAAACTTATCTTCTCCTGTCTTTTTTTTTCTTTCTATTAATTGCCACTTTGACAGAAGAAAATCAACTGTTGAAAACACTGCCTGCTGAGTTGTTTTTTTTGACTGCAACCTAAAAAGACCCCAGAGTCCTCTCCTCTTCTTTTTCTCTCTTGGTTGAAATTAATCACAGACAAGTTGCTACTAGATACACCTAGTACAATTCTAATAAAATGAAGAAAAAAAAATAAAAACAAAGGAAACAGTTAATTTTATAATTAAATGAACACGTATCGACTGGGTTTAACTTTTCTCCAGTTTCCGTTCGTCCGTCGACAAACAATGGTCCCTAAAGTGATGTTAAAGGTGCTTGAATGTTTGTGGAAATTGCAAGAGGGGCAAGAATAAGGTAGGGACGACCGTGGTGATACTGCCTCCTAACAGACCTTCATCAAAATCCAATGCTAGTACGGTAAAACACTGCTCTGCATTGGAAAATTTAATGTATCAATCCATCCTCTCTTTTTTCCATGCAAATAATTACAATTTTGAGTCCTTTACTCTCCTTTTTGGAAGCAAAATTTGGCTGGCTTGTCTTCAACACCACTTCCTTTTTCCATTTCTTTTTCTTGATTTTTATATATATATATATATATATATATAGCTTGATGTGTTTCTTTCGCAAACTAGATGCCTAAATTTGGGTTACTGCCAGCTTGGACTTTCAGCCCAGAAGCATACATGAAAGTGGGCTGGATTACCATCAAAGCTAGGCTGAACAGGACCACTATTGTTTGAACCAAAAAAAAAAAAAAAATACCAAACGTGCTCAAACTGACGGCGAACGGAAATTGAGATGGTCTGGTGATAAGTTTATATTCGAGTCATATCTCTCCTATCCAACTCCCAAATTAATGTTGGGTGAATCTTGTTTTCCTTTTTTCTTCTTATCATTCAAAATCTATTATGAGATTAAATACTTTTATATTATCTCACTCATAACTCACGTTGTTAGTACATTTTCTTTTCACGTAATAGGATTTCAAATTCCACCATTATTAATAAATAAACAGTACGTGCGAGGCATTTCTTCTATAAAGTAAGAGTTATTTTTCAAACTGTACTTATAGTGATTGATCTATCTAGTTACATTTTGAAATATTTTATCAATGATTTTCATCTCTAATATAATATATTAATTATTAGTGACTTTGGAAATAAAAAATAAAAAGCTTCAAGAACAAATGTGATGCATGTGCATTTTAGATTAATCCAACAATCAAGTGTCGGCCCAGTCTTGTCTTCGTTGCTTAATAAATCTTGTTCTTAGTATAATAATAATAATAATTAGTTTATAAGATGTGGTTGGACAATTATTAGTGTGTGAAGGAAGCACGAGATAAATTAATTAAAAAAAAAATTGGACGGAATATTCAGAGGAATATTTCATTATTCTCTCACAATTTTGTTGTAGAATGGTTTTCTCAATTTGACTAGCAACAAGCCAAGAATCATTGTAACGCATCCCAATCAATGATGATATATGTTACTTATACCAAAGTTTTATTTGATCACAGAGGTCAAGTGGAACACTATTAACTTCAAGTGCATGATTTTATAATTTCGATTTAATCACACGAAAACACAAAAGGTATTTCCAAAGAAAAAAAAAATATCAATCGATAAAATACTATTTTAAAATAATTTTATATTTAAAATATTTTTTTTTTACAAAGATATTTCTAAAAATATATGTGGATCATTTGTTTTTATGTGTGCTGCGCCAAGTGAGAAGTGACATGAATCCATGATCCAACCACGAGAAAAACGAAGCACTTGTTTTATCATGAAAACACCAACTTGTGGCATATATTTTAGCTGTGGATTCCAAGTAGATATTGGATTCAAATACCCTCCACAGCATCCTCACTTTTGCATGTGAATAAGGGATCAAAAATATGCCATGCCATGGCATATTATGTGCCTTGTTGCCACATCATATGATTATTATATCAAATCAATTATATAATCATCTTCCTTAACAGAATTACTAGATTTAGCAGAATCATTAAGCAAAGATTAACTCACTGTATTTGATTGTAGTAGTTACTCCATAGAAAGAAATGCACATCCTCCTCTTTTATATTTGCGGTGGAGAATTCGAGTCTTACGTATATATTTTATTAATATCTGTAGAGCATTTTTTTTTTTTTTTTTAGTATTGTGAAAGTAGAATTTAAATTTTTTAAATATTTTTTAATTATAAGAATAGATATTTAAATCACACATATAGTAGTTAATTTTAATATATCACAACAACTAGGTTAGATGTTAAAGATTAAAAACCAAAAATCTATATAAAGAAATAAATTCATCAAAATTTTTAAAATTCTAAATGTGAACATTTTGAATATTTTGGCCTATATTCATATATAGATACTGCTGGGCTGCGATATATCTCTCCACGTGTTTGATATGAGGCTTTTGCTATTAACCTGTTAGGAAGCCTGAATTAATCTTGATGATCACCTTAAAAAAAAAAAAAAAACCATTATTTTAGTGCTAACTTGTTTCTTACTTGAATCAAATTTATATATAAAATTAGAAAAAAATTAGAGAGCCCCACCGTATAAGAAAAGAAAAAGGAGAGGCACCCAATAGCATATACTCGAAGGCCTGTGTCTTTGATACCTTTTTCACTCCCGCCCTTCAAAGAATATCCATTTTTTCTGTGCTGTTCAACTCCTTCAAGATTCCTTCAAGAACAACCACCATTTTTACTTATTAATCAATCAAACAATTTCCCTCCTCGTTATATTTACTACGCTAAAAAGTCTTGCAATGAGTCCCGCTTCTCTCTCTATAAATCCCTCTCTCTCCCCTCCTTACTTGTGCTCTACAACTACCAACACTTTCTTTTCTTCTTCAAGCTCCTCTCTTTCTGTTAAAGTTGCCTCCTTTAACTCCTCTAGAACTATACCCAGAAGCCCGAATTGCAAGAAAGCTGCCTTCTTTAGACCAATCAGTGTGAGAAGTGAGAGGAGGAAGCAGGGTTTTGTTGTTAAAGCTGATAGTAGCAATATGACTATTACAGAGGTTAGAGAAGGTGAAGAGGAAGAAAGTCTTCCTTTGATTGATTCTGAGAACAATTCCAGGCCTCGTCGTATTGCTCTCTTCGTTGAACCTTCTCCTTTTGCGTGAGTTTCTCTTTTCGGTTCTTTGTTTCTTGTGAATTTGAGATTTTGAATTTCTTTAATGTTCTTGAATTTGATAGTTTGGAGTTGTTGGTTTGAGAGTTTCTTGAAGTTGTATGGTGGAATTTAAGTTTTGGGTTTCTTGAACCAAGCATCGTCTTTATGTTTCTTTGGTCTTGTTTTATGATTATTTTCTTCTTTGATGTATTGACTTCGATGATTACAAGATTTAGCTTTGAGACATTTTTAATTTTGTGTTCTTCTCTTGGAGGTTTTTTAATGACATCCGTTTAACAACTATGAGAGGTACTTTTAAGTGGATGATGTCCTTGGAACATTTGTCTTGTGTGCTATGCCAGATATTACTTTGGTGATTCATCCAAAGTTCCATAACCTAGGTTGATTAAATTTAGCCTGCTCTAACTTGTTGGTTTTGGATTTTTGTGTATGGTGACAACGGGTAATACATGTACGTGTACCGGGGTTGGATTTGACCCTTGGCTCCTTGGAATGTGGATTTTTTGTGATCAATGGACAGTTTTTTCTGTTAATCTTGAGTTGGTTATAATTTGGATCTTTAATATTTTTGTGTATATGTTTCTTGGGTATACTTTGTTTGGGTTGATAGGAGGGACCTAAGTGTGTTACAGACAAATTATATATTATAAGCAGTAACTTAGGCTTTATTGAATGTAATATAGTCTTGTAGGTCTTGTTGTTTGCGCTGAAACCAAGTGGCTTTTGTAGGCAAGCTGGGGCTGATGTTGAATTCATATTGTTTTAGAAGTGCTCGACTGATACGGTGCATTTTCGCAACCTGTTCAGATATTATTATATTTTTTTTTGTTTGGCTATTAGTTCTAGCGGTTTATACAAATGGTAAATTGTGAATAGAATAAAATAAAATGAGTGCCAAACTAGACCTTCTGATTGGTCAATTATATCACGGATGCTATAACTTGCATTAGAACCGCAACTATGTAATTTAATTTTGTTTTATTCTTTATACTTCATCAGCTTTTACGTAACTGCCATTAGATGTTGGTTTCTTAGCGAGATTAATAATTGATACTGATTTTAGGTGCTAGTCATTCTAAAATTATTGATTCTAGGAACCAGCTTGTTGCAAATGATATATGCAGTTCTATGCGTTTTTTCCCTTTCCACATTGCATTAATAAAAATGTTCTTACATAAATGTATAACATGAATCTGCGAACTAGAGTGAGGACCAGCAATGGATATAGATTCTTTAAGAATGAAAGCTGATATTTGGGACGGTGAAATGCTTTATCTGTAGTTTTAAAAATTATAGCTGACATTGCCAATGGTAAAGTGACTAGAATTTAAATTAAATCTAAGAGGTCCTTAGGATGTTATATTTTGTGGAAGTTATCTAGATGGACAAATGCTAATAAATTTCAAATAATAATTGAGAAGGGAAAAGAAAATGCAGCATGGTTCGTTCGAAGATGAAATGTTGGGCAAAGGTTTATGTAGAACTTCATCTATGTTAGAAATTGAAGTTTGCATCAACTCTTTGAGAAGCATAATTTGAGCTATGTAAAGGTGGATTTTTTTTTTTTATTAATTATTTATTTTATATGTATGCTGTTAATAATTTTTAAAGCGACACTTGCTGAGACTATTGCCTCTTGATTTTGCAGATATGTTTCAGGGTATAAAAACCGATTCCAGAATTTTATAAGATATTTACGTGAGATGGGAGATGAGGTACATTCTTTTTATCACTGGAGCTGTATAATTAACAACATTAGCCACAAGTGTTAGACCATGCAAACTATAACCTCTTAGGACCAAATGATTCAAACAATTATGTAGGCTTTATAGGGCTTGATAGCGCTTGAGCTCATCTATATATTACCAATTACAAGCTAAGTTGAACCAGCTTGACATGTTCAAACCCCCAAGTCACAGATTTGTTAATGGCAGAAATTTCGCGATATGATAAACTAACAGATTGGCTGATTGTTCATGGTGTAGGTAATGGTTGTGACAACACATGAAGGAGTTCCCGAGGAGTTTTATGGAGCAAAATTGATCGGATCACGGAGGTTGATATAATTATTTCAAATAAAATGTGACTCAAATTTAATATGTAAAGTATGTTCTTTTTGCTTACCATGCACCACAACCCATCCCATCCCGTGAACAAATTTTTTTTTTTTTTTTTTAAATGAATACCTTCGGCGGTTGATCCAAGAAGAATTGACCTATAGAACTCTTCCGCTACTATAAGAGATGTAACCAACTAGACCGTCCTCTTGGAGATAGTTTATTTCATCTTATGTCCAAAAGAAATGGGAAAAACAAGGTATGAATAAAATTCATGATTGTCCTTTTAAATAGTTGACTGGGCAGGGAGGAGAAACATCAGATTCGTACAATATATTGAGTGCTTTCTATAAGCAAATATAGTTTATGTGGAGTT
This sequence comes from Xanthoceras sorbifolium, assembly GCA_003430845.1. Taxonomy (NCBI): domain Eukaryota; kingdom Viridiplantae; phylum Streptophyta; class Magnoliopsida; order Sapindales; family Sapindaceae; genus Xanthoceras; species Xanthoceras sorbifolium. Next base: position 23,972,814 of record CM010612.1, read on the forward strand.
CACCATAATCACATCACATCACATCAATTATTAAATTCTTAATCGCTATTCAAAATCTTAGTTTCACTTTTGTTTTTATCATTTTTTTTCATTTCATTTCTAGTATAGTTATTTGTCAATCTTTTGGTTTAAAAACTTGATCTTTCCATTTGGTTCTCAAAACATGTTCCCTCCTTTTGCAGCTTCCCCTGCCCTTGGTATCAGAAAGTGCCTCTTTCCCTAGCACTTAGTCCCAGAATAATTTCAGAGGTTGCACGGTTTAAACCTGACATAATTCATGCATCTTCACCTGGAATAATGGTACGCCTGTAATTGCTGATAATTTCTGTTGTGGCAGATTCCTATGGTATCATTCTAAGGATAAGAATAAATAAACAAATATCATCTGGCCCATGCCTGACAGTTGCTAATGTTTTGTAGGTTTTTGGTGCTCTTGCTATTGCAAAACTATTGTGTGTACCAATAGTGATGTCATACCACACTCATGTTCCGGTGTGAGTTTAATTCTTTTTCAATTTTCTTCGAAATTATTTGCATTTAAATTATTACGATCAAATTAGTGGAAGGTTTCCGATTTTATGTGGTACTGTGAAAAAGTTTAGCAATTTTCCAACTCGTTCTTTTGTATGATTTCTTAAAAATATGTGAATTTGGTGCTTCGACTGAATCTGTTTCTTGTTTTAATCTACAGATACATCCCCAGATACACATTTAGTTGGCTGGTGACACCTATGTGGTTGGTTATAAGTATGTATTATTCTTTCTTTCCTCTAAGATCATATTAATGCTTTAGATTTCAGGTTTGGGAGCATTTACTAACCTTTTCTTCTTTCTTTTCAGAATTTCTTCACAGGGCAGCTGATCTTACATTGGTTCCATCAGCTGCAATTGCGAAGGATCTTGAAGCAGCTAGGGTGACTGCAGGTGAATATTAATATCCTTAAGTCTTCATATAAATTGTAACTAAAATGCTGTATCAAACTTGTCCACTGATTTCTGTTTCTCCTTTTAACATTTTTCCTCCAATGTTTTTTTTTTTTTTTTTTGAAATACAAAAGCGACTTCTATTATAGAAGAGAAGTCCTCCAATGATTTGTATATGTTAAATAAATCGCTTAAATCCATGTGAATGCAGCAGTATCCAAAACTAATTTGCTTTTTCGTTATGTTTATATCAGCCAATAAGATCCGTCTTTGGAATAAGGGTGTTGATTCTGAAAGTTTTCACCCACGTTACCGCTCTCATGAAATGAGAATGAGACTAAGGTATGATTCTAATGTGATACTTAGCATCTATTTCTTTCCATTTTGAAGGTATGTCTCGACTCTCTTATCAAGTTATCATATATTTTTTTATTTTAAACAGCAATGGTGAGCCTGAGAGACCGTTGATAGTCCATGTTGGACGACTTGGAGTTGAAAAGAGTTTGGATTTTCTCAAAAGGTAGCACTTATCAGTTGTATATGCTTTAATTGTAGCTAATCCCTTTCTCCAAGTCACTCTTTTCTTTATAATTAGTGAAAGTTGTGATAAGTTTTTGGGTTCATAATGTATTTCATGCTCAGAATATACCATTTACCATGGAGCTTTGTGAGCTCCAACTCATTTATAGTAGATGATTCACATATCAGAATATTTATAAGCATTTCTTTGAAGCTTTTTGAGATTGTATTCAACAGATTTCTTTTTTTTTTTTGGTTATCGTGTTACATCTTCATCCCACAAAACTACACTTAGTTTGCTGGCAATATATTGTCTCCTTTGCTAAATTTGGCTGGAATTTCTTTGTTTAACTATTATTTCTTGAACTCATGAACTCAAGAACTCAATCCTGCTCTAGTCTTTGTAAAATGTGACATGTCAGTGTTTTAAAGCCTCTGACATCTGGAGTACATGGTTAACAGAGTCATGGATAGACTTCCAGAAGCTCGAATTGCTTTTATTGGAGATGGCCCGTACAGGTAATCTATTCTGATATGCACAGCCACTTAATTTTTTTTAATTTGTTGTCGGCCATTAGCTTTTTAATTAGATATGACTATACAGACTTGTCACTCTCAGAGATGCAAAAGGGTGTGTTGAATGCTCAAACTCACTCTTATCATTCCAAGATATCATTTTGCAAACTGAGAACGATGAAAAATTGATCTTAATCTTACCAGGGCAAGGGATTTCACACGAAACTAGATGTTTCCTTGTCACATTCTTATCTGATTACTGTTTAGATGATGGAAGCCTTCTATATACTAAATGGAAGTATTTGTGAAAATCACCAGCACCTTAATTTAGAAATCATGGCTTCTTTGTTCACAGGGAGGAATTGGAAAAGATGTTTACCGGCATGCCAGCAGTGTTTACGGGGATGTTACAAGGTGAAGAACTATCTCAGGCATATGCCAGTGGGGATGTTTTCGTGATGCCTTCAGAATCCGAAACACTCGGGCTAGTTGTTTTGGAGGCCATGTCTTCAGGGATTCCTGTTGTGGCAGCTCAGGCAGGTGGAATACCTGATATAATTCCTGCGGATCAGGATGGTAAAACTGGCTATCTCTACAATCCCGGTGATCTCGATGACTGCTTGAGCAAATTGGAACCTCTATTGCACAACCACGAATTGAGAGAAACTATCGGTAAAGCTGCACGTCAGGAAATGGAGAAGTATGATTGGAAGGCAGCCACTAAAAAGATACGCAACGAACAGTATAATGCTGCCATTTGGTTCTGGCGTAAGAAGAGAGCAGAACTGCTGAGACCTCTACACTGGCTGACAAAACTATTTTGCCCATCAGCTGAAGTTAATTACAGTTGATGAAGAAGGCAGAAGCTTCTCAGGGATCAGTAGGCATGTGGTTAACAGATTGTGGGCTCAAAAGAGAGAGCTCTTTCAAAGTGTATGTATGATTGGTTAGTTGTGATATATCAATTTCTTGTATATTTTGGTCCATAGAACATGGCTGCATTGCCGGATAAAAAAATTCATTGATTTGAATGTCAATTTGGTTTGATCTAAACATGGTAGGTAGTGTTTATTGAAATAATTCTTCATGTGGGACATGTCTATTGAAAGTACCAAACAATCTTTTTAACGTTGGATTTTTTTTTTTTTTGAAAAGATTTATTATTATATAAATGGAACCTCTTTAAACCGTGATGTTGGTGAAATTTGATACCAAAAGTTGAGAAATCTTATCAACTAAATTAGTAATTTAGAGCATTTTCAATGTAAATATATATTTTTGAGTATCTAAATAGTGTCACATCAGCATTTTTAAATAATATGGATTTATCTTGTCAAAAAAATTATAGAAAATACATATTCACTTCTCCAATGTGAATATTTAAATAGTAATTTTAAATCAATCACCACAAGTCATTTATTACATTCTCTCTGCATTCAATATGATAATTAAATACATTGACAAAATGCTAAAATTTTATTAGTGGGAAAAGTTAAAAATCTTAGTCAGCGGATATCTACAATTAGAAACTCTATTTGATATTCTTTAACTTTTTTTTTGCCACATTATATCAATATTAAAGTTAGATAATTATATTGGATAATGTTTTATTAACTTTTTTAATATAGATCTTATGTGGCACTTAATTTTCTCCAAATATATAATAGCATTAAAGATGCTCTTAAATCACACTTCTATAGTGTCAGTAATTTTAATCAATTCCGATTACTTCTCAAGAGCTAACGAATAAGTTATAGATGAAAATCTTACCTTTTCTCTTTCATTGACAGCGTTTTACGTGTTCCTCTTGTCATCTCTCTATGTTTTCAGCACTTGTCCAATTCCGTTTGAGACGACATTTTAACTGTTCACCTCGGAAGCAAAGTTCTGTGGTATTGGCAAAGTTATGGTGTAGCAAACGCTACTTATCTCATCGTATGTGTAAACCACGTGTCAATGCTTTATTGGCCCAAGGGAAGGCTTGTATCAACAATACCTACAATTAAACGAATTGGAAGTTGGAGTATTCTGAGTAGGTACACAATTTGAATCTACAATTTTAATGGAATAAATGTAAATCAACCTCATATCTTCATTGAATAAAATATCAATCAATTGTTGTCTAGGTCATTTATTATTTACATTTGACATTAATTTGATTAATATAAGAAAAAGGGCAAATGGCTTATAAAATCTCATATCGTCTAAAAATTGCTATAAAATCCCAAGGAGTGAGGAGAAAGAGATGGGCAAAATCGTGATCAGTCATTATCTAGATTCAGTAATTTGAATATTTGGTTGCTATGTGGTGACATTAACAGAGAAATTTGCAATAATGTCGTTAAGGATGCATGGTTGCTTGAGGTCACTCCAATAATTTCTATATAATAGCCTATTGGACAAATGAATAATCATAATTTATCTCATCATCACACATCATCTTAATTCTCAATAATAATTCAAAAAGATTAATTCGCTCTAATATTTGTATATGACACATTTTAATTTTTTTCATAAAAGAAATTTACTTTTTAAAAAAATTGTTCATTTATGATAATATATCTTTAGAGGATTTTTTTTATTTTTTTTTGAAAACTTTATTTAAATAAACTTTTTAGTTGCATATCAATATTCTTGGAAAATAATTCTTCCACGGTTAATCGGGATTATTTTAACAAATTTGTCCTAGCATCGTGTAAAATTTGTTGATTTCCCAATTAACAATTACTTTTGCTCCAAATTGTTGATCCTCATATATTCCATAAAACCCATAAATCACAACAATTTGTACCCATTTTCTATTTTTTTTCAAAATAAAACCACATGAAAATTACACACACAACCCTCCATTTGTTTTCTTTTCTTTTCAGATACCAAATTATCCATTTTTTTTTTTTTTTATTGCTTTCGTTAAAAAATCACGATACGTACTGCATGAACTCGAAATCATCCTCTAGAGCGGTCATGGTCTCTGGCGCCAGTACAACCTCAAGATCAACACTCCCGTTTCCTTCTCTTCCAGGAAAAGCCGAGATCTTACCGTCAAATTTGTTGGCCCTACCACTTCTCACAGCCACCGGCCGCCCCCACCCGAAATCGTTGTTGTACATCGGGAATCTCGGCGAGCTTCCCATCGTGATCGACGCGCCGTCGAAGTTCCCCAGCGGGAAAAGCCTGGGCTCGCTCTCCCAGTCTGCCACGCCGTGCCGCACCGTGGCATCCCCGTGCGCGACCACGTTCCTGTGCAACAGGCTGGCTCCCCACGACAGGTCCCGCGAGAGGAGTTCCTCGGCGGTCGCGACCGTCGGGATGCTCTGTATTGCGTTCCCGAAGTAGTACGGGTCGAGCCGGGGCTCCAGCCTGTGGCGGCAGTTCACCGCCATGCGAAACGTAGTCGGCTTTGTCGGCTCCAGGTTCCTCGCGCGTGTCACGCACCGCCAGAGCTGGGCGCACAGCGACTGGAAGGACGAAATCTCCCCCGTCCGATTCGAATTATTCTTAAACAGACTTTCTAACACGGCCGTTAAGTCTCCGTTAACGATTTTCCAACTGTCATTACTTTGCTTCCCCAAAATCTCGGGATTCAGTTTACTTTTCAAAATCCCGTTATTAGCCCTGAATTTCATCTTCAAAATCGCTTCTCTACTGAAATGAAAAATCCTCTCCCGCAGGGGCTCGTCGCCGGAGAACGTCACCCGCGGGCCGCCGGCGGGGAATTTAAGGACGGCAGGAGAGTCGAACACGGTGTCGCGGGAGAAATCCGGAGATTTCGAGATTTTCTTCGCTCCTTTACAAATTTCAGCGAATGTATTGAAGAAGTGCCAGAACGACGTACCATCCGTGACGGCGTGATTCACCGAGCATCCGATGAAGACGCCGTCGGCGAGCACGGTGACCTGGACGGCAGCTAGGGGCCTGGAGTGGCCGGCGTAGCTGAGCGTCCTGTCAAAGGTAAAGAACTCTTTGAAACAGTCGGAGACGTCTTGGAGAGGCGGGATAATGTCGTGGATGGTCAAGTGATTAGCCCTGGCTTCGATGAAGTCGATGCCGGCGTCGTTGCAGAGGATGATGACGTGGCCGTCGGGTTCTGTGTGGAGGCGGCCGGCGAGGGCGGGGAAGTGGGAAAGGGTAGCGGAGAGAGAGTGTTTGAGGAGGGAAAGGAGGTCAGAGATGGAGGAGGGAGGTTGTGTCAGAAGAATACCCTTTTGAATGTATTGACAGGAGAGCATGGGGAGGTCCGAAACGGAGAGTTTCAGAGATTTTATGTTGGATTTCTGCTCTGGGTACACTGTGCATTTCGACATGATTGTTGTCCCAGAAGAAGGCATTTTTTTTTTTTTATTTTCTTCTTCAACAATGACCAAGCTGTTTGCGTTTTGCGTGTGTGTGGAGTTGTGGGTGTGGAGGGGTTTATATAAGGAGAGGAGGAGGTCTGATTCATGAACTTGACATGGCGTGGTTGTTGTTGGTACAGTATTTTCTCTCTCTTTCTCTCTCTCTCGCAATATCCATTTCTTTTATTTATTTTATACCTCCTATTAACATGTGTCCTTTAACCGATATAAATGTAAATTTTAGTTCCTCTAATTTTAAAATTATATCTGTATATATTAAGTTTTATTTATATATAATTTTTTTTTTTTTAATGAATGGAGTTGAGCGAGGAAAGAGAGAAAGTGAGTGACTAGTCAGCGATTGACTGTTGAAGAGTAAGAAGTAGGAAGACGCTGTGGTTTGTAGGACAGGTGACACATGTCCAAAAATTAATTTTGGAATTTGGGCTATACTGTTACTTTGAACAATAATTGAACAGTAGCATTATTTTTCTTGGCATTCTTCAAATCGCCCCGCGCCCCGTAACTCATTCCTCCCTCGTTATGATGAAAAATTTGTAATGATAACCATAAAGATGCAAGGCATCATATATATATATATATATATATATATATATATATATATATATATATATATTTTTTTTTTTTTTTCTAAATACTATTTGATATTAAGAGCATCTCTAATATAAATATGTATTTTTAAATATCTAAATAGTGTCATATCAGTATTTCTGAATAATATGGATCTATCTTGTAAAAAAAATTATAGAAATGCATATTCACTTTTCCAATGTGAATATCTAAATAGTAATTTTAAACCAATCACCACAAATTATTTGTTACATTATCTCTCAATTCAATATAATAATTAAATGCATTGACAAAATACTAAAATTTTATTGGTGGGAAAAGTTAGAAATCCTAGTCAGCATATCAAGAAGAATATCTACAATTAGAAACTCTAGTTGATATTCTCTAACTTTTTTTTGCCACATTATATCAATATTAAAATTAGATAATTGTATTGGAGAATGTTTTCTTAATTTTTTCAATATATATCCTATGTGACACTTAATTTTCTCCAAATACATAATAGCATTGGAGATACTCTAACACCATTTTAATAAAGTTTATAGAAATAATATATATTTAGACGAAAATCTCATTATACCTTTCATTAAATTAATTTGTACTTTTATATTTAGTAGTGCATGGAGGAAGGAAGAATAGTTCACAGAGGATTTTACCCGGTACTTAAACTCTAACATAAAATTCAATCTATTTTAACAAAATATTCGAAACCAAAAATCAATCTACTATATTCAAACCCAAATACATACAAAATAAATCCATGAAATTATATTTTACAGTAGTGGTCGAGCTTATTTTCTCTCTTTCATGCCGATGATGGCGTCGAACTTCTCCCTCTTTATGGTATAGCTTCTCTCTTCTCTTCTCTTTTTTTCAAGGTCGACCTTCTCTTTCTCGTCTTTTTCTTTCTTCTCTTTCTATCTTCTTTTCTTTTCTCTTTATCTTTTTTTCTCTTTAACTTCTATTTTGTCTGATGATAAAAGCGATATTTTTTTTTCTCAAAACACTTTTTAGGTGCTATTTATATTAAAATTAATAAAATGGTACTAATATCACAAAAAAAGTCAATATAGGTGTTATTTCTTGTCATTTTCTCATCTTCTCAAATTCACACCCACTTTTTATATCCAAACTGAGAGTCATCTGAATATCAAAACTCATTAAAACCTCTTTAAAAGGAAATTTGTTAAATGATAAATGTTTTTTCCTTCACCGAGAATATATACTTAATCTACTCGAGTATGTAATGTACCAAATAATCAATGAAATTATTGATGTCTGAATTTTGATTCACTTTGATGACAACGAAAGAGATTATCCGCAACCATAAAGAGAAAATATGGTCATAAATGGCACCAACATTGTTGATGGCGTGACCTTTACGATGCTCAAATCGGAAAACTATATCTGTTATAAGAAAAATATTATTTGAGAATAAAAATGACATAATAATAAAAATCCTCATTTTCTCACCGGATAGACCTTTATTTATGAAAATGACATAATGAAATATTATTCAAGTTGGATAGTTCTTCTAGACACTTTTCATCAAGTTGTGTTAGAGAAAAAGGGTATTTTGGTACTTTTATATTCAAATAATTTTTAGGTTTTTTATTTTAATTTTAGAGAAGTGTTTTTGTAATTTTAAGATTTTTTTTCGTAATTATATAAAGACCTTTTTTATATAATATTTCAATTTATTTTGTTTTTTTGTAAATTTCAAGGAAATATGGTCAATTTAGTTTACAAGTATAGGGGTGTAATAGTTTTTCTCAACAAAAGTAAAAAACAAATATTAAGAGTAACAGTTTAGAGGGACTAGTTTGATACAAAGTGAAACAAAAAGGACTATTTTGACAGTAAATAAAACAATAAAAACAAAATTACCTAATCCTTCGATCCCTATATAGGATATGAGGAAAATAAATAGAAAATATAAATATATATATTGACGTCGCGTAGAATTCTTAATGAGCAAAGCATTGACTGTGTGTTATCTCTTTCTCTATGATGCTTCCAAAACTTCATGTGACATGAAAACACCCGCCCGCTAGCTAGTTTATGTTGGCGGGCGCTTTCTCAGTAATTAGCTTCTTCCCAGAAAAGCTGATTTTAAATCATGATCGTTTTAATGATTGTCATGTAGGGTAAAAGTTTTTTTTTCTCAGCCACCCAGGCACCCACCACTTTCCATTGTGTTTCCTGCTTTGACCAATATTAATTAGCAAAAGTGATAGATAAATTGTCATTTTAAACGTGGAATCGATGAGACGATGACCACTACATCATTGTCCATCAACAGTACACATATTCATTAAACAATGCTTACCTCCTTTGAGGTAGTTATGATAAATTACAAACGGAATTAATTTAAAAATTAATTGATAAAGATTTTTTTTTTTAGGCTTGATTAATTACAGACGAAGCCAACTTTTAACTAACTCTTCAGTTTTTTAATAAATAACTCCCCTGATCAACTGTTATATTTGATTAAATTTTGTTAGGGGTAAAAGAGGTGTTTGTAAATAAACAATAAAATTAACTTCAATTGTAGTTGGCAAAAACTCAAAAAGTTCCATGCAATTAGCTATTCTTATTTTTAGGGTTAGAAATCATTGGGAAGATTCCTTGCACTTCAATTAATCATTTTTTTTTGTTGTTTCTATGTACCTGCCTTAATTATTAATATTCCAAAAATTATGGGTTCGCAGAAACAGCTTTAATTTAACATTAATTTTTTAGCAGAATCATCTTTAAATATATATTCTTCTCTAATGGTAGGGTATGGCTTAGACCCTAAACATAGAGAACCTAATTCATTATATCTTTGAATGAAAATAATTCTAAAGTTTCCTTTTTTGAAAAGAAAAAAAAAATGTCCCCATTTTATCTAATCCAATTGTTGTCCCAGCTAGACCTGGATGTTTATGGGAAAAAAAAAAAACAATAAACATGATAATCAATGTCGATTGATGAATTCTTACATCAACAAATTAATATAAGCATTTATATTATCAGTTTTCCAAAGAGAAAAAAAAAACAGCAAACTCTAGGTCATGATCATGGATTCTTACTACAAGGAATAGTACTAGTTTCACCTTCATTAAACTACACAATATCATTTGACTAATAGGGCCAGCCACTTTTTTAGACTTGTCTATCTAGAAGAGCCAAAATAGCTAGAGCTAGCAAGAAATATTGCAAATGAATTAGCATTCACATGTTCTCAGTCTCAGACAAATAGTTAATTGGAATTAGGTAAATGAGTAGTAAAATAATGATATATAAAAGTTTCATGCATGAACCCTTATTAGATTTTAAAAGGATGTTGATTGATGTTGCTCACAACTTGAATGTAATATAAATCAACGCCAATTTTACTTGGTGATCTACTTCTTTAGACTGGGATTCTACTTCTTTAGAAAATTTCGTATAATTACTTATAATTAACTTGTTCAAAATTTGCAAAAAAGGACAACTTATCGTTCAAGGATGATGTGCTATACTAAACTCAGTTCTTTGTATAGGTTAATTGATGGAATAGACGATATCTAGTTGCTGTCACTGCTAGCTACCATCCGTTGCACGGAATTGAAACATTTGGCCTTTTTAGGGTTAATGAAATCTTAAAATCAATGTAAAATCTTTTTGGTTTTTGTCCTTTACTAGATTTTTTTTTGACCCCACATTCTACTATCAGGAGAAGTAATTACTCATTGAGAACCACATTTACTGATAAATGTGTATGGTAAAATTTAGAACCTTACTATATATCTGAAATGAAAGGTATATATCATTCAGTTAAGATTCAAGAGCGGATGTTTGTACAATATAGAAAGTTTTTTTTTTTACCTAAAATTTGTTTTTTCTCAATTTAAAGAATATTCTCATATTTGTTTTGTAATATTTATAATAAGTTGAAATATGTGAAAAATAATTTTAGAAACAAAATAAAGACTTGAATACAATATTCGTTTTAAAAATCATAGAATGATTGTTTTCTTTGAAAAGTACCATTTATGAAAACGCACTCTCAAGAATCAAGATACTATTACAAAAAGATGCATGCCACACACTTTGACAAAGACTTTGATATATACTAATATGACCGCATGATTAACACACGTTTTGGTTGTTAAATCTTTGGTGTTTATCCAAAAACAAAGTAAAAACCCAACAAAAATTTTTCTATCTAACTTCCACAGCAGATATCATATCATAGTATAACTAGTTTCTTACCATCTATCAAACTGATAACATATATAAAATCATCACGTTACGTCTCACAATTTTTAATATTGGATGAAAACGGTATAACATTTTCCATCATCAAGTAATATCAATGCTCAACCCTAAATTTTACCTAAGATTTTTTTCGTTTAAAATTATGTGATAAATGATACGTTGTTTGAGATGAAAATTTCAGAAAAAAAAAAAAAAAAACTAGGGCTACTATAGATGCTTCAATCACTAGCTTGGAAAATACTATATATTCACCGGCCTAGCTAGCAACTTTAGAGATCATCAGTGGCCGGTATGTGTTTATTGCATGATTTTTTAGTGCCAAATAGGTGAAAAAAATACAAGTCAAATGCAAGTCGTCGTCTTACGCATTCATGCATCTATACAAGGACCAATTAACTGTTAACGAGGTTTTTCAAAAAGCATGACTAGAACCTACCAAATAGGGTCCACCCATATATATATATATATAGGGTTGTATAGCATATATACCTCTAAATCATATTCTTTTGATTAGATTAATCATGCACTGATAGTTGATTATTTTAAGAGACATTAGTTATGCTCTTGTCTCTTCAAGTTGTGTGAATTCATTTTCCATGTGATAAAGACCCGCCAGTAGCAGTACTATAGGGTGTCATCTCCCAGTTCAATAGGCCAAAGAAATGTGATTCAACAGTTATCAAATTCATGAATTTTGAGTTTTTCCATATGATCCATTGAATTTAATTAAGTGAACGTCGGTACATATATCAAAATCAAACATACATATAATTTAACGGTAGAAAATTTTTCCTTCAAGAATATCTTCTTATTTCTTAAAAAACAGGTCAAGTTTACCTTACTGAATTACTGTTAGTCTGTATTTTAAAATAATACAAACCGACTAAATTAAAGAATGTTATGTTGATTAAACTACTAGTTAGTCCACTATATTAGTGTTAATTTTCATGAAATTTGTTGGTTTAATTTATATTGTCTTCAAATCATGTTTAATGCCTTGATGGTTTTCAAAATATTAATTGTTCTTTACATTACTTCAAATCATGTTTATTGCATGATTTTTTAGTGCCAAATAGGTGAAAAAAATACAAGTCAAATGCAAGTCGTCGTCTTACGCATTCATGCATCTATACAAGGACCAATTAACTATTAACGAGGTTTTTCAAAAAGCATGACTAGAACCTACCAAATAGGGTCCACCCATATATATATATATATATATATATATATATATATATATATATATATATATATATATGGTTGTATAGCATATATACCTCTAAATCATATTCTTCTGATTAGATTAATCATGCACTGATAGTTGATTATTTTAAGAGACATTAGTTATGCTCTTGTCTCTTCAAGTTGTGTGAATTCATTTTCCATGTGATAAAGACCCGCCAGTAGCAGTACTATAGGGTGTCATCTCCCAGTTCAATAGGCCAAAGAAATGTGATTCAACAGTTATCAAATTCATGAATTTTGAGTTTTTCCATATGATCCATTGAATTTAATTAAGCGAACGTCGGTACATATATCAAAATCAAACATACATATAATTTAACGGTAGAAAATTTTTCCTTCAAGAATATCTTCTTATTTCTTAAAAAACAGGTCAAGTTTACTTTACTGAATTACCGTTAGTCTGTATTTTAAAATAATACAAACCGACTAAATTAAAGAATGTTATGTTGATTAAACTGCTAGTTATTCCACTATATTAGTGTTAATTTTCATGAAATTTGTTGGTTTAATTTATATTGTCTTCAAATCATGTTTAATGCCTTGATGGTTTTCAAAATATTAATTGTTCTTTACATTACTTTAAAATATAAATTTATTTTTTTAATGTTTTAAGAACAATTTCACAAATTATTATCAGCCACTCAAGAATTAAAAATTCTCATATTAGACTATTTGTGAATTCCCTCTCTACTAAGTGGGTCCTAGACCAAAAAAGTAAAAAAGGGGTGAACTAATACCATGAAATAATTAATTAAGAACAAATTTCAATTAAGATTCTATGTTCAGATATTTCTTTTGAGAAAAAAAAAGAAAAGAAGAGGATGCCACATTTTTTCAAAAAGTAGAGATTAATACAATAATTAATGAAAAATTAAACATTATCCCAACATAATTAATATTCTTTTAATATCCTCTCATCAACATATAAAGGGCTCGGAGGATTTTCTATTATCCAACTGGCCTGAAGAAATGGAAACAAAAGACAATGCCAAGAAAAGCTAAATTGCTTTTAACAACAAAATCATATATGTTATGTTTTGGTTAATTATATTATGCTTTTTTGACAATTAATAATAATTAAATATACCCACTAATCCTGGTCTATGTGGTTTTATCGTATTGGTAATGACAACTTAATTATATATTAATGGAAAGCTAATAATTGTTTGTCGACCATGGTGCATGTATGTAATAATTTTTATTTTTATTTTCAGCAGGTATAATTTCAGAATCTGCTAGCTGGACCATTGCCTAGATACTGATAGTTATCAATTTAGAGCTTTATATATGCATTTTTTTTTTTAATAAAGTTGTTAAGTTCTTGTTTTATATATATACATATATACATATATATATATATATATGTATATATATAGACTAAGAGTTCATTTATTCTTTTATCTGAAGGCTGAGGTCCAATTTAGTAGAGTTTTAATTTTTCTAAAAGCAGCTGTAATTATATGTTTGAAAAAAAGTTATTGAGTATTTGGTAAACTATATGGTTGAACTATTGTGTAATTATAAAATAATCAAAGTAAAATTAATTTATTTAATTTGTTTATTTATTCTTTTATCTGAAGGCTGAGGTCCAATTTAGTAGAGTTTTAATTTTTCTAAAAGCAGCTGTAATTATATGTTTGAAAAAAAGTTATTGAGTATTTGGTAAACTATATGGTTGAACTATTGTGTAATTATAAAATAATCAAAGTAAAATTAATTTATTTAATTTGTTTATTTATTCTTTTATCTGAAGGCTGAGGTCCAATTTAGTAGAGTTTTAATTTTTCTAAAAGCAGCTGTAATTATATGTTTGAAAAAAAGTTATTGAGTATTTGGTAAACTATATGGTTGAACTATTGTGTAATTATAAAATAATGAAAGTAAAATTAATTTATTTAATTTGTTTATAAAATTTTTATATATATACATTAAGTATATTTAAATATTTTTACTTTAATTCTAATATAAAAATAGACTTAATTAAATTTATTAATTATTTTCTAATATTACTTATAAAAATAATTTTTAGATAATAAAATAGATACTAATAACTTTTTTAATTATTTTTTTCAAATCTTGAAGGTTAAAAAAATTGGTTTTTTTTAATTTTTATTTTTTTATTTTTTTGGTATGAAAATATTGAAGATAAAAAATATTGATTATATTTAATTAATTATTAATTATTATTTTCTAATTTGTAATGTTTAAGATTATGTTTTTTTTTTTCAATTTTAATATAAGATGAAGGATAATTTGGTTCAGAAAAAATTTCATTAAAAGTTATGATCAACGTCTCACTTAAACTATAAGCTAAAGTATGGATTGGATCACTTTTAATTTTTTAACTGTAGCTTTTGCCAAATTATCCTACAAGCCACTTCCAGTAGATTTACAAAACAACTTTTGGAACCTAACTTATTGAAAAAGCTAAAAACACTTTTAAAAAAAACTGTCCCAAACAAGCCCTGAATATGTCTGAATTTTTCTAAATACTAAACAATACTGAAATCTGAAACCTAAGTGACATTATTGATTAAAAATTGTTGATTATTTTTTTTTAAGACAGAAACATATAAAATTAAAAATATATTAATATAACAATGTTAGTTATGAGAGAAAATATTCTAATTATAATAAAATGACTAATTGTTAAGTGATAAGTGGAAATTTCTAACCTTTTATTTTAAGTTAGTTTTTAGTATATTTTAGTTGTTTGACCACTTTAAAAAATAAATAAAAATAATTTAATGTATCTAATTCAGAACCGTTAAGTATTAAGTGGAAAAAAAAATACCTAACTATTGATTTTTATTCTCTATTAATTTTTTAAGTACATATATAATTTTGAATGGCGCTGATTTAATTCCTGGGTAGTTTGATCATAACAATCACCAAGTGGAATTAATTGTTTATATATGCAAATGCACATTATATATGTGTGTGTATATGCTCCACATAGGACACACATATGCTCCACATAGGACCACAGTTAGTTAGTTCCTTTTTGACCTAAGATTCAAAAATATCATGTTTCACTTTTTCAAAAGATTTGAAAGATATATAAAGTAGTATGGTTTGGAATTTTCTTTTCAGTGTACACCTACGCATTATAAAATTCTTTAAAATTTGAATTAATCTTAATAGTTAAATAGTAAAATCTTGAAACTTTATCTTATGTTTTATAAAAAATAAAGTAGATCGATCTCAACTGTTTACTACATTCAACGGTTAAGAATTCAAGTTGTATATATATATAAAAGAATTTCTACATATAATAAACTTAATTGGAAACTAGGATTGATTTAAACCTTGTATGATGGATGCTGGATAGATACCAATAATTTGGAAATTTGGAATAAAGCTGTTGATACAAAGTAGGGAAAGGTGAGAGAGAGAATATATACAGTTAAATCAAACGTGATGGGCATATGGATTGAGATGGTGAGGATACAGTACTTCCTTTTAACTTTCAATTCAATTGCGAACAGTGGACTGGACTGTGGGGGCAGGAGGAGTTAATGATTTTTTTTTTTTTTAAATTTCCAGAATGCATTGAGCATAGACACGAATTCAAACCACAGCCATGCATATATAGATATAGATAGTCAGTCAGTCAGGTTCAATGGCTCTAAACCAAGTATGAAAAAGTTGACAACAATTAATTCATCATTTTTTTTTTCCATTTTGGTGACTCCTATGACCTATCATACATGCAACCATGCTCTCATCTCTCTCTCGCTGTCTCTCTCTCTCCATATCATCCATTGACAAGCTGGCTACATGTGCCCTAGCTTCCCCATTATTAGTATCCTGAGCTGGATATGTACTAGTCAGTTCATCAGTTTAGTAAGTTTTTTATAACTTTTCTTTTCTTTGTTATGTAAAAAAATTCTGGGATCGAGTTAAGTTTAGTAGCTAAAGGATTTTTAGAGAGTTTAATTAATTTATATTTGATCATTAGGAGACATGAAGAATCACCATTAGTACATGGTCAAGCTCTAATTTATTATTTATATTAATTTGTGGAAGACGGAGAATAAATTTATTGTGATTAAAGATTATTATAAAATATCAGTGCATCATCGGAATAACTTGTTGAACTCAAACCTAACCCTAAATTTAAAGGATAGTTTTATTTTAAACATCAAACACAAATATAAATTTACTGAAGAGCAAAAGCTAATTAGAAGCAGCATTTAGGCAAAAAATTTGATATCATGATCATATGGCTCGAAAATTGGCCACGTTTTCAAACCATTCTCAGGCAAACAAAAAATTGATCGATCATATCCCCTTTAAAAATCTCGTCTGGCAGTTTTGGTTTAAACGCATGTGTAAGAAAACAAGGTTGATCCAACACTTTTGTCCTTGGAGTTTCTAATGTCCCTAGCTAGATATAATTAAACTAGTGGCCTATAGCTAGTTAGATCTTATTAATTGGACATATTGGAGAAATCCGACAACCCCAGATGGGAAATTATAGGAAAACTACACATCCATGTCAAGTTTTTGTCTTTTGATTTTGTCCTAGAAGACAATATAGAGTTTTTTGTCCTCTTGCCATCTCCACTATGTGCCAATCGCACATCATCTGGATAAGGTCCGTTTTATCTACCCCAAACTTTATTTTCACGACTAGATCATCAAAGTACAATTTTTCCATGATGATTCTTTTCAAAAAAAAAAAAAAAAAAAAATTTCCATGATGATTTATTGTTGATCATAAAATATAATATATAATATATTTTTGGTCTATCTAAGCGTGCTAGTTTCATGCCAACATATATAATAAGCTTTTTTATTTTTTTATTTTTTTAATATGATATCAATTAAATCATGAGTCTATCGAAATAGCGCTACATGTTTGGTCCGAAATGATAAATTCCATTATAAGGGAAAATCTCCCCGCACTTTATAATTTAATAAAAAAATAAAATTTAAACCTCTATCACAGAAGTAAAGGAAAAAGTGATCAACCATTTTCCTTTCTTACTAGTAGATATATTGTATTATATATATATATGATATATATTAGTACTGTATGGTACTATTGTGTCCTTCAAAACTAAAAAAAATATTCAAAGTTTTGCAACTCTTTAGTATTAGCCTTGGCCACATTAATAGATTGGCCGCAGAAAATCTAAAAATGTAATTTATTTAAGAGTGAGACATTAAGGGTGCATTTTGGTGTACGAGATTAGATTGAATTATTTTTATGAGATAAAATATGTTTGGATTGGATTGAACTAATTAGTATTGTGATGTGTTTAGTGTAGTATGGATGAACTAAAAATAGTATTGTCCTTTATTCGGTGTACAATAAGATTGGATAAAATTAGATTTGATTAAATTAATTTCATATAAAATAAATTTATTTTTAAATATTATATAATTAAATTAAAATTAATTAAATTAAATCTAAATTAAATATAAATATTTTAAAAATTAAATATATTTATATAAATATATTAAAATTAATTATAAATAAAATATATTGTAGTAATTAATTAAATATAAAAAATTTTAAAAAATATAAAAATATCAAAATATCAAATCTCGTATTTTATTTGATTTAATATGAAATTGAATAAAATATACTTATATTTTATAGTTATATGATGTGAGGTTAATAAGTATATACTTATATAAAAATTAATTTTTTAAAAAAAATTAAAAGATTTAAATTAAATTTGATTAAAAAAATTACTTTTTAAAAAAATAAATATTTAAATATTATAAATAATATTTATTTTTTATTGATATTAAAAAATTTATTATTAATAATAATATATTTTTTATATTTTATATAAATTTAATATTAAAAAAGTAAAAAAAAAAGAAAAAAAGAAAGCTTTCAAATACAATAGTCCGTCTAAATCGGACTATTTTTTACGTGGAATTAAAAAAATTTAATTACATACATATAATAAATAAAGAATTGAACTTAAAAATAGTTCAACCTTTTACAATCCCATAAAATAAATGGGCCATAACAGTTTTTAAAAACCTCAATTCCATTGATTTGACAGCTGATCAACTACTAATTAAAAATTTAACTAATCGAGCAAATATCCATAATATATATATATATAGACACACGCACACGGGGAAAGTTATTAGAGACACTGACACACAATATGAGAGCATATAATTACTTGGAAGATATGCATGAAATCGAAACATATAAAAAAAAATTCCAAACAAACAAAGATTTTTTTGTTGCCAAAGAGCACACGTATGTAAACAAAGAGATTAGGATCTTAATTAAAGTAGACTTT
Organism: Xanthoceras sorbifolium; assembly: GCA_003430845.1. Lineage (NCBI taxonomy): Eukaryota > Viridiplantae > Streptophyta > Magnoliopsida > Sapindales > Sapindaceae > Xanthoceras > Xanthoceras sorbifolium. The sequence continues at coordinate 23,991,466 of CM010612.1, forward strand.
ATTAATTATCTTTTGTTTTTTATTATGTGGTCAAAGTTTATATAGCATAATGTAGACCAAAAAAAATGACAGTAGAACTGGATTTTTCTTAATAATAATAATTAATAGACACATCACCACCTCTTATGATAATCTTCTTGCAAGTACTGCTAAAAAAAAAATAAGCATGTACATTGCATGTGGGATTTAAGGACAAAAAAACATAATTTTCCGTCTGCTTCATCAACTATTCGTTGTGTCATAGTCATTAATCTATAATTTTTGGTCACTTCAAATTTGCTTAAAATAATAATTATTATAATTACTTAGGTACTTATCTGTGTGCTTACTGATCACTGTGTACATTATTCAAAATTTAATTCAAACTTCTCCAAAAGATGATATAAGCCATAGAAATGTATGCTTTTATTAAAAAAATTAAGTAGAAATTACACATGTGATGAAAAACTCATACACTCACAAAAGAGAGAAAGTATTAAAAAACTGTTTTATTTCACTTAATAATAAACAATGAACTGAAGTCGCTGATGTAATCACAATGATAAATACTAATAACCCAATAAATCTAATCACATCTGATAATGGTAAAACTAAATGACCGATAAATATAATGAAATAAATCAAGCTAATCACTTGACTTAATCCTACAAAAATCTTGGATTTGTACGAAGCTTTTCGATCTTACTTTTTACGATGTTTGAGATTGATAATCAACACAATAAAAAAATAAATACAGACGTGTCGATCTAAGATTATTAAAAGTTTAAAAGAGCATGTATCAATGGATTTTGAGATGCATATGATCAAGTTGAAATTGTAGAATTATCCTTTGAAGAAGAGGCGTTTTATGTTCAATTTCTTTAGTCTGAGATAAAAAGGACAAGTGTTTCCTCGTTGTTTCTTTCTGTTTAATTTTGCATGCTCATTGCATTTCGGTTTTGGATGTTTTTGTCTTCACGAAGCTTCACATATTTGAAGCTACAATTTCAGTGAATCCAAATTCAAACACACATGTGGACTAATCATGTTATATAGTGACACTAGCACCCCACTAACCATTTTAATAAACCCCACCCCACTCCAAATAAACAAGTCAATGCCATCTGGGTTTGTAAAATGACCCAGCCAATTCGGTTCGAATAAAACGATTTTGTCTTGGTGTGAATGGGTTTGGCTATTTGTGTTTTTTTTTTTTTTTTTTTTAATTTAACAGCAATGAGCTGTGGATTTATTAGAATCAATGGAGACTAAATATTATATGCATAGCTTGTATATTTATTTTTATAATAGGAGAAAATTCTATATTCATACTAAGAGAGAATGTATCATCGTTTTAAACCCAAAAACAACCATAAGATTTTGCATAAAAATGTCCTTATAATGTTTCGGTTATTTTGGTTACCAACGAATTCAATCGAACCTGAGTTTTTCTCGAATCATTGTCAACAGTGGTGAAGCCAAAGGGTCCACAAGAACCATGGCTCCTTTTAACTTTAAATTTTTTTTAAATTTCTAATTTTTCATTTTGGTCCCTGTAAAATATTTTATTTATATATTATGATCCCTCAAAATAAAAAATGGTGTCTCTACCCTTATTAACATCCACGTAAAGTGGAGAGTTCGATGCAAACTCCAACTCCATGGATTCGCAGAACCAAACCACTTCTATGAAAAGAGTGGCTCGTAAGCAACTCCATGGTTTGTCATTCTTAAACAGTGGTCTGTGAGACCCGAATGGACTCTAAGTGACCCCAAGTTTTTCTCCAATTATTTTTGGAGCAAACTTCAACTGCATGGATTCGTAGAGCCAAACTCGATCAAGACGCCAGAAAATTACTCATTGTTATAAAATCTCTCAGTTTCTCTGTCAAAATTTTGAATTGATGTTGAATTTCTTAGTCAGCTTTGATGATTTTATAGTTTGAATGTAACGAATAATTGAAATTATTATTGTAGCAAGGAATCTGCTCCACTTTCCAGTTCGTTCACTACAAAACTGTGACATTAGAAAATGTGAAGATTAAATGGCATCAAGGTCAATTATAACCTTAAGGAGAACATGGTTTATAGGTACCACATTATTGGATGGACAGATAAGGATTGGGATGGGCAGGTGAAAGTTGTTTATATAGTAGCTTACTAGCTTATGAGGACGTGAATCCAAGTACAAGCACACAATGACACCTCTCACGATCTAAGAATTAAACGAAAATTTTAAATTTCTTCTCTAAATGGAAATTTTCGCAGTCAGTTGATATCAACATGATAATGTCAAGTCACTGGATTGCGCATGAAGTATACTTGCTTAAAGCATTACAGGACAAACCAAGTCTATTCGCACTTTCACTAAATAATTGATGGCAGCAGGAAGAATTGAACGACTGGTTTTTGATTCATAACTTTAAGCATTTGAACTTGTTCAGTGAATTATCATTAATGGTTGGACTTGAAATTTTTTCTACTACTTGTCTGCCTTACTAAGTTGTTTGTGTTAGGTATCTGTAAGTTATCTCATTTGCAATAATGGGGTTGGATTTGATAGGTTAAAGATGGATGTAGCACTTCAAATCTGTCTATTTACTCTCCTTTGAATCTGCTCTCAGCCAATCCTTCTCGATATCTTCTTCTTCGAATTCTAAATCTAATGTTGATGGTTGTGGATTAGTAGAAAAATTCTTTATGTGTTGATTGTTTATAATGATTAATAAAACTTCCACTTTCTGTGGATTTCTTCTGTTATGTGAGTATCAAAAGCACCCACAAGAGATCATTCTAAGATACTCAAGGGCCTACAATGATGCACCATATAAAAATTTAAAAGCTCCACATGAACTTTGATTCTTTAGTGTTTCTTTTTTACTTTTCTTTATTTGATAAACAACAGAGTTCTACTGCCAAGCCCCACTTGAGGCATGGTTTGATAGCACCAGTACAGAGAAAAGAATAACAATATTGCAAAAACAAACAGAGAAGAAAACGAAGGAAGCCACTAAAGTTGATGGAAGTGGAACTTGGGGTTTTATGTGGTCTCAAATCAACTTAAGGGCTTGATGGGAATTTAGAATAGAGTAGCCAAAGTGCTTTTCCTATGCAACTTGCAGGAAAAGTATTTCCTTTTAAAAAGAGAAAGTGGGTAGTTTTGTCAATTACCAAAGAGGAAAAAATTTAAAGGAATTTTGTTTATGGCTCCATGTTGCCTCAATAGTTTGTCCAGTGCGGTGGGACCAAAAATTATTTGTGCAACCAAGATGGTGGGCACTAGGCTTTTCATCGAAGGTTACAGGAGAAACAATGTTTTTAGTGCCAGCAATTAGCAGCAGAAACAACAAAAGAAAAAAGTCATTTGGAACAATAAAACAAATATAGTAACCACAAAAGAAGTTTTCTTTCACTTATGGACTATTTAGCAGAATCACTTGCCATGCATAATTTTGACAGAAACAGTGAGAAGAGCTGACCAACACTGCCAGCCGACACATGGCATTATAAATTTTCTTAAACAACAATATGATATAAACCAATCCTAACATTTTTAGTGCATCGACAAGAGAGCTTATAAGTTAAACTAATTAATACTCGTATCGTGCTATTATAAAGTAGGAACCAGAAATGATCTTTGTTACAAGGAGTTTCTTTAATATTGCAGTGTGAGTGAATGAAGTTCCTGTAAATTTATTGATAATGCTACTACCAAACTTGACCTAACCCACCTTCATGTTCAAACAGATGTTTTCTTTCTTTTTCTAATGTTAAAAAGGTCCTCAAGTTACTGTTTTTGTAGCTTTTTAGAGTCTAATGAAGATGATACTTGGGCATTGGAAATATTAATAAGTTAAAGAGTCACCAGTCACATCATCCATCCCGCACTACCTTGACTTGGGAGAAAAAATTCTTGCAATGGTAGTGCCAAAAAAGCTCACCAACCAAATGCTAGAATGTAAAGCCAATCCTGAGCTTCTTTTAAAAATAGAAGGGAAAAGAAGAAGAAAAGTTGTTTGATCTGCTTAAATATAAAAGGAGAGTTATCACACTCCCAAACCCTCCAAAGTGAAAGCAAGATACCATAGCTCAATAAACAGGGTCACAAGAAAAGCAAAGACTGGAGAAGAACTTTCAAAGATTTGTTTATTAAGCATAATACACTTTGATGAATCACAGAAAACCAAGATTCTTTCGATGATTAGTAAAAGGATCGAGAGGAATCTCAGGTATTTGTCACCATAGTCAATTGGCTTGGTGGGGAAAAAGTTATCTTAGATAAATGAACAAACATTCATTTCGATCACACACTAAATGCATCTAATATGATCTCCCATAGCATTGTGCCATCCTCAAGAAGAGAACCAGCATAAAAATAGAGAATGAAGCATGAGATGCTTAAATTAGTGGCCCTCCAGTTTTGGGGTCAGTCAAGATTCGATAAACCAAATTCAGTCAACTAATTTCCATCAAATGTATAAAGTATAAACCATACTTTACCAAAAAGGCATCAGAATAAAGCATTCATTAAACTAATGTCATTAAAAAAGAATGCATTTGTGACTCAGCAAATTTGTACTGAGTATCGGATGAGTTGGCCTGTTGTCCAGAACAACCACTTCCACTTAGGCTGTACGGGAGTTTTCGAGTCTAACCTTTCATTCCAGGAAAAGAATGGGAAACATTACCTATCTCATTCTTTATTCAGGACCAACTGTAATGTAAGTTGAGAGAAAAGCATCAGTTGGTATTGGAACACCACCAACTCTTGATTTTATTGCAGGAAAATAGAATTATACAATAACTTATGAGTTCACCCAAAATTAGAAGAATACTATAATTTCAAGAAATCCTGCTTCGAATGCTTTCATGAAAATTCACCGTCGACAATCATATTAACAAGAATAAGGAAAAAGTTGCTTACAAAAAACATTCTAAAGCTTTTAAATTCACCCATGATGTTATTATTCTCACTGACGCCTTTATTATATCCACCATGCAAACTTGATAGCTGCATAATTTGCTTCAAGTGACTCTTGAGTGATTGGATAATGTATCATCTAACCTTAACCATTTTGTCCACTACATCACCTAGTACACAGCTCTTATCTAAATAGAAATATTCATAAGACACACAAGCTCAATAAGTGAATGCCTTCCAACAACTAACAAACACCGCAAGCTTACAACCATTACACAAGAATAACAGCTCAAGCTTCAAGTAATAAGCTTCTCTTACGATTCAGTGGTCCAGAACTGGAATAGCAAATCACATAACAGTCTAACTGCTCTCTCTGTAGAGCCTGGTAACTACAGACTCATTCAATTTCTCATCAACATATTCACATAGAACCATGATACAGCATGGACAGAGTAATCTGACATCACTGAATAGGAGTTGACATGTAAATACCTCCCGAACTGCCTCCATTTTCATCTAAGATTTACTGATGTTGCATTGACTGCATCTGGAGAAATGTATTGTAAGATCCAAACTGAGATCCATGAAGAGTTGCTCTGAGCAGATTTTGTTCCTGAAGCTTAGGTCCATACGAAGAAATCCCACAGAATGGGGGCATGAATACATTGCCGTTTGTTTGGTTGAAAACCATGGCCGTTCCTTCATTTGGTGGTCTCCAATCAAATCGCTCATTGCTCGTGCCAGCCAATTTTGGTTGCTGTTGCGGCTGAATGACTGCAGTAGAAGAATTTGGTGATGAAGGTTTATTATCTTCTGGCGAAGGAGATGCAGTGTCTTCAAGATTGACCGTAGTAATATCATGGATGCTAGATCTCCTCTTATCCTTCCCCCCAGTAAGTTGCCTATTGAAGTACTTTTGAGCATGACTTGCTACCTGAGTCGGAGTCCTAGTGGTCACGAAATTACGCGAGATATTTCTCCAGTCTCCTTTACCAAACTTTTGAAGACCCTTTAGAAATTGCCTGCAGTTAAATCATCATATCTCACATCATAAACTGTTGGAGAGTACTAAACCACTGAGAACTAAACAATCAGGCCGGCAAAAAATACATCTCCCTAAAGCATTCTATAAACAGCATGCACCTAGTAGATCCATCTATCAAACTCAAAATCATATCACTGACAAGATCAATCAGAGATTTTCAGTAAACAAAATTTTGTTCTCATCCTAATTAAACACTATATACTTCAACTACCAAACGTAAAACTCTATATCTTAAGTTTTTAATATCAGAGCTATCAATTGATTTATGGTTATCTACTTACTACAGGTTCATATCCATCAAAAACTAATATGTGACAGCGAAACCAAACATATGATGTAATTGAGCTCAAGGACTTGTTCATTAAACCAACTCTCATTAACTTTTCTCCATTGCCATAGCAAACATCTAAGCAAATTAAGATGATAACAAGAGAAATCAATCAATACCTGTGTTCTTCTTCTGTCCATGGAACTCCTTTCTTTCTTTCTTGTTCAGAAGGGCGTGCCGCCGCGCCTCTCTTCCCACCAGGACTGTAAAATTGCCTCAACCCATCACATCCTTGATTGCCATTAACCCACTCCAATGTGAAGGAATCACTTCCATAGCCAGGAATTGGAATTAGTCCTGCTTCGATATCGCTAACATCCTCTTCCAATTCCCTGTATTGTTTGATCACATCCCCTACTGTCTTGCCTGGAATCATGGCAGCAACCTTAATCCATCGATCAGGTGTATCTTTGTCATAATAAGCCAAAGCATTCTCAAACTGCTTGTTCTCTTGTGGAGTCCATTTTGTTCCCTTGCTTTCCTGGAACAACCAGTTTGAGTTTTGGAAATATGAGGCCGGAGAGAGAATTTCCATTCCTTGATTCATTGGTTTTTTTTTTTTTTTCACTGTACCGATATTAAACTCTAGCTTGGCATGCCAAAGATGGGTTTGCAGAATTAGACGCAGAGAACACTCAAGGCTCTCTCTCTTTGAATTGAATGTTCAAAGAGAGAGAAACCCCAGACAGAAAATGCAGAGAAGTGGAGGTTTCTATGAGCAGAGAAGCATCAAATCAAGAGGGCATTTGATTGGAATCTGAGCAAAACTTTTTTTCACACAAGCATAAAATTGAGGAATCTGAAAAAGGTCTCAACTTTCCAAAAACCAAGGAAAATTAGACAAACAATAGAGAAAAAGCAGATCTCAGCGTTGTCGAAAACATAAACCCTAGACCATAACCACCACCCCACCCAAAAAAGAAAACACAAAAATCACAACTAGCGGAAACCAACCGAGATCAAATTTCACAACACAAAACACAACTGCTTCATAAAAACAAAAACTTGAACCGAGATTCAATACTTACTTCACTTAAAAAGATACCAAGCACCCACCAAAAAGTAACAGAGACCAAGTTGAGAAGAAAAACGAAACAGAGAAAACAGAGTAGCTCTTGATAATTGAAGCAGTAAAAGTTGTGAGGAAAAAAAAAAACGAATATATAAAAATACGTGCTTTTTAGTTGGTTTATTTTCCTCAAGTTGGCAGAAGCAAACAAAAAAACAAAAACAGAGAAGAAAGTTGAGTGAAAAAAAAAGAGTGAATCAAAATTTCCCTTGTACTAACAAAAAAAAAAAAAGAGATCTATGCAACAGAGAATCAGCAGAGAAAAATAAAAGTTTTAAGTGTCGAGTTGTGATTGGTTGAAATGTGGTGTTGCGGGCGCTGCTGCTACTCAAGAAAAAAATGTTGTCTAATTCATATTTGTGAAGAGATCGGGTGGCCAATCAGATTCGAGCCAGCCAAAGGACAATCCGTAATTGGCAGTTTGATTGAGTGGTAGAATTGTGGGGGTATTATAGTCATTTCTAACAGATAAAATCCCTACCTTGTTGTCGACGTTTAGCTCTGTAGCACGTGAGATGTTTTTGTCTCTTTTTTTTTTTTTCTACTTAATTTGTGTCCAAAAAAAAAAAAAAAAAAAGCGATTTCATATTGTACTTCTGAAATCAAAACTTGGATTTTGGATAAGAGTTTTGTACTTTTTAAATTAAACCTTTTTTTGCTTAATTGGACTTTTATTTTGACTTGATTACAATTTAAACACCACTAAAAGCAAATACAAACAAGACCATAATCATATTCATAACAATTCTCTTCAAAAATAATAATATTTTATTGAACTGAAATTTAATAATATTCCAAATAATTTAATTTTTACTAATATTATTTTACTGCTCATTTTCTGCATCACCACCAATCAGAAACCAACGTAGCTGTGAATTTTAAAATTTTAATTTTAATTTTGGGCCTTGTTTATATTAAAATATTAGTGGCAAAGAGAGGTTGATTATTTAGAGCACTAATTTTACAACTATAGAAATCACTAGTTTTGACCCCCACTATTAGTATGTGCCAGCTGGAAATTTTTGGATGTGTTGCTTTCGAAAATTGTATGGTCAACTCATATTTAATACATGCTTAATATGGATTAAGGTACCTTTTTAAGTTAATCTGACCCTAATTATTAATTTTTTTAATATCCAATCAACAGTCTCATTAAATTCTTTTTGTATTTTTTTATAAATAAACATAACAAAATAAAGAATTAATACTAGTTTAAGTTGGAAGAATTGTTCCACCAAACAATTCACAATTTGAATAGTATTGGTATATTGTTATTAATTGCCCCACTAATAAAAAAGTCGATGCATTTTTTATTTTATTTTTAAAAAAAAAATGGCTTTTTGTGGGGTCCATGGAGTCGTGGGAACTTGTATGGATTTATTGGGCCTTTAAGTGTTTAGAATTTTCAGGTCTTGGCCCATCAGTAGATAAAAAAAATGTAGCCCAAAAGGAGAAATAGAGTTGAATTTTTTTTTTTTTAACAAATATGACATTAATTGAGTCCGGGATCTACCGAGACATCACGATATCAAATGCTATAAGCTCCACTCAGAATGAGAACTCTTGGGTCTACCCATACTTTACGATTTAATAAGTAACGGTGAGACTCGAACCCTATCACAAAAGTGAAGGAAAAAGTATTCAACCACTTTACCACTAGTAGATGTAGAAATACATTAGAAAGAAAAAAAAAATGGTAAAACCCTAACAGAAACATGTGAAGCACTAGCTAATAGAATGTTCCTCAGCTGATGGGGGTGACCTAAGAGTCCCAAAATATACAATAAGGAACATATGTGGGCTATGTAGATGGAAAATGCATTAATTATTGTACAATATTCATGCAATAACATAATGTAGCTTAAAAGAAAAATAGTAGTTAAAGAAATGACCTTTTGGGTTTGGCATTTCTTATATATATATATATAGAATGATTAATTGTTATGTATATATGCACTATAGTATTCTGTTGCATAAAATGAATGGGGTTGCTTTCATTTGTTGAACTCCAAATATAAAAATATTTTAAAGGAATAAATGGAGAAGAAGTGTAGTTTAATGGAGTGGTTGGGTTAAACTTTTGGTTTAAGTATGTGCACAAAAAGCTGAACAAAATTTTCTGTTTAGTTTAATGAAATGCCACCATGAGAACAGTTGCTTTAGGCTCCATATATATAAATAAGCTCTAAATTAGCCAATTTATTACTATTATTATAAGGGTTTTTTTTTCTCTTTTTACACATGTTAAGTATTGAAAAGTTATTTAAACAAATCATATTTATTCTTTACTATGTTAATTACCACTGTATCTAAAAGTTTAACCGAAAGAATTTAACTAATGATACAAAATTTTTTTTTTTTTTTTAGATCTAATGATACAAGATTTTATAATACACATTCTTACAGGTTAGACTAACAGGATATTATACGTGGATCTAACCTAAATATAGATACATAGTACTGAACAAATACATAAACTTATGTATACAAATGGCTTTTGAGTTTAGCTGATATTAACATATTGTCACAACTTAATATATTAATACATGGTTTCACACAAGTTTTGAAAAAATAAATGTAATTTTTTTATTTGTTTTTTTTTTTAATCCCTCAGGCCTCAAGGTATATATGTTAACCTTTCTTTATTGGAATGAACGAACTTGTCAGTGCCAATGTGCCATGCAAAGACTGTTATTATTATTGTTGTTATTATTATTATTATTATTATGTGGAACTTGAAGACAAACATGTAATTAATCACTATTAGGACTCAAATGAATTCAATTTCTATTTTTTTTTTTTTCATGAAAGCCAGCGGTGGCAACTAGCAAGTATTGACTCCATGGTTTTGATTCTAAAATAATTTGTTGATAGAGCAGAGTAATTGCATCCCACTCACAGAGAGAGAGAGAGAGAGAGAGAGAGTGTATGGTTTTGAAATGGTTGAATATCACTGGTCATGGTCTGGTTGGGAATGACAAAGACTGAAATTAAACAAAGTGGGAAGGTTTCCATAAATGGAAAGATTCTTTAATTTATTTTTATTTGTTTAAAGTAATAATTGAGTAATATGGTATGTGGTTGTGTGTGGACATTGACATGGACATGAGACTTTATCATCTTCTCTCTCTTATCAGTTCCAGTTTGTGCATTATTATTATAGCTCATGTGTAGGTGCTTGTACAACTTGCAAATGGCTTATATAATACACACCTTCCAAGAAAATACTAGTATGCACTCTATTTCTATGCCAAGACAATCCATCCAGGAGTTATGCTTTTTTTTAACAAGAAAATATACCCCCTCTCTCTTCAATTTTTTTTTTTTTTAGAAAAATGAGAGAAATAATCACAGCTACTGTGATTTGAGATTGGAAACCTTTCAAATCTTACATATAACAATTCAGTTGTCAGTCGTGATTCAAATGTTGCCATAATAATTAAAAAATAAAATATTACTCTAATTCTTAAAGGTTGAATTATATTAAGGTACTCTTAACTTTAATTATAATTACACGTATAATATCAGTTTACCATTTACTATACTTATACATCACTGACCGCATTAATTACCGTTAACTTAACAGTATCATCAACGTAGAAAGGGTAAAAGATAACTTTACCCTTAGACAATTTTAGATATTATATTTATTTAATAAAAATTATTCTTCCTTTTATTTTTATAAAATTAATAATTAAAGAAAATCAAAATCTTCTTCAATCTTCCACCATCACTCCACACAAATTTTGTTCTCTCCCACAACAACAAAATTCTACAAAAAATAATTAATCTTCAACAATAATAATTCATCTTCTTCAACAAATTCCACACATCTTCTCCAACAATAATCCATCCAAATTCAACAAAAAAAAAAAAAACCATAATTGGAGCATAAGCTCCATGGCACAGAGAGAGATGGAACATATACTATGTGATGGAGCATGATAGCCTATGTGAGGGAGCACCCGCTCCATCGCTAAGCCTTGGCATTGGAGTAGATCCATCGAGAGCCTATGCGATGGAGCTCTGTGATAGAGTAGATACATCGCAAATCTCTGCGATAGATGCAGGGATCTGCAATGGAGCAGAAACTCCATTTACAATGGAATCACTCCATCAGGGCAGCTCCATTGATGGGCCAATGTTTATTTTATTTTTAAACAAAAGTGAGATGTGAAAATAAAACCTTCCACAGTCCTTTTTTTTATTAATAATTTATTTTTTACTTTATTTTTTAACCGTGGAATTTGTTTGATGGATGAGGAAGATTTGATTTCCTCCGTCCATTTTTTTATTACATAAAATATTAAGTAATTAAATTTATTACTCAAAAGACATTTATATCTCTTTCCACGTTGATAACACCGTTAATTTTACAGTAATCAATGCAGTCAAATGTATTTGAGTGTAATAAACGGTAAACTAACATTATACGTGTGATTATGGATAAAGTTAAGGCACTATAGTGCAATTCATCCATTCTTAAATTGCTGTTATTAAGTATGCATGTGTTTACCTAGTCCGGCTCATCAAATCAAAAATATTAATTTTACAAAGACTAGTTAATCCCTATTTTTACATCTCTAACCATATATGTTTATATGAATTATGTTAAAATATATTTCTCCCTCTCCCTCTCTTTTGAAATTTAATTAATAAAATGATTTTTAATTATGTATTTATCACTTTTGTGTATTTTACTATATTTTAGGCCTCCAAATACTATTTTTTTTGCTCTACATTTATTATTAATTATCCCATCATTTGAGATAAAATGTTGACATTGATAATATTATATTAAGAATTCACCCAAAATTTATTAAAATAAAACTATATTGGTCTCTAAAATACGGATCAGATCACACATCTATTTATAGCTCAAGTGGTTAGCGCACCTCTCTTCGTATAATTTTTTTCCCTCATTGTGGGAGTAGATGTTTCCCCTTATATAAGTAGCGTTTATCTCAACAGATTCTGGCATATTTGTTCGGACTAGGGTTAGCGGCTATTCGATTCGAACCGAACAGCCGGTTCAAAACCGGTTGGTCCCAATTCCCATTTTTTTAATTTTAAGAACCGGAATCAAAGGTTCAAAACTGGCCGGTTCCTTTTTTTTAAAAAAAATTGAACAAAAAAATTGTGTGTTAGGAGATGAAAAAAAAAATTAAATTCGGTTCAAAACCGGAACCGGTGTGGAATCACCAGTTCCAAGAATCGGCTCCGGAACCAGTACCCCGCGGTTCCAGTTCCCTCCCTAGGGGAACCGGAACTGCTAGTTTTGAAATCGGAACAGACAGTTCCAGAACCGTGGCCATCACTAGTTTGGACGCAGGTTAGATCCTACATGTTAAAAGAAATCCAAGGTCCGATTAGATCAAACATAAATGAATACGACTATGTACATTTGGAAGAGCTTATCTATTGGTTAAAAGAGCTTATTTAATCTCAAAAGCTCTTTTCAGTTTTTTTTTTTTTTTTGTCGTTTGGTTGCCATCAAAGTAGAGCTTTCAATCGATTAAAAAAGTTGTTTTACGTCTACTAGGAGAAGTTCAAATTTTGGACTTTTCCAAATAGATCTTTTTGAGCTTTTAAAAATATTGAAATATCTAATATAACCTTATTAAAGTTTGTTAATTTTATAATGTACTTTTAACTTAAAATCATGTCTTTTTTGGTAATCTTATCATTTCAAAGAGTTTTTTTAATTGATAACTAAACGGCTAACGATTTTTTTTTAAAATTTCTACTTGTATAAACTCCACTTTTAAAAGATTTACTTCCAAAAGATTTATTCAGAGAAATTCTTCTAAATGAGTCTAACTCCATTTTAGTTATGTTTAGCCGAGCTTTTACTTTGTCTTTTTAACTTTTTAGAAGTTTTTCTTACAAAAGTCATATATTGTTAAAAGTTATTCTCTTGAAAAATCTAAACATTAAAAAAAGTGTTTTTGGGCTCAAAAATCAAACACTGGTTTTGAAAAACATTTCCAATCAAGCCCTTTATACATTTGACCTCTCTAAATTCTATTACATGAGTGTCTCACAAGAAAATTTTACTCATGTTGAAGATTTATAATGGATTGGTCACTTCTTCTCTTTTTTTTTTGGGTAAAGAGATTGGTGATTTTTCTTTTCAAGGGTTTAGAGTCCCACGGAGTTATCGTTTATCTGAGCTAATATATATAGGCAGAACCAGGAGATTGGTCCCCATTTTTGTGTAGATCGGTCCCCATTTTCCCATTCCTCGATTGAATGAGAGGCTGCCTATCATTATTTTTTTTGAAAATGTCAGGCTCGTGTATTCAAGCCAAATTCAAGCAAAGACCAATCTCATATAAGAAAAAAGAAAAAAAAAAAAAGGGGGGGAAAAAGACAAACACCGTGTCAATACCAGAATCTGGTAAAGCAGGCAAAAGTTTAAAAATGATATATAAATCTAAAAGCTGATGATCATTTAGAGCTCTATAATTGAGCTGATGAGATGTCACCATCACCAAGTTATTAGGTCCCAACTTCCCACTAATGGGGTCAAAGATTCAAGAAAGAAACCAAAGCCTTTTTTAAACCTATGCATGAGGAGAGAACCACATAAGTAAAATGCAATTAACATTTGTTAATTATAATTAACACTTTGATTATAACATCTTCTTTATCCTCTCTTTACCAGGAATTTGCAGCTATTTTGTAAAATGTGGACAGGGTCCATTGCAAATTTGCTACCCATCAATACACAATTAATATATACATGTTAATGTTAAAGCTTGCAAATAAAAATTACGGATAATAGTATTACCTTCTAAAACCTTCTAAACATAAATACGTATTTACATTCAGATAAATACATACTTACATTCAGAAAATCACTATAAGTGTTGCATAGCGAGATTGACTACTACAATTACTACAAGAGTAAATTGGAAAACAACTCTCGCTGCATGGGAGAGGTCTCCTCATACATTATTTAATTATTGATAATTGTGAGATTTGAACTTTTATCAAATAGTTAAACGAAAGTACACTATCAATTTAAATTATGAAGGAAGTATTGTCTTTTATTTTATTTTTTTTGAGATCATGAATTGTTGCCTTTTGAAACAACGACTGTGCAACTCAAAACTTTTAAAGGCGAGAGTCATATCTGCCCCCTACCAAGAATAATCAAACACAAGTATTGTCCACTATGTGACCCAATTTCAATGAGCAATTGAGCATGCACTCTATGGCCTGGTCCAATATTTTTTTTTTCCTTTTAATGGTGTTATTTATTTTCTTAATTGGGCCTTAAACAGATTCTGGCATTGTCGGTTCATTTGAATTGTAATGGGCAATTACTTTTGCCCAGGTTTTAATCGTAATCCGATCACATTTGGTCAAATTTCCAACGATACTAGAATTACAAAAAATAAAAAAAAAAGGAAGAAGCTTAGACAATCCAGTGTACAAGTTGTTGAAAAAAATTTGCAAATGTAAATTTCATTACTAAAATGATCAATACAAATATATTATTCAAACATGCTTGAGCAAAATTTTCATTTACTCAAGAAATAAATGGACTCTCATGTGGACACTCATTTGTTTTTATTACCCGCAAACTCCTTGTCTTGATGAGGAGATTTTCTCTTTTATGTATAATTAAGTACGCAGTGTTTGGGTTGCTTTTAACATTTTGGAAGATCGCTTGGAGGTGGCAGAAGTGACTCATTGGGACCTTTGCCATTGTTAACCAAGAATGCCATCTTGAGTCCCCATGTTGTGTGAACCTCCAAATGGCAATGCATGAACCAAACTCCTGCAAAAGAAATATAGTCAAAAGAGACAATTTCATGAGAAACTCTAAGCTCACAAGAGAAAAAGCCTAGAATACATCAGACCCATCTTGTTATGTCAGTATCTAACCTGGATTGTCGGCCCGGAACCTTATAGCTACCCATCCACCAGCGGGTACTCCAATTGTGTTCCTTTCAACTGGATCAACAAGATTGAACTTCTTAGGGTCAGTCTTGGGGTTGTAGTTCCCAAGTCCCTTACCGACCGCAAAGAAGTTGAATCCGTGTAAATGGACTGGATGGTTTTCGGGGGCTATGATCCCTGTATCCTGCAAAACAAGTTGAACTGTGGAGTTGTAAGCCAGCCGGTACACTTTGGTTCCACTGGAGGTCTGCAAATTTGATGGTGCAGTCCCCGTGTAGTTGAACTTGTGCTGTGGTTGCCCAGGAAAATCAGTGGTGAAAACCCCACTAATATTGAAGAAGTGTGCTTGAAGTAAGGCTGTGGTTGGCATGACAAAGGTGACGTTGTTTATAGAAGCCACCACTCTGCTGCCGTTGCCGGCTTTGCAGGAAGGGCACGGGTTGACTCCAAGCCCAACTGTGAACAGCAGGTTGTGATCAACTGTTTGTGGGACTTTGGCTGGGTACTTCTTGGAGTTGAGGCTGCGAAGAGATTCTACGAACTTGTTAGCAATTGCGGTGGCGTTTTTTGGAGGTGAGCTGGTGGTAGTGGTGGGTGTGCTCGCAAGGGTGCCTGAATAGTGCAAAGTGGCGGTGGCAGTCGTGTTGTCAACCGCAATCGGAGCGTCCATGAACGGGGAGGCCGCTACCAGGTACTTGCCAGAGTTCTTGTCGGCTGAGACCAGAACGTTAGTGGTTTGGCCTGGAGCAATCACAACTGTGTCGATTTTGAAGGGTTTCACGTAAGTGGCATCAACTTCCACGACAGTGAGCTTGTGTCCTGCTATTTTGAAGAAAAGCTCTTCATTGAGTGCAGCATTGATCAGACGTAGCAGGTAGGTTTTCCCGTTCTCGACGGGCAACGTAAAGCCCCCTAATAAACAAAAAACCAATATCAGAAACCACACATATTAAAAAATTTAATAAGAGGAATGCTAAATACAGTCGTTATTATTCTACCCTGCGAAAGACAGTTAGAGACAGGTCCAGGATGGCCATTGATGGTGTGGGAGTCAGAGACATTGGGTGCCAATCCAGACTTGAGAGCCTCATTGATGACGGCTTCGGTGTCCGATTTCCACCACTCCGCAAGCACAACCACGACTTCCTTGTGGGGTGTCGGGAAGGGATACGGAACGCCGCGTTTCGGCAGGATGACAATGCCGCCGTGGACGGTGGCCCTGAGCCAGAGAATGTGCGCGTGCCAGAGGAGGGTTCCACGTTGACCGGTGATCGTGAAATTGTACACGTAGCTTTGACCTGGCGGGATCGGACACTGTGTGACGTATGCTGGCCCATCAGCCCAACCTGTACGAAGTTGTCTGATTCCATGCCTGCCCAAAAAAAGAAATCAAACACAAAAACTATTAAAATTAAATGAATGTACATGTTTAGGTCAATTAATGAATTAAAGAAGATTGATTTTGGCATGCATTTTTTATTAACGTTTACCAGTGGATGGAGACGTTGTATTTGACATGGTTGGTGACCTTGACAAGCACCGTGTCATCTTCCCTGGCATAAAGAGTAGGTCCTGGAAACTCGCCATTTACTGTGACAATTGGCTTCCTTGAACACAGTTTTGTGGAGTTCTTCATCACCACCTATATTCAATAGTTACACCATACAAAAAGAAAATCAGACCTCATTTTACAAATTCAATTTTTATGAGAATGAAACCCAAACCATGCAACTCATATCATATTGACAGATTTTGACTCTATTTTGAAGTAGATTAATTTTGTAATATAATTATTAAGAAAAAAAAAAAAGATATAAAAAGGTGGCAAGTCATGATTGTCATTTATGACTTTTACATTTCCAGCTAAGTCATGGACAATGCATACACTTTTTGCCACCCAGATAAGTCAAAAGCTATTGCTTTCATGGTGACCAAAAACAAAAAAAAGCAGCACTTTCATGATTCAATATTACAGCTTTTTAGCAGCTATACCATGTTTTCATGAAGTTCATAATCAATGACTCCAAACAGCAGCCACCTTTTATTTCAAAAAAAAAAAAAAAAACATAAATATATTAACGTTCACTTACATTGAACTTGTAATGTCGAACCCTGGACTCGACCAAAGCTGGAAAAAAGCATGCCACAAGAAGCAGAAGCCGAACCCAATTAGCTTCCATCTCTCTCTCTCTCTCTCTCTCTCTCTCTCTCTCTCTCTCTCTCTCTATCTCAGTTGTCTTCTTTGCTGCTTCTTGCTTTTCAAGTACTTGTTGATTTTCAATGACAGGCTAACGCAAACTTATATATAGTGATATAGAGGAATCGATGTCAGGTCGTTTTTCCTTGGTTAGGTGAGAACATATTCTTGAAAAACAAGATTTCATATTATAAAAATATATGTATACCAAGTTTTTTTTTTTCTCTCTTGTGATATCTTGCATGTTACATAAAGTACTTTTTAATGTTACCAGATTTTAAAATTGGAAATTAAGCTATATTAATCTTCTTCTTATATATAATCCCATTTTTCCATATCCATATAATGAGAACCCTAGTGGAAAATTTTGGTTGTTGGAATCAGCTATTGTGTAAAATAATAATTTTTAATTAATTACTAATGATTAAAACATTGTAACATTCTAAATGCACCAAAACAAGTTAAAGAGATAAAGAATATGTATTTTAAGAACTAATTAATAATATTAGGATCTAAATTAAAATTTGAGAAGCAAAAAATATATTATTAATTAGCTAAATAATTATAGTTTTATTGAACCTGAATCAAAAGAATATGTACAGAATTATCTTAATTATTAATTATTTAGTTGCTGCCACTTTAATGTAAATTATTTACCAGAATATAATATAACACAAAAGGGTTTTATAAGTTCAAATTCTATAGATAATCTTATGAGAAGAACGTAAAAAAAAAAAGCATAGAATTAAGGATTTAATTTAATTTAATTTAATTTAAATTTAATTTATTTGTATTTTCATGGTATGACAAACATAATATATTGACATTAATGAGTCAATTAAGCTGGTAGGCCATGAAATTTATTGGTTTAACCTCTGCAGGAACAGCTTTTAGGTTGAATTTCATTTTATTAGGTGTGGAGGCATCTAGGCATCTGCAAGAGGATGGAAAAAAGAAGAAGCATATACCTAACAATACAATGACACCAAAATTAATCAAAATCTTTACAAACATATATAATTAGCAAATTTAAATTAATTATTTACATCTTCTTTACAAGTGCCATTTCGATGCTTACTCACGAAGACAATTAATGGTTGAGAAATGGCTTTCATGTCATGCATCAGATTGTAACCCAACAGGACATAATGAGTTTGTTTGAAAGCTAAGACTAAACCAACGGTGGGTTACTAACAACTCATCGACCAATAAATTAATTAATCAATCAAAACACCGTAGGATTTTTATCCATTTTGTACTCCTTTTTACTGTTCTCTGATCCACCCCAGAAAATGGAGTAATTAAGTTATAATCAATCATTCATTCATTTGCTGTTTAAAGAGGATCGTTACTGGTTTGAGTTTAACCTGCTTGCTTTTCAAAAGACAGAGATTTGTTATCAGATTAGACTTAACTTTGTCTAATCGTAATTAATTTGACTCCAAAAAATCCAAATGGGTACACTTTGACCTGGTCCATGGTAGATTTAGTTTCACTTTCAAGTTGATTTATCTGAACCATAATAAAGCCGGTGGGTTTCCTTTTCATGCTCAGACTTTTTAGTTTCAACAAATAACATCTAACCTGAGATTTACTCTTCTATAAACAAATATAATTTTTGTGTATATTGATAAAAATTTCTCCCACTGATAATTAAATTTCATTTAATTTAATGGTGACTAGTTTTGAATGTAAAAAAAATTAAAATAAGTCAAAATAATATGTAATATTACTAAAATCTATTAAATAAAAAAAAAAAGTTGAGATAAATAATAAAGATTTTAACTATTTTTTTTAATTAATAAATTTTAGTAATTTTATATATTATTTTAGGATATTTTAATCATTTTTATAGTTAAATATAATCAACAATTAAATTAGATATAATTTGACTAACGGTAGATGAGGTCTTTACCCATAAATTTAAATATTATTTTTATTTGTAGAAAAACAAATCGTTAGGTTAGGATAGTATTTACTCTTTTAGTTTTTATATTCAACTCTTGTTAGAAAAAGTTGGAAGATTCTTCATTTTCTTTTTCTTCCTTGGAATGGAAGGAATTGAGTTTCATGGTACATGTTTCACATTAATTTTTTTTATGGTTCTGTCAATTTCTAGTGAAAATGGACTTGGAAAGAATGAGACTTGTTTGATCCGTGTACCTAGTGTACCTTAGGAAGTACACTACTACCTAATCCCCAATCCAATTTATCACTTTCAGCATCATTAGCTTCTTGATTTAAGGTCATATCACCCTAAATTTTCTTCATAAAATCCAGTTTCGATATAAAATAGTCATGTAGGGTACTGTTTAAGTCCAAAATGTACGTTTTTTGTGGTAAAATAAAATTTACTCTGATACTACGTTCAATTAAATAAGATAACAAGCTTCAAGCCAGAGCTGCAAGGTGGAATATTTGCTTTATTGTTTTGGTACAACAATTGGTCTCCTTCAATCCTATCCAGTTTTTTGATCTATTCCAGTTGATCATTATAGTATTGCCAGTCTGTTAATACAAAACACAAACTATAGCTGTCAAGGGCTTTAACGGTCAACTATACTGGAACTGAGTGGACCAAGTTCAAGTCCAATGCACCACTCATTGTCAGCCCACCCAGACTCACCACCTAGTCACCTACCCATGTGGTTTGAATTCTATCTCTGTGTTATATGCTGGACCACATAATGAAATGAAAAATGGTGATGGCAGATTGATAAGTTGAGCCCAAAACTAATTAGCAGAAGGCCCAATCATGACAATGAAACAAACAAGTAGTAACTCCTCTTCCTGAGAAGAAGAGTTACATGGATCAGAGTTTGTACGGAGTCTGGACCTAACCACACAGGGAAGTAAGTTGAGGTTCAAACCCATAGTGAAAAACTGAAAATAGGAACAATATTTATTTATTTTTTCTCTCTTTCATGCAAGTAACTATTTTATTCAAATTTAATTACATTTAAAATAGGTTCAGAAAAAAAAAAGACCAGTAGAAAATCCCGATCCCGAAACAGAAGGTCCACAGTTACTCAATTACAAGTTGACTACAGCCACCAAAGATACATGAATATCACATGCATTTAAGGATTGAAACATAGGTTTGCGTGCCCTTTGCCTTTGGAGTTGACATTCTTAATAAGCCATGCATGCATATAGCCTTGGCCGGAGAGTGAGAGAAGTATGCAAATTTTTTTTTTCCTGGATTAGCAGAAATCAATGGCAGAATATTCTATAACTCTTAGTATTCTTTGTTGATTTTGTGAGTTTGTAACTGTTGAAGCACTCGACTGGTTGATCCCAAGAGTGACCGACCAGCAAACAAGAAGAGGGTTAGAAGGGATACCGAAGATTAGTTGGTAATCACTCTTCGATAATCAGGTCAGATTTTATAGCAGGGGCAGAATGAGACCCTAATTAGATGACTAAACTACTAAAAGTAAGAAATGAGAGAAAGTTATATTATTTCAGCTCCTTAAATCTTTTTATAGTCATGGCAATTGCTGAAGCTACACTGTTTTTGATGTAATGTTATCCTTCTAATTAATTGGACAAGTCTGATTTGATGTATATACTATTTACCATCGATCACCCATCAGAGAGTTAAAGTTAAATAGTTCAAAATCTTCGTATTTTTGTGCCAGGTGGCGTTACTTATTGGTTCTTCGACTTTAGACGGAAACGTATCATAGTAACCATAATAATTATAATATATATATATATATATATATATATATATATATATATATATATATATATATATATATATATATGTTTCCAAGTCCCCTCTAAAATAAATATGATCACAATGCTTATTGCTTTGCAAACCTTGGTTATATTATAGGAAATGAATGTTGTGAAAGATTGGCATACTATGTGATCAACATCAATCTGGTTAATTATCTCAAATTCCAATTAAACCAGAGAAATGCTGTGGCTGTCAACAATGTCACAAATTGGTCAGGGACGTGCTCTGTCATGCCAGTTATTGGCACCTTTCTGGCCGATGCTTACTTGGGAAGATATCGGAAAATTGCTAGCTTCTCAAGCATTTATGTCTTTGTAAGTTTTTTTTTTTTTTTTGTATCAAAACAACTGCTTCTGATATGTTGGACACTTCCAATGTGTCAGGGTACCAAAAGAGTCTTGCATATGTTATGATATGTAGAATTAGAAATTCATAGGTTTCTGATGTCTAGATTTAACAATTATCACTTATCAGGGAATGAATTATAGCCTTCTAATTTGTTGCAGGGGATGAAAATATTAACAATGTCAGCATCAATCCAAGGACTAAAACCAGCTTGCGACGAAAACAACATTTTCCATCCAACAGGGTTGCAAAAAATTGCAGTGTTTTTTTTGTGGGGCTTTACCTGATAGCTCTGGGGAGAGGGGGGGATTAAGCCTTGTCTCATCCTTTGGTGCTGATCATTCGAAGACTCTGATGGAAGCAGAGAAGAAAAAGAAGAGTTCTTTCTTCAGTTGTTTCTATTTATCAATCAACATTGGTGCACTTGCTGCTGCTTCTTGTCTTGTTTGGCTACAAACAAGTGTAGGCCATGGCATTTCCTGTTGTAAGTTTTGAGGCATTTTAAGCTCAACTTTGAGTAGGATCAACATCATGTGTTAAGATGAATTCGTGTTCTCTTAGTGAAGAGATCGAGATGGTGTATTTATTAATCAAAATGATTTTTATGTAAATGAGAAATTGATGCTCAAAGTGCATCCATGGAGTTGGAAAAATTGGCAAAATAAACTTGTCATATATGGCAAGAATATGAATGATATCCATATATATATATATATATATATATATATATATATATATATATATATATATCTTTTGACTCCTGTATAATTGTCAAGTATGAGATGCACAGAGGCTCTCGCGCACTAGGGTGCTCGGGCTTTTTTTTTTTTTTTTTTTGAAAGGAAAGATTCGAAATCAATTAAGAATTGAGTTGCATCGTCCAAGATTACATCATAAATGAAAGAGGGATAATCCTCTAAGCAAGCAAACAAAACAGACAAAGAGCAACCAAACTGGGCGAGAGCATGATCCCCACGGTTTGCCAATCTTGGAACAAAACGGAAATTCGAGACCCCACCCCGCCCCGAAATCTAAATAATATCTTTCAAAACTACCCCAAGCTCGTTTAACGGAATTAACTGCTAGGTAAGGAGGTTGACAACGTTTAAGCAATCGGATTCAACTTCGAGAGGCCAAAGGCCAGCCTCAAAGGCAATGTTGATACCAAAGAGGATGGCATGAGCCCCAGCACAGGCGATCGAAGAGGACAAAGGCAACTTTGAAGCTGCTGTAAGCATCACCTCACCAACTTCATTCCGCACGATAGCACCAACACCAACAACTCCAGCAGAAGCATGACATGATGCAAACGTTGAGCTTGAGCATCCCACAGGTGGCTTAGTCCAGATAGCCTGAGAGTCCCGACGATGATCGCCCGAGCCGTTGGGAGGGGCCTGGAGAGAGTGGCGGTAGGCAGCAAGGTAGGCACGGCTCCAAGGAACCATTGCTTCAGCACTCAGATCCACATGTTTATGAATCTTCTTATTACGTCTGTACCAAATACGCCACCATATCACCAACATGAGCGCAAATTCCTCCTGAAAAAGCTATGTAGAACAAGACAAAATAAAATCACACATAGACTTTAGGCCTGCAAAAGGAATGCTGCTAGCTGCTGGACAGTCCTCATGAATTGGAGCTAAATTTTTGCAGCCCCACAATCCATGAAGCGCCGACTCATGCATGCAATTGCAGCAAGGGCAAGTCGAAGACTCCGTCACCTTTCTTCGCACCAAGTTCTCCAACGTAGGAATCCAATTGTTGAACACTCTCCAAATTAAAACCTTGATCTTGGTTGGGACCTTAATTTTCCAAAAGGATTTCCACCATTCATTCAGCCCCGAGAAGGCCGAAGAACTCGGCCCAGCCACATGCAAGCTAGCAATGCGATAACCGCTCTTCACGGAGTAGAAACCAAGCTTGTCGAAATGCTAACACATAACATTGGGCCGAGAAGAACACGGAGGAGGGAGGCTAAGAATAGCTGAAGCATCTTCAGGGAAGAAGGAAGAGTTCACTAAATGGGAGTCCCAATGGCCATCAACAAGTTTAAGATCATTAACACAGGAATTAGCACCCAAAATCGGTGGAGAAAACGGCCTAAAGGTGGAGGGTCTTGGGAGCCACTTATCATGATAGACACGAATGTTTTCGCCACTGCGAATGCGCCATCTTGGACCAAGGGTAATGATATCGCGGCCCCATAAAAAACTCCGCCAAACATGAGATGCCCCATGTCTCACGGTGGCTTGCAAGAAGGAACAACGGGGGAAGTAACGGGCCTTAAGCACACGGGCACAAAGGGACGATGGGTTATGGATTATCTGCCAACCCTGTTTTGCAAGGAGAGCCTGATTACAAATGCCCAAGTCGCGGAACCCCAGGCCGCCCTCCTCCTTATTGCGGCATAATTTATCCCACGAACAAGGGTGCGCGGACTTAAAGACTTGTGTGCGAGCACAGGACACAAATATTGTACCAGTTTAAAGGCTTAATTTTATTTTTTATTCCAATTCAAACTAACATTTTTAAATTTAAATTTAAAATGGTGAATTAATTCAAATTCACATCAAAATAATGGCAATTGATTATAGATTACACGGGAGAGAGGTCTTTTATGGGTAATGGTGTGAATATATATTTACATACTTACACAATGTTTTGAATTTTGATGACTTGAAGGTGTTTGAAGCCTCCAACCAGCAAGACAAGAGACTTGTTCAATTGGTTACCATAATAATATCATTTAACTTTTATAACTGCCAAATAAAATGCCATAAAACCTATATGAATTATATAATTGGGCCTCTCTGTTGATTGGAAGAAGACACTGAAAATAATCACAGTTTTCCTCTATTGTGTTTTTTATCTGATTTCCTGTTATAACATTTTGATATTTTTCTAGATTGTCGGAGTTGTCATTAGACACTCGTACGACACCGTTATATCCTGGTAGACAAACACACCTATGGTAGAGATCAAACATATTTTAAGGACAGTATATATACATGAGCCTCGGTTTTATTTTGTAGATTCTGACGCTTGTGTATTACATGGTGTCCTTAAAATAGATTTATTGCCTACATTTGTGGCCCAGGATATTACAGTGTACTCCCATGAACTAAAAAAAAAAAATCTGAATTATATCACACGGGAACCGGATGAAGAACGCGAGAGAAGAAACTCAGGTACTAAGCTGTATAGAAACCAAAGGCCAGGAGGATGTCCCTTTGACCTGCATTTGCCCCTAGTTGCTTCTCTCAGGAAATTTCGGTCCCTTCTATATGAGACTGCTGAATCAAAAATCTGCTGTCACAGGAAGCCGTAAACTTGATCACACAAAGCAGTTATACTACACAAACTGCTCTGAGAATTTGTAATAAAATTATGTTTTCTTAATTGAGAATTGCTGTTTGATTGATCTTTACTGCTAATGGATTTATGTTGTCTATTCAGTTTCTTTGATAAGGCAGCAAACTCCATCAGATTCTATAAAGGGCTCCATAAATGCTTGGAGACTTTGTACTGTGACTCAGGTTGAAGAGCTCAAGTCCATTATAAGATTGCTTCCGATATGGACTTCTGGCATAGTCTTTTCTGCTGTATACAGTCAAATGGGCACCTTGTTTGTTCTGCAAGGTAACACAATGGGAACCTCATTTGAGATACCAATATATGACCACCTTACCGTACCATTTGCAAGAAAGTTCACAGGCCACAAAACTGGATTCACTCAACTCCAATGCATAGTAATTGGCCTCATGACCTCCATCTTTGTATGTTACCTGCCGGAACTTTAGAGCTTGTGAGGATCCGCGAAGTAAAAGAACACAATTTCTATGAGCTTAAGCACATACCAAGTGGCCTCAATACTTCATTATAGGATGTTAGTATTCTTACCTTTATTGGGCAATTGGAGTTATATGAGCAGGACCCTGATGCAATGAGGAGCCTGTGCTCGGCTCTCTCACTCACAGCTGCTGCTGCATTGGGCAACTCAGATCTTCTAAATTGAGACTTCTGCCAAATTTTAAGCTTATTTATATGCAGAAACCAAAATGACTTAAAGCATGAAATGTTTGTTCTCTTCTGGTCTAAAAACCAAATCAACAGTTAGATGAAGATCACTTCACTGTGACCAACCCCATGTAGGCCACAGACCAGAGTCTCTTAATTATGACTAAGTGTTTCTTTAATTAAGATTATCATTTTTGCTTTGAAATGGGTAATGCTAGCTCACAGCCACTCCATGACAAAAATTCACCAGCAAATACCAAAAAAGTTTTCAAACTGCCATGAATATGAATGAAGTTGACACTTCTTTTTGTAGAGCCCTAAACCTCATGAAAGTTGAGAAGAACTAAGAGAAGAATTCTTAAAAGGTATATAGAAAGTCTGAAATTGGTGGGAATAAAAGTTTGTGGTACATTGTCACTATCAGTCAACTCAATTTCAACAAGTCACTCTAATATCAATCTTTGATTAAAAAAAAACCATTTGATATATTCTGAGGTCAATTATGATGAAATGGTGATGTTGGCATAAAAGGAAAATTATATTTAGCAATTAAAAATATAAAATAATACAAATCTGGCTAAGCAATGCGTGCTTTCTCTTTGATTAATGCTTCGATGAAATTTTTTACTCTCAAAGCTTGGATGACCAAAGTTTGGTGACTCTGTTTGTTTTTTTTATTTTTTTTTATTTTACTACCTGCTGTGGTACGACTCGAATCCGATATATTATTATTTTAAAGGAAATATGATTTGTCATCAAACCACATTAGATGGTAAAGATAATTGTGGGGTTAAAAAGTGCTTTCATGGCATTCTTTGTTCATACCTACATAGATTTTATTTTAGTATTTATGTAAATACCAAACAAAAAAGGAACCAAAAATAAATGTGAGACTAATTTAATTTTAATCAGAGCAATTTTCATAATTTTTTTTTTAGATGATTCACCAATCTCATGAGATTTTATTGGTTATAAAAGTGGTAAGATAAGAGAAAAGATTTTATTTTGAGAAATCTTTGTGAAATCGTATACTTTCAAACTTGTTTTATGAATATTGTTTGATAATGAATTTGATCTCAAATTGTGAAATAAAGTTTATTGATTTTGAAGTACATGAAATAAAATGATATGAAAGTGGAAAATTATGAATTGTGAAACCACCCTAGGATATTTGAACATAGAAAACGGATATAGGAGGTTGGTATACCAGCTGGGTTATTTCAGCAGTACTGCACCGTTATTACTAGTGATTGTTGTAGCGGGACAATCTCGGACAATCATACCGATATTAGTGATTATTGTTGCGGGGCAACCCCGGACGTCACACCGATATTACAGAGATTAGACCCATGTTCCAGTCCTAAAATTATGTTGAGTATACCAAAGGGCCAGGATTGAAATGAAATTGGATAAATTGTTTATAAACGAACTTCGAAAATTGATTTTGTATGGTTTAATTTATAAATTGAGTTAAATAGTAATTTGTTCTCATATTATATATTGTTTATATTTTATGTTGAAATTTATTTAACGATTTTGATAAATGAGTTTAGTGTACACCCATTAAGCTATATGCTTAGTGCATTGATTTTATCACGCGTAGGTAACAGGGATACCGAGAGAGAAAAAGAGTAGAGAGGAGGTAGCTACAGATTGAAGATTCAGAGTCACGATATCTTGGGGTAGTTAATACTTTTGTATACTATATTTAGTTAAGCATGCATATACAGAAGTTTGTAAATGTGATATATTTATGTTTTGTAAATAATTATTTCATGATTTATGTTTTTGTTTTCAAAGGTTTGTAAATATTAAATTATGAATTGTTCTGTATGAAAATGTTTGAAAAGTCGCACTATACGGCAGGGTGCGCAATTGATTGATAAATGAATTTGAAGTGTTGATGTTTATGTTATTTGATTTGTATTGGAAACAAGATTTTTGGAAAATCAGAAAAATAAAGAAAACTCTGGTAAAATTTTTCAAAACAAGTTTTGAATGGGCTCACTAGAAAGGATTTTAAATTATCAAACTATTTGATTTTCAAGGACTTTTTAATTTTAAGTGAATAAAGTCAAGTTTTGAAAACTGGGTAGCGCTCCCTGGATCGATCCAGTAGGGTCGGGTCAGGGGGTGTTACATCTTCAGCCTTATGATTATTCCTCTTGCAAATAATACAATGAGTTTTGTCATTACAAAAGCCTTCTTTTGAACTCTCGTCATCCTTATAATTTTTCCAGGGATTTTTCTTTCTTCTTTTTGATATTTACGTGGCATTGCAGTGCTTCCTCCACCTTGATATATACTTTGTCATCAAGGAGTTGTTCATGGGCATGCAGTGAACCTATCAGTTCATCTAACGTCATGACATTTAGATCTTTTGACTCTTCAATAGCAGTGACTTTGTAGTCAAATTTCGAATTCAGAGTTTGAAGAATTTTCTCCATAATCTGAACATCTAAAATTATCTCACCATTGGATTTTAACATATTGACAAGTTCCAATGTCCATGAGAAATAATCTTCAACTTTTTGTGACTATTTCATTTGAAGAAACTCAAATTGCCTACGCATGATCTGTAAATGCACATTGTTCACCCTTTCAACTCCTTTATAAGAGTTCATCAACATATCTCATGCTTGTTTTGCAGTTATTGCTTTGCAATTTTTTCAAAGATTTGTGGGCCAATTGACTGGTTGATGAAGAATTGTGCCTTCAAGTCTTTCTTTAGCATTGTTGAATCTGCTGGTTGCGTATAGCCTTGTTCTATGATTCCTCAAAGTTCTTGTTACTCAAACATTAAGCTCTCCGATACTTGAAATTTGATTTTCCGTCAAATTTCAGAATCTGGGGCTGAAAAATGTTATTATTGTTCGTAGCCATGTCTACTCAACTGTCCAAAAAACTGTTTTGAAACAGCGTCGACGCGTGAGGTTCATGTGCAGTAGTGGCCCGTGGGTTGCACGTGCTCCTTTAATAGCGACGGTTAGCTCCGGCGACAGTTGAATATGGAAGAACAGATGACGTTGAGTTGACCGGTTGCCTCGATTTTGTCTGATTCGTGGCGAATCATCGTAGATCAGACAACAAAACTTTCGTTAGCCAAACGGTTTTGTCTTCATTTCTCTCTCCATGAAGCTTGAAACTGGGTAAGGGCCCTTGGGTTTGATTCACCAGCGCCTGATGATTATTTTCCTGGCAGCAATGTCGGTCAACTCGCTGAATTTCAGTCGGTTGATGATGAGGGGCGGCGGTTCAAACTTTATTGGTTATTTTGATCGATTTACGCTGCTCGTTTGGCGGCGGCCCTTTGGAGAAGTTTGAAGATTGGATGATTTCGCTCACTTTGGTGGTGGCGGTGTCAACTCACTCGCGATGACTATTGGTGACGCGTGTGGTGGCGTGTGGCACGTGGCGACAACTGCTGCACTGCTCTGGAGCAGCTCCTGCTCTGCTTCGGACCTTTCCCTGATCTTCTGGATCTCCTTGGAGTTTAACTCTAACTCTATACCAAATGTAGGAAAAATAATCTTTTCCTGAAAATATTTTTAGTTAGGCTCTTTGTCCTAATTCAGTTTTATTGATTGATATTTATGTGAATATCTCAATATTTCTTAATTGTTTCTAATTGTTTAATTTGTTCAAATTGACAAATCTATTTATAGGAGACTAATTGATATTCTAAATTCCATTAGAATTCAGATAACCTATTCTAAGTTGGACTAAAAAAATTTAATTTGATAAACATTACAAATAGCAATCCTACTGAAACTAAACTTAATTTAATTCCTACATTCAATTTTATTGAAAGATGTAGTTATTATCGAATTTG
This sequence comes from Xanthoceras sorbifolium, assembly GCA_003430845.1. Lineage (NCBI taxonomy): Eukaryota > Viridiplantae > Streptophyta > Magnoliopsida > Sapindales > Sapindaceae > Xanthoceras > Xanthoceras sorbifolium. The sequence continues at coordinate 24,020,855 of CM010612.1, forward strand.
ATATTCTTTTAATAAATAAAATAAAATAATTTTTAATATATCAAATTATAATTTATTATGTCATAAAAAAATAAATATAATTTAATAGACCTTAATGGCATTTGTCAACATTTTTTCGAGGATAAAAAAAAATGTTTGAAATGAATCCGAGGGGAATAAATATGATTCACGGTCTTCTCGTTCCCTTATCAACATAAACTTTCTAGTTTTAGGAGACCAATAAATATTAACAACAGGTGGAGTAAGCAAATGTATTATATATACGAGAAATGTTCAGATTCGAAACGGTGCCCGAATTAGAATATTGACGAGCAGAATCCCACTTTAAAGATTTTGTTAATTAGACCTCCATAATTTCGGTATTTGTTTTCTTCTCCCCCATGAACTTGGATATCATTATTTTCCCCTATCTTTGTTTCGATACACCCATGTGAGTATAAATTTTTAAACATTATAATGACAAAGATGCCCTTCTTTTGATATTTTACTAGTCCTTTTCGGATATTAAAAAGGAAAACCTGAATATATGCCCTTAGAGAAATATTAAGGATCGAAAATGTAACACCCCCTAACCCGACCCGACTGGATCGACCCAGGGAGCATTACCGAGTTTTCAAAACTTTCTTAATTCTGTTTATAATCTGAAAACCAAATAATTTATAATTTAAAATCATTTCTAGTGAGCCCATCAAAATTAGTTTAAAAATTTTGACAGAGTTTCCTCTGTTTTTCTGTTTTTCCAAAAATCCTGTTTCAAATAAAAACTCAAACAGTATAATAATCAACACTTCAAAATCAAATTCTCAAACCAATGCGCACTCTGCCGTTTAATGCGACTTCCAAACAGTTGTAAATAAAACAGTTCATAATTCACTATTTACAATCCTTTGAAAATGAAAAACAGAAATCATAAAATAATTATTTACAAAATATCAATATATAACACGATTACAAATTTCTGTATATGCATGCGTACTGAATATAATACACAGAACTATACAACTACCACAGAAATGTGACTCTGAACTCTCCTCTGCAGCTAGTACCTCTTCAGTCTTTTCCTTCCTCGGTATCTCTGTTACCTACGCGTGATAAAAACCAACGCGCTAAGCATATAGCTTAGTGGGTGTACACTAAACTCAATTATCAAAATCATAAAATAATTTCATAGTAAAAATATTACAATGCTAACGTATAACAACATTATAAATTCAATTCAATCACTGGAACAAATCATATGAAATTCAGTTTTCAATTCTTTTTTAATCATTTTATTCAATTCATTCTCAATTCTGGTCCTTTGGTATACTTAACATAATTCAGGACTGGAATATGGGTTGTTCGACCTCAGTGGCTGTCTGTCGAACATAACTCCCAACCCGAGGACCGGCTCTTACTATCCAGGGGTGGTACATATAACTCTCTACCCTAGGACCAAGTGTTCGGAACCTAGAGAGGTACATATCTCCCTATCCCAGGACGAATCCTTAGGAAAGTACGTGTCTCCCTACCCTAGGACGAATCTTTGGGAAGGTATGTGTCTCCCTATCCCAGGACGAATCCTTGGGATGGTACGTGTCTCCCTACCTCAGGACGAATCCTTGGGGAGATACGTAATATCAACATCAATATCAATAACGGTGCAGTACTGCTAAGTGAACCCAGCTGGTATACCAACTCAAACAGTATAATAATCAACACTTCAAAATCAAATTCTCAAACCAATGCGCACTCTGCCGTTTAATGCGACTTCCAAACAGTTGTAAATAAAACAGTTCATAATTCACTATTTACAATCCTTTGAAAATGAAAAACAGAAATCATAAAATAATTATTTACAAAATATCAATATATAACACGATTACAAATTTCTGTATATGCATGCGTACTGAATATAATACACAGAACTATACAACTACCACAGAAATGTGACTCTGAACTCTCCTCTGCAGCTAGTACCTCTTCAGTCTTTTCCTTCCTCGGTATCTCTGTTACCTACGCGTGATAAAAACCAACGCGCTAAGCATATAGCTTAGTGGGTGTACACTAAACTCAATTATCAAAATCATAAAATAATTTCATAGTAAAAATATTACAATGCTAACGTATAACAACATTATAAATTCAATTCAATCACTGGAACAAATCATATGAAATTCAGTTTTCAATTCTTTTTTAATCATTTTATTCAATTCATTCTCAATTCTGGTCCTTTGGTATACTTAACATAATTCAGGACTGGAATATGGGTTGTTCGACCTCAGTGGCTGTCTGTCGAACATAACTCCCAACCCGAGGACCGGCTCTTACTATCCAGGGGTGGTACATATAACTCTCTACCCTAGGACCAAGTGTTCGGAACCTAGAGAGGTACATATCTCCCTATCCCAGGACGAATCCTTAGGAAAGTACGTGTCTCCCTACCCTAGGACGAATCTTTGGGAAGGTATGTGTCTCCCTATCCCAGGACGAATCCTTGGGATGGTACGTGTCTCCCTACCTCAGGACGAATCCTTGGGGAGATACGTAATATCAACATCAATATCAATAACGGTGCAGTACTGCTAAGTGAACCCAGCTGGTATACCAACCTCCTATATCCGTATATATGTCCAAGTATCCTAGCACCGTTTCAGTACAGTTTCACAAATCACAAACTTTATAGTAAAGCATTTCATTTCCAAAATATATATCCAATTCACCAATAATATTTTCAAAACAATATTCATAGTTCAAACAATTTTCTCAAATAACTTATTCAAATATAATCGTTAGTAATCGAAAACAAACTAACTCAAATTAAGAAATTCAGTTTCGAATCAAAACACAAAAACAAAATCACAGAGTTTTTCGAAATGGTGTGTACACCAACCTGGATACCGTTTTTCGACAGTTTCTTTTCTGGATTTCTTTTTTCCCTTTCCCTTTTCTCTCTTTTCTCCTCTTTTCCTTTCTCCTTCTCTTTTTCTTTTCCTTTTCTTTTCTTCTTCTTCCTGTTCTCTTCTTCTTCTTCTCTTCTTCTTCTTCTCTTCTTTCTCTTCTTCTTCTTCTCTTCTTTCTCTTCTTCTTCTCTTCTTCTTTCTCTTTCTCTCCCTTCCTTTCTCTCTCTTTTCTTTCTTTTTCTTTCTTTCTCTCTTTTTCTCTTGGTCTCTCTTTCTCTTTTCTGTCTGGCTTTTTCGTGAAGCTTCGCCGCCTCTTATTTTTTTTATAAAATTTCAGTCATTGCGACCTGTGGTCGCGCCACCTGGTTGCATTACTCACTAGAGTGATTTCACCACTTCCATCGCGATCAACCATCGCGGTGCCTGGTCGTGACGCTGGTCGCGTTGCTCACTGCCCAATTTTAACATTTTCATCGCGAGCTAATCAGCGCGATCTGTGGTTGCGGTGACTAGTCGCGTTGCTCACTGCCTAAAATCACTATTTTTCACCGCGAGCAGCTCATCGCGATCCCTGGTCGCGGTACTCACTGCCAATTTTTCCTTCTCTTTCATGCATTCTTTCTGGACCGTTCCATCTGGTCCACCTGGAAACCTTAAAAATATACTTACATTTAATTACATTTTACACCCCTCAAATAATAAATATCATATACATATACTCAAAATTAATTATTTAAAATTAGGAATGTTACAATAATAATTTTATGGACCATGATATTACAACATTTTCTCATTACTACATAGCCAATATTCAATGAATTGAAATCTAATTATTCAAATAAAAACATTTAATTTTTGAAAATGAAAAATTTAGAGGAAAATTAATGCACTTTATATTGTAACCATACAAGTAATGTAGAGTAGCATAGCACCAATCCTATATAAAGAATGAGATAATATTTAGTTTGGTATTAAAATCCTTGTTTCAAAAAAAAAAATGACTTAGATGTGAAATGAGCATAATAGTAATTTAATAGACCAATTAGTCCAAGTATAACCTGACACTAGCATAGAAAATCCTACACAAAATGGAAATAAGAAATAGTAGAAGGGTCAATAGTTAAAAAAAAAAACAATGGAATCAGTGAGCTATATATTGAAGGAAACCACATTAACATCATCAATGCGAGGAAAGCAAATGGCGAGACATCGTCTCAGTCTCTGATTTCAATTCCATCTATCAAGTCTCATATTTTCGGTGCACGAGTAGGAACCGGGCCTCGAGAGTCGTGTCCTATTTTTGCTCGGATTCATATCGCATTCTCTTCCATATCAGCACACCACCAAACGCATCACTCTGCTCCAAAATCTTTCTCTCTCTCTCTCTACTCCACCACAGGTATGTATACTGTTTCAGTTCCAGCGATCACTTCTTTTTTTTTTTCGTTTTTCTTGGTGAGTTTTTTTTCTCTCGTTTAACTGCATGCATGTTGGTTGGAAATATATGATGGTTTTTTTTTTTTTTTTTTGGCGTTATTTTGATAGGTTTTGTGTATACAATTGTTTTAATGCTCTGTTTTGTTATGGTTTAACACGGTTAAGCAAGATCTAACAGCCTAACAGGTTTCCTGTAATGCTCAGATTCTTGTTTGATCTTGGTTTTTCTTTGCATGAACAGTGTTTATTTAACCGGAGTGGGATGGTCCCAGATTTATAAGTTATTTTAAAATAGTGATTATTATATTATTTAGTTTGATGGAGTGATCATGAGGCCCAAATTTAATATATAATTTGAGTTAGTCTATTATACAATATCCAGATGCTCCGGTACTGTTAAAGTTCCTATACTTTATTATACTTTTTTACCGCACAAATGCTCCAGCTCGACGCAACCTTTCGTGTAACTTTACATTTACAATACGGGTATTGATTTTGATTTTCAGTCTGCAGTAGTATAGTATTTTTGAACTTTTACAAAATTTGGGGTTCGAGAATGATGGGAGTCCATAATCTCATTGATATAGGTGTGAAATTAGAATTCGACATGATGTGAGCCCACAGACTCATTGATATAGATGTGAGAAACATATTACTTGTCTAATCTTATTTCGACTACAGTGGTATAGTTTTGAGATATAGTGTGGAGTTTCTTAATTTTAAAATATTTTAATCCCAAAATCTGTTGGGTTTTGACTTTTGAGAGATATAAAAGTGTTTTTTTATTCCTTTTTTTTTTTCCAATGTAGCTGCCCTGATTGTGCTGCTTAAAATAACGAGAACAGAATTTTTATATGATCGGATTATGCTCATGGTGTCATACCTGAGATTTAGGCGGTAATGTTAGAATTGATTACTTTATATGATAACATTCATTTTTAATTTCCTTGTAATGTTGGGGTGATTCTTGCATATGTCTATCTATATTGTACTCTTGTGTTCTTTTAGGTTGCCAGGAAATTTGTTATATACACTTGTTTTATTCCAGATATTCTTCCATTGTGCACCTCCTCGAATACCTAATAAAAAAAGCTTTAACATAAACTCTTGTAGAATGCAAGATATGTTTTTAAATTATTGTCATGATGACTCTTATTCTTAATGTTTATTTGTATGATGATAAATCTGTTCATACTGAGAATCATTTTTGCTGATTTTATAGGTGAATTGTTAAAATAGAAAGACCAACTACAACTTTTCCTGGCTGATAGCTAATTTGCAAGGACAACATGACAGAAGAAGATTTATACACTAATGATGGGACAGTGGATATTCATAAAAATCCTGCTAATAAGAGGAAAACTGGAAAATGGAAGGCATGCCGCTTTATTCTTGGTATGGTTTCAAATTTTCTAGTTTGTTGTCTTCAATAATCTGAACATCAACTACTATTTGCTCTTTTGTGATATCTGAGAACCTGAGATGTTGAACATTTTAAACTCTTCTGCAGGAAATGAAGCTTGTGAGAGATTGGCATATTATGGGATGAGTACCAATCTGGTGAACTATCTTGGGAAGCGTCTCAATCAAGGAAATGTCACTGCTTCAAACAATGTCACAAATTGGCAGGGGACCTGCTATGCTACACCATTGATTGGGGCGTTTCTGGCTGATTCGTACATGGGGAGATATTGGATCATCGCCATTTTCTCAATCGTCTACGCCCTTGTAAGTTTGATTGCTTAACAGAACCCTTCTCTTCGTTTAAGTACTTGAAAGCTTGAATTGGCTGCGGATCAGTCTTCAAACTTTTGGTTGTTGACAATTGCCAAGTTAACTGTAACTTTAATCTAACTCTTACGAGTAAAGTGACAGAGTTTTTCCAGTTTTTTTATACTATTTATTTTGATTTGTTACGAAAATAATGTAATATTTCCATTTCTCAATAGGAGATGGTATTTCTTTCATTTTAACTGACCAGGTTCCTATTTTATATTTGATTGGAGAATAATCAAATAAAGTCACTGAACAAAGCCAAACAGCTTCGTTTGCCATGTAAATGACGTACTTCTATTTTCTTGCAGGGGATGACTCTATTAACATTGTCTGCTTCTGTCACTGGTTTAAAGCCATCATGCGATAAGGATGCCTGTCACCCAACTTCAGCAACAACTGTGGTCACCTTTATAGCACTTTACTTGATTGCTTTAGGAACTGGTGGAATTAAGCCATGTGTCTCATCCTTCGGTGCAGATCAATTTGATGAGACTGATGAGGCTGAGAAGAAGAAGAAGAGCTCTTTCTTTAATTGGTTTTACCTTTCAATCAATATTGGTGCACTTATTGCTTCCTCTGTTTTGGTCTGGATACAAATGAATGTTGGCTGGGGTTGGGGGTTTGGAATCCCGGCAGTTACTATGCTAGTTGCAGTTGTGTTCTTCTTCTCAGGTAGCAAGTTGTATCGACTACAAAAACCAGGAGGCAGTCCGCTTACAAGGATTTGCCAGGTTATAGTTGCATCCTTTAGAAAAGCAACGGTTAAGGTTCCAGCTGATAAGTCTCTTCTTTATGAGACTGCAGATGAGGAATGCAGTATACAAGGAAGCCGCAAACTTGAGTCAACAGATGAACTCAAGTAAGTGTGTTGCCATCTATCTCATAGTCTGGTCTTATTAAAGGTTTATATATATATATATATATATATATGATATATCTAAAGAAACATTTTTCTCTTTTGTATACCTTTTAAATGCACAGTAGCTCAAATATATCTCTTGGTCAGTAGACTGTATAAAGTTAATACCAAGTCGGTTTATTTGTTCTGTTCCATGGTTAAAAAGTTATATCTTGGAGATGGTTTCTGAAATGCGTCAGTTATGTGCTAATGTAGCTTATGATCTCCATTCTTTACCTATGTGGACCCCAATCTGTTCTTAGAAGAGTGAAAGGACCATATCTTATCAGTAGTTTGCTTCATTTGTTTGGTCTATCTCTCTAAGGTAAATTGATAAATTTACAGGTTCTTTGACAAGGCTGCTGTGGAGATCCCCAGTGATCGTGTCAAGGGCTCACCAAACCGATGGACACTCTGCACTGTAACTCAAGTTGAGGAGCTCAAGTCCATCATAAGATTGCTGCCGATATGGGCATCCGGCATTATTTTCTCAACTGTGTACAGTCAAATGAGCACTATGTTTGTTTTACAAGGCAACACAATGGACCCGCACATAGGACCTAAGTTTGAGATTCCATCTGCATCCCTCTCTGTCTTCGACACTGTCAGTGTTATCTTCTGGGCTCCTGTATATGACCGAATCATTGTCCCGTATGCAAGGAAATTCACAGGCCACGATAGAGGCTTCACTCAACTCCAACGGATGGGCATTGGACTCGTCATTTCCATTTTCTCCATGATTACTGCCGGCATCTTGGAGGTTGTTAGACTCAACTTTGTCAGGAAGAACAACTATTATGATGTTAAGTACATCCCCATGTCGATTTTCTGGCAAGTCCCGCAATATTTCCTGATCGGATGTGCTGAAGTTTTCACTTTCATAGGCCAATTAGAGTTTTTCTACGACCAGGCACCCGATGCTATGAGAAGCTTGTGCTCTGCTCTATCACTCACAACTGTTTCGTTAGGCAACTACTTGAGCACAGCACTTGTTACCATTGTGACCAAAGTGACCACAAAAAATGGAAAACTTGGTTGGATTCCAGATAATTTGAACAGGGGCCATCTTGACAATTTCTACTGGCTCTTGTCAGTTCTCAGCTTGTTGAACTTCATTGTGTATCTGTGGATCGCTAGCTGGTATACCTACAAGAAGGCAACTGGACGCGCAAAGTGACAAAAACCAATTGTTGGTTGGATTGAAATATATGTCTTCTTAGGCGTCCATATTATTTGTGTGTTTTTTGTTTTAATAGAGATTTTTATTTGTGGGGGATTTAATTTTAAGGTTTCTTTTACTTATTTTTGAATTGTGATTGACATACACTCATGAGGGTTAGTAAAATAGTTAGGTATGTGGTTTGCTTCGATAAGGTCGAGGGTTTCAAATCCCTCCATATGTGCCTACTCAACAAGGTCGGGGGTCTTGAATCCCTTAATACATACCTACTTGGCTAAAGATCGTAATTTCTTACGCTAAGCGGATAAAAGAAAAATTGCGATTGACTCACAAAACTGCTTGTAAATATTGTTACATATAGCCATTGCTCCTGTCTTGATCTGAGATTACTAGTGGTCTGCATTTTTGAAAAATTAGTTTTTAAAATACTAAATTCTATATTAATAATCTATTTTTTCATATTAAAGTATAATCTTTTTCTAATATATATAAAAATAAACAAGTTTTTAGTTTTTCTTTCTTAAAACAGGTTTAAAAAAAATATCGAACAAATGGGAAGGCCGGGAACCAAAAAAAAAAAAGTCAAAGTGAATTGACGCCTGTGCAGAAATGGAAACTAACCAATTATTATACTCGAAACAAGATAATGCAAAGAGATTGTGGGGTTCAAAAACTAGCACCGTTTATACAAAACACTACCACAACTCTCTCTCTCTCTCTTCAGTCTTCAAGAAAGCAAAGAAGATGATTGCTCTCAAACTTGTTCAAAGTTCTTTTAACCCAAATAAGCATGCTGTTTTCTTCACTAGAAGACCCACAAACACAAACACTTCTTTTGTCTCTCTCTGCAAGTCCAAAGATTCCAACTCTGATTCTGAGTCTTCTTCACCACCACCCGAAGGAGATGCTAGAAAGCAAGAAATGCTTGCAAGAATGGCGATACTTCAAGCTCAAAAGGTCCGCCTCACCGATTACTTGGACGAAACATCAGCTCAATTAACTCAATTTGTTGAAGATGCCAATGCTGAGTTCGACAAGATTGGAGAGGATGCCCTCAAAGGACTCGATCAAGCTAGCGCTAAGGTCAGTATAGTCACTCAAGTAAATATCGGTGTCAATGGACATATCGACTCCAAAATAATGAAAATGTCGGTGGAAATATAAACAATATCCTATAATTTTGATATTTCGACCATATTTTTGACATGGGGACCGTGAGGAAAAAAAAAAAGCTTTTGTCTTGGTTTCTATGCAATTATGTTCATAACCCACTTGTCATTCGTTTTGGGGATGTCAGATAATGGAGAATATAGACAGCCAAATGCAAGAGTTTGAAGAATCTGCAGAACAGAACAGGATGGAGATCGAGAAAAATGATAACGAGCTGGCAGAATTTGAAGGCCAGATGGAGGAGGACCGCAATGAGGGGCTGTTCTTCAAGAGCCTGAGGCAGAAAAAGCCTGTAGAGAAAGCAAAAGCTAAAGAGGAAATGAAGAAGATAAAAGAGATTTCTAAAGAAAATGCTGGATCAAAAACCAGAAGGAACATTTACCTTGCTTTGATCGGTCTGCTAGTCATTGCAATTGCTGATTCTTTCGTTTCCCCTTCATCTGATTGGCGAAAAGTTGCAGTTCTTGGAGCAATTTTAGTGCCTTTGGTTCTTCAGTTCCTGCATGAGCAGGGGTTAGTATCAGAAACAGAAAGAACAAGTAAGGAAAAAACTGAGGAAGAAAAGAAATGAAACTCCTTCCTCCATTTTAATTTATTTGAATTTCTGGTATATACTTTTGGTTTTAGTTTGGAATATAGCATGATTCATAGCCCCATGTAGAAACTTATAACTAGGGGTTGATACATCAAGCTACTTTGCTTTTGCATCATCATAGTATGATCTTGGTGATATCACTGCAATCACCAAAACACATGTATGGATATACCAAGTATGATTGATGCTACTGTGAATTTTCCTCCGTCAATATCAGCACAGACAGATATTAGATTCCTTCACATCAACAGTTTATAAAAGAAACATTTATTTCCTTTTTCTGTATAATTTTCTCACATACCGAAAACATACAAGATGAAAGTGTGATGAGTAAAGAACTTTTAGAGAAACAAACACCGAGCTTTTTCTGCCTGAAGCTTCCGAGGTCTAAACAACAATCTATTACACCGTTTTCCGGTAAGAAGATATTGAACTAAATTTTAGTCAACAATGCAACTCTTGCTTGCAAAAAATTGACAATTTCAATTGTCAGTTCTCTTGCAGACACACCGTGAAGTAGTTAGCACACCCACCTTAGTATTCTTCGTATCGTTCCACAAACTTCCTCCTACTTTCTAAATCCGCGATTTAGCTGAGTTTCCATTAATACCTTGACCCAATTACCTGTGGCAAGATCTATAGACCCAAATTTTGATTAAATATAGTAATTGGAGTTCTGTTTGTCGGTTGTCATCAAAGAATTAACCACATAAGCAACTCAGTTCCATTCAAGGTACATCACCACATAGGCAACTCAGTCCCATTCAAGGTACATCTGCAAATACGAGCACACATAACATCATGAGGAAACAAAAATGAAAACAAAATTGTAGTTCACTAACTTCAGAAAACCCATTTCCAATTCATAATGTATTCATTTACATACTTTGAACGGTTCATCCAGGTGGTGACAAAATATTAGAACCTGAACCTGGGAATTTCAGTAGATCTCAATCATATCTAACTGCTAGCCTGCAGACTAGTTCCAGTGTTACTTCTTGTGTAGGATGACTATCAATCCCCAATTACAAGCTAGGAAGGGGATAAAATGATCATGAACTCGCTCCACTTATCATAAACAGTTTGACTTACAAAGATAAGCAACTGAAGCAATTGATACTTACTTCCAAATCTTCATGAACATTGAGAGATGATGTAGACGCTCCATCATTTATCACTGCACTGACAAGTATATGCCATGTAATGGCAGTTGGAAGAATTCCACGATCCAAAGCATCCTCCAAGAACCCAATAGCATCTGATATTCTATAACATGAACAAAGCCCCTTTAGCGTAATATTATAAGATATTATATCTGGCTGCAACTGATCTTCTAGAATACGAGCCCAAATCTCCAATGCTTTCTCGCAATCTCTGGCTTTGTAAAGCCCCTCCATAAGAGTGTTGTGAGTCACAAGATTCGGTACACAGTTCCATTTCTTCATATTAGAATATAGCTGCAAAGCATCTTCAACTTTCCCTTCGGAGCAAAGCCCATGAATTAAAATGTTATGCATAGTTCTATCAGGCTTAAAACCCTTTTCAATAACTTGGTGCCACAAGTTGAGAGCCATGTCAATCTTCTTGCCATGACAAAGACCATCCATCAACAAACTATAAGTGATCATGTCCGGCTTCCACCCCTTCTCTAGCAATTCCTTCACAAAAGTGTAGGCCTCACTAAATCTTTCCGCCTTACATAAACCATTTATGAGAGTGTTATATGAGACAATAGTTGGAGAGCAACCCTTGGTGCCCATTTCCCTAAAATGGCGAATAGCATCCTCAAGTTTTGAAGCTCTAATAAGCCCATTCATCAGTGTATTGCAAACATGAGCATTCAATTTACAGCCTTGCGTACCCATCCAATCAACTAAAGCGGCTGCATCATCTAATCTCCCTTCTTTACACAACCCATCAACCATGGAGGTATACACAAATGTATCCAAATCAGCCCCTCCATCTTCTGCCTCTTTTAGTATCCGTAAAGCCTTATTCACGTACCCATTCTTACACAACCCATGAATCATAACTCCATAAGTTGTAGAATCCGCACTGCAACCATTCTCTGGCAAGAGCTCCCAAATCTGAATTGCTTCATCCACCTTCCCATTCTCTAACAACCCTCTAATCAATATATTGTAACTAACAATGCTAAGACAACCCTCTTTCCCCATCCTCTCCCACAGCTCAAAACACTCTTTAATCTTTCCTACTCCACAAAATCCGTTTAGCATTGCATTGTAAGTAACCACATCAGCAAAAACCCCATTCTCAATCATTTCTTTATAAATCCTCTCAGCCCCATCAAAATTCCCTGCCTTACACAACCCATGTATCATACTACTATAAGTAAACAAATCTTTCTCTCTTTTATTCTTGCTCATCCTATACCATATCTCCAAGCACTCATCGAACCTCTCACATTTACACAAACCATTGATCATGACATTATAAGTAACCACGTTTGGATAAACAGAAGACTCCATAACCAGCCTCTCCCAAATCTCTTTAGCTTTCGTGTAATCCCCTTTTTTGAAAGCCCCATCAATCAAAACATTGTAACACACCACATCAGGATCCAACCCTCTCACAAGCATTTCATCGAACACCTCCAATGCACCATCAACGTCCCCACTTTTCGCAAAACCATTTATCACGGTTCCATAACTATACACATCCGGATTGAAACCCCTATTCCACATCCAATTCAAAAGCTCTTTTGCCTTCTCAAATTGCCTCTTTTTGCACAAAATCTTGATCAAAATGTTATATGTTTGCAAATTCGGCGACATGCCCACAGTCTCGAAATAAGCAATAAAAGATTCGACTCTCTCCCACTGTTTTGACTCGACAAAGGCGTTCAACAAAGTGTTGTACGACCTGATACCGGGCTCGCACCCGAATATTTCGCTCATGCGTTGAAACACATCCAGTGCTCTATCGGGCATCGAGTTCTTCGCATAAGCTTGCAAAACTGTCAATGCCACGTCTTCGGGGCAGTTGCATTTTTGGGTCTTGATTAGTTCGACGATTCGACCGACGTGCGCGACGAGTTTGGAGTCGACGAGTCTGCGGAGGATGTGGAGGAAGACGTGCGGTGAGTGGGTGTAACCCGGGTCGCGAGTTGCTGAGTCGAACAAGGCGAGTGCCGAGTACGGGTTTCTTTCTGCTTTGAGGAGTTTCAGGAGCCGTTTTGGGGTGTGGACCATGGCGGTGGCGGTGGCGGTGGCAAGGGTGGTAATTTCAAGGGTTTTTTATGTCTCATTTTCGTGGCATCGTTTCGAATTGTTTACCGTTAAAAGAATGAAAAGTTCTACCGCGGGAAGAAGAAAGAATTATAAGGCAAGAAGTAGACTAGTCATTCAAATCGGACAGGTCCACTTCCCGATTCGAATCAACCAGCGATTGTAACGGGACCAGAGGTTTTAAAAGTAGGTCATTTAAAAGTTGAGTTTTTATGAATAAGAAGGAAAAAGTTATTGGCGTTTAATTGTAACTTAATTTTTTTTTTTTTAAGTAATAGGATTACAAAAAGACATACGGTAAAATTAATAAACTTTAATATAATTATTTTAGATATTTTAATATTTTTAAAAAGTTAAAAAGATCTACTTGAAAAAATTTAAAATTTAAACTTCTCGAAATAGATGGAAAATAATTTTTTTAATCGCTTAAAAACTCTATCGAGGTGGAAACTAAACAACAAAAAAAAAAAATCTGAAAAGAGTTTTTAAAATTAAATAAGTTTTTTTTGCCAGTATATAAGCTATTCCAAACATATACTAAATAGGCATCCCATATGTATCCCACACAATTGCACTCACATGATATGTAGTAAATGAATTAAATCATCATTAATATGTATCAATTGGCACATTCACTCATAGCTCAATAGTTCAAGTGATTAGTGTATTTCTCATCTCAGTAATGATGGTTCAAATTTCACTATGCATATAAACCATCATGTATGTCTAGTTTTCTCTCCTTATTGTAGGAGTAGATATATAGGTCGCATGTTTAATGATTGATCTCGGTTTCTCTCGTTATAAAAGTATATATTTGGACTGTACGTTTAGTAATTGATCTCAGTCTCTCATTATTGGAGTTGATATCTGTGCTGCGCATTTATTAATCATATACTTGTACCCTTAAAAAAAATACGTATTTTAGACCTCGAAAATCGCTGGGGAAGTGTAGGGCACTACAACTTGCAAAGATAGAATACACGTGACCCGTAAGACGTCTGGTACACCGGGGTGAGGCCGGCCAAAGTCACTCCGATGGTCAAGTTAGCGATTGCTGGTAATTGGTATCGAACAAATAAGTATGAGGGACAAAAATACTTCCTTAATCTGAAGGATTGAGGCTTTCGTGGTGGATGGGAGTATCTAGTTGATCGACCGGAGTCGTGATCTAGGATGATCGAGAGTGACAGAAGTTCGCCGGAAAGTACTTTAGTAAACTATTGTTGTTATCAATAATAGACGTCAATAGTCTAGTTCTCGGGGTTGTATACGCATGGGGAGCTTTTTGAGAGCAAGCCCTTCCATTTATAGGGAAGGTGATCCACCCGTTGGGAGGAGTGGATCACATCCCTGATTCGTTGCCCCCAAATCAAAGAGAATCTGGGTGCCTCCTTGACTTGATCCATCAGACTTCAAATTTGAAGTCTGATGGGCCGGGTTATAGGATTGGGCCCACATGGATGGGTCATGGACTGAGTCAATGCAGGTCCGAAGGGTAGTCCGTGGTGTGTCCAGAGACGTGAGAGGGTTAGTGTCGTGGGACCCAGGTAGGTATGCGTGACGTGGGAGCTTGCTACGATGCTCCGCAATTTGTCGAGTGACAATAAGGTCCATGGAGTGTCGTGTGACAATAGGCTCTATGGTTCATGTCTTTTGTTCCCTAAACTTGGGCCATGTAGAAGATTCTTCGTCGCTCTGACCTGATCATGTAGTGTGCTTGGGCCTTGGGCCAGTATGTGAATGGATAAACTTTGGGCTGGACCTTCACCTGTCTTGACATTGGACCTGATAGATTTTGGCTACCACACGTATCAATTTACCAATTGTCACATTAAAGAAGTAGATATATGAGTCGCTCGTATCAATTTACTAATTGTCACATTATGGAAGTAGATATCTAAGCCGCTTAAAAAACATATATCAATTTATCAATGATCACATCATATGTTATGATAAATTGGGATACAAAATTTGAGAGTAGATATCTGAATCCCACATTTAATGATTGATCTTGGTAAATCCCGATAGTTATTAATTTTATAATTGTATCCTTCAAAATATATAAAAGACCAACCACTATGATCTCCTCTCACAAGAAAGATGCCACTAGTTATGGTTACGGTTCTGAAACCACTGGTTCTGATTTTGAAACCAGCGATTTTGATTCCCTAAAAGGGGAATCGGAACCATGGGTAAAAGGTTTCGGTTCCAGTTTGGAATACGATTCCTAGAATCGACGATTCCATATCGATTCCGATTCCGGTTCCAATTTCAGAATCGGTTCAGTTTTTTATTTTAAATTTACATTGGAATTTTTTTAAATAAAAGGAACTGGAATCGCCGGTTTCAGTTCTTGCCGATTCTAGAACCAGTGGTTCTGGTTTTTAAATTGTAAGAACCGGAACCAAAATCGACTGGTCCCAATTCGGTTCTCGATTCTGAACCGGAACCAGAACCTAGTCTTCCGATTTCGGTTCGAACCGGACTGTTCGAATGCGATTCTCTAGATGCCATCGATAATATTCTTACAAATAAGCAGGCTCGTTGCCACTTCACATGATATTGTTGGGTGCCAAATAACACGTCTTTGTAAAATCTTTACTTTAGTAATTAGAATTTAAATCCAAACAAATTAAGATGAGAATTTTATTGTTTTATGGGTATATTTACTAATGGGGAATTATAGGGCTAATTGCAATAAAGTGCCCTGACGTTTGGCTATATTGCAATAAAATCGTGAGTTTATCCTTAATTGCATGTTAATACCCTTAACTAACTGATTAATTGCATGTTAGTACCCTTGACTAACTGGTTGACCGTTAAAGTTGATGGTCAACCAATAGTCAAAGGGTATTTTGGTCTTTTTGACCTTAATTTATTTTTAAAAAATAAAAAACAAAATTATAAATTATAAAAAAAGTTAAATAAATCTCCACCGTCCATCAAAATTGATGGACGGTGGAGATTATATTGATAAAAAAAATAAAAAAACTTAAAATTAAAATAAAAAATTTATATTTTGTTGTGTTCTTCACCAAGAACACAACCCAAAAAAAAAAAATTTCAATTCATTCCTCGAACCTTTCTGGGTTCGAACCCAGAAGGGTTCGAATCGAACCCTCTGGGTTCGTGGAACCCAGAGGGTTCGAAGATCGAACCCTTCTGGGTTCGATCTTCGAAGGACGAACCCTCTGGGTTTGATGAATCTCGAACCCAGAAGGGTTCGAAGAACGAACCCTTCTGGGTTCGAGATCGAACCATTCTGGGTTCGTAGAATCTGAGACCCAGAAGGGTTCGATGAATCTCAAACCCAGAGGGTTCGATCTTCAAACCTAGCAGGGTTCGAAGAACGAACCCTCTGGGTTCGAAGATGAACCCTTATGGGTTCGATAAATCTCAGATTGGATTTGTTGTTGGTTTTATTGTTGGTGTTCTTGATGAATCTCAGATTGGGGTTTTTTTTTTTTTTTTTTTTTGGTTTTGTTGTTTTGTTCTTGGTGGAGATCCAATCTGGATCTCCACCAAGAACATCAAAAAAAATTTTAATATAAATTTTTTTTTAACTTTTTTTAATTGTATGATTTTTAATTTTTTTTTATTTTTAAAAATGCATCTCCACAGTCCATCAAGATTGATGGAAGGTGGAAATCCATTTTTAAAAATTTTAATTTTTTAATTTTTTAATTTTTATTTAATTTATTTTTTTTAAACTAGGGGCAATTATGTCATTTTATCCAAAAGTCAAAGTTAAACCGTTATATTTGACTGGTCAACTGACGGTAGGATAATAATATGCAATTAAAGCTAAAGTCACGATTTCATTGCAATATAGCCAAACATCAGAGTACTTTATTACAATTATCCCGGAATTATAATAAAAAAATTGAGTTCTAATGGAAAATAAAACAAATAGCAATTGAAATTAAAATATAATAACCTTTACACTGTTTACTAACGTTTAGGAATTTTGAAACAAAAGCGAGATGAATGCAAATATATTTTTGTTTATATAACATATGTATTTATTATTATTTTTTTTATATACCACTTACGGTGTTGACAACTTAAATCTTAAATATTATCAAGCTGAATGAGCGCATTTACTACCGAATCACATTGAGTAGTGGTAACACATGTATTTACTACTAAATAGTATTTCATGTAAAATAATATTTTTTTTTATCAGGATAGGAAATTTAAAATCCTTAGAAAACTTAATTATTGATTTATATTTGACATTCATGTAACTAAGTAACTTAGTTCTCAATAGTTTTAATAAACACTAAATGTCCGTTTACTAATTAGGAATAAAAATAAAAAGGTATCAAATTTAATTGAAAAAGGAATTAGGAAAGGTAATTGAATTCCCTAGGTGGAAGGAGGATTAAGTTCCCTTTTCAGCATGTACTTAATTCCTAATTTGAGTGTGGGTCCATGTAATTTGATTCCTAACAAATTTTAGTAAATAATATAATCTCGCATATTCACTCATAGTTCAAGTGGTTAGTGCACATCCCTTCCATCCTAGTGGTGAGGGTTCAAGTCCCACCATGCGCATTTACAAGTATGTGTGGATAGTTTTATCTCTTTATTGTGGGAGTAGATTCCTCACGTTATGAGAGTAAATATCCGGACAGCGTATTTAGTAATTGATATTTGCAAGTCATGGTTTTTAATCTTGTAACTGTACCCTTAAAAAAATGTAATCTCAAATTAAGGAATTAAGTTCTCTTAACCTCATTAGGATTCTTAATTAACGCCATAAAAGTTAATTAAGTTTCCTTCCCTTATTAGAATTCATAATCATGAAATACACCTCTATACTTGTATTATAAAACCCACTAAATTTTTTTTATTTTAAAATTTTTATATATTTTGAACCATTGGATTTCAATCTAATAAAAATTAATGGCAATACGTTATTAGACCTATATAGTTGCAATCTTGAATTACAATATATATCAAATAAGTCAATTGCCTAAATAGAGTCCTAAGATACATGGACTACTAAATTGAGATTAGATTGTAGAACACTAGGGTTTGCATCTATATAAAGGTAGTTCCCTTCAATACTTTGATGATTCATCAATCTCTTCCTTTCCTCAACCATTCTTAGTCCATCTTTCTTTCAACAATTGCTAAGCAATTACATAAAGGTATGCTGCGAATCATTCTTGTTTATGATTATGGCTTCTGTCAATACTATAAAGGATTTAACCTAATATTTTTTTTTATTGTGTTCAATATATCTTTATTTATTAAATTGCATAATCAATTTGTGATTGAATAACAAAGAAATTTGTTGTTTTGAAAATTGATTTGGATTTGATATCACAAAGACAATATTTTATTTTATTTTTAAAGATTTTCAGCTTCTTTTGGTATATAATTTTTTTTTTTTTTGTGCATATCTTCATGGAAAAATCTGGGTGTAGCAGGTTGCGATCTGAATCGCAATAGAAGATGCATGGGCATTCGCTGCACCTAAGTTCTTCTTTTTCTTTGGAAAGCAACAAATTTATTTTAAAGATTTGCGCTTTCTTTTGGTATCTAAAGTTTTTGATCTAATTTTTTGTTCATGCGTATCTTCTTTTGAGAAAAAAAACCTGGGATCGCAAGTCGCAACAAAAGATGCATATGGATCCTTAATGTTTTTTTCCAACACTTCCCTATCTTTTTTAAAAAAAATAATAATTCAAAACACTGGATGCATGCATCATGGTATAGTATCCTATGACATAGATAATCAATTTGTATATTGTTTTTTGACATACCACCTGTGTGCGCCGGCTCGAACCTGTGTAATGAGTTTTACTTTGTTCGGTATAATTGATTGTTAATAAAACACTGAAATCTACATTTCTCAGAATATATGTGTATGTGTGTATTCTTATGTATTTTAAGATTCTATCCTGAAGTGTTTTGAGGTATTTGGTGTTTTAGGATATTTGATCACTAAACAAAGAGTTGGATTTGGGATTTGAGATTGAAGGATACGACTTGAACTCACGACCTCATTGTTTGGTTGTGGGTGCAGGGGGTTTACTATTGATTTTATTAATTATAAATTTAGGATTTGGCAGTTTAGGTGAGAGATACGACTTGAACCTACAAACAAGTGTGATAGATTTAAGATTGAGTTTATTAATTATAAATTTAGGATATATGAATTGAGGGAGAAGGATATGACTTAAACCCACAACCTCGTTATTATAGTATGAGGAGGATTCCATTTGAACCTTGTGGTGAGAGGGGGACTTGAACCCACTACCTCTTTGTTGTGGTGTGAAAAGACTATGACTTAGACTCACGACCTCATAGTTGTAGTGTGAGAGAGATACGACTTGAACCCACAACCTCATTGTTATGGTATGAGTAGAGATATTACTTGAAAACCCACAACATTATTGTTATGGTATGAGTAGATATACGACTTGAACCCATAACCTCATTGTTGTGGTATAAGTAGAGATACGGCTTCAACTCACAACCTTATTATTATGGTGTTAGGGAGATCTGACTTGAACCAACAACCTCATTGTTATGGTGTTAGAACGATACAACTTTAACTTACAACCTTGTTGTTGTAAATTTAAAGATTATTATTGGTGTGAAAGGTTTATCATCGAGCCACCTCAACTATGTTACTTTAAAGATATTTTTTTTTGAGCAATTACAGTTAATTTGAAATTTAGAGAGGATGACATGATTCGAACTCACAACTCTAGGTACAAGTGAGAGAGGCATATCACTGGGCCAACCTCATCTTTTCTACTTTAAATATATTTAATCATTACCTTTATTTATAAAAAATTAATAGGTTTACGGTCTTTCATAATTTTTCTCATAAACTAGTTTGTTCAAATTCAAATGATATGGTATGTGAATTGTAATAAATATATTATTCACATCATCAGCGCAACCATATTGTCGTATAACACACCTCACAAGCATTATAAGTATGAGCACATCCACTTGTAGTAAAGTGATTAGTGCACCTCCCTCCCATCCTCAGTGGTGAGGGGTTTAATTTCTACCATGTACATACCAGCATGTGTGGGTAGTTTTCTCCTCTTATTGTTGGAGTAGATGTCTCCCGTTATGGGAGTAGATATCCGGACTGTACGTTTAGGGTGCGTTTGGTACATGGCACAGGACAGGACAACATAGGACAAGTTGCTCCTGTCCCATGTTTGGTGCGACATGGGCGTTGGACAACGTTGGACAACATGGGACAAAAAATCCAAAATCTTGTCCCATGCTAGATCCTAGGACAAACTGTAACAAAATATGGGACAATGTCTAAAATAACTGATATACCCTTATTTATTTTAAAAATTACAAATAAACCATCACATATAAAAATAAAAAAAACATAAATTTTTTTTCATCTGCCTCTCATCTCCTCTCTTGCACCTCTATTCTCTCTCTACTCAATCCTCTCTCTCTTCCTATCCTCCCATCAAGACCCACATCAAGTTTTTAAGAATAAAAAAGACATTTTTTTTGCAGCAAACCCATAAAAACAAAAATGAAGAAAGCATAAATTTTTTTATATATATAGATATATGCTTTTGAAATTTTATTATTATTATTATTATATTTTTTTGTGTTTATGAGTTCTTGGTGTAGAGATCTACCGAGAACACAAAAATACAAAATAAAAAATTTTAATTTTTTAAATTGGTTATTTTATAAAAAATTCATTTTTTTTAATTTTCTTTTCAATACAATCTCCATCCATCTATTTTTATTTATGGAATTCCATATTCTTTTGGTATGGATTATATTTAATAAAAATTATTTAATAAAAACATTCAAATTTTGTTCTGTCATGTCCTATTTATCACTAATATGTTGTAACAAACATTAGACAGGACAAGAAGGGTACTCTGGTCATTTAAACATCTTGTACTGTCCTGTCCCAGCCTTACCAAACGCATAACAGTACAGTACACAGTTCTGTCCCAGACATACCAAACACAATATGAAACAGCTGTCCTATCCTGTCCCGTCCCACCCTGTTCTGTCCCGTCCACGTACCAAACGCACCCTTAATGATTAATCTCGATAGGTCTCGGCAGTTATTAATGTTGTACTTGTACCTATTTAAAAATATATATATATATATATATATATATATATCATAAGTATGATGATATAATTCACATATTTCATTATTTAAATATAAATTTAGATATAATAATTAAAATTTATTATTAATAATTTATATATCACATCATTTAAATATAAATTAATGATAATTTATTAAAGTTATTTTTTTTATAAATGATGTGACATAATAATAAATTTGATTGGTTACTAATTTGTATTTGGACGGAAGATAGAAGGGCGTCGAATGCACATAAACTTTCTTTAAAGACTTTCACCCACTCTTCACCAAAATCCAAACTCATCAAATTGTTTATCATAAATTTGACATTTTCACCCTCACCGTCCCCGCACTCCACAATCGTCTTTTCACACCTTTTGTATTAGCTGGTCTTAAAGATCAGAGGTTTTGTTCTCTCCACTACCCTCTTTTCTTTGTTTGTGTTCTCATTGTAACTAGAGATTGCATCTAATGTAATAGATGCAATATCGAACATATTTGTACAAATTATGGATTTTGATTTCTAGGGTTTTATTTAGTTTACAGCCATCTGTGTTCAATTTTGGGGATTTTCCTGGGAAAACGAATTAGAGATTGTTATTTTCTAAGAGGGAAAGTTTCCCGCCTTTCATTTTGCTCACAAATGAAACGGGTTCTGTTTGTTTAAAGTTTCTTCGTTGCCATTATATTGAGTTTGTTCAAGAATGAAGATGGTAGCATTGTTAACAGCGAGGAGGTTTATTCCAGGGTTGGATTGAAGAAGTTAAAAAGGAAGGACATTGCTAGAAAATGGTTGTGTTGCCAAAGCGTGATAATTGTAAAAAGCTGGGGAAGAATCAGAATGCGTCATTGCCCAAGGCTAAGCAAGCGTGTCGAAAAAATTTGTGTTCCGGCTCCACTGCTGGTTCAGATTTGCTGGTGTGGTTAAAAGGACTTGCATTGAATCCTTTGGCTCCCGACACCTTGAAGGATTCTGCTGGGAAGTTATTGAATCAGACTCTCAAATTACGGGAAGTTTTGCGCTTCGGTAACGCTGAATGTCAGCAGGTATGCTTCAAACAAACTTTTAGCAACTTTTTAAATGCAGTGGTTGAAGGGCTTTAAGGCATAAGATATGCTTAAAAATGCATCTAGCAAATGTGAATTTATATTGAAATTATTTATCTGGGTTATTATTTTCATAAATTTATATATCGCTTGTATCTTTCTTCTTATGTTAATTTAGCTACTTTGTTTCTAACGGGTGAAAATTGCAACTTATGGTGCGTTTAAAATTGTTATAACTTATGAAATAATTATTTATTTTATAATTTAGAATTAAAATTGATTATTTCTTTAGTTGTTACTTAAATATCATATTTTCAAATCCTAATAGAAAATAATCAACTTTTACTTAATTTACCAAACGCTTTTTCGATACTAAATTAAACACTTTTTAATTAGTTAAACAAACACATCCTAAGTTGTCATTGTTTCTCATCTTGCTTGTTAATATTGCCTTCAACACTACAAGACGTCACAAATGGGTTCTTGATTATATTTCCAGTACCTTCAACCATTCTTATCCACATCCTCATATTTTTTACTTCTATCGAACATAAAGAAATATATGCATTTGCATCCCCTTTGTTATTACGAATTTTAACTCTTGAGATAAATTTGGAATTTGGGAGTTTGATTGTGAAGTGGAATTATTTGTGGTTCGGAAATTCTTTGGGATTATCACTACGTCAAGTAAAAATAAATGCAAGGATTGATATGAAGATCAAGATGCATAGTTTTCGCTTTATGGATTATGGTAGTGTAAGTTATGCAAGTGAATAATGGGAAGATGTTAAGAACAAAGATCCATTTTAGAGAGATCGAAGATTTTAATTATAGGCTTTTGGACATATAATATGGTGATTATTGTAAGGAATAGAGAAGACCAGAGATATAACATGTATGGTGGGTTGAAATAAACTCTTATGTTGGAGATTTTCCTAATTCGATGGTTATTGTAAATTTCATACACTTCCCTTAAGCGATGACCTGATTATAATTGGTATTGGTTGCATTATTATTTTGTCAATAGCTCCCTCTATAGGAAGGAATGTATTTGAAGGGAACGTTTTTGAATAGAATTTTAAGGGAAGTTCATTGAGCAAAATTCAGAGGAGAAGATTTCTAAAAGAAATTCTGAGAATTTCGAGGAAGGTCTCGAATCGCAATTTTGATGGGAGGGTCTCTAATCGGAATTCCGATTGGGGGGAGGGGAGGTGTCTGATTGGAATTTCGAGGGAAAGGTGTCTGATTGGAATTTCGAGCGAGGGAAGGGTCTCTGATTGGAATTCCAAGCGAGGGAAGGGTCTCTGAATGTAATTCCGAGCGAGGGAAGGTCTTTGAACAGAATTCTGAGCGTAGAATTCCGAGCAAGGGAGGGTTTGGTCTCCTAATGGAATTTCGAGGTAGGGAAGGTCTCCTAATGGAATTCTAAGGGAAGGGGCTTTGAACAAAGTTCTAGTGGATGGTCTCTGAGGAAATTCCTCGTGAGGTCCTAGGGAAGGTTTTCCACAAAATTCTTGGCGTCCAAGGAGCGGTTTTAGACGAACTTTAGAAACTTGAAGGCTTTGACAAATGGATTTGTTTATAATGAGGTCATATCTTAAGGGACGTCAATGAAATTTATCTTTTTTATTTAAATTGAAGTGACAAAAAGGATAAACTAGGGGGAGAAAATCTTCAGTGCACCTGACCATTGAAGATGTGACGTATCACAATTTTAGATGGACATGTGTACAGTTTCTTGCCATATGTCACATCTTCAGTCACCGGATGCCGACTTAGCAGTGCACTGAAGATTTTTTCCAATAAGGGAATAGCATTTACTAGAAGTTTGTAGAAAATGTGACTGATATGGTTGAATATTGGAAAAAGGATGCTTGTAAACCACAGAAGTTGTTTGAGATGTAAGACTATCGATCAAGTTGAGAGAGAAGGCAATGTGTGCCATGAAGATGGGGATAATGCTTTCATATTATAATATAGAAGTTTTGAAATAGTTTGAGGATTATTTTAGTATTTTCAGACGTGGAAGTAATTAAACTTGAAACTTTTTTACTAAATAAAATTTTTTGATGTGTTATTTTACCCCACTTGGAGCTCAATAATTCTAACTGTACTTGATTTTCTTTCGAATTTAGTCCATCTGCACTTTTAAGGCAAATTTTAAGTTAGATGTAAACATTTGTCCCTTTAATATACTATTCTATTTGCTTCTTGTCAATCCTAAGCAAACAAACTTTTCTTTCCCTCTTTTATTCAGAGAAAGAGAAAGCTTGAACGGGATGTTAGAGGAAAAGACTCAGCGGCTTCTATTTTGGCTTCAGAGAACTCTAATGGACAAAATGTCAAGAAATCGAAATGGGTTAATAAACAGTGTCATTCTGTTTCATGCTTATCCTATACGACTGTCACTACCGAAACTGCCCTGAACTCTTGCGGTTCAGGCAGTATATTGACATCTGACAGTTGTTCCCAACTGATGAAGCGGCCGTGTAATGATTCCAATGCTTCAG
Organism: Xanthoceras sorbifolium; assembly: GCA_003430845.1. Taxonomy (NCBI): domain Eukaryota; kingdom Viridiplantae; phylum Streptophyta; class Magnoliopsida; order Sapindales; family Sapindaceae; genus Xanthoceras; species Xanthoceras sorbifolium. The sequence goes on from CM010612.1 coordinate 24,045,711, forward strand.
ATAACCGGGGTCCACTTAACAAGGGTATTTTTTCTTTAGTTGACACTGACGAATTAGTCTGTGGTTCGAATCAGTCAAGTCCGGAAACCTTTATGGTCCTGGATCCGCCTTTGGTGGATTCCAATGATTTGATTAGCAGTTCACATTCCTCTAGTTCAGAGGAGAAAATTCAACAAGCTCACAGGTTATTTGCTACTGAGAGTGAGGATGATGATCTTCCAAGACCTGTTATTCCCGTTGGGCCCAAATTCCAAGCTGAAGTTCCAGAATGGACGGGCCCGGTCAAGAAAGAAAAACTTTATGGTTGTGATGGTGATTCAGAAAGTTTAAAATGGTTGGGCACCAAAATTTGGCCTATTGGAAAAAGAAGTAGAAATAGGGACATGAAAGTAATTGGGAAAGGGAGACCGGAATCTTGTTCTTGTGTCTCTCCCGGATACGCAGATTGCATCAAACGCCACATCCATTCGGCAAGGCTTGCTTTGCAATCTGATCTTGGTCCTGCTTTCTTAAGTTGGAAGTTTAATGAGATGGGAGAAGTAGTTTCAAAAACATGGACATTGAAAGAACAATGCATGTTTAATTCTCTAGTAAAAAATAATCCTCTGTCAAATGGAACGGATGTTTGGGCGCGTGCCTTGGAGCTTTTCCCATCCAAGAGTAAAAAGAGCATTTTGAGTTATTACTATAATGTATACAACCCTAGACGTATGAGGCAGCAGATGAGATCTTCTCTTGATCAAGTTGATAGTGATGAAGATCAATTTGACAATGATGACGAAGAAGATGCAGCGCCAGCACAAAAATACAAAACTAGCACCTTACTTAAGCGATTCTAGGATAACTTGATACTTCTAATAGCCTAGTAAGTGGCTTCGAGGTTTGACATTATGTCAAGCTTCTTCTCTTAAGTTGAGCCCAAAAGGTCACGCGTACACATTGGCCTTTGTCAATGTCAATGGTCCTTGTTTTTCAAATCTTTAGTACCTCAGCAAAGAAGATATGTCGACAACTCATTTTCAAGTTTTGCTCATCTCCAATGCAAATTACCAAAGCTCATAGAGGTTTGTTTTCTATCTTTCTAGTGTCATTCATTTTGCTTAACATGACATCTATGTTCATTCAAGAGGATTGATTATCTGCATCCTTCAAATGTTTGAATGATTAAAATTAAGGTAATATTTTGGAGTTGTTTGTGTTTTGGGCAAAAGGCTTATAATAGTGTGTTTGAGGGTTTTGTCAAAAGTGCTTTGAAATGGTTAAAATCACTTTTGAATCGATTTTATTATGTTATGGTTGAAAATAAATAAAATTTTGTTTTTTTTCTTCTTATTTTTTATGATAAAATAACATATTAAGTGTTCATTTATGAGAACACTTGATAATTTTTCTTAAAAAGTATATTTAGGATCAGAAAAACACTATAATTGTTTAACAAAAGCACTTTAGGAAACATTTTTTATTGGTTGACATGACTTTTAGAAGCAAGCGTTCGATCTTTTAAACCTAGAAGTAGCTAAGTGTACATTTGGAAGAGTTTATCTGCTGAGAAAGAGCTTTTTTTAATTCAATCTTTTTTAAGTTTTTTTCTTTCATTTGATTGCCACTTCAATGAAGTTTTTACACAATTAAAAATGTTTTACATCTAGAAGGAGTTTAAATTTTAGATTTTTTAAAGAAACTGTCTTTTTAGCTTTTTTATAAACTTTAAAATAGCAAAAGTATGTTCATGTTATTTTATTAACTACATTACACCATTTCCAAATAGAAGCCTTACTATATGTTCTTTTTAATAAATAAAGTATATAAAAGCTCTTTTAAAATTAAACAACCAAACGATTTAAATGATTAAAAGAGCTTAAGAGCTTTTTTAATTGACAACCAAACAATAAACTTTTCTCCAATAGTTCTGCTCGTAAAAGTTCTACTTGTAAAAGATTTATTGTTAAAATCTCTACTTGGAGAATCTCTTTCAAACGTATCTTAAGTGTACGTTTGGAAGAGTTTATCTACTGTCTGAAAGAGTTTTTTCAATCCCAAAAAACTATTTCCAAGTTTTTTTGTGTTGTTTACGGACTATTAAAAAAACTGTTTTATGTTTAGTTGAAGATTTTAGGCTTTTTGAAAAGCTATTCTTGAGTTCTTTTTAAAAATTTTAAAAAATCAAAGTATTATCATAATATTTTATTAATTAAAAAACTTATTAAACCTAATCAACCGTAATTCTTTTGTCATTTTAAAAAAAAATTAATTATATATAAACTCTTTTGAAATTAAACACTCAAATAATTTACATAATGAAAAAAAAAACTTTTTTAATCGACTCCAAACTATCCATAACTTTTCTCCAAAAGTTATGTTAGTAAAACCTCTACTTCTTTAAGATCTGTTACTAAAATCTTACTTGGAAAAGCTTTTTTAAACGTAGCTAAAGAGATGCGTGGTTGTATAATAAAAGGAGCGTTTGATTTTTAGAAGCCCTTCCAAGAGAATCTTAATGAGATTAAGAGAACTTAATCTCTTTTTAGGTTGCATTTACTAATCGCAAATCTTAGTGAGATTAAGAGAACTTAATTCATGATTTGTAATTATAGTGTTTTCTAAAATTGTTGGCATTCAAGTTTTAAATCCCCGTTGAATAGGTAACTTAATTCACCGAATAAATAATATTCAACCTACCTGAGGTTTGATTAATTATACTCGAAATTAAAGTTTGTATAAACTGACACTGATCACTCCTTCTGTTAAGTTTGACTGTTAAAAATAACTATTGATCGTCTAAAAACAGTAAAAATACTAAAATACCCTTAGTTAAAAAATTATAAATTTTAAAAACTAAGGGTGAATTGCACTAAGAACCCTGAGTTTCACTAAAATTTTTATAAAAATTAAAAATTAAAAAAAATTTAATGGATCTCCACCATTAATCAATCTTGATGGATGATGGAGATCATAGTAAAATATAAACTTTTTTTAAAAAATAAAATACAATTATATAAATAAAACAAAGTTTGGTTCTCAACATTCATCGGGATTGATAGACGATGGAGATCCATTCTGAAAATTGGATCTCTATCGAAAACCAAAAAAATAATTTTGAAATGCTTCATCCAATAAGATCCAAAAAAAAAAAATTTTAAATACTTCATCGTTGGAGATCCAGCCATTTCCAACAACCTAAATCTGGGTTTGAAGAAAAATCTAGTTGATGGGTTCGTTTATACGAACCTAGTGTTTTCTAGGTTCGTCTGTGAACCCAGTTAATTGAGTTTGTCTTCTCTATGAACCCAGATCTGGGTTCAAAGACGAACCCAGCGATTTATCTCTAAGAATCCACTTTGTTCGAAGACGAACCCAGCTTCAACGAACCCAAATCTGGGTTCGTCTTCATTTTTTTTTCTTTTCTTGATGGAGATCCAATCTGGAGATTGGAACTCCATCCCACCAAAAGTTATTTTTAATTTTTTTTTTATATAATTGCTTTTTTTTAATATGATAACAATTATTCATCAAAATTGATGAACGGTGGAGATCCATTAATATTGTTTTAAATTTTTATAAAAAAAATTAGAGAAACTTAGGGTCCTTAGTGCAATTCACCCTTAGTTTTTAATTTTTTTAAAAAAAATTTTAACTATGGGTATTTGGTCTTTTTACTGTTTTTAGACAGTCAACAATTATTTTTAATGGTCAAACTTAACGCGAAGGGAGGTCAATGTCAATTTATACAAACTTTTATTATGAGTATGAGTTATCAAATCTCAGGTAGGTTGAGTGTTATTTATTCTAATTCACTCTCTCCACCCTTTCACCTAATGAGTTAAGTGCCTTTTCTTGAACTAATTTTTAACGAAATTTGATTCCCTTTCATTTTCATTCCTGATTAGTAAACACGTTCTTAGTAAAACTTTCATATTTACATTTTTCCCTTTTACCAATGAATAAATAGAATTTCACTTATATCACACGCTTTCATTTTCATACCCGATTAGTTTTATCTTATGGTACGATAAATTTAATCAGTGGTATTTAGTTTGACAAAAAAATAAACATGTCGTGTTTGGAGTTTATACAAATACGAGACAATAACCTAAATTGTTAATCGTTAGTATATCACACATAGTGACACACAAACCGCTTTTGAAAATCTAATAATGGTCGAATCAGGGATCTGTTTGGGATCTAGTAAGATCGATCGCTACAGCATGATTCGTAAAGTAACTTCCATTACAGGGGAGATTTCTTCCCACATTTTATGATTTTATTGATTTGAACAGACTCGAACATCTATTACATATATGAAGAATATATGTACAACCATTTTGAGTCCTGTATGGATGTGCAATAAGAGAAAAATTAATATTTGGATAATAAAATGGAATTATAGCAAAATAGGCATTGTTAATCACAAATCTTCAATTGAAGAACCCTAATGGCATGGCATTAATGGATCTCCCACACAACCTCCCTCAAAGCCACCAACGAACAAAACTCGATCTACACAATACCACCACACAACCTCTCCCAAAGCCACGAATCCAACCTTGCCCTCACTCTCACCCCACACCTGAAAACCTCAAAAAAAACTACCTCCCTATTTTAATCACCATACCACAAACAACAGAGCAAAAGATATAGAAGAGGAAGAGAAAAAGGAGGTAGGCGAGGTGAAGAAGAAGGAGAGAGATAGAAAGATTTGGTGAGGAAAGAGAGAGAGAGAGATTGGTTAAGGAAGAAAAAGGAGACAGGGACAGAAGAGAGAGGAACAAAAATTTGAGAGAGAAAGGGTGAGTGAGAGAGACAAAAAATAATATTTTATTTTAAATGATTTTTAAAAATTTAAATTTATTTATTTATTTTATTTTATTAAATTACTATTCTATGGCTACCCTTTAATTTTTAAATGGAACCTAACAGGATGAGGTATTTTGGAAATTTTTATAAAATAAAGGGATAAAAGAGAGAAAGGTATTTTGGAGATTTTTATAAAATAAAGGAGTAAAAGAGAGAAAAATATAATTAGGGGTGGAAAATAAAGAATATCCTAAACTACATGGGGAGAATGATAATATCCAAAATATATATTAAGTAATAATATTATAATATGCATTAGAGTTAATTACATCCACCTCCTCTAAGATTTTGTCAACTACAATTCGTTCCTCGAGTAGCTAACAAAGCTGCTGTCTTTAGATTCTGGTTGTTTTTGGATTGAGTCGTGTACTCTGGACGTGGAGAGATTGGTCCAGGAGGATTAACCTAGATAGTTTGTTCTATTTGTTTTGCTATTTATCGATCTTTGATTCAAAAATAAATAAATAAATAAAAATAAAAAGGCTTATAACAAATTTTGTCCTACTCTTATGGATTTCAAATTATTATCAATCAAATATTATTATTTTTTTCAAGATAAATCATTTAAAATCGATCAAATTCCATATAAATCTCTATATAGAATTCTAACAAAATCTATACGGAATCTATAAAATATGTGAACTCCATCGAAATTTATAACTTTAAAAAATTTAATCAAACTTTACCAAACTCTAAATTGAATCCAAAATAAAAAGAAAAGAGATTACACAGATTTAGAAATAAATAAATAAATAAAAAAACTTCAAAATAGATATAAAAAAAAAATCAAAAATAAGTCTCGACCTTGCCATGAAGGCCAAGACGTCTTGGCAAGGCCAAGATTTAATATGAGTAGGTATAAACTAAAATTTTTGTTATTTTTGTTGTGATTTTTTATATATAAAAATTTTAGTTTTGAACTTTTGATCCATAAAAATATTATCAAAATATATCGAGACAAAATTTAAAGTTTTCAAGAATTGTGAGAGAAAGAAAAATTAGCAAGAAGATGGGGAAGGTGAATAAAAAGGACATTTTTGTTAGTTCATTTTGGTGCTAAAAAAATTCGAGTTGTGATAGTTAGGCTCATTTTCTCATTTTTCTCATCTTATCTTCAAGTTGATTGGTTTAATTTATCTTATCTTGTTTATTAAAATACTGTTATTATTATTTTTTATTTTAATTAAAAATTAATTTTTAATTATAGTTATGTTACTCCATCTAGACCATAATGAATATTCCATTAACAAAGTTTAAATTTGGGAAATTTCTTTTGAATTAAAAGGAATCGAATTCAATTGGAAAATGAATCAGGAAAGGGAACATAATTCATGACCTAGTGTGCGTATGAAGAAAATTAAGTTGTACTTAATTTAATTCTCACTATATATATATATTGAAATCTAATAGTAAGAGGACTACCGGGACCTAGCGAGATTAAAACATACGAGCACGGTTATTTACCCACACAATTGTGCTTTTATGTACAATAATAGAAATACTATATACACTACTAAGGTATTGAACCTTGGTGGTTTGAAGGAGTTTGAAGTTCCTCCAACCATTAAAGTAAGAGACTTTTGGTATTCTCAATCGTTTTAGTAAGCACTATAATTCATTAAAAGTCATTTAAGTTCCTTTTGTTTTGTTAGGACTTAGGAGTTAGGACTTCTAATAGTAAACATGTCTTAAATCATTCTTTATATACCCAAAAATTACCTTGATATATTTGTTATAAACTCACTCCCCTTTTTCTCATTACTAGCGACTCTACTCCACCTCCAATTAAAGTATGAAAACATTGATTAATTTGCTAATAAAGAAAAACTTGCATGAAAATCAAGTCAATTTGAAACAAGATGATGAATTTGAAATTAACTTATTCAATTTAAGCAAGAACATGCTAGATTTCGAAGTGTTTAAAACCAGATGCAATGGTAGGGTGAAGAACAACGTAGAGGACTGAAAATCTTATTTGGAGTTTGAGTAAGCCTATATTAGAGTGTTTAAAAGCTATTATTGGATCATTTCTTACCGGTTTAAGTTTTTGGATTAGTTGGTTATTAATATGGCATCATACTTTTTTATAAAATTATGAGTGTTTTGGGTAGTTTACTGAGTGTCTTAGACATTGTCAAATTAAATATACACTCTTTACCACCAAATCACGTTACATAAATAATATTTAACATTGTACTTTGAATACTTAAAAGTTATTGAATTTAATGGCAAACCTAAAGAAAATTAGATTTTGTAATTGAAACATTATTTACTTTATCATTCTTTGCACATTAGCGTAATATGTTTTGAAATTACATGCAAAAGAATGGATTATGATCCTCAAGTTTTTCAGGCAAAATATTCACTGCTACTGCAAGCAGGAGCCTGAGAGAGTTCCTTGGGCATTGGAGACTGCGAGAGTCCATACCATTGACAATTTGAAAGCTTAGATAGACAATAAACGGTTGTCACTCTGAGCTTCCAATGCGGGTTCGCGGGATTTCCGGGTTATGGAAATAAAAAAAAAATGATGGTCACACCCAAGTTAGATTCACTCCAGTTTCTTCTCAGAAGGCCATATTAAACAAAGGAAATGGTTTGCAGATTTTGTCTAACTTTGGTCAAAAGAAAAACAAAACATGATCCCCATGCAAATGGGTCACAAGCAGGCAATCCCCCATGTGAGAGCTTTGAGTATACAATGGTTGACAAATGATGTTGTTGATTATCTTGAACAAATTATTATAATTATTATTATGACCCACAGCCACACCTCCCATTTGAGACTAAAATTGGAGAGGCCAGCCATTGGGTTATGAGCCTCTTTTCTTTCTCACTTCCTTTTATTTCTTTATATCCTCCATGAAAGGAGTAGCATGTTGTTGGGTATGTTTTCTAAATCACTTTTTGACTTTAGAGGCAAATTGTTTGTTGATCATGAAGCTTTTACACATTTAGAGAAAAGAAGAAAGCATAATCTCAAACTCATTTGACTAAAAAAATGATGACTCTTGTCTTGTTAATGAAATATTTTATCATTTTATTGGTAATGGGTTTGTGATAAAATGCTCATAAATGATTTTGTTGTGTTCTCATTCATCAAGGAGAATGAAATGAACCTTCCAAACTCCATATCAAGTAAGATCCAAATTTATGGAATAAATCAACAAAATAATAATATTTCGATTATGTGTTTTTATGTTGGTACCATAAAAAATCCAAAAATATTATTGAGATATCAGAGATATTATCAATATCTATTTCCTTGTTGCTTCGTATCAATCAATTATCTGTTTACACAAATTCACCAATTCCATCTATTGATCAATTGTTCAATCGTAATATTAGGAAATTTTCTTTAAACTATTGTCTGTGCATATGGGCACTTCAAACTTTCTCTTTCGTTTTTGCTATCAATTGAAGAGAAGATTTATCTATGGCTTCAACTAAGGCGTCTGGCGTCTCTGTCCAGCCATTGCAGGCCCTGAACATACAGGCTCTTCCAGGCGTGTTTTACAGTCACTCCTGAACATATTCATGTTTGTAAATTACTGCAACAGAGGGAATTTGATCAGCCAAATACTTCCAGCTGACCCAACTGGTCCTTGAGCTTCAAGTCAGTTACCAAATAGAGTAAATGAAATCGGAATATTTCTCAAAAAATTATACCAAGTGTTGACAGCATGAGACTAGAGAAGCCACATCACTTGCGTATTAAGACTTGAAAATCAGGGAGCAGCAGAAATACAAATACAGAAGTGAAAATAAAGAAGATGACTTGCCTATAACTTGTACAGGGATTACTTCGGCTTTTGACATTAACATCATCGATCCATCTGTTTATGTAACTGTATTCCCTTCAACTGAAGCCATCTAACTGAATTTGAAAAATGAATATAAGCGGTTGATCTTATTTCCAAACATGAAGGACCAACTTATGATCTCAAAGAGACTGCTCACCGAGCTCCATCAGTGGCAAGTATCTTAACTCACAGAAGCCTCTAAAAAAAATGTAACTAGGATATTCAACAAATCACCACTGTGAACAAACATGAGATGATGAAGAAGCAAATCGATCCTATTATATGCCTTTGTACAGATGATTGAAAGAGGAATCAAAGCAAGGTATCAAGAGCTCAGATCCTCAACTTCGCTAAGGTAAAAATGCTCTGAAACAACCTTGCAAGTTGCAAACAGTACTATCACATCAACTAATTCCTCATCCGATGCGATAAGAAGAATTAAGTTGAATCCTGGGCTAACATTTATGCACATCTGCCTTATAATCCTAGCCATATCTGGAAAGAAAAGATAAAAATAATACAGCACATGGAGGAAAGAACAAAGACATTGACAAGAGTATGATAGAGACAAAAGAAATACAGAAAATTCTTGTTATTTGAATAATTGAAGAAGCATGCCACTCAAAGAAAAGGCAACAAATTTAGGGTGCTTTTTATCCAACCAACCATCAAGAATACATAGGCATGTGTGATTACACAACAAATGCAGCAAAATTAACAACTTAAAACCAAAGAAACACCTTATGGATCTCCAAATTTTAGTACAATCGCAGTACACTCCTTGCGATGGAATGAGCATGATTCGACCTACTTTTACCCGACCCACCTCTCCTACTGCTCCTCATCGGCGTCAAGTAGAACCTTAACAGTCCATTTTCAATGTTGTTAGGCGAAAACCGAGCACTCCTATTCCTCTCCAAGACAAACTCATCTTTCTTCTTTCTACCATGCCCGTTCGCCTCAACACCATTCTTCCTCGAACCACCAAACGATCCACCAAAATTGGTTGAATTCCTCCAACTAACACTGCTGTTGCTCCTCATCACCTTTGGATTAAACCCTCCTTTGACTTCTCCATTCCTTTCTCCTCTCAGCTCTTGCCAAGATTCCGAAAAAGACCTCTCAACCCCATTAGCTCTACTATACCTATCTTCATCCTCATCTTTGTTAACACCTCTCCTGTGTATAAAACCCCATATATTCCACGCCTTACTCCATCTCTTTGACTTCTTCGTCCCCTTCCTTTCACCACCGTTCCCCACCACAGACGCATTGTCTCTAAAATTCATCTCAAAAGTCTCACTACAATCGTCCCTCAACGAATTGGAGTTCGAGTCCCTCAATTCCTTATCTCCGCAAACCAACTTAGGTCCATGAAAATAGTCCACCGTTGCAGGAGACACTTTGGCATTGGAAACTGACTTCATTTCGTCAATCTCAGCCACCACAGCTGCTGCTGTCTTCCTTATCGAACTCGACCTGTCAAGACTCTTCCTTCTCCTCGAAGAAGAATCCGAATAGTAGTCCCTGGTCTGAGCAGACCCACCAGGGACGGTGGTCTCATCTTCATTGATAGCGTTCATGGTTGGTTCTTCAACTGGGATTTGAGTATCAGACCTGGAAACATGAACAACAGGAGCATCCTCCACAACCGAAACCATGGTAGGCATTCTCGGAAACGTCCTTCCCATCAAATACCCGTCCCAGGAAGCCCGCGGCTCATCAAAAGAGTACCGCGGATCGTCGAATGAAATTCGACCCGCATCGAGAGAGAATCTCGGATCCGTGTCGCAAGAACGCCTCCCGAATCCGTAATCCGCAATCTCCGACTGGGTTTCTCTGTATTGCCTCGAAATCGGCTTCTCCACGGGCAATCTCGCCGACCCGCTTCCGTTTCTACGCTTCTTTAGCTTCTGTTTTTGTCTCCATTTCTGCAATTTCTTGCTAAAAACAGAAGCAGCCGACCAGAAACTACCTGCGAAGTCTTTGAAGTCTCTCCCTGACTGCTTCTTGGTCTGCGAATCAAGATCTATGTGGTCTTTCATGGGCTTCAACTCCTCTTCTTGAACTTGTTCTTGTCTCTCCTGTTCTTCTTCGTTGTCTTCTTCTTCTTCCTCCTCCTCCTCCTCCTCGACAATTTCTCCAACCTTGTTGTCTTCAATTACAACAACATTCGACGACGATGGCCCCACATTAGGTTCCTCTAAAACCCTAATGCAGTCATCGTCGTGGTTGTCGTCTTCAATGTCGCTCTCTGTTTCGGTCTGGTCTTCCTCTTTGGACTCGAAAACGGGACCTTGAAAGCTGGGTCTCGCTGAAGACCCTAAATTCCTACTCTCGGTCTCGGCGACAATCTCTCTGTTCTGTTCTCTCTTGTAAGGGTTTCTGCCGTCGTCTTGGTGGAACAACGACCAGAGAGTGTTTCTAACCTTAACGTCGCACGATTTCCTCTGGGGCTCGTACACGCCGCTGAAACCCTCGTTCTTCGACGCCGAGAACGACTTCGTGCGACGGAGCTCCGGGAAAAATGGGGGCCTCGAGGAAGACGAGCCGCCTCCTCCGCCGCCGCCGACGGAGGGCTTGAAGATGGACTTAAGTGCGGCGGCGGCGGTGGAGGAAGTGGTTGGGGGTTTGCGGGACGATGAAGAAGCTGCGGAGGAGGAGTGATCTAGAACGGCGAGACGCTCGCAGAGGCATGAGGGGCAGAAGCCGGTGAAATGCTCATCCGGGTGGCGATCGCAGGAGGTGGAGGGGCGGTGGGGCTGCGGTGGGGCAGGCTCGGTTGCTGGATTCATAACCGGTGAAGTCTTGTAATCCCCACTCTCTTTAAGCTCATGTTATTAGAGCTTCAACACACACTCTTGTTCTTCTTCTTCTTCTTCTTCAGTGAGTGAGTGTGTATGTGTGTCAAATGTCAAAGTGAGTGTGTGAGGAACTGTTCGCTTCCAACGGACAGTAACTCAGTGAGAGAGAGAGAGAGAGAGAGAGGAGAGAAATGATGATAGATTGGGGGAAAAATTAAAAAGAAAAAGAAAAAGAAAGAGAGAGAGAGAGAGAGCAAAAAGAAAAATCTCGGCGTAGAATTTAGAGTACCCCACACAAACACACACTGTTACAACACACAACACTGGGTCTGGGTCTGGACTGGACTGTCTCCTCTCCAAGCTCTCTCCTCCTTTTTTATTTTCTTTTTTTTTTCTTTTCCCGTTGGTGGGGTGGTGTGGTGTGGTGTGGTGCTTCACTACTACTCTTCTGTTTCTAGGGGCACTCTCTTGTTAAATTACTGTTCTGTCCCCTTCTCCCACCACCAACCATTGGTTTGTATTTGTTCCTTGGTCTTCTCAAGTCTTAACCAAGGTCAAGTTTACCTCTAGAGTTTGTAAGGCACTATTTGGCAACTCCATCATCTTGGATCAAGTTTTTTATTCCATCATATCCTAGGTCGGATTAGACTAAACTTTACCATTTGGGTCAAGTTTTACCGTTGAAGATAAATCATTTTAATAGAATCTTATTTAGTTGATTTAATTTTTAGTCCATGTATATGACTTTTTTATTACTTAGTTTATACTACTACCAAATATTAAAAGTTAGAAAGTTTAATTGACATTAAATGTGGTAATTAAGATTACCCAAATTTTATTTTGTTTGCTTTTAGGTAGAGTAGTAACCCATATAAGTTGCTTAGTTGACAAACCACTTTAAACCCAATTGTGCTCTTGATAAGTATCTATATAGTTAAGACAAGTGCATTCCTTCTAATTTAATACCACCTAAACAAGTTGATTAATTAATGATAATACTTTTACGGATACACAAACCCAACTTTGCAAGCAAACTCTTGAGTGAGTTTTATTACTAGGGCAAAATAAGTTGATAGAGGAGGAGTGCCCAAATTACAATTTTTTTTTATTTTTTGGTGTTAACTTTGTGAAATTCATAGTTTTGTTGATGCTTTCGATTTTCAAAGATTCCTGTCGAGAGAAAAAGCAAAAGCAAATCACGCCATCACTAGATAGAGAGAGAGAGAGAGGGTGGTGTAAGTGTTTTTGTTTTTGTGTGTTTTTTTTTTTTTTTTTTTTCCTCTCTCTTTTCTCACATTTCGCTTTCTTTTTCTCTCTTTTTAATCCTCTTTTTCTTTTTCCTGTTTTAGTTTTCTTTTTGTTTTTTTGGATTTCTTTTTCAGTTTATATTTTTTTTCATTTGTTCATTTTTCTCCCCCACCAAAATAAGTTTCATTTCAATCCCTATTCCCTAATGTACATATATCAATCTCTGTCTCTGGTTTTCTCACTTGGATTTATTACCAGTCATGTCTCACCAGTAGGTGAACAAGTACAGGTGCACACCACACCACAACACAACACCCCACATCACCACACATCCACCCTTTGGTTTTGGAGACCAATTTTGTTTTCTTCTACCCAAACCCAGGACGATGTCGTTTAACTCCTTTTATGACAATATTTTTTTTATTTTTTTTTATTTTGGCTTCTTCTTTTTTTATTTATATATACCCTTTTAATCTTTTTAATGCACTGTTTGGCTGATCTCACAAAATATAAAGAAGAGACTTGATTGAAGACTCTTTCACTTTAAAATACTTTGGCCTTGCCTTTTCATTTATGGTAAAAAGAGTACATTAATAATGTGTGTGCCTACAAAGACTTGACTACACAAAATCTGGATTCACTCTCAAAACTTGATCAAATTGCCTTCACTCTATATACCCTTCCCTATCCATTTCCTCTTTAAGGGAAAAAATACTTGCTTTCACAAAAACAGAAAAAACACCCATCTTTCATATGTAATTTCATTTTTTTTTCTTTTCGGGATTATAACCGATCATTTGATGTAACCGAACACTTGATGTATCTGAACATGTTGTTGATGACGTAGAAAATAGTTCTTTATGTTCTTGTCTATATCAAGATAGTCCTTAAATATATATTTAACAACTTAATTTTGATATATGATAGGAACAAAGATACGAAAACTGAGTCTAGAAAATTATTTAATGGAATTTTGGAGGCAACAATCGATGTAAAAAAACTACTTCTGTTTTCACCTTTCTTCTCTTTTGTATAAAATTCTTGTTGCTACTTCCCAAATCTCAATCAGTAACCATTTTTGGTGAGACTAAAACTATTCAAATTCCATACTCAAGATTCTTTTACCAAATTAAAAAGTGAAATGTGTATATTTTTTTTTTTAACATATCAGCTGCAATGGTGGCAGTTTGATAAAATATAATCAGACGGAAAGAGCGTTTTTATCATCAAAACATATTAGACGGTAAAAGTATATTATATTATGGGTTAAGTTTCTGATTTATCATAAAAATTATTTATGATGCTGGTCAATATCAATTTAGTGATAACTAATTCTGATTTTTTATTATTTTAGTTTAAACTCGTTAATTTTACTAGTTCAATCACGTTAAATATGTTGTAGAATATTAAGGTAAATCAAGTTTTTCTAATCTTATTTTGAAGTACTTGAAAACTAATTCTAGTTATGTTAAAAAAAAAAAAAAAAACTAATTCTAGTTCACCAAAAAAAAAAAAGGAAGATTATATGCTAAATTATGAAGTCTTTTGTTTGGTTAAGCTTCACGGTAATTTTTTTTTATTTGGATAAAAAAATTTGAATTTGAATTGAAAATTATAATTACTACATAATTATATTTGCTACTACTTACCTATCAAATTTAAATGTTATTAAAATTAATATTATAATAAAAATATATAAAAATAAAATAATTATTTTAAAAATTTATAATATTTTTCTTGATTCTTGAGAAAAGAATAAAAAAAACAAGTGGGGTAAAAGAGTGAAAAAAACAAAAGCAGTAAGGCGGTCCTAACTTCTAAGCAAGCTTTACTAGGTCCATTGGGATAAATATTTGGAAAAGTTAGTAGAACCATAAATTTTTTAAAATTATTATATATAAGCTTGGTAGAGTAGAGTTCCGCATTTATATGTACGGTTGAATCTAAATGGTTTTAGAGTGCCATGTGGCACCCGATTGGTTAGCACGGTTAGATATTAGTGTTATGGTCATATATTACAACAAGTTCATGAGGTAATTACTGATCTTCTATAAAGTCAAAAAAACTTTTAGTCTTTTTAAATAATTTAATTTAATAAATAACAATAAAACTTATTTTTTATTTTTTTTTATTATTTTTTTTAAGCTTTGTTAAAGATGAAATTTGGAATATTATGTTAGTTGTGTTTTTGTACTTTCACATTAATCAAATTTAAAAAATATGTATTCACAGCTCACTTCACGATCATATTGTCTATAATTATTATTTGTTTTTTTAAGTTTATAATATTGAAATTATAGATCTAACTTATAAAATAATTATAATAATTTTAAAACTTTTATCAACTCTAATTCTAAAGATAAAAATGTAAATGGAAACTATCATGTTTGACATATATATATATTTTTTAAATATAATTATAAAATTAATAATTATTGAAATTTATTAAAATTTATTAATATCTATTACTAAATGTACGGTTCAGATAATTTATTCTCATAATAGGAGATATCTACTTTTACCGTAACGAGAGAAAATTATTTATATATATAGATAAATATATCTATAAAAATTTAAATATTTACTATTAAAAAAAATAATAATGAAGAGTTTTTAAATTTTAAGAGGAGAGAATCTTTTATAGGAGTTGGCAACAGCTTCAAGTTTTCGTACAAAAATAATTGGGAACATGAGTGACCTGCGCACGTGTCCACGTACGGACTACGTTTTTGGATGTACATTCATTGCATTTGGATACACAATGCGCTGTATATTTATTTGCATCCGCATCGTATATGTTTTCCTATACAACACGCCACACATCATCATGTTTCAATCCAATATTTATTAGTTCCTTTGGATTGAGTTTTTATTTAAATTTTTATTATTTAATATTAACAATTACATGGATTTCTTTGAAATATTTTATATAAATCTATATGCTTTTAAAAAATATAGCTCAAGTAAAATTTAAATCAAGACCATATTGGATTGTACATCAACTCATAGTTTAAGTGGTTAGTGTATATTACTTTCACTTCAGTGGTGAGAGTTCAATTCTTACCATACATATTTATCAATACGTGTAGATAATTTTCTCGTCTTATTATGAGAGTAGATATCTCCCGTTATGAGAGTACATATTCGAGCTACGTATTTAATGATTGATCTCAATAATTATTAATCTTATAATTATACCCTTAAAAAAACTATTGAATGAGATCTTGTCTGCTTTCCTTTTTATTGGTATGTTAAGAAAATAAATTACGTGGTGGTCCGCACGTGTGAAAATATAAGCTAAGGCACCACAGGAATATATTTATCTATTCTTTAAAACTAAATAATAGTTTATCAATTGCAGAAATGAGAGGATCTGGATTCTGGGTTCCAAGTTGTAAAAGTTTTTCTGTCACTATGTGATTAATCAGATTCCTAATTAGTTTATTAATGGGGTTTTTTTTTAAAAAAATTAAAAAGTTTATAAGATTAATATATCAACTAATCAATCTTTTGTTAGATTGAGCTGAATTATACAATATAATCAAGATACTGCTACGAATTTAATATAATAATTGTATAATTGTTCTCATACTCTGCATGGCATCTTTGATCCTCTCCACCACCCAACTTGATATTTGTTTATTTGTCAACCCACTTAACTTTAAAACAATATCGACGAACCAATAAGCGTATTAATATACCACCCGTACTCTTACGCTCTTATGGGCAATTGCATGCACGGGTGGGTATAGGGGAGGAGGAGGGAGGACATATGAAGACGAGTGGAGAGGAGAGGAACCGCAAAGTCACAAGAGAAACAGCGGCGGCTTAATTGCAGTAGAGTTATGTGTTTCTCTGGCGTGGTGGGTCCACCGCCGCCGTCGCCACCACCACCACCACTTGCTTTCGGTTGCACATCACGAGGTCCCCATAGATGCCCCATGTATCACATGGGTTATCATTCACATGTACCAATATCATTATCAGAGGAAAAAGTGACAAGTGAGAGAGAAAAAAAAAAAAAAATCTTATTTTTGTACACATATTTATTTCAAAATTCATTCAAAATATAGTACTAATTATGATAATTGAAAAAGAAAAATTGAATCTTCTTGAAATTGGGAAAAAAGTTCTCAATCAAGTGGATATATTACGTCATTATTCAACAAATCATAAAATGTGGTATACCTATTTTAGTCATCACATTTTTTCTTCTTCATTTTTTATTTATTTTATTTTATTGTTGTTGTTGTGGAATGTTGATTAGTTGGGTGTGTTGGTGGGGAATGTGGATTGAGGCCAATGTGTACAGGTGAGAGTGTGTATATGTGCATGGAATGAGTCAGGAAAACCATCTTTTGTCCTCTACCTTTACCTTTTATAAATACTTTATATCAAAAAATAATTATTAAATCGGATGAAAAGAAAATAAAGCAAAAAAAAAAGAGTTCAAAACTTTGTCTTGCATCCTTTCTCTCTCTCTCTCTCTAGCTAGGGTTTGTCTTTCTATGATTTGTTTGGTGGGTTGGTCACAGAATTCATCTATCCAAAGTGGATATATCATATATACATATATAAATATATGTGGTTTAAGTGGGATATTGAGAGAGAGAGAGAGATTGAAAAAGATTTGAGACAAAAATTCTACCTCTGTGGGGAGTGGCCCCTTCCTATGATCCCATCAACCAATAATATGTAAAAATTCCATATGTTTGTTGACACTATCAAACATTTGTAGCTATTGTTTTCAAATAACTTTATTCATGCTCCACAAATTTTGTGTTTTCTTGTTTTTTCATGCTTCAACTTAATAATACTATCATACTCCACTACCTTACATTACTCCCCACCACCTAACAACACTTATGCATACCATATTACACTATTTTCACAATAACCTCTCTCCAATCAATCATTTTTTTCCTTTTTAGTATTTTTGTAGTTCCTGGTTTTGTAATGGGATTTTTTTTTTTTGTAATTATTGTCTGTAGATTATCAGTAGAATTAATGATAAAATAAAGAAAATCTTTTGAAATATGAGGTTTTTGACCAATTTCAAAACTATTAAAATATCCTGATGGAACCCAAAGTAGAATTTAGAATAAAGTATAGAATTATGATATTAACTAATGGGACCCTATATATATATATGAGCTTAATAATATTCTTCTGATACGGAAATACACAGCTCATAATTTGAATTCACAGTAATAATATACATCACAGCCAATCAAAAGACCATTTCAGATATACTCCACTAATTGCTTGTCAATCACACACAATACAAAGAGACTATAATGTATGGGGATGGGGCTCGTGTGTGAGAGATTCTGACTAAAAGCTATAGGAGATAGTTCACATCAGCAAAAAAAAAGAGGAAAAAAAAAAATAAAAAAATAAAAAAAGTTTCTGGTGATGACATGGAAAGGAAATCTGAAAACAACTGTTCAAGCATGCAAAGAAAGATTAGGAAGACAAACACTTTTGGATTTGGGGGGCAATTTTTTAAGTTTGTTATCTGTTCTTTTGTGAAGAACTGAAGATTCGGTAGTCAGACTAGTAGTTTTGTCTCTCTGATGCTTTATTTGCAGTGAGAATGAGCTTTCCTTTCTTTAAATCTTTTGTCATTTTCTCATTGAAAAGGAAAAAAAAACCTAGCAAAACATAATGGCACATAGAGAACCTAATTGATATAAAAGAAAACACACATGATAAAATTATGATAATATGACCCATTAGCTTGATGATAGTGATAATTGTTGTGATCTATATGATGATGATGTTAAATGTTATATATATGTAATATCTGCTTTTTAACTTCATTAACTCATTAATTATCTTCAATCCAACAACTATAATGTTAATCTGATCTTACTTTTTTACCTTGACAAATCACAACAGCTAGATTGAGGGCCTAATTGTGGACAGCTTTTGGGGCTGTAAAGCTCAGCAATCAATCCTGCTAAATCATGAATTTTTTTTTAAAGAGATTGTTAAATTAGTGTACAACAGTTAAACAGGTTCTTTGGGTAATCAAATAATGCAAAGGATAAACATGCGCACACACATAGATTCCACAAATTTCGCCCAAGCCATTATATCGAATAATGCTGTCTAATTATACACAGAGATCATTATTGTCTATAATTACACAAACCATTTTCAGGGGATAAAGTTTATTCTCCCTTTGATATGGTTTCTGTTTAGAAACAACAACTGGTTTCTCTCTCATTTTCTAGTAGGAGAATAATCTAAAAAAGAAACTCTTCTGTGTGCACATACATGCCTAACTGTGAGCAAAAGTGAAAAAAAGTAAAGCAAACCCCTCCATCATTACAGAAAAATAAAATACATGAACCCAAAAAGACATCTAATTGAGTCCTTTGTCCCCACCCACACATCCACACACACAGCACATACAAATCAGAGGGCTTTTGATTTTCCCAATTGAAAAAACAATGTATAAAATGATATCCCACTTTAAACAAAAGCCTCCAATTTGGACCCAACATGCCTATGCACAACTTCCATTCACATTTTTGCCCCATTATGCCCAGGTATATGTTGATTGAAATGTATAACTCAGTCACATGTGTGTGACATAACAGAAACGTTCCAGCTCAAACTCACTCACAATACATGGCATGCATTTTGTCAAACAGTTAGATATGATTCATATGAATAGCTTTTCTTCTATATGGGGTTTTCCATTCTTTCTCTTTATGGGCTCTCTCACCCAAGTTTACGGCAACACAGCTCATTTGGGCTTGTTTATAGAACCTAAAACTGGTAATGATTAGTCTAACTTTGGTAATTAGGTTACAGATAAGGTAGGTCTATCATAACACAGTTCAGCCACTAAAAACTACAGTATGGTCATCCATGCCTATCATAGCTTCAAAAGAAAACCATGTAATTTTATATGCAATTAGAGTGAAGGAATCCCAAGGCAGAATTTAGAGTTTGGCATGTTATTAAAGCAAGACAAAAGCATAGAAGAATACAAGAGGATAATTTCTAGGCATACCTTCTTAGGGATTTACATTAATATATATTCCAAACATATCTTTGGTGAGGTTATTACTTTTTGTTTATCAGTGGCAGTAGAGCTGGAGCTATACATTATTCACTGACATGCCTTGAAAATATACAATCAAAAAACAAAACAAAACAAAAATAAAGGGAGTGATAGAATTTAATATTAAAATTTGCATGAAAATCATCATCAAATGAGAATTGGGTTTTCAAAGGTGAAGGGGGTAGAAAAAGAAAAAGATGGTCTTTGCTTTTTTTTTGGACCTTTTCTTTTTAAATGTTAAAGTGGAAGAAAGAGAGACCCAAGAATTGTGTTTAGAAAGGATGTCCATTTAAATTAAAAAAATATTAAAAAAAAGTGTTCACACAAGAAAGATCCGAAAAATTTTCTTGCCCTTTCTTTCTGGGTTTTTTTTTTTTTTTTTTTTTGCCCTTTCAAGCGCATGGAGCCCAACCTTGTTGATTTCAGTGCATGGAAACTCAATTTTCTTCACATAATAAATGAGAAAGAGGTAGGGGAGGGCTATTGACAAGGCCTATGTAGCTAAGAAATCTGTTTACAGAAGCTTTTAAGCCCATTTATGATTTTCATTACAGGCTTTTTGTTGCTGTGGTAGGTCCAAGAAGTTTTAACTGCAGCAGTCACAATTAATTTCAGAAGTTTTTCTTCAATCTTCATACAAAATTTGTCTACATATAACAAAGTTATTTTCAAGAGTTGAGACTAGTCTTGAGTTTGCATCCATTAACTTTTTTTTCTGATCCATTGGGTTAAAAGTAAATTAAAATGCTGAAATCATATATTTAGATTGATACAGCTAGCACATCAACTCGTAGTTGAGTTAAGGGCATTCGAATCCCGCCTTACTCATAAAAGTACAAACATAAAAGCTGCCTCCTCATTTTTAGGATTACCTCTCTTTATTTGTGGGAGTTTCGGTCTACACTTACTGTTGTAATGTTTAATATGCACGTCCCAACAAATTCGTAGCCCTCCTATTAGCCTTCAAAAGAAAAAAAAGAACAAAAAGAAAAAAAGTGGTACATCACCATAGTGGGCTTGGACCATTTGAAATGGCCTACAAGCCCAATTAGCGTAAAAAGCATAGAGTAAACAAGTATAAGAAATCATTATTTTATGGTTAAAGGGTTGATTTTCTTTGGACAACTCTTAAACCAAACAAGTGGAAATCAATGATAAAAGTAAGCAGAAAATATCGGCATGTCAATGGGGCTGATATTTCAGGCAGCTTGAGTTATTTTGATTTCAATTTCGCGTCCACATTTGGGATATCTAAAGAGGACTTCACTACAAAATTTACCTGCCATAACCGCAGAAAGAAATGTTGAAGCAAAAACATGACAAGGGGTGATTATTTACAAATTATACAAGCATGTAACTTATTCATGATACACTTTACATTGCTTGCATAAAACAAGTTAAACAGTACTGAGATTGTTCTTCAGTATCTCGACCACCTTTTCGGACAAACTCTGAGCTAATGTCCCTAACAGAGGTTCGAATCTTGAAACTTCCATTCCACTTTTCCCAGATGAACTGTTGTTTTTATTTTGCACAATTTTGGCTAGAGCATTTAATTTATCTGCAATTGATGGGAGCAACTCAGCTGCTTCATCGTATAACTCAGCTCCAGGTCCACTTGGGCACTCTTCCCTAGAAGCCAGAGTAATTAATTTTGAAAATAAATGGAGTACATTCTCAGCTGCAGCGTCCAGATTTAATAACGATTCCTTGCATTCCGATATCCTTTGCAACAGTTCATTCCTTTCAGGAATGCATTTCTCTTGATCTGCTGATTCCAGGGATTGAACGGTTACAGAGTTTTGCTTAACTGGGATTTTACTTGATACATCTTGCAAGAAAGCACGATCTGGGCTGAGAAAGCTCTGAGTTAAGTCCTTCGGGACCTGCCAGGAGGATTGGTAGCAAAAACAATTCAGCTCGATGCCTTTTTACAAGTACTCTAACATTGTACTTATAGAACAACACGAAATACATGGGTAAGCCCAGGTTAACTGATGTGCACAACATATATGATAAGATGAAAAGTGCCTCAATGCCAAAAAAAAAAACACACACACAAAAAATCTGCAGGTTTTCAAGATCTTGTTGATAAGTTACTCCATAAATCTTTACTGCTGTATTCACTTTCTCAAGAATGTTCCTTCAGTATATATAATTGCAATACAAGAAGATGATGTATGCCAAGTTTGTATAATATAGATAGACAAACCTGTTTAGAAGAATCTATCACTTGGACAGCCGGATTCTCCAATGTGACATGGGTTGTAGATCTTTCACCACCTACTTTCCGGACAGGTGTGTCAAAAAGTCTTTTGCAACCTTCATAGTCCCGTCGTACAACATACTGCGAAGAGAATCTTCTCCTTGCTGTTGACTTCCTCTTCTCAACCTGAAAGCATGTTATTCATCATAAATTATTGCAACACTCAACAAACCCACATATCTCCAATATTGGAGGTCAAGTACCTCTTCTTTTTTTATGGTTTTTGCGCTTGCTTGTGATACGTGAAATTGACAAAAATCCCGGCATCACGACTGCCAAGCCAGAAAGTTCTATCATCACATACAGGAGTACTAACCTTATGCGTTGCTGATAAACTGCCAAAATGCTGCTTGAACAAATCACTATGTTCAGATTTTATGTGGCATGTATTAACATCTATATTTTCCAGCACCTCAGTCTTATCGGAATAAGATTTTTCTGCCACAGCAGCAACTACCCCATTGCATGCATTTGGATTTTGCATGTCATGTTCATCATTATTCTTCTTAAGAAAACCAATATTATTGGAACTGGCATATTTGTTTGTACTAACACCCTCCGCACAGCTACCATGCCGACATGAGCTCTCACCATCACGCAAAATCTTGACAGGGTCTTCATCTGCAATAACTAAAATTCATAGTAAAGCAAAAAAGTGAAGAAAAAAGAGAAAATGATGAATCATATTTGGACTGTTTCAATTAATCTCCACTTGTTTTCACTAAATTTCCCGTGGTTGGTTGCTTGTCATTTTATTACAGCTATCTAGTTCCTTCAAAGACCTAGCTAGAAAAAACAAGGCAACTGAGTAATAGAATTGACATAATTTGTTGCTGAGAGAATGCCGTTTGCCATCACAAAAAATATACATAGCCAAATGTGCTTCATGACCTAAAATTTGTATAGTATATAATATTGCAGTCATCTGCATTGTTCAGAATTTGTGTTTTCATCCTCTACTTATCAATATCATCGCAAATAAAGAAGTCCTAACAACTTTTGTTTTCAAAATGTAGTCATTTTTATCATCTGCTGCCTGTACTGCATAATCAACTCAACAGAAATCTGACGTAAAGAGGAAAAATTGGCCTTACACAAATTTGGAGATGACGGTGGCAACTTCACATCCTTTGAGCTCTGAAACTCTGGGGAATTCAGTAAATCCATACACACGGTATAAACAGTGAGCCAACGATTGTCCAGGGAAAAGCTGCAGAAGTGTATAAGAAACCATGAGCATGGAAAGTGACAATATAGCACTGACCAAATACATAAACAAAGAGAAAAACATTGAAAAATCTATTGAAAGCTAACCTAACAGTTTTTGGCAGCAATGCCGAACTTTGGCCCCTATTA
The DNA here is from genome assembly GCA_003430845.1 of Xanthoceras sorbifolium. NCBI lineage: Eukaryota > Viridiplantae > Streptophyta > Magnoliopsida > Sapindales > Sapindaceae > Xanthoceras > Xanthoceras sorbifolium. The sequence goes on from CM010612.1 coordinate 24,069,120, forward strand.
GGATCAGAATTTCTGGACAAGCTACTTAGGCATGAACTGCTTTCTCCTAAATTGTGACTAGAAGGAGTTTGAACTTCGGAGCACACTGAAGCACAACCTTCACAATCACCAACCAAAGGTGATAAAATTTTTGCTTCTACCTGCTGCTGTTGTTGGTGACAGTCAGAAACATGAAAGAAATTTTGGACCTTTAAGAACCTCCCTAATGAACAGATACGAGTGGTGGCAATAAACTTCATTCCAGATTACATGGAAAACATTTGTTCTTTCGATGGGGATAAGTATTTGATTAAGCACTAAAATATATAAGAATATGGAGGTCAAATAATTTCATTCAGAGCAATCAACAGCATTTGACAGATCATGATCTCAGAAAATTATTAGTGATTGTATTTTAGATTACTAGTTAGGCTAAACCAGATCAGGTTTGCTTTAATATGTTTTAGAGATCTTTCAATTAGACCAAGCCCAAGTAGTGATGGTATTAGGTGTAGAAATCTGAGATCTGTGCTTCTTGTTATGCTCAAAAGTTGGAATGCAAATTCACATGTTAAGCTTACAACCAAAAGTACCTGGGATGAAGTGAACTCAATTGGGGCGTCAGAACATGTTACTTTGGCTTGTGCCCATTTTGGGAGTCTTGAAATGCTAAATCTGAATGTTGGGGTCTGTTGGGGTTTTCCATTTCGGTAGTGCAGTGCTTGTCCAACTTGGAAGGAATCCTCCAACAGTGACAAATCATTGTGATCCGATCTGCATTTTTGGTCATCCTCTACGCAAAACATAACTTGACTTAAACCAACTGGATGAGCCAAGTTTCTTGGAGACAGTGTACCAGTATTTTCCTTCACTCTCTGCAGCATCCTAGAAGCCAAACGAGCAGGCAATTTCCACACAAAAATACAACCATCACCACCTACCTGATTGAATCAATAAAGTTAGAAGCATAAACATGATATGTAAAATAAAAGGTTAATAGAATCAGTAACTTTAACATTGTGTCATCACAAAGTAGTCTGAAAAACATTTCATTGACATTCACATGCTATCAACAATGAAAGTTAATCATGACATGGAACTCACAGACACTATGTGCTTGCAATCTGGTAGAAAAATGACACCAGTAACAACTTCACCATGCCCCATGGCTTGCGTGATCATTTGTCCAGTGATGAAGTCATACAAGCAGATAGACTTGTTGGAATAAGAGCAAACCAGGTAAGTGCCACTCGGATCCATTGTGACCTGCAAAAAACAGAAGGTGGCAACATAAAATCATGATAAGGTTGCAACTGTTTGCTGATTGTTATGTAACCCACCTTTATTGGATCACCGTAGTCTTTATCTTGCTTGAAGGACCGAATAAGCTTTCCAGCAGCAATGTCAAATGAGTTTATCTTCTTATCCTGTGAGTAAATAAATGAATGTATAACTAAATAATCAAATTCTCAGTACCCATGTTCTGAGAACTAGGGAATCCGCTAAATATACCATACAATCAGCTAAAATTTGATTCATGACACAATATAGGGGACCAGTTGACCTAGTTGCACTAGATGTTGATTAGTGGAAGCCATTACAAACCACCATTGTGATAATTTAATTACTCCCAGATAACTATTAAGATGCTATTTACCTGCCCAACTGTAACGACAACCTCCATTGTTGGATCTATAACCATGTCATACACAGTTCCATGAGATGCCAATTGATGATGACGACGTGAAACCTTATAAGCATTATCTGTTATAGAAAAATCACGGAACACGAGGGACCTGTGGAAAAGAATTAATAACATAATGCACACACAGAGGCATTTGGATACTAGAAGAAAGATAACATATGGCCAAATAAAGCATCAACCAAAATCAAATGGCATCATAATCATCATTAATTATCCGCCAAATACGATAATATAAAAAGTGAAACTCAACAAAATAGAGCAATTCCAAATTCCATGAAAATATATGTTTGTTGAATGCAATCTAAGTCAAAAATCTAAATAAATACAAATTAGTTTCATTTTCATATCATTCTCCAAGCACCCACAGAATTTATGGTTTAATATAAACAATGAGAAGTAAATGTAGCACCTTACCTATCAGCACTACAACTCAGAATCTTACAGCCGTTGCAAGTAAATTTCACAGAAGTTACAGCAGCTGAATGATCATCAATACTTTCAACAAGATCAAATTTCCTGATACGGAGGGAAGCCTATTAGCATACATGACCAATTAGCTAAAAGAAGCGTAAAATTATAGAAGTATAGAAGTTAGACCTTTTGACATCATAAAGATGGATTGTTCGATCCTTTCCCCCAGAAGCAAGAAAGTACTGGCTGCCCATTACTTCTTCAGAAATAAGATATTTCTTGCTAGGCAAGCTGAAGTTCAACGAGAGGATCTCTGCATCATGTGCATCCTGCATGGTAGGCCATATTTTCATAATTAGACAAAACATGATTCCAACACAGCCATATGACATTCAAGTTTTGCGCAATTTAAATCATTTTAAAGTAAACTGTGGATACTAAGGTTGACCTTAAAACATGTGTAATCAGAAGATTGTAGGTCATAGATATGAAGGTTTCCCTCACAGTCACCAGCAGCAAGGTACTTTCCATCTGCACTAACTGCCATTGACCGAAACCCTTGAATGTTAAGACCTGTCTCTATAGTGTCACGTTCAAAAATTCCTGCACTCACTGCAGTAAAAGTAGGAAGAAACAATCAACAAAATTCAGATAAATTCAAAAGAATGACTAATAATATATAACATTTCAGTATCCAGGTCTCAGAGTGTGACATTACCTAAATGTGCAGTGCCCACTTCTTCATTATTCGAAGAACCATGATCCATAGCATCTTTTGGCAAGTCAGGTTGCAAGGCAAGATCCCATAACCGAATGGTACCATCAGCAGAACATGTTGAGAAAGAAACTCCTCCAGAACAACCCCTAGCAACACACGCAAGAGATGGATCGTGCATGTTTTCGCAACAGAGATTCTTGACATCCCATATGCATGCAGAATGTGAAACTAGCACACAACACCTGGTAGCCTGGAAAAATTCAATATGTTATGTTGCACACTTGCATGTTATTGTGATCTACTTATGATCGCCAAAAACGAATTGGAGAATAGAGATTGAACCGCAATTTATAAAGCCATATGAAAAGAAGATATATATATAACCGACTTTGTCAGAAATGAAGTCGAATAAAATATTAAATCTTATATGGGGCAATTACCTCCTTTACATCATGAACGTCCCATATATAGAGACTATGATCTCCGTAAACAACCACTGCAAAGCAGAAATGTTGACAATCTTAAGGTTCAAATACAGCAATCCTATAATCAAGACAAATTAGATAATAATAAGCTCACCAAGCTTTTCTGAGCTTGAGAACTGACAAGCAATTGCATCAGGAAGAGTCGGAGCAACATGAAAATCCAATCCAGTGGTTTTAGTACGGCAAATAATATCACTTTCCCCGTTGAATTTTGTGACCATTGAATAATTTAGTGTTTCAGCATATTTGAGTGTCTCATTGGTAAAAAGCTTTACAGCTCCATTACTGCAAGCACAAGCAATAAACTTGTCGGATGCAGATAATGCAAAACCTTTTTCAACCTGAAAGTGAATTTATGATTAATGTAAAAAAATCAAGAGGTGAAATACAGCAACAACTATTAAGAAGAACATTCAATGCAGATCAGAGATTTTGATCATTTGATTAAACAACTCCTAGTGGTTCTCCCATGCTTGTTATTCAGCCTCATTAAGGATGCAACTTCACTGGCCATGCCATCCATATCAAATTATAAGTTACCATGACGCCTTGTCAGCAATATATACAAAATGAGAAGGATTAAATTTAACCTAGATAAACCCTTACAAACCTTGCTACGCCAGCCAAACCTTCAGTATGACCAAATTTTTATTGAACCCTGGGGAAATTACCAGGATTTTAACTTTTATGAAAAAAGAGCCATAACTCCACCAAGGAGTCAAGGAACTCTTTAATTCATCTGCATAGCTGCATATTTCCAATAGTGACCTTTATAACAGTAATACTTTGCTAATGACAAGTTGGCTCGCTGACAAAAATCCATATTGAACAAGATAGGATAGAAAGACAAATATACCTCCAAATCCACCGACTTCGTCACTGACAGCCCGGAATTTACAAGACATAAGACACCTGTAATCATGAGAAGCAGAATGGAATCCATTATCCACACTTTAAAAACTTTTGATGCACTGAAATCTTTAATGGTTCTCAAAAGAAAACTATAACCTGCATCAGTCAGTGCATATATAGGATAAGGTTCGCAAGAGTGTTCGTGATTTACAACACTATCATCAGTACAACTGGCAGACACAACAGATACAAATGAACTTCCTTTCTGAAGACCAAGATTAGCAGGCTTCGCATGCAGTGTCAGTGATTCAGTCCTTTTGTTTAAACGAGTCCTTGGAGATGATCCAATTGTCCAGAACTTCAAGTGCTTCTTTCCAGCAGTAACAATGAATTTGGAATCTGATGAGAAACTCACAGATGTAAAGGCAGAACAACTTGAACTTGCTTTAAGCTTTGTAATCAACATCCCACTCCGCCAGTTCCAAATGTAAATGTATCCTCCAACAGACACCAAATGTTCCCCTTGAAAGAGAAGAATAATAGAGAAATGAACGAATGAGTGATCCATAAAAAATAAATAAAAAATAAAAAAGCTCCTGATGAAGACCGATGAGCAGTGACTAGTAAATTGGAGGGAAGGAAAAAGAAAAAAAAAGACAAAAAGTAGCTCTTCAAATTGAATGGACGCAAGTTACCATCAGGTGAGAAAGCAATGCACTCAACTCCATAGAGATGACCGTTCAGTTCAGATATCAACGCAAGATTCGCACTGTCCCATACAAACACTGCTGGTTGAGGCCCTGACTGCAATAGCATATTAGATGCATATAGCTACTAGAAAACATAAATATAAATCATAATTTTATCACAACAATTAGCACAATATATAGAAATGAAAGTAGAAAGCTCTTAAGGTAACAAAATAGCTCTATCAACCATCAAAATTATTTTCTCACAGATGAGATGAAATAGTTCCATACTCCAGGTCCCAGTTCATACGATACAAGCTCTTCTATTTTTTAAATATTATCCACCACTTGGTTGCATACAAACCTCAATCCAAGTGCTAGAAACCTCACCAAACTCTAAAGTGAACCCGTATTAACCAAATATCATAATGCACACCCTTGTTTATTAAGTTCCTCTTTACTGTTCCAATCTGTGAAATCTGGTATAAACCATGAACACACCTCCTTTATACCTATAAAATCCACTTGGAACTGAAGAATTAACGAAACAGAAGGTTGTCAAAAGTGAAATCAATAAAATGCCAAAATACAGCCTGAAGCAAATTCGAACTGTGGAAGTACATTAACTGACTATATATCTTGCTGCGAAGGCATTTCTAACCACATTAATTGGCTTTGAGCAAGAAAATTCATTATCGATTTGGACAGATCATAAGCAAATAAATTGAGCGAAGTGATGTTTTACCTCTCCAGCGGCAACAAAGCGGCCGTCTGGCGACATGGCAACACAGCTGAGAGGTTTGGGCATTCGGTGAGACACCATCAGGTGTGCTTGAGTACTTAAATCCACATTGTAAACCACCACAACGCAACCCGCCGTGTAAGCACACTTCGAGGTTGAAGTATTCGAAGCCAATCCATTGCAGTTTTTCGCAGTCAGTCCGATAATCTCTTCCAAAATCAGCTGATAAATTTAGAAAGAAAAAAAAATTAATATCATGTGACACAGCGAAAAAATGATTATGAATTTAGGATAAATACAAAAGTATATATTACGAAATCAAAGTTAGGGTTTTAGTCAGAGAGAGTCGACGCACCTTTGAAGAGGAGTCTGGTTTCTTGAGTTTGCGGTTCGTTTTCATTTTGAAGCAGAGTAAGAAAAATCAGATTAGAGAATCAGAAGTTATGAGAGTGATTTTGCGAATTTTATTACCGCCGTTAGGACTTAGGACTGTGGTGACTGGTGAGAGTAACATTCACTGGAGAGAGAGAGATTGAGAGCGGGAAAGCTTTCAAATGTGCTTTTTCAAAATATATATATTTTTTCAAGTCCTAAATTTAAGTCGTATTTATTATCTAAATCATAAATTTATATTAAGAAGAAAAAAACAGTTATTTTACATTAGAACCTAGGAAGATAAAAGGGTTAATTGTTTTAATTTTTGTTTAACTGGCAGCAATATTGTACCAATTATTTGTTAGGAGCTCTATTCATACACCACTGTGGGGCAATAATGTTTTGTTTTTGAATTGATCGTTAAACTAAAATAAAATATTTAAGATAGGACAGGGTGAAAATATTACAAAATTTAATGGTAACATATAATTTTTAATAAATTTTTTTAAAAAAAATTAAATAATTTAAGAATGGATCACAGGGTCACAACCCGCCACTCTACCACTGCTTTGTCTTTTTTTTTTTTTTTTTGTTAAATGAACGAATGAAATTTAAATTTATCATAAATATAAAAAATATGAACGATTTTTTTAAAAAGTAATGTGAATCAAGGTACAATAGCGAGCATGAGGAGTATGTTATTCGAAAAATCTCATAAAAAATTATTGTTTCTTAATTCAAAATTTATAATATCATTTAATATTAAATACATGTGTTCTTTTAATTTAAATTTAAGTTTTTTAGTTAGCTGATCAAATCTTGAAATATTTGAAGTAAATTTGCCTTCTATCATGGTGGTGTGATGTGAAACTTGCGAAATTCGAATCCTTATAAATTTTCACAAGAGTATTCAAGATTTCATAAATATATTTTTTTTTTTCTTATTTCACAAATGCTACATTGTTTGTACGTTAGTTAGTTATTTATATGTCAATTAGAATAAACAATTTTGTCTGTAGATCCATTTCGAATAAATATACAATTTTGTCACACAACACTCTTAAATTATGAGCGTATAAGTCACATTTTCTAATAAAAATTGGAGTGGGTCCAACCGTAAATCAATTATATCCACATTAATAAGGTTTTTTGTAATTATAAAAGATTAATGCAATACACAAACGCGAGTTTATATGGTGTTATATATATATAGATATATATATATATATATATATATATATAGTAAAATCTTTTTATAGTTTTAATATTGAGATCTAATTAAATTTATTACTATAAGGAGATTATAATTTAATAGAGTTGGGGTTATAAAAATTATTGGTTTAAAAAATAAAGGGTTCATATTGGGAAATTATTACGTACCTGTAAATTTAAAGGCTAATTATGACAATATTCCCTGAGATTTGATATAATAACACAGATATTTCAAGTATGGCCTTTATTACAATAAATTATCCTGACGTTTTATTGTTGTTACACAAACATTCTATGCCGTTAATGTCAGACCATTACCGTTAGTGTGTCAAACCACTTTTAGGGGTAAAAGACTAAAATGCCCATAAAAAGTTGCAAGACATCTGCTAACAACCCCTGCCACCTTTTTATTTTGAAAATTTAAATTTAATTCTAATTTTGCCCCTCAACAATATTACAATTGATAAATAAAAAAAATAAGAAAAAAGAAAGTGGAGGCTTGCTATCTAAACCAATTATAATCTTAGTTAATGATGCCAGTGAACCAAAAATGGGATTGAAAATTCATTTTCAAGAATAACCAATTGCAAGAGATCAACAAATAATTTTCAATTTCAATAACCAGAAAAAAAAAATATTTAATTATCAACTTCAATAATACCAACGGCAAGAGATCAACAAATAATGTTTCAAATTGAGTTCCATTACATCAAAACCATCACAATTCATCCAAAAATGACAAAACTAAACTAAATAAACCAAAATAACTTCAACAACGGTCTGCTTCATCAAACAATTTCAACAACACCCAACCCAGATTCATCATTTCATCTTCATCAAAGAGAAAAACAAAACAAAACAAAAAATAAAACCCAGAAAAAATCAACACTGCTATACCTTGTTTTGGTACCCCTTCCAGAGAATGCAGAGAATTACCTAGAGAATGCAAAAACCAAATTTCAGATACCCAGATAATTACCTAGAAAAAAAAATACAAAAAAAAATTCTCAAATCTCAGATACCCCTTCCAGAGAATGCAGAGAGATGAGAGAACCTCCGCCAGTCAAGCCTGAGCTTTGCCTCTGTACAATACGGTGCTCCGCCGCCACCACAAATTACCCAAGAGCATCTAAAATCGGTCCATCGTGGAAAATCCATGTTAAAAACCAAACCCATACAGCCTCTCTCCCACTTCTCATCTCCCTTTCTCTATGTTTCTCATACTGTTACTCTCTGAGGAATGAGAAGAAGAAGAGAACAACATCAATACGTTTTTTTTTGTTTTTCTTGATATGGGTTTGATTTCGTTTTTGGTGATCACCAAGACTTCAAAAATCTGCGGGATTTGATGCTGACTGGACAAGCTCCATCAAGCCTACTCTTTTGGAGCCAATGCCTGGAAGTCTAAGAACCGTTGACTGCCAGATTTTTTAGTGAATTCAGAACGGCCAACCTTTGACAGTGTTTTGGATAGCAACGGCCGACCTTCGACGCTGGCGTCGTCAAACTCAGAACCCCGACCTCTGGCCTTCTTTATTTTCCTTTCTTCTTCTTCTTCTTCTTCTTCTTCAGCCGGTCTTCTGCAATTTCTTCTCTCTCTCTCACAAACCAAACGTATAATTTGCTACTTTTAATACTTTTTTTATAATAATTTTTTTAAAAATAAAATCTCCCTTTTATTTTTAATTTATTTTTAAAATAATAAATAATGGACTAGATAATCTGGTGCATTAGATGAAGATTTTTATCACCATTTAATGGTTCATATCTTATCTGGTCATTAAATATTTATTGTTTATTTTTTTAATTATTTTAATTTTAATTTATAATTATTTTAATATAAGAATAATTTTTTAATCATTTAATTAATTAAATAATATATTAATTATTATTTTATTATTATTTTTACTGTACAAGCATTTATTGCTTTTGAAAATAGGAAGCAACTTTACCATTTTACCCCTAAAAGTGGTCTGACACATTGACAGTAACGGTCTGACACTAACGATAGGATGTTTGTATAATAACAATAAAATGTTAGGATAATTTATTATAATAAAGGCCACACTTGGAATATATGTGCTATTATGCTAAATTTTAGGGGTGTTATTGTAATTAGTCCTAAATTTAAAAATGTAGTAACAATTTTAAAAAATAAATTATTATCCTAAATCAACTTTAAAAAAAAAATATTTTATTAATCTTAAACCTTATTATAATATAGTATATATTTTTTTACAATATATAGATAATATTACTATGTGGAGACAGATTTCTTAAGACGTAATCTATAAAAATTATAATTTGTTACAATGTGGAGTTTATTTTTATTTATAACTGACCCAAATTGGACAATAACTTTTTATAACTATAAAGTGGTTATTTTTATACAGAGTATTACTATACAGAAGTCTTACTGTATATATAAAATAAATTTGAGGTTGCCTTTTTATTTTCATATACTACTTTATGATCCACTGACACAAAATCCTTCGCCAATTAATTTTAAATGTTAAAAGGATATTTTGCTATTTTCACTTTATTTTTTTATTTTTTAAAAATATACTAAAATGAAAAATATAATTTTAAATCTCCATCGTCCTAATATACAATGAAGATCATAAATATACATATTTTAAAATCCAAATATATATATATATATATATATATATACATATTAAAAAAAAATTTAAAAAAAAAACAAAGACGGTGGAAATCTCATTTAAAATTTCCACCTCAAGAGCATAGCCCTTTGTAAGCCCTTTGTAAGCCCTTTGTAAGCTTGGCTGGGCTTAAGTTTTTGAAAAAGAAAAAATATATTTTATTTTAAAAAATCAACTACTTTTATATCTAAATTTTAAACTAAAACACCTACTAATATATTAATATCTAAACTAAAAATACACTTTTATCACTATTCTACCCAATGTGTCTCAGTGGCAGGGCGTCTAATAATATATTAAGTTCAAGTTGCTTTCCACCGTAAGTGATATGTCAAAAACAAAATACCATTTATAGTATACACGTCTTACTAGTAATTTATTTAATAATATATATTATTAAAAATAAATTATGGAAATTAATTGATATTATAAAAATAATCATTTTAATTCTATTATCATTCTTATTATTCTATAAATCAAATCTTATATCTTTTTTATATTATGCTATTTTATAAATATATATTATATTTTTATATAGTATTATTTTATTGTAAAGAAATATATATACATATATATATAGCTTTATTTTTTATTTTTTTATAATTTATTTTAATAAATATTCTCTCAACTCACGATTCAGATGTGTGTATAACTTATTAATACAATTTCGCTCATACTATTTTGATTCATCATTCAAATAAATTTGTTTACTTAATGTCACATGTTAAGTAGTATTTTTAATCGAAAATAAAAATGAGTTTAGTCCACTCTAAAATAAATCTCTTGTTACACCCCTGTTCCACCTTGATCTCTATTGATAGAGATTGTCTGAAATGAGATCCATATAAATTTTGTCTCCATCGATGGTCGATGTATACAAGATCTTCATCGATGAAAACTAGGTATAATCTCATACCGTTATCTCCATCTACAGACTAGATTTTTATGGATGGAGATTTAATCTCCATGCTCCACAAGGTTAGTGGAGATTCAAGATTTTTTTAAAAAAAATTAATACTTTTTTATTTTTTTAAAAAAATTATTATTTATTTATTTTTATCATTTTTTTCGATAAAATTATAATTATACGAATTAATACTATTAAAGAATATTTTAGACTTTACATGTACTATTGGAAGTCAACATTGACTATAAAATTATATATATACACACGCGTGGGCACGCATCTGTATTTATTTTTTTTGTTCTGGACCTTATAAAATATATTGTCATTTGGAATTAATACTTATATAAGAAAATTATTATGCCGAATCCTAGTCATCAGCTACGTGTACTCATTTATTTTGATAGATGGACGCAGCCACGCGGGTGTTATATCAACCTTTCTATGTATATGCCGCTCTTCACTCCTTGTTTAACTATAAACTAATTAATTAATTAATTTATTTTTTATTTTTAATACAACCTCGAAAACCACGACAAAGACAACATCGCTTGCAGAAATTATGTAGTCTAATTTCTATTGTAATTTGTTAAATTTAAATTAGTGGTTTTCAAATTTTAAAATTATAAACTTGAGAGTCCTCTACCTTTTTTCTCTTTTATATTTTTTAAAACAAATTGAAATTACAACTTATTTGAATCATTAAATTGGCTTAATATGTATATATAAAGTGATATTATTCCAATTTATTTATAAACAAAGCATATCTATTAATTATTTTGATTGTGTCATCCTTCCTAATTTTGTTAAATTACTTTCGTAATGAAAGAAAATAAAAAATAGATGCCTGCTTGTAGTTGTAGTGGACAAAACAAAAAAAATTGATTGTGTTTGTTTATTTTGGGCCACTTTAATTTTATTTCTTATTATTTTTTTTATGACTTTTATTTAGTTTATAATTCCACCTAACTTTTTTTTTTAAAGAAAAGATTGTATTAAACCAACTCGACGAGCCCAAACCAATAAAATTAGTATGAATAGTCGTTTAAGATCAGATTATTTACATAAAGAGGACAATCTTCTAACCAAACAAAATCATTAATAAAAGGGTGAATTGCACTCAAGTACCCTGACTTTTATCATAATTGCACGCTTAATGCCAGTTTTGCCATAATTGCACTCTAGTACCCGGTAATCCGTTGACCACCGTTAGGGTAACGGTTGACCAAACGGATTCAGGGGTAAAATGGTCTTTTACGTTTAAATTTATTTTTAAAAAATTTAAAAAATTATCCAACCAATAAGAACATGCCACGTCATATTTTAATTAATTTTAAAAAATATTTTTTAAAAAACCAAATCAAAAAAAAAAAAAAAATTTGAAATTTTTTTTGAAGAACACGAACCCAGAAATCTGGGTTCGTGTTCTTCGAGCACGAACCCAGATCTGGGTTCGTGCTCGAAGTACGAACCCAGATTTCTGGGTTCGTGGTCGAACCCAGATCTGGGTTCGACCACGAACCCAGAAACTGGGTTCGACCGCGAACCCAGTTGCTGGGTTCGCGTTCGAACCCAGAAATCTGGGTTCGCGATCGAACCCAGTTTCTGGGTTCGAACGCGAACCTAGATCTGGGTTCGAACGCGAACCCAGTTGCTGGGTTCGCGATCGAACCCAGCTGGGTTCGATCGCGAACCCAGTTCATCTGGGTTCGAAGATCTGATTTTCAATTTTTTTTTTTTTTATTTTTTTCCTTTGAGGGGCATTCTCGTCATTTTGCTGGAATCCGTTTGGTCAACCGTTACCCTAACGGTGGTCAACGGATTACCGGGTACTAGAGTGCAATTATGGCAAAACTGGCATTAAGCGTGCAATTATGATAAAAGTCAGGGTACTTGAGTGCAATTCACCCTTAATAAAAAAAAGACTAAATTTTGTAAGACGATAGACTACTTGATTAGCTAATCTAGGAAAAAAAAAACCATGAAATAAAAGGAGAAAAAAAAGAATTTTCTCAATCACTATCTCGATCTCGAACAGCGGAGCAGACTTAGCCAAGACAAGATTAACAACACTTCGCATATGATTTCCACCTAACTTTGCGCACTAATTTATATCATCTTTGTAGTCCTTAAAAATCGCTCGGGGACACGGGGCACTACAACCTGCAAAGATAGAATGCACGTAACCCGCAAGACGTCTGGGACACCGGGGTGGTGCCGGCCAAAATCACTCCGACGGTCAAGTTAGCGAATGCTAAGTATATAATGCTCGTAAATGGAGATGAGTGAGTAATACTTCATGTTATATTGGCGATTGAGGTCTCCTTGATGGAAGGAGAGGTAAGATCGAATAAACAGAGTATGATCGGAAGGTGGTTGAAGATGATGAACAATGGCTAGAGAGTGATGTCTGAATATTGATAGCTCTAGGATCTTAGTTTTTTGGTCCCTCTCTCTTTGGAGAATTATCCCTCATTTATAGGAGGATGATACTTCTGCCCGTTGAAGAACTCCATCATTACCTCTCCTTGCTGTCTCCAACCAAAGAGGTTTGTGGATCCTTTCTTTGATCGGGCCGTTATAGATTGTAATTATGGTTTTGTAGGACCGTTTTTAAAGTAGATCATGATTTGGTCCTCCACAGAACCAAGGAGATTCTATGTTGTACGACATATGGACTTGACAATTTGAACATACAATCACTATCGTATGTCGTGCGACATGTCGATTGGACGTCGACCTGAGATGAGTATGTCGTGCAACGTAGGAGTTCTCTTAAGTCGTGGACATTGGGTTATATCCCTTGTTGCTTCTTGGATGTGTGGGGCATTGAGTGTATGTCGTACTACATGAAGGTTTCACATCGAGTGTATGTCGTACTACATGGATGTCATACCACTTTTGGACTCTGGGCCTGACCTTTGAGATATACTTTAGGCTTCTAGACTGGATCATCGTTTATATTTTGGGCCTGATATATTTTGACTACTACAGTTTGCCCCCAAATGCCTTGGATTTTAAGAAAAAAGTCAAGGGGTTTGTGTCGTTCGACATGTAGACTAGGATCTATATGTAGATTTTTATAGTGGTTCTTCTATGTCGTACGACTATCACCTGTGAAGGAAAGTTCTTGGGTTTCATGAGTAGATTACAATCCCTGGGTTTTGCCATGGTCGTACGACAATGTCGTGGTAAAGACGGTATGATTGGTTGGCCTTCCAATGGCTCTTCGACAGTTGTGCCAAATTAATTGTGACTTTATGGAAAATGCGCATGCCTGATTAATGATGACGGTTATAGGGGTGCGTGCCCAATAAGAAGCTGACATGTTAGCGCATGATTTCCTTTTTATTACCGCCCTTTCCCTTTCTCCTCCATTTTTAATTTTCGTTCTCTTTCTCTCTCTAGAACCAGCCGCTGCATTTTCTGTTTCCGGCGTCTTTGCTGCTCGTTTTTGTCATTTTCGCGTCTATTCCGGCGAAGCAGTGGTCATTCTTGCTTTGTTTGGTAAGTTTTTCTTGCTCTTGCTTAATTGATTTCCTATATTTGTGTCTTTTGCGTTTTGGGTATTTTTTGTGTTCTTCGAATAAATTTTGAGAAAAACTTGAAAAACGTTGTTTTTGATCGAAAACATAACTTAGGTTTATATGGAATTTGTTTGTAGTGTCTGTGTCGCACGACATTAGCCAAGACATATAGGTCGCACGACCTTCTATAGGTATAAGCTTAACAGTCTTCGGAAACTGGTATTTAGGTCGTGTAGGATCTTTAGTTTAGGTTTGACTACTAACTGTCGCTACTGTCGTTCGACTTGTAGGTTTGATGTCGAGTCGAGGTGATGAGAGTCGTCCCAGTACTTTTGGGTGAGGATACGACGATGCTATAGATTTGTCGTACGACTCGTGGGGAGAGTCGGAGGCAGCAAGTGGTGGCGTGACAGTGGCCTCCTCGTCGTACGACCTTGTGACTGTCTCTAGTCATGAAGGTACGTCGCGCGTGATGGAAGAGATGCCTGTGGGGATCCCCTTGTCAAGCTACCAGGTGAAGCGGCTGGTCCTTGTCCTATGGGACTAAGTAGGCCACTAGGTTTACTTTTGAGCAACCTAGCCAGTGTGTTGACGGGGGAAGATCTTATGCGTATCAGGTATAGCTATGTCATACCTGATGGCGTCACACTGAAGGTGCCCTTCAAAGGGGAGAGACCTAATTGGGATATCCCAGGGTGGACCTGCTTCTATGAACTCCCGTTTCAACTGGTTGGTTTCAGATTACCGGTGGTCGGACTACCGAGAAAGGTATTGGACTACTTCGAGCTTGCTCTAGGGCAACTCATGCCTAACAGTTGGAGGATCCTGTTGGGGCTTGAATTGTTGTGTACAAGGGAAGGTATAGTTTTTGAATTGCCTGACCTATTCTACACATATTCAATGAGGGAGCACGACACCGAGAAAGGTCTCTATAATTTAAACCTTTGAGCCAACAGAAAACACCTTATCACGGAACTGACCACAAATGACAGGTCGTGAAAGGATAAGTATTTCTTAGCGAGGGGTCTTCTTGTCGAGTGGCCTGTAGGGGATACGGTTGTTCGTACGACCTGGTCTAAGGCTGGTGGGTCATTAACTTTGTCGTGTCGTTCGACATTATACTTATTGTCGTACTTTTCTAATTTTTATCTTCTTGTATTGCAGCGAATACAGGAACCCCTCAAGCAGTAGTTGGTATAACGTGTGTGACGCGTACAGCGAAGATACTGTCGTACGACGTGAAGAAGAGAAGTTGGAAGAATATCCTGTCCGAGGAGAACTTGAGGCCTAGCCACCTATGGAAGTTCTCAGTGATAAACGAGACAGGTACTCCTTACCTAGCTTTAAAAAATTTAGTGGAGTTTGTCAGGGTTAGGCATTGTGTCGAGCGACTGTACGACACAAAGTTTCTAACTCCTATATCATACGTCGAGCGACAATTTGCAGTTGACCTTTTGGCTGGAGAAATTGCTACTCCTGGTGCTGACGATGCTATGAGAAGGCTTAGGGAGAAAAGGAAAGGAAAGAAGAAGGCTCAATCGAGCGACCATGTAGAGTCTAGTCCTCCACTACCTCCCCCATCTAGTCGAGGCAAGGCCGCCCTTGATATTAGTTCTACTGGGAAGAAATGTAGGAGGGAGGATTCAGCTGCTGGTAGCGATGCGTCGGTCGACCTCGTCTTCCCTCAGGATGCTTCTGCGTATTCTGATGTTGGGTCAATCCTGCCTCAGATCGAGCGACTGCTTTTGCCTGAAGACAAAAGTCGCTTGAAGGAGATGGGCCTCTCTCAAGCTGCTGATTGGGGCCATGGCCACCTTTTCCAGGTAAAGTCGTACGATTACTAACTTCCTCTTTTGTTTACTTTGAATTTTTTCTAAGTGTTTAATTTCGATATTTTTGTAGGCTCTTCAATCTCATGTTCATTTGAAGGAAGAGCTTGGTCTGGCCCTTAAGAAGGTGAGGTAGCTGAAGTCGAGCAACCAGAGTCTTAAGCTTGACAATGAGAAGCTAAAAGCCTCAAGCCTGGAGGTCAAGAAGACAGCCCATGAGGCATCCAGTCGTGCGGTCGAGGTGACTTTTGAGCTAAACAAGCTGAAGTCGAATGTCGACTTACTCGAGGCCAGGCTGAAGGCTAAGGAGGCGGATTATGACTCGCTGTACGACAAAGCAGAGGACAATGTTCTCAATGCGATCATTAAGACCCGTGCAGACCTGATGAGGGAGTATAGGAATGGTCGTGCGACTAAGTGGAAGGTTGAAAGGTGTATCGTTGACCATGAGGAGCTGACACGCTCAGATGATGAAGAGAAAGGTGATGAGCAAGTCGAAGCAAAAGACGTAGAGGATAAGGCTGGCGGTGAGGAGCCTATCCTTCCTTCTCCAGAAGGTTTGATCGTCGTGGCTCTAGCTGCTTAGCCTACTGGAGAACTTGATGATGTTGCCCTGTAAGGGGTTGTAATTTTTTAACTTGTGAATTTTAAGTTTTTATGCAACGATATTTCTTTTTCAATATATGATGCATTTTAGTTTTTCATAGAGTTGTGCGACAATTGTCTGCAAAATAGTTATGCTTAAATAGAATTTTACCTTGAAAACAGGTCGTGGTCCATGGCCTTGAATGCAGGTTGTGCGACCAATGTTCAATTTAAATGACCTTGAAAGCAGGTCGTGGTCCATGGCCTTGAATGCAGGTTGTGTGACCACTGTTCGATTTAAATGACCTTGAAAGCAGGTCGTGGTCCATGGCCTTGAATGCAGGTCGTGCGACCACTGTTCGATTTAAATGACCTTGAAAGCAGGTCGTGGTCCATGGCCTTGAATGCAGGTCGTGCGACCACTGTTCGATTTAAATGACCTTGAAAGCAGGTCGTGGTCCATGGCCTTGAATGCAGGTCGTGCGACCACTGTTCGATTTAAATGACTTTCAAAGCAGGTCGTAGTGGTGAATTGTTGCGCAACTTACATCGGTTCTTATTCGCATGTTATTGATTTGCCCCAGTTGGAGTGTGGGACTTTATAGTTTCATACTTCAACTCTTATTTTTCTTGTGTGGCATAACACATTGAAAGCAGGTCGGTGTGGGATTGTCTAGCAATGCTGACCTGTACAAAAGATTTAGGGTTGGAACCAACGGCCATCCGATGCCTAAGTAAGTTCCATGTCGTAGGATGAAAAAATATAAAGGTCAGATATTAGAAATGATACTGTTTTAAATAGCATGCGTTTCAACTGTTGCCGATCTCTATGCCATCCGTACATAATAGTTTATAGGCTCCATGTCCAACTACTTTGGTGATTTGGTATGGCCCTTCCCACGTAGGACCGAGTTTACCTGCTCCTTTTTCCTTTGTGTTTTGGAAGACGCGACGAAGGACCCAGTCTCTAACATTGAATGTTTTGAGACGAATATTCCTGTTATAATGGTGGACGACTCTTTGTTGATATATTGCTAATCTGATTGCGGCCTTGTCATGACGCTCGTCGATTGTGTCGAGTTCGTTTAGTAACTCTTTGTTGTTTGTCTCTTCGGTTGCGTGCTGTGTTCTATAAGAAGGGTAATCAACCTCAGTTGCTATTACGGCCTCTGAGCCGTAGACTAGGGAGAATGGCGTTTCCCCTGTTGATGTTCTGACTGTCGTCCGGTAGGACCACAACACGCCTTGTAGCTCGTCGGCCCATTTCCCTTTGTATTGGTCGAGTCGCTTCTTGAGGGTGGACATGATTGTTTTGTTGGTGGATTCTACTTGGCCGTTGGCTTGAGGATATCTTGGGCTTGAGTAGCTTAGTTTGATCTTTCACTTGTCGCAAAAGTCTTGGAAGTCGTATGATATGAATTGTGAGCTATTGTCAGTGACTATCTCTTTTGTGACCCCGTAGCGGCATATGACATTCTTCCAAATAAAGCTTTTTACTTCGGAGTCTTTGATTCTCACATATGACTTGGCCTCGACCCATTTTATGAAGTAATCTGTCACGGCTAGCATGTAGACCTTTCCTCCGGTAGCAACTGGCATTTTTCCTACTATGTCCATTCCCCACTTCATGAAGGGCCATGGTGCTGAGATGGGGTGAAGCCGCTCCTAGTGTTGATGCGAAATGTGGGCGAAGCATTGCCATGGATCACTTCATTTGACTAGGTCGTGCGACTCAAATCGCATTGTCGGCCAATAGTATCCTGCTATGATTGCTTTGTTGGCTAGGCTTCTCCTCGTTGAGTGGTTTCCGCATTGCCCTTCGTGCAAGTCCTTGAGTACCTGCTGAGCCTCAATTGGGTCGACACATTTAAGGTAGGGCCCAGAGTAGGACCGCTTGTAAAGTTGACCTTCTATTATGGAGAATCTGGCAGCCTTTATCTTGACTTTTCGTGCTTCTACCTTGTCAGATGGAAGGGTGTCGTTCATCAGGTAATCATAGTGTAACATCCCGGATTTCGGGTAATGAATTTTTGATATATGTGAAAATGAATTTTACTATTTGAGGGGGTGTAAATTGAATAGTGAAAAATGAAAAAAAATGAAAAATTGGAAAACTGGACCAGAGAGCATCGCGACCTGGTCACCGCGACCACAGGTCGCGATAGCTCGCTCGCGGTGAAAATGGAAAAACCTGGCAGTGAGCATCGCGACCAGCCACCGCGACCACAGGTCGCGATGGACTGCTCGCGATGAAATTGTCAAAAACGGGCAGAGAGCAACGTGACTACTCGCGCGACCAAGGCGCGCTCGCGAGGAAGGCGGTGCGCGCACTCCAGTGAGCATCGCGACCTGGTGCCGCGACCACAGGTAGCGACGGCGGTCGCAGTAGCGAAAAAAATATAAAAAAAAGAAGAAGCTTCTCGCGAAAGCGAGAAACACACAGAACTCAGACAGAGGCGAGAAAGAGAGAGACAAAGAACAAGAAAGAGAGAGAGTGACCGAGAAAAGAGAGAAAAGGAGAGAAAAGAGAGAAGAAAAAGAAGAGAGAAGAAGAAGAAAGAAAAGAAAAGAAAAAGAGGAAGAAGAGGAAGAAGGAGAAAGGAAAAAGAGAAGGGAAAGAAATCGGGGAATCGCGGTTGGTCGAACGAAAAACGGATTCGAGGTAGGTGTACGTTTGTTTTCGAAATCGTTACGAAAAGTTTCTCGTTATTGTTTTTGTTTTCGTTTTCTTTTTTGATTTCGTTGGAAGTTTTCGATTACGATTATTCATATGAAAAGTGTTTATTTTATATGTACAATCGATAATTTGTAGATCTATGGTTGATTTCGGACCGATTTTATGATAGATTATATTTCGATTGTAATTGCGAACATTTCGATTTCATTAAAATACTTGATTTTGATTTTCGTAAGATTATTGAATATGTTTCTTGAATAATATTATGTGATTTGTATGTTTATTGAGTAATTATTGTTATTGAGTAATTATTGCGACATTTCTTGTGAATTTGGTTTATCGAAACGGCCCTAGGATACGTAGACATAGAAATGGATATAGGAGGTTGGTATACCAGCTGGGTTTTATTGAGCAGTACTGCGCCGATACTGATTGATTGATATTGATGATACTGATGTACCTCCTCTTGGATTCGTCCAGAGGCTGGGAGATACGTACCTCCTCAGGATTCGTCCTGGGGGTTGGGAGTTAATGTACCTTCCCAAGGATTCGTTCCTGGGATAGGGAGCTATGTACCTCTCTAGGTTCCGTACCCACGGTCCTAGAGTTGGGAGACACGTACCTCCTCAGAATTCGTTCTGGGAGTTGGGAGCTTGACCCATATTCCAGTCCGTCTATGTTTAGTATTCTAGCGGGTCAGAATTGATTGGAATTGAAAAGTGAACCGAACGATTCTATTGATAGCATTTGTATATTGATTGCAGTATTGAAATTAAAGTGATTGAAATTGTTTAATGAATTGAATTTTGAAATTTAATCGTTTTGAAATGGAATGGAATATATATTGTGGTTTATTTATTCTTAATAGATATTTATATTGTGATTTATTTAATTGAGTTTATAGTACACCCACTAAGCTATATGCTTAGCACGTTAGTTTTGTTTCTAACGCGTAGGTACCAGGAATCCGAACGAAGTTAAAGACTGAAGAACTGGAAGAATTGCAGACCGAGTCACAGGATTTGTACAGTTGGGTAGCTATATTTTTTGTTATGTGTATATATATATATATTCTGAAAGTATGCATATACAGGGAATTTGTAAATACGTTTTGTAAAACGTTTCGTAATTAATTATTTTATGATTACTGTCTTTTATTATTTAAATGTAAATAGTAAAGTCTGATTTGTTATTATTTTATAAACTATTTGTGAAAGTCGCACTAAACGGCAGAGTGCGCAACTGATTGAAAGTGATAGAAGTGTTTGTGAAAAATGTGAATTTTGGATTGATTTGTGGAAAACAGGTTTTGGAAAGTCCGAAAAACAAACGGTACTCTGCCGGATTTTTGTAGAAAGTTTGTATTGTTATGGGCTCACTCGAAAACGATTTTTAAACTATAATTTATATGGTTTTCTGTTTACGAAATGAATTTCGATTGTTATGGGCTCACAATGATTTTTCAAATGTAAAATGAAGTTTTGAAAAGTTCAGAAAGTCCGAGTAGCGCTTCCCGAGTCGGTCCGCCCGGATCGGGTCGGGGGGTGCTACACATAGATTGGAGTGATCCAAGTTGGTTCGTCCAAAATTGGTTCGACTTCGAGCTTAGCTGGTTTCCACACCGCTGGCCATTGGGTAAAAATCATAGGTATGGTCCACTTAACTGTGGTATGTAGTACGGAACCGAGGTTGGCAAGCGCGTCGGCATGTGTGTTTTCTGATCTTGGTATTTGTTCGATGTCGAATGACTTGAACGAGGCTTGTAGTTCTTTCACCAAGGTTAAGTAAGCTGACATTTTCAAGTCTCGAGCTTGGTAGGATCCTTACAATTGTCTCACAATTAATTGAGAGTCACTACGTACCTTTATCCGTTCGATGCGTAAGTCCCTTGCTAAGGTGAGCTCGGCTATGAGAGCCTCATATTCTGTTTCGTTGTTAGTGGTTCTGAATCCGCATAGGATGGATCGTTCGATACGTGTCCCTCGGGTGAGGTAAGTACTATCCCTAGTCCGCTACCCCTGGCGTTACTTGATCCGTCGACTGCTAAGGTCCAATCCTCTTTCGACGTGTCGCACGACATGGTACAAAGCTCTTCTTTTGCTTGTTGTAGAATCCCAGGTGTGAAGTCCGCTATGAAGTCTGCCAATGCTTGTGACTTGATCGTTGTGCGCGGCTGATAGTTGATGTCGTGTTTGCTCAATTCCATTGCCCATTTTACTAGTCGTTCGGAAAGCTTAGGCTTGTGTAGGACGTTCTTTAAGGGGAAGGTAGTGAGCACGCTGATGGTGTGGCATTGGAAGTACGGCCTCAATTTTCTTGCGACCGTAACCGATGCAAGGGTCAGTTTCTCAAGTTTAGTGTACCTTGTTTCTGCGTTGAGTAAGGTTTTGCTGATGTAGTATACGGGGAGTTGTTTACTATCTTCTTCCCTTACTAGTACTGCGCTAACGGCTGTCTCGGACACAGCGAGGTAGAGTAAAAGTGTCTCTCATTCCTTAGGTTTGGATAGGAGAGAAGGGTCTGCTAGGTATCGCTTTATGTTTTGGAATGCATATTCGATCGTTTGGTTCCAATCAAATGATTTACTCTTCCTTAGAGCGTCGAAGAAAGGCTTGCATTTTTCGGATGACTTTTAGATGAACCGGTTGAAGGCCGCGAGTCATCCGGTCAGTTTTTGTACATCTTTGATGCTTTTGGGTGATCTCAAATCCATGATGGATTGGATTTGATCTAGGTTTGCTTCGACGCCCCTCTTGGTTACCAAATAGTCAAGGAACTTTCCTGATGAAACTCCAAAGGAACACTTGGTTGGATTAAGCTTCATCTCATACTTGTCGATGATATCGAACGACTGTCGGAGGTGGTCGAGGTGTTGATCCGCTATTAATGATTTTACCAACATGTCGTCGATGTAGACCTCCATGGTTTGCCCAAGCATATTGGCGAACATTTTGTTGACTAACCTTTGATACGTTGCCTTGGCATTTTTGAGACCAAAAGGCATCACTTTGTAACAAAAAATGCCACGCTCCGTGATGAAAGAAGTTTTTTCCTGGTCGTCCAGGTGCATGAGGATTTGGTTGTATTCGGAGAACGTATCCACAAAGCTTAATAGTTCGTGGCCTGTTGTAACGTCCACCATCATGTCGATGTATGGCAATGGGAAGGAGTCCTTAGGACAGGCCTTGTTGAGGTTTGTGAAGTCAATGCAAACTCGCCATTTCCTGTTATTCTTTTGCACTACTATTACGTTCGCAAGCCAGTCTAGGTAATTCACTTCTCTTACTAAACCAATGTCGATTAGCTTTTGGATTTCTTCGTTGATAACTTTGTTGCGTTCGGGTACAAACTTCCTTCGCTTTTGCTTCACGGGCGGGTAATCAGGGTCGACTTGCAGCATACCGGGGAAGTTGAACTTTCTTGGCATCTCTACCAATGTTATTGCTTCAACGAAGGGAGAGTCGGCAAAGCTATTGGCCGCGCTTTTCTTTATAGGAGCGGGCATTCCCGGAATGCGTTGGATGAGTGCTTCCATCTCTGCGAATCTTCGCGCTAAGTCGCGGTTAGCCAACGTTGGTTCAGTATTTACCAAGTTTGAGTTCGATGGCGCTAAATGCGAAGGACTCGATGGCGTCCCCTGTAGCGAGATGGTTGGTTGGGTTGAACCGACATTCCTATTGGGGGTGGAGATAGGTGGCACCTCTTGTGTAGCTATTGTCATGTCATCCGATCGATGCTTACCTGTCATGTTCGACGGGTTATCCGCCGTATGTCGTGCGACAGCGTGCGCTACGTCCGTGGCTTGAATGTTAGGCTCCGTACCTGCAAGGATTGGATCGATGTCGCCTGTCGTGGTTCCATGCTCGTCCGGTTGAACTGGCGCGTAGTGGGTAGTGTGGGCGGCTTGTTCGAATGGTACGGCTTGGATGTTGAAGAATCTCCAAATGGGCGGACGATGGTGAGGGAATTGACCCTATTTTGCAGTTCTTGGTTCTTCACCAACACTCGTTGGTTCTCTTATTCGAGCGCTTGAAGCCTTTGGGTATTCTCTTGCATCTGGGATATGAGGAGTTGTACCCTAACCTCCATTGCATCGTGATGAAAATCGTCAGACGACATAATCGAATTTGCTACGCTTTACCTTCGCTCGTTCGGAGATTGTCGTGCTCCACGGTGGGCGCCAAATTGTAGTCCTCAAAAATTGCTCAGGGACACGGGCCACTACAACCTGCAAAGATAGAACGCACGTGACCCGCAGGACGTCTGGGACATCGGGGTGGTGCCGGTCAAAGTCACTCCGACGGTCAAGTTAGCGAATGCTAAGTATATAATACTCGTAAATGGAGATGAGTGAGTAATATTTCCTGTTAGATTGGCGATTGAGATCTCATTGATGGAAGGAGAGGTAAGATCGAATAAACGGAGTATGATCGGAAGGTGGTCGGAGATGATGAACAATAGCCGGAGAGTGATGTCTGAATATTGATAGCTCTAGGATCTTAGTTTTTTGGTCCCCCTCTCTTTGGAGAATTATCCCTCATTTATAGGGGGATGATACTTCTGCCCGTTGAAGGACTCCATCATTACCTCTCCTTGCTGTCTCCAACCAAAGAGATTTGTGGATCCTTCCTTTGATTGGGCCGTTATAGATTGTAATTATAGTTTTGTAGGACCGTCTTTAAAGTAGATCATGATTTGGTCTCCCATAGAACTAAGGAGATTCTATGTTGTACGACATATGGACTTGACAATTTGAACATACAATCACTATCGTATGTCGTGCGATATGTCGATTGGACGTCGACCTGAGATGAGTATGTCGTGCGACGTAGGAGTTCTCCCAAGTCGTGGACACTGGGTTATATCCATTGTTGCTTCTTAGATGTGTGGGGTATTGAGTGTATGTCGTACTACATGAAGGTTTCACATCAAGTATATATCGTACTACATGGATGTCATACCACTTTTAGACTCTAAGCCTGACTTTTGAGATATACTTTGAGTTTCTGGACTAGATTCTCATTTATATTTTGAGCCTGACATATTTTGACTACTACAATCTTTAATTCTCAACTGCTGTGCACAGGCAATATATATATATATATATAAAATGTGTAATGTTGAGATCATGCATTTGTCACATCATAATTTTAACACAAACAATAAAAAATACTGCCCCCATAATCGAAACAATATTCTTTGCATTCATTTAAACGCAAATTTTCAAATATTCTCAGTCGAACATCTCTAAGAGCTTCTCTGGACGCAATCCATTGAAAAATCTGTCTAGATTAAATATAATATTATAATCATAAGCGATAAAGATAATAACTTTTACAAATAACATACGATGACATATTTCCTTCATAATTTTAGGAAAAATCAACTGACCTTTCGACTCGGAACTCCCCGATCTTGCGATATTAAAAAAAAAAAAAAATTGACACTTTTGGAACTCGACTGATTTTATGCAGAGATATCGATATTTATATTTTGTTAGCTGAGTAATCGTATTCTCACCTAACTAATAATTGAAGCCACAAGTTAGTGATAACTTACCCCCTAAATACACGTGTTTTGATATTTGTTTTCATCCACTTTTGACCACGCCTTAGCAGATAAGGCTCGCTCTATTTACAGTTTTTTTTCACTGTCGTGTCGCCGCGCAAATCGCAGTTATTATTATGTTTCCATTTGGAGACAAGTTTTAACTTTACCGCGCGTGACGACGCGGCTCCTATTATCATTGCCGAGGGAATGAGGGATGGCAACTGAACAATGAGTATTTTTCATGTCCATACCTATATTCTATTTTAATATTTATATCGGTTCACGTATTTATAAAGTTATACAGATATTTTACGATATGTTTACCTATATATATATTTTATGATATTTACTTATAATTTGTAAACAGATAATTAATTAAAAACTATAAATAATTTCAACCTTATCCATAACATGACAATAAATTTTTTTACAAATTTAACAATTCAAATAATTTTTATATTTAAAAAATAGCACAAAAAATTCATAGTTTCATTATTTTTTAAAATCAAACACGTTACGAGTCATAATATTCCCAACACGAGAAATAATTTTTTTGAATAATGATAAAAATATATATTTATATATATGTATAAAGTGTTGAATTTTAATAGTTTAAAAGTTTAAGGTCAACAACTACCAAAATAAGAGAATTTATGTATTTAAAGTTATATTATAAAAATAAAAATAAAATAAATCTTTAAGTTCGCCATGAAAACGTGGAAGAGAGATTTAATGGAGAATTATTTTACTTTTAACTTAAAAATGTAATTATTTTTTTAATATATATATATATATATATTATATTTATTTTTAACGGGTTAGTGAGTAAAGAATGACCATAACTGTAATATTTATATTCTATTTGCACCCGGTTAGAAATTTTTTGATATTTATACTGATCCGTATCTAAATAGTAATATTCATACTTATGAAAGTACACATTGGTTGGTAAAATTACCATCCCTACCTATATGTTTAAAAAATAATATGTAATACAAAATAATAAGATAAATTAAAAATTTTATACGTCGTTTTTTAAGTGTAAGTTTTGTGAGCAGATATAGATTTATGGGACTACTAGCTCCGGTAGCTGGTAACAATGTAGTAGTTGGCTGATTGGGGGTAGGTGATATTGGCATATTGCGAAGCAGGAGAGGTATCACGTGTTGCCACGTAGGAGTCTTCATTCACGGGCAACAAGGACTTAAAAGTTGTCAGTCGACGAAAGTACCTTTGAATTGCAACTACGATTCTTCGGGTCTCAGTTCTCACTTTGTTGCACCAACCACACGAACAAAATTTTCCTCCTTTATTTAAGTCTCAATTCTCTCGCCTCCTCACCAACTCTCTCTGCAATTTTTTTTTAATGCTTCACTTAAAGATTTTCCCATTAAATTTTTTTATTTTTATTTTCTCTTGTTTTTCAATTTAATATTCTTTTGAACATTTTTAACATCAATGTCCATTTATTTATACGTATCCTCCTGAATCAATTGTCTTCTCTTTTTATCTTTTTTTTTTTCTCTCTCTGTCTACATCCCTCTGAGCTCCCACATCATGGCAGCTAAATCTCTGCTGCATTTCTCTTCTTCAACAAACCCATCTTGTTTCCTGAACTCTCAGTCGAATTCGATCAAGTTTAGAAGAACCCAGTTGGGATTTGAGCCCAGAAACCTCACGAAACCCATCAAAATATGGGGAGATCAGGGTTTGTCCTTTTCAAACAGAGGAGCGAAGACGACGACGACGACAAAGAAGAAGCATCAGCAGCAGAGAGGAGGCGTGGTGGCGGTGAGGTGTACGGCGGAGGGAATTGAGAGAGGACTGCTGATGGGAGGTGGCGGCGGCGGCGGAGGAGAAGCAAAAATCATGGTGGCGGAGAGGTACAAGATGGTGGCTTTGCTGGCATCGGTCCTGTGTTTGTGTAATGCCGATAGAGTGGTCATGTCAGTCGCTATTGTTCCTCTGGCGGCCAAATATGGTTGGTCCAGCTCTTTCCTCGGCATCGTCCAGGTATCAAACTCTTTAAATTTTGGAATTATTATCTTCTCAAAAAAGGATGTATTTTCCCTTGAAAATTTACGTAATCATTAGGAAGGCTTTTCTTGGTATATTTTATCATTGGAATTGGTAAACTTTTGTTTCTTTTGTGTGGCATCAAACTTGTCACGTTACATTTTTCATTTTATAACAATGTGAAAAACGTGATCAGGTATACACACCCTAGGATATAAATTGAATGTAAGATGGACTGTGCATGACGTGTATTGTATACTTTCTCTGCTCTTAATTGAATGGTACAATTTTATCATTAATAATTATTAAATATGCGATCTGAATATTTAGAGTGACTTATTCTCAATTTACTGGAGTAGATATCTTCTAATACTATATGAGTCCATGTGGTTGGTCAGAAAATGAGAATTATATTAGTAATAATCAGCTGGCCACGAGAGAAAAACCCAATTAAATGCTGATTAGCAATTCTAGGTATTGATTATTGTTTTTTTTTTTTTTTCATTTTTCTTTTAGTTAAGAATCCAGATCAACTTGAATACTATATTTGTACAAATCTGATGGTGAAAAGGGCCCTTACCAAACAAGCTTCGGCTATTCAAGTGTGGGCCAAGCCTACCTTTTCGTGTGGACGTTGTGTTGTTGATTTGTTTCATTGAACCCAAACGTGTAGCCTGTAGGACTACAAGTGACCATAAGAAGGACGGACCCCACATGACATAAGGTGGACCACCCAGTAAGATCATTTGGTCCCACCGTAACACTCTCTGTTTGTCGACAAGTTGGGTCAATTAATTGGGCATGACAAGTTGGGTCAGTCCAACACACCAACTTTGATGAGGGGATCCGGACGGATCCAGACCGCTCATCCCTGTAGTGTTAACTCCTAGTCAAATCTTGATCATGATGTGACGTCAATCCTAAAAAGGGTGGTAGTATGAATCCAGATATCCAGCTGCCGGCTTAAATATTATTCAGTTTGCCTTGTCTTAAACATTGAATACTTTTTAAGTAGCAAATAATTTATGTAACTATCTGCTCTGCAGTGTTAGAATCTGAGTTTTTAACATAATTGCATATCAACAACTACTGTTAGGTGACATATATATTTATCATGTGTTGCAGTCATCATTTCTATGGGGATATATATTTTCTTCTGTGGTAGGAGGAGCCTTGGTAGACAAGTATGGAGGAAAGAAAGTGTTAGCTTGGGGTGTGGCCTTGTGGTCTTTGGCTACACTCCTCACTCCATCGGCTGCCAACCACTCCACGGCCGCACTTTTGGCAGTCCGCGCCTTCTTCGGATTAGCTGAAGGTGTGGCTATGCCAGCCATGAGCACCCTCTCTTCAAGGTAATCAATATCGCCTTAACACTGCTCATTAGCTCATTTATTAGCATACGTTATCAAAAACATTACTCTAAATGATCAAAATGATGATAAAATGAAGTAGTTCTTGTATAGAATTGATTTGACTGAGACTATATATTTGTATGTGGATCTTTTGGTTAGTTGGTTTCCGACACACGAAAGAGCAAAAGCAATTGGGATCTCAATGGGTGGCTTTCATCTTGGCAATCTTGTAGGCTTACTTCTTACACCAATTATGTTGTCAACAATTGGGATTTCTGGTCCTTTCATTCTCTTCTCAACTCTTGGGCTGCTGTGGGTGACAAGATGGGCATCCACAGTCACAAACGATCCTCGAGAAAGCCCTTTTGTCACTCAATCAGAGCTTCGGTTAATCCAAGCTGGAAAATCCAATTCTGTGGCAAACAGCGGGAAGTTTCCGCCCCTACGACTCTTATTATCCAAGTTACCAACCTGGGCAATTATTTTGTCTAATGTAACTAACAATTGGGTGAGTTTTTTTTTTTTTCATCTGAAAACACTCATTTTGAGTTGGGAAATGATTTTGGAAGTTGGTGTTTTAACACTTTTGAACATTGCTCCAAAATGCAGGGATACTTTGTTCTTCTCTCATGGATGCCTGTTTATTTCAAAACTGTAAGTCACTATTTTCTCAATTATTGCTTATTATATCACTGTCTTCTCTAGGCACTTTAACAATGTTTGATCAATGTATTCTAAGAAGATAGTAGTCCTCCACCACGTAAAGAGCTCATAATTCACATCAGACTTTCGCAACAATTCACATCAGACTTTCGCAACAAACTTATATTTATCGTGTTTATTATTCAATTCATGAAATTAGTATTGTTATTTATCCGTGAAACTTATCAACTCTTTCTAGTAATTTTGGCAAGAATTCTGAGAGAAAGTCAACATCGATAATAATTTAGAAAATAAAATTTGTTCTCAAAAACCAAATTTCTAATAACTAATAAGTACGATGATATTGCACGAATATGCATTCTGTTCATCATGACCACCATTTTCTCAATGATGTTATTGTTTGGTGAATATAGGTATTTAATGTAAATTTGAAGCAAGCAGCTTGGTTTAGTGCGGTTCCATGGGGGTCAATGGCAGTTTGCGGGTACATTGCTGGTGCAGCATCAGATCATTTAATCAAGGCAGGTTACCCTGTGATATTAGTTCGAAAGATCATGCAGGTAACTCTCCGCTCAAGCTTTCAAAAACTCATATCAGTTCTTCTCTATTTTTAATGTCCTTTTGAGTTCAACTGAGCTTGTTTACGATCAATATATGCGCCTCAAAAGGGCTTAAAACAAATCAAACTTTAGATCTCAATTTCGCTCGGTTGCCTTTATTTCAAAAACTTTAATTGAACCTCAGCATATTTCAAAAACTTTAATTGAACCTCAGCATATTTATGTGACAAATCACCGCATTGATACATAATCGTGCATTTGACAGTCTATCGGTTTCATTGGACCTGCGATTTCATTGCTGTGCTTGAACTATGCCAAGTCACCAGTGGTTGCTGCTATATTAATCACCGCAGCCCTGAGCTTGGGCTCTTTCAGCCAAGCCGGATATCTCCTTAACATCCAAGTAAGTTACACCATTCGATCGTAACATACTTAATTACTTCATTACTTGATGCCTAATTATTTCTGCCCCAACCTAATTTAACTTCCTTATTCATTTCATCAGGAAATAGCACCCGAATGGGCCGGGTTTCTCCATGGTATATTCATATTCTTGCCTATGAAACTTTTCTTTGTAAACACATTCTGCTTTGTTTATCAAGTCTTTTAATCATC
Source organism: Xanthoceras sorbifolium (assembly GCA_003430845.1). Taxonomy (NCBI): domain Eukaryota; kingdom Viridiplantae; phylum Streptophyta; class Magnoliopsida; order Sapindales; family Sapindaceae; genus Xanthoceras; species Xanthoceras sorbifolium. Next base: position 24,099,229 of record CM010612.1, read on the forward strand.
ATCCCTTGCATGCAAAAACAGGACTTTCGAATTCAGCAGGAACCTTAGCTGCAATAATCAGCACCATTGGAACCGGTTATTTCGTACAATGGCTTGGATCATTTCAAGCATTCCTCACTTTGACAGCGGGGCTTTATTTTGTGACAGCTATTTTCTTCAACCTGTGTGCTACTGGAGATCGAGTCTTCTAGACAGGAAAATGGAAATTCGTATAATTTTCGAATAGGATGTATGTACTGTGATTCTGTGAGTAGTAGGAAGCAAAAAATGAACACACGAATTCAAAAAATTTTTGAGTCATATTTTAGGCAGGAATTGGTTTAGATTGAGAGAGATATCTCATTATAGGTACAGTTCTCATTATTTGTTAATGCAAATATGTCAAATGTAATAGGGAATTCTGTTTCGTTTACTCACTCACTGAAGAAAAATTTGGAGATGTGAGAATTTGTATGAAATTGTGAATACTAATTAAGGTTGTAATTTATATTCAAATGGTATGTAAGAGAGATTAAAACTGAATTTATTTATAATTATTTTTTAATACTTATATGTCTTGGAGAATTATATAGTTTTGAGAAATTAATGACTACTTTAATAACTATGATATAGATGGGTTCTTTACCGCCCAATGTGAATTGGTTTCAAAATGTGGCCGCATACTTATAATGTTGTCTAAAAAAATAATGCTTATATATCTACTTTCGTAACGGGAGATATTTATTCTCATAATAAAGAAGAGAAAACTATCCATATATGCTGGTAAATGTGTATAGTAAAAATTGAACCCTCACCATTAAGGTGGGAGGGAGGTGCATTAACCAACACCTCCCTCCCACCTTAGTAGTGAGGGGTTCAATTACCACCATGCATATACCAACATGTGTGGGTAGTTTTCTCCCCTTATTGTGGGAGTAGATATCTCCCGTTATGAGAGTAGATATCCGGGCCGCGCATTTAGTGATTAATCTCGGCAGGTCCCGGCAGTTATTAATATTGTACTTGTACCCTTTCAAAAAAAAAAAAAACCATATTTGTTATCTATTTTTTAACATAAAATTAAATTTGAATTATAATATAAATTTGGAGGCTTTTCTGCTGAGTTGTGTATTATTTTTAAAACAATTGAATATGACATATAATATCAATTTCTTTTATTTCTCTTTTATTTTCCTCAGCATTTCTCAAATATATTCCTCGTCTATTTGACTATTTCATCATATTTGTGTTGTCAATTCATAGAGGAGAGATGCCGAAACCGTCCTAATAAAATATAAAATAAATAAAAAGAGCCTGTATGCACTACTCATTTCATTAGTCATTACTCTTTAGATTATTCATGGAAGAAAAATTTGAAAATAATAAAATTATAGATAAATTTAACAACTAATTAATTAATTATACATAGACTCATAACTCAAGTGGTTGGTATATCTCCTTTCTATATCGGTAGTGAGGGTTCAAATATCATTATATACATTTATCACTTATCAGCATGTATGAATAGTTTTTTTCCCTTATTGTGGGAGTAGATGTCTCCCGTTATGAGTTAAATATCCGCACCGCATGTTTAGTGATTGATGTTAGCAGGTCCCGATATTTATTAATCTTATAATTGAACAATAAAAATAATAATTAATTAAATATAAAATTTTCCTAGATTTTGATAAATCATATAATTTGATCTTAATATCTATTTTTTTTATCAATTAATTAATTAGATAAAGTAACAGATGAATTTTTTTTTTTTTAAAAAAAATGATAGGCTGGGAAAGGATAGAAAATTGAGAAATATCAACCATCACATGTTTCAAAGCGATGAAAAAGTCCTTAAAACTATTGCAGAAGGAGACACGAAACCAACTTTGATTTCTTCACACAGCTGAGCTGAGCGAGGGAGATAGCTACTATTCACCCTTCAAACTTGATACTACAACTCACCTTATGCTTTCACTTTGTTAGTTCCAAATTTACATCACGACCTGTCAGCTGCAGACAACTAAGTAGGTGATCGATGACTCGCGAGAGATCACTTTAGAATTTCGTTCCTGCAAAATTTACAGTCAACCCCAGATACAGATTTCGTGTTTTCTTTTCCCTGTTTTTGTTTTGAATCATTACCCAGGTTGAATTTTCTCGGTTTTGTTCAGCGAGGATTTTCATCAAACACCTGACAATCAAAGGTTTTTCTGATCAGGGATTTTTTTTTAAAGAAATCAAAGAAAGCTGGGTTCAAGTTTCTACTACTGCCTTTTGAAGATATGAATTTCAGGAGCTTGGAGGAGTTTTGGGCTTTTTATGTGAACCAGCACTCGAAACCATCTACAAGGCGTTGGCATTTCGCGGGCACACTCACGAGTATTGTTTTCCTGCTATGCTCAGTATTGTTCAATTGGTGTTTTTTAGTGTTTGTGCCGATATTTGGTTATGCGTTTGCCTGGTACAGCCATTTCTTTGTTGAAGGGAATGTTCCAGCAACTTTTGGGCATCCGTTTTGGTCTCTTTTGTGTGATTTCAAGATGTTCGGGTTGATGCTTACTGGGAAAATGGATAGAGAGATCAAGAGGCTTGGAAAGAGGCCTGTTTTGCAGGTCTTTTGATGATCATTATTGTGAGCTCTTTTGTTTGTTTGTTCATGGAATACTTGTATATGATGATGTTCTAATTTTATTGTTTCTTTTTCTTTTTCTTTTTTGTTTCCGTATATGTGTATATGTTTATTCCAAATCAAAGATGATTTCAATAGATAAGGGGTCTCCAAACTGTTTCTGTGTTGGATGATTTTGGTTCTATAGTTGAATTCTTTAGTTGTTATGGAAAGTATCATGTTAAATTCATTAGATTTTAGAATTCATTCATGTTCTGATGATTACAGTGTTGGTTTTAGTGCTTGATTGGCTGTACAGAGAGTGAAGCTGTTTGTGAATGCTGTGAGTCTGGATTGATTTCTTTTCAGGTCAGCACTAACAACAACCATAGATGGTTAAACCTACCACACAGCTCTTTTAAATAAAGTCGTATCCTTGGCCAAACAATTTTTTTTTTTTGGGCATTTTATGTCCACCAAGAGTGAACTGCCTCTTCACATTTGAGTGCGTTTTATCGACCAATCCTCTCACATCAATCTTATAAGGATTCAATTTAATTTGTATTTGTACATAGAGTGAAATGTACTTGAGACTTTAAATACAACCTTTTTCCGAGTTTAAAAGCTTTTCTCCAAGCTCATGATATATATAGGTGGAATGATCAGTTGATATCCTTTTCTTAGAACAACTTGTCAGGAAACCATGCTCCAGAATAAAATGGGGAAAATGGTAAGAAGTATAGTACATATGACAAGTTAATGGCTTCGAGCCAAAGCTGTCTTGTTATAACTTGCAATATTTCAGTTGTGACAAGTAGCCAAAACTGACAAGTAGGTGTAATATTTAATTATTGTAATATAGAAAAAAAAAAAAAAAGTAAAAAGGATTTGTTGGTTTGGCTCTATTTCAATATGTTAAACCCTAGATGATTTCATGGGGCAGAAATAATCCATAGAATGTTGAAACAATAATGTTTTAAACTTTCTCTCGAGTCACCTGTATGAAAAGGGTCTTCAACTTTAAATAAATATCTGTAGTTCATGTAATAACTCTTCATTACCAGTGAAACTATGTAAATAATTTGTAACACTCAAGTTAACTATGTTGCAAGTCCCGAATTCCTTGGACCAAAAACTCTTTCAGTTGAGGCCAGTGCTTTTTTCTAGACGTTCTACGATCCAATTTTACTCTGCTGTCGGAAAACTTTTCCCAGAGGGTCCAGTTCAAAGTCCACCCGGGTATGCAGCCACTCTTCAGGTGAAAATAACAAATCATTCATGTCTTGACAGATTTGGCATGTGTTAGTCTCTATATGAGATGATTATCACAGGTCAGTGTTGCGTGAAAATGACGGCAAAGGCACAGCCTCCTGTGGACGAAGGATGACAAGTACAGCAAACATCCCAAGCATTGGGAGCACAAGGAGCCACTTTAGCAGTTTATAGTAATACATATGGAATGTAAGAGAGAATTCATCTGAGAAATACAGGCCATTCTTGTCAACCATCTCCACCAACACAGTCCCGGTAGTCCTTACTCCTACTGTTGGAATTTTAATCCTGTATTTCCCAGGACGTTCAAAGTTTTGGTTTTGCTTTATCATCCTCTCTCCTTGGTAATTACCAGGGACCAACAAGGTTGTCTGCATTTTTAAAGAATATTAAAGTTGATGAATGATGATTCAGATATGAGAAGATTTATATATCTAAGTTGCTATTTAGAACTATAATTACTATAAGAGAAAGCAACTTACAGTAACATTATAAGGTGCTTGATTTCCGGATGGGTATCTGTGTTTATCTACAATCTCAATCTCCACCCAGAAGTTTTTGCCTTCCTCATCACGGAAAGCTCTTGAAGGATGTGTAACATAAACCCCTTCGCGGTTGTAACGGTTTGCAACGTTGTTTCTTCCTTGGTTAGTTGATCTCCATGCCTGAAAATGAATAATACGAAGGCATCACTTAACTTGCTGAAAAAATCTCTTAATAATCATCTACAAAACGGAGGTTCAGATCTATCCTGCCTTAAGGGGATGGTGTGGAGCAGGAGTCGAGAAGCAAAAAACATTGCCATTCATTGTAGTAACAATAAGGTCAAGATCATCTCCACCATCAACATTGTCTGCTAAGACCATGCTATATCTGTTATGAAAATCAACACATATTAGATAAATTTTGACAGTGAGTAATAATAATAGAAGGAAGATTTATAGCACCGAATAAGGATAATAGTTTCTTACGAAGTTTCGCCAATATCAACTACATCAGCACATGATGTTGGTCCATCTATGAGGTACAAATAACCATCAAATGATGTTGTAACAAGTGTGAGTCCCTTGCTTTTCTCCCCCCGTTTACTTAAATCAACAAGAAGAACTTGATTCATCACCCTTCCATGAGTTCTATAAGGGTAAGGACGGACTTTTGACCCATCCTTGCCACTAAGAACGTATATGTTTCCAGAAAGGGTTGGAATTACGACTTCAGTATGACCATCGCCATCAATATCACCTATGGAGGGACCCTGGGAACAAGAAAGTTTATCAGATTGCTCCACTCTCAAGCAATTTTAACAAGTGTCCATGTTGATGTATGATAGGGTCAACCTAAACCATAACAGAAACAAATGTAACTTGTAAACTTACCCTCAAGAGTATATTATCATGTGAATCAAATATGTATAAAGGATATCAAAGGAATAATGAGAGGTAAACATTCACATGTTTGGGCATATGAAAAACTAACACGTCTCGTCTTACATCAGTAAGCAACCAACATCACGTACGATAGAAATTAAAATAAAAGACAACGGTTCATAACATTGATTTTATTTGTCATATTTCAAATGAAAAATATGAAAATAAACATATTTTAATCAACTCCATACCCATTGCAAATTGTCAGATTTAATTTTAATGCTGTTCCTAAAAGAGAAACACATCTCTTTAGAAATGGTTGCAATTTACAACTGAATTACAGTATGCTGAATTCTTACAAACCCTTATGGCCTGTTTGTTAGGTGGGATTGGACTAATCCCAGTCCAATCCCATGATTGGCAGCTGCATGGGAAATCCCATGCAGCTGCCAAGGCAGGACAAATTATCCCCCTGAGGACAATTTATCCCGCTTCACAGCTTGGGACAATTTGTCCCAAGCTGTTTTTTTTTTTTCCAAATAAATATAATACAATATATTAAATTATTATTAACAAAAGTTAATACTTTTTAATATTAATAAAAATAAAAATATTATTTTTTAAAATTAATTATAAATAGTTGTATTTATTTTTAAAAAATAGTATAAATATTTTATTTCTATTAAAAAAATTTAACCAAATTTAATTTAAATAATTTTATTTTATTTTAAAATTAATTTAATATAATTTTAATCTAACAAATCTCACACTACATAAAATATAAAACACAATAATTTTTTTGTTCAATCTCATACTACACCAAACAAGAGATAGTATTATTTTTAATCCAATCCATACTGTATCAAACACATAACAGTACTAATAAGTTCAATCTAATTCTATCCAATCTAAACCAATCCAATCCCATAAAAATAGTCCAATCCAATCCCGCGCACCAAACGCACCCTTAAAGACTAGATCAAATGAATTCACAACTTTCATTGTTTTTGACTTAAAAAGCCAAATATACATTATGAGCACCATTCTCATTGCATTCAAAGTGCAAACTCAATATACTAGCAAGGGTTAATTATGCTACTGTCTTCACCAATGTAATGCTTAGTTAACTCTTATGGCGAGACAAAAATCCTACAAAGTTAAAAGAACTATAGATCTCACATACAGTTAAGAAAATTATCATCGGGTCACATGTAGGCCACACAACACTGAATAAATGCACACGTGAATAGAAATTAGTGCAACTTCTTTTGCACCCAAATGAATGCACATTTATTATTAACCAGAATTCCGGCAGCAAATAAAAACACCTACACAATTTGAATATATTTACAACAATTAGACGCAAACAATATTATGTATAAAGTAATTAGGCATATACAAAACAAATAATTTGCATGCAAGAATAGCAGTAAACTTGTATTGCTTTATTGACACAGCAACAAACCTGTGTAACAAGACTCTTCAGATGCTCTTCCCAAATTTCTTTTCCTTGTGCAGTCCATGCAGCAATATTTCCATGCGTGTCGGTGGTCACTAGTTCAATCTTGCCATCATCGTTGATATCAGCTGCTACTACAGCACCTTGAATTTCAGCCATTTCAAGAGGGAACTTTTCTCTAACTTTGCCTGCAAAAAAAGAATTAATTTGGAGTCCCAATTGCTAAAAAAATTTTGAACCTACATTGCTCATATATTCAAAACCATTTTTGACAAGAAAATTTTAAGCTTGGAGATCTTTGCATAAACAGAGTCTCTGTTCATGAAAAGAGAAACCAGCAGATCCCTCTAAAACATTGCAGTTTCTTTATAAGTCCTTTGGAGCATGAATAGAAGCATTGTCTCAATACAATATAAATTCTCCACCAAATTTCTGGATAACAAATACAATAATAGATTGACCACATTCTGTAAATAAAAAGGTTTAGTTTTTCTATCTTTCTAGAGGCTTAATCTTAAAATTAAGATACTAATTTTTGAGTTTTAGATCCAGGCAGTTGAATGGTAGAGAATCAACTAAAAAAGAATGCCGAAGTGCCATCTCTAGCAATAGGTAGAAAATAGGAAATGAATTGATCTATGTATGCAGGAGATTAGAAATAATGGCATCAGATGAAAAATCCACCTCCACCTTAGCAAATAATAACAGAAACGAGTCTCCTGAGTATTAACAGCTCCAAATGAAATTCAGAAAAAAAGAAGTATGCACATGACAATTAAGGTCGCAGATATTGTGGTTTGGATATCGGAGGGCTATATGTTGAAGAATTTGCATAACACAAAACGATCAAAGCTCATTGTTAGGATTATTTCCTGGAAAGAAGACTCACTAAGTAAAATCAAAACTAGAGGGAACTCACTTTCAATTACTCTGAAGTAAAATTTTATTCACAATAAAAAACAATTCTTATATTTTCTTTATTGCAGATAAGGCCATTATATAAGTGGAACAAGGAATAATACGCCAGAAAGAAGACAAATGGAAAGATGTAATACAACTAACTTTACAAAACTGAAAACTGTTAATAAAGAAAGTCATATCAGGTTCAAGCAGAACCTTAATACAGGTACCAACTGTTAGTGCATTGCAAGAAGCATGCATTTGTATGTGAAAATCAAGACGGGTGAATAAGTTAAAAATAAATGTAACAGAGAACGGACATTCAATATAATATAATCTATATAAGCCAGTCAACATGCAGCTCCCCATGAGTACAGATTATTTGATTACAAGGAATATAGAAAGAAGGAAAACAATTCTAGATGGGAATATCAAAATTGAAGAAACCACTAGCAGACTGCAAGAGGAACCGGTAGAATATCACAGAGAGAAAATCCCAAAGATTCTTGTACAATCTTAACATAGGGAAGCTTACAAAGTAAAATGTAAGTAGTCAGTCACAGCTCACCACTTGAAGAAAGTGTATAATGTGATGGCAACAAGAATGCACAGCCTAACTCTCATAACATCTAATTACCAAGGCATGTAAAATCAAAAGAATGACCTTTTTGACCACAAGGATTGGGATCCAAATCTGGCATGATTCCTAGGTTGATCATCTATTATTACTGTTTCAAAGATTTCAGCACCCATGCAATTGAAAAATGATGTTATAATTCAAATTCAACAACAAGGGAAGTTGTAGGATGAATATGATAAAATTAGCTTCAGTCTTAAACAAATTATATAAAAAAAGAGTAACGAGTAACTAATCTTATGAGATTACCATGATGATCCAAGACATAGAACAAACCAAAAGAAGTTCCAACAAGGATGTCCAAATTGCCATCACCATCCAAGTCCACAACAGTCGGAGAAGAATATATATATGCACGGAACTTTGAGGTATCTGTACTTAGATCTAGCTCTGTTATCCACTTAACTTGTTTTGTATCAAGATTGAAAACAACAATGGCACCAGCAACATATTTTGTGATATCAATACCACCCAGTTCCTTCAAATGCTCCGGGTTGTCGTAGTACCTGTCAACTCATAAGGTGCCTATTACTTTTATATCAGTTAGTTACTAAATAGCACCAGGCATGCACTTTAAAGTTGAAGAAAATGTTATATGAATATATGATTGATGTTTAACTTCCAATCTGTCATTAAATGGTTTAGCTCAATTCGTATGAAAGAGACAACTTTTAGTATTGAAATCCAAATTTTAATCTTTAAGAAAATGAGGAACCAGATTAGTAAGCTGTATCACCATAAAGTAGTACTCACTCATGGTCAAAGAAGTAAGAAACAGCAACAATCATCTCCGATACCCCATCACTATCAATGTCTGCTATGACCTGATGAAAATTATAAAAGTAAATTCCTTGTGCCATAGCATTATATCAGTTACATTTACCACAAAATTTCATATTTTGTAAAAGCAATATCATGATTGAAGATCACTCACAGGTGTGCACAATATGTGTGAGTCAATATTCACGTAATCCTCCAATTTCTCGTGTTGCCCTTCAGTCCACTCCTCATCTCCCCACATAGCATCATTCACATAATCATCATAGTCATAACTATACTCATCACCCAGCTCATCAGCATCTCGAAACAACTCAAAAGATTGATCAGCAGCAGCTTCTAACCCTTCATCATTCTCCACAGTTGCTGCCTTGAAATCCTCGTTTTTATTATTTTTGGAGTCAGAACTTCCTTCCTGTGCCTCTTTTGAGTTGTTATCTTCCAAAAGACGTCTCCCAGAGTTTGTTCTGCTCTCTGTACTATTGCTTCCATCCAACCCAGTACTTGTGGAAGAATTATCCATACTCGTGGGCAGCTTAATGTTTGTTTCGGTTCGACTATCATTCAATTTCCCTTCATTTCCTGGATTTGACATGTTTACTGTCCCAGTCTGAGTTTCTGTTGATGCAGTATCATTCATTTTCCCTACAGTTCCTGGATTCGTTATGTTTACTGTCCCAGGGTGACTTTCTGTTGATGTAGTTACTGTAGTGTTCGATCCAAGTGAACCTCCTTTTGTTTCTACAAGGATAACCAACATTAACTTATAAAACCAATTCTTGTTGGAGGATGCACATTGTCAAAACTTGATAAAGCCTGATATTCTAACAAAATTTTTAAAATCCTCTCCCAAATTTTTTTATAAAAAAATATTCCATGGCAGAAATCCAGAAATGAAGATTGTAAATGAAGACTATCCTGAACAATTAACCACACCAGTACACACAGGATGACTTATAGAAACGGAATAAATTTTGTGTTAATTTTAACAGTTCTACATAGTAACATCATGAATCAAATAAGCAAACATAAAAGACACAATCAAGTTACTAAAGATCTCAAAACCACATCCAAAGATGGGAGAAACTAATGCTGGCAGTGAATTTGCTTATAGTTGATAACAGGAAAAAAGCCGAGCTCTGTCAAAAGTATAAAGAAACTTCTCTAAATCTGGAACTTACCGAGCATTGATTTGATATGATCAGCCTCAGCCTCCTGGACAAGTTGATCATCGTGGACATCTGGATGCGTACGATCAACTGGATCAGGATCCAAACCCCCATACCAATCTTTACGAACTCTCCTACGAGGTACCTCCAATTTTTCCGTCATCATGTAGCCTGACACCCTAAATTACCAAAATGTATAAAATAATAATAAAAAAAAAAAGCTATGAGTTTGGGCACATTGCCAACCGCAATAATAAAAAAGGACTAGCAAACACCTAAAAATCATTAACCGAACCACACCAAGAAAACAATTACCTGAAAAATAGCACTTCACCATTGTAAGTAGCTAGTGCAATTTCTCTCACACCATCTTTATCAATATCATATAAGAGAGGACTGGCATGCACCGTAGATTGGTGAAAAGCAGGCCAACCTAGCAAATAATGGAACCGGTAACTTAAAACACTCGAAACAAGAAAACATTATCGAAACTTAAAAACCCATATCTTAGATGTATGCATTGCCAGAAACTCTCCCAAATGCAAAAAATCAACATTAGAGCAGAGACGGTAAATCATTATTACCCGGCATTTTGTCTCCATCGGAACCTTCTAATACTTCTAGGTAGTGTACAAAAGAAGGAACCACTATATCAAGCTTCCCATCACTGAAAACGAACACAAAAACGAAATCATATCCATCTGATTCAGTTATAAAAACTGTCCGAATTGTCCGAAATGTTATAGCAATCATACACACCTGTTGATATCAGCGATCAAGGGAGTCGCGTAAATGCTAGAGCTGACTTCAGTTTGCCATCTCAGCTCCAAATTCCGGGGGCACTGCGTGTTCAACAACTTATCTTCATCTCTACAACCAAAGCACAATCGTTTTCAATTTCAAATTTCGCAAATCAACGAACAAAATAAAAACAGCTAAAATGCGCCGAAAAATTAATCAAGAACTCACAATTCAGGGTAGCCGAGCTCGTCGTCGGTGGCGCTTCGCTGGCGAAATTTGTTTTCTTCTCCGCAAACGACACTCGAGAAAGTGATCGAGAGCGACAAACAAATCAGGAACACGACGCTGGTCGTTGAGGATTTCATATGTTCGCCCCCAAAAATGTCAAGGAGTGAATTGAATGGGAGTTTCTTGTACAAGAACCCTAGCCAGTTGAATTTAATTTTCGAATAGGGAGTTTAGCAAGGATTATAAGGATCTGTCGAGCAACCAATTAAAGTGACGATTGACGACCAAATGAAGGGAAGACTGCAGTAAGCTACCAGAGTTAAAACGAAATTGATTTACAAAAATTAATTTGAAACTCGAGTTTTTTATTTATTTTTTATTTTTTATTTTTGGTCTACAGGGGTTTTAGAGTAAAACCACGTTACGGGTTCTAGATTCCGTGACTAGTAATTCACGCGCGGTTTTATTGTTATTTTTTTTTTGGAAAGAGAATTTCATTCTAACTAAAAGAAACTTATAAAAATCAAATATTTAAAAATTAAGAAAATAAAAATAAAAAATTATTTTATCATGTAAATATTAAAATAAATAAAATTGATAATAATTAATTTTAGCAATACTATATGTCCGTAATAGTATTTTATTAGATTAATATGTCATTAAAATTTGATAAGGCGGTGTATGCAAACAAGGAAGTCTACTAGCAGTTAATTTCATCACACTTTTGTAAGGACTTTCACTCTTCTTTTAAGTATCAAAAATTGTTTTACAATATTTCTTTTATTTGTCATATTTTTGACTATATATATTTTTCATGAAATAAAAATAATAAATATAGTCTTTTAATCTGTTTTATGATACCTAATGGACAAAATATTTAGATTTAAAAAAAAAAAAAAACTTATATGTATAATACTTATTGTAAAATTGTAAAATATTTTGACTTAAAATATACCTTTTATGTATTTCCTTATTGAAGTATGATTTCTTTTTTTTGATAACTTATTGAAGTATGATTTCTATTCCTATTCTAAGAAGAAAAAACAGAGAAACACGTTTCCCTTGTGTTATATATATAAGCACTTTTTTTATAATGTTCAGTTTCAGTACTATAAAATCCACCTTCTCTATGACCTTCATTCGACTGATCAGCTGACGCAAAGGTATGGGTTTTGACAATCTCAGCATTTAAATATTCATCGTCGGTGACACGGGACTTTTATTCAGAAAATAATACGTAGCACATGAAAATATATTATCGGCTGGTGTCAGAGTGTTATTTTCTGAGTGAAATTCTCATTATGATGATTGATTATGAGGCTTGAGATTTTCTCTATTCCATGCCCAGCTTTATAACCTCACTTTTTACCTAGATTATTGCGCTCCTTTCTAGTTTAAATGTTTTCTCTATGTACACTACTATAGGCTATAGATATATGATAACTTAGTTTGTAATATGGAAAAATTATGAAGTATTGCAATGGTAGGGTTAAGTCCCATTGTACGTATTTATTAGTACATGTGAGTAGTTTTCTCTTCTTATTATAAGAATATATATCTCTTATAATGCGAATAGATATCTTAACCGTATTTTTATTGATTAATCTCAATATATCCGAATATTACAAATCTTATAATTGTTTGTAACTCTTACCATGGCATTACCATCATTTGAATGCGATTGGATTGATCTTTCGGGATCAATTCTCAAATTTTCTCGTTCTACATTCATTTTCATTTGTTAGAGTATATCAATATTGCTTTTAAATATGTCAAGTGTATTTTTTGTGTTTGCGTTTTAGGCAAGAGAAGAAGGAAGAATAATGGGCAAGACAAGAAGGAAGAATCTTGTGAAGAACAGAGAAAAAGAAGAAGAAGAAGAGAGCACCCTCCCATATATCCCAAAACATATTGTAACTAATAATATTCTTGAGAGGGTGCCAAGTATATACTTGCATGAGACTTTTAGACACGTATGCAAATCATGGAATGATATCATCTCCAGCCCTGAATTCGCAGCCAAGAATGTTATCCATGCCAAATCCGAATTGCTGTTGCAAGTTTCAGTCTCTTTGAGACATACACTGCGTTACAGGCTAAAATCGCTAGAAATGGATCAGAGGTTGCTTGACTTCAAAATCAACAGTGACTATCCTCGTATGGGAATGATCAGGTCCAGTTGCTATGGTCTCGTTTTAGTGGAGGGTAATGACAACCAGAGACAGGGAGGTCTTGTTCTACAGGTCAAGAATTTATATACCAAATGCTGTCTAACTCTCCCTAAATGCCCCTCTGATTGTAAACATGTAGCTTGTGGGGCTGCACTTGGGTTCGATCCCTCTACAAAAGAGTACAAAGTAGTGCACACGTATGCTGATGATTATGGCTATGAGATATTCACTTTAGGTTGTTCTGATAATGCATGGAGAAAGGTTCCTGGACCGTTCAAGGAACCATATGAGCGACCTTCCAACGTACAAAGTTTCCGATGGAGAGATCCTGTGTTGGTAAATGGGAGGGTTATGCATTGGTATGTCGATTCAAAAGAATACGTTGTATCTATGAACATAAGTGATGAACAGCCCTACAAGACGTATTTTCCTGAATTTGACGAGGAAATTCAGAAGCACCGGTATCGTTTTATAGAGATGGGAGGAAATCTTTCGTTTTGGTACCAAGTTTCAGGTACCCAGATTGATGTATGGATTCTAAAGGACATACATGGACGGAATTGGGTGAAGATCCACAGCATGATGGCGGAGTCAATAAATTACTGTCCAAACTCAAAGTGTTCTTCAACCTCCAACATATTCAACCCTTTGCCAGATTTCATGAAACTCCTCCCAGTTGCAGCCTTGCGAGATGGTGAAGTAATTGTTTTTAAGCACATGTCTGACAACTATAAATCCGATCACTTGTACTTCTACGATATCCAGCAAATGGTACTGAAAAAATTCAGGTTCAAGATCACAGCAGATAGCCGTTTCATACCCCACAGAAGCAGCCTCATCCACTGGGAAGATGAGAAAGAGTTATTGCCTAATAGATAAGATTATCCGGCCACACATGCTTAATTCTTCTCCCCAGATATTCATAGACCACCAAACTATACATGTCTCTGTGTATGTGTTTTCTTTTTCTTTTTCGAGGATTTTCAAAGTGTTGAACTGTTGATAATGTGGTTGTTATTCCCTGTGTTGTCTTTTCTTTGATTTCCATACAAGTGTTTATGCTTACGCTATGGGAAAATTTAAGTATTTGATATTATGACTAACTTTTTTTTCTGGCATTGTCCATTCCTATAACTCTCATAAGAGGTTGGTCTGTGCACATGATGAATCCAAAAACATAACCCATTCATCAAGCAAGCAGAGCCTTACTTGAGCTTCGACAATTGCTGATAGAGTTTTCATTCTTTGTCGTATTCCAAGTTCAATGCGTTTCCTTTCTACTGAATTACATATAAACAGAGACGGAGTCAGAAAATTATATTTTGAAGTCAAGATAATAAAATACAATACATAAGAGTCATAAAATTAAAATTAAATAATAAATCTGATATATACTTTAACCCCAAGAGAGTAAAGTCCATAAGAAGAAACAAAACACACAAATTAACTTGAAAAATATATTGGATCAATAAAGAGGTGAATACATATGTTTTTACAAGTAAAGAAATTCTGATCAACCCTTTATTTTTTTTTTTCAATTGGTTGCCTCATAGGCCTAAACAACTGTATAAATAGTTCCACCAATTCAGCTATTAGTACACAAAAATTTGACTTTAGAATAAATTGATGCGCGTATTAAGAGATAAAACGTTAAGGACTAATTATATGTGACTATCAAACTAATTTTTAGACTAGAATGTGACTACTAACAAACTATTTACATAGAATTTACTTACAAATGCTGTCTAACTCTCTCAAAATGCAACTCTGAATATTGTATACATGAAGCTTGTTAGCAGCAATTAGGTATGACCCCTCCGGAAAAGAGTATAAAAACAGTGCATATGCGTGCTGACCAATATATGGCTATGAGAGATGTTCACTTTAGGTTGTTCCGATGATGCATGGACGTTCATGGAATCATATGCATTTCGATGGGGAGATCCCGTGTTAATGAAAGTATATCAATTCATATGAAAAGTATCTATTAATATAAGTTGTGGTTTCTCAGGGGAACCGTTAAGTCAGCATTACGTTAAATAAAGTCAATCTCAACCTCTTTATATAAAGCCATGACTTGCATCATCTTTGCCTAGATAAACTGTGGTGACCTTCCCTAACATTTTCTCATTTTTTATAAAGTCGAAAAGAACCCTCGGTTACATAGATCAATCTCATAAAGTTGTCTTATTAATAATAAATGTACTCGTAAGAACTTATTATCTATCATATCAGCAATAACTGCGCCGGAGAATATTAATTACGAGTCTCATCAGTATTTAATGTGTTTTATGATATTTATTTACAATATTATCATAATAAATATGTCATTACACCGCATTTAATGTGACATCCCTTGGCCTATCTAGTGGCTGACAAAATTGTCAAATCCCTCAATTCACTCATCGAGAAAGCAAGAGACTTAATGCAAAAGGAATGGGTGAGATAATAATGATTCTCTGTGAGGCATTCCAGGATGACCTCAGCCCTCTAGTTGGATGAGAAAACCTAGCTTCATTTACATAACAACTGACTTGGCCAACAGAGCTTAATCGCCACGATATTTTCTTTTGATTGCAGGGGAAGATCAAAGAACATTTCACAGTGTATTAGTTTGTTGAGGGGTTCCATTAACCATTGAAAGGCTTATATTACTTTAAGATAACTTTTTTTTCCCATTGTTAACATTTTTCATCGTATTCATATCCTACATTTCGTAGTTGACCCTTTTACTTTGCCACGCTCGAAAATCACAGTCTACGTAAGTGATTGTATTTTTCCTAAATTTGATAATAAAATTGAGAAGCACCAGTTTGGTTTTATAGAGATGGGAAGAAATTTTTCATTTTGGCACCAAGTTTCACGTTCCCACATTGCTGTATGGAGTCCATGGATTATGGATTTTAAAAGATTTCTGTGGACCGAACTGGGTGGAGATACATAGCATGAAAGCAGAGTCAATTAAATAACTATCCAAACAACAAGTGTGCTTTAACCTCCAACAAGTTCAGCCATTTGCCAGAGTTCGTTGAAACTCTTCCCTGTTGCAGCCTTGTTAGATGGCGAAGTAATTGTTTTCAAGCATGGGTCTGACAAATATGTAACAAGTTGCTTGTCTAGATCTTCATAGATTTTCATTTTTTTTATTCCCCTTGTGAATGACCAAGTATACATGCGTTTTTGGAATTCTTTTCTTTTCTCTTCTTAAAAATTGCTGCAAAAGGATAAAAAAGGTTCCTGATTTGGCGCTAAAACTAGGAAAAATATTGTCCATTTCTAAAACTTGCCTAAAAATCATGGTCTTTCTATTAACAGGTAGTAATAATCATAGTCCAAAACCAAACATTTTTAGGGCATGCATGTTACACATGATTGGACTGGACAGTCCTGTATTTATTTAGTGTATGAGATTAAATTTCTTCAATCTCATGTACAATTATAATCCAGCTTATACGGGACTATTGAGTCTTGCCGTCCCCCTTTTTTTTTTGTTTTTTGTTTTACTTTTTTAAATTTAATTAATATAAATATTAAATATATATTATAAAAATATTTTAAACATAATATTTTTAATATTAATAAAAATAAATATTTATTTTATTTAAAAAGTAATTTTTTAATTATATTAAATTAAATTTTTTAATTTTTAAAAAATAATCTTATTTTTAAAAAAATTAATTTAATTTAATTTTATACTTATTAATATCACATCATATAAATATAAGATATAATTATATTTTATTTAATTTCATATTAAACTAAATAATACTGGTTTTGATAGTCCGATACTTTTATATTTTAAATATTTAATTAATTACTATAATATATTTTATTTATAATTAATTTTAAAAGATTTAATATAAATATATTTAGTTTTTAAAATTTTATATTTATTTTAAATAATTTTAATTTACTTGTATAATATTTAAAAATAATTTTATTTTCTGTAAAAATTAATTTAATCAAATATGATTTTATTCAATCACAACCAAACAAGGGACAATACTATTTTTAATCCAATCCATTTTTCACCAAACACATCATTGTATTAATTAGTTTTATCCAATCCAATCCAATCCAATCTTATCATATTCCATAAAAATAGTCCAGTCCAATCCAATCTCATGCACCAAACGCACAGAGTGCCAGTTACACAGTCGGCGACGTCTGTTATTTTGCTTTTTAAAAAAAATGAATAATTTTATTTTACACTTTATATTTATATTTTTAACTTTTATGATATTAAATTATTATAAATTTATTAATGTAAGTCACGTGATTTTATTAAAATTAAAATTTAAAATGGATTATTTTACCATAATAATAGAATATATTAAAAGATATTTTTAACTATTTATAACACATGTTATTATATTATATTTTGATATATATATATATATATTATATGTCTAATAAAATAATATAAATAATCATAAAATAATAAAAAATTATTATCACATAAAATTGTTATTTTATAATTATTATTTATTATTTAATTAGACATATAAAATAATATATATATATATATATATATATTAAAATAAAATATAATAGTATGTATTATAAGTAGGTCAAATATATCGTTTAATATTAATATTTTATTATTAAGGCCATGTTTGGGACATGGGACTAGGAGTGGGATTGGACTATTTACTCCTAGTCCCATGTTTGGAACATGTTGGGATTGGACATATCCAATCCCAACAGTTCCACCTAATCCCATATTGGTGGGACTAAATAATCCCACCAATTTGGTGGGATTATTTAGTCCCACCAATTTAGTCCCACTTCCTTTTTTTTTTTTTTTTTCTTTTCTAATATAATATAATATTTAATATAAATAAAAATTAATTTTATTTTATTTAAATTAATTTTAAATAATTTTATTTATTTTAAAAAAATAAATTAAATATCTCATTTAATGTTTTTCAAATAATATTCAATTTTATTTAGAAATATTTTTAAGTAAATTTAATTTAATATTTTTATTTTATTTAAAATGATTTTATTTATTTTAAAAATAATTTAAATATTTTGTTCATTCAAAAAAATATACATTTTTAATTAAATTAAATTTAAATATATTTTTTATTTAATTTAAAATTAATCTTATTTTTTATTTAAGTTAAAATGAATGTAATTTACTTTAAAATATTTTCATTTATATGAAAATTAATTTAATAAATTTATTTTGATTTTATCCCATCCCATCCTATACCAAACAAAAGACAGTATTATTTTTAGTCCAGACTGCACCAAACACATCACAGTACTAATTTAGTCCAATCCAATCCAATCCAATCCCAGTCCAATCCAATCCTATAAAATAGTCCAATCCAATCCCGCGTACCAAACGGGGCCTAAGGGTATAATAATTTATTTTAATTTTTATTTAATTTAATAATTATTAAAATTTGAATTATATAAATTAAATTGATGAATTTATAATAATTTAGAGTTATAAAATTAAAAAATTATTTAAAAAATTTGAATTAAAAAATAAAATAAACATCTCTCCTGGAGAGTGGAGAGACTGTGCTGCAGGAGTATCTTATGGATTAGGATCCTTTCCTAACTTAAGTTTTTCCTCAGCTTTTACACAAAATTTTAGCCATTAAATTGGTTATGTGTCACGTGTCATCAGATGTGTAAAAACATTTTAAAAATAAAGAGAATAGAATATAAAATCATAACCATTAAATCTATTAGCAACCTACAGCCTTATCTTAACACCAATCGTGTGAGTCTATGGAGTGATAAGGAGTCCCACAAATTATGGAGTGATAAGGATGATCATATTCACAGAAATATCAAAGGAAATATGGTTGTGACAAGGACTTGCAAAGCGTAACAAATTCCTACGTAAATGGTAGTTCAATACATAAAGGAAACTCCAACTAATCGATAGCTATATTTGATATTTCTTTTCAGTATTTAGCTGCTGAATTTGTGGAGATAGGATAGTAATCTTTTTCTTCCTTATTTTGTGTAACAACTATGAATGTATTAGTCTATATAGAGCCTTCTTAGTTTTGCTATTTATATCAAAGTTATAAGAATCAGTTCTAAAATAATAGCAAAACCAAGAAGGCTCTATATAGACTAATACATTCATAGCTGTTACACAAAATAAGGAAGGAAAAGATTACTATCCTATCTCTATAAATTCAGCATCTAAATACTGATAAGAAATATCAAATATAGCTATCAATTAGTTGGAGTTTCCTTTATCTATTGAACTACCATTTACGTAGGAATTTGTTACGTTTTGGACGTCATTGTCACCAACCATATTTCCTTTGATATTTCTGTGAGTATGATCATCCTTATCACTCCATAAACTCACACGATTGGTGCTAAGATGAGGCTGTAGGTTACTAATATCCCCCGCAAACTGAGTCAGGGCTGAAGGCACAGTTTGTTGCGAAAATATGCAAGAGCAGCATTGGGCACAAGTTTTGTAAATATATCAGCAACCTAATTATCAGAGGACGCATGTTTATTGACAAGTAATCCAAGTGCAACTCGTTCGCGTATAAAATGGTAATCCAACTCGATGTGTTTACTCCGAGCATGAAAGACAGGATTAATGGTCATGTATAGAGCACTGATATTATCACAGTAAAAGACTGGTGGAAATAAGAGTGATATGAGGAGATCTTGAAGAATATAAGTGAGCCATGTAAGTTCGGCAGCAATATTAGCCATAGCATGATACTCAGGTTCAGTACTGGATCGAGAGATTGTGTGTTGTTTCTTTGCACACCAGGAAATGATATTTGTGCCAAGAAAGGTACAGTAACCGGTGGTAGATCTCCTTGTTGTAGGGCAGCTAGCGCAATCAGCATTTGAGAAGGCATACAATTTAAGAGCTGTATTGGAAGAGAGGTGTAGACCGGTGTCAATTGTTCCTTTCAGATATCAAAGAATTCGCTGAACCAATTTCAAATGAGCAACTGTAGGAGCGTACATGAATTGTGAAACATAGTTGACACTGTAGGATAGATCTGGTCGCGTGAGAGTGAGGTATTGGAGAGCACCAACAATTTCACAAAAGTGACTGGGATTAGCAATATAAGTAGTATCTGCAGCAATTTTAAATTTGACCTCCAAAGGCGTACTCATGGGCTTACAATGAAGCATATTAGACCATTCAGGAATGGTAAGCGCATAGTGTGACTGGGATAGATGTAGTCCATCTACTGTGGTAGAAATCTCAACACCAAGAAAGTGATGCACCGGTCCTAAATCTTTCATAGAGAACTCACGGCTTAATATTTGAATAAAGGAGGTAACAAGCTCTGTAGATGACCCTGTAAAAAGCATATCATCAACGTAGAGAAGTAAAACAAGTAAACCTTGAGCAGAATGAAAAACAAAAAGAGAAGGATCAGACAAACTACAAAAGAAACCATATGATATAAGAAATTCACTAAGTCTATCAAACCAAGCACGTGGTGCTTGTTTGAGCCCATATAAAGCATGTTGGAGCTTACATATATGCATAGGCTTCTGTAGATCAGCCATACCTGGTGGTTGTTCCATGTATATATCTTCAATGATGTTGCCATGTAAAAACGCATTCTTGACGTCGAGTTGATGAATGGGCCAATATTTCACAAGAGCAACAGTTAAGATTATTCGAATTGTACCTGGTTTTATTACAGGAGAGAATGTCTCTGTATAGTCAATACCATCAATCTGATGATAACCTTTGGCAACTAATCGTGCTTTGAGACGATCCAATGTACCATCATG
Source organism: Xanthoceras sorbifolium (assembly GCA_003430845.1). Lineage (NCBI taxonomy): Eukaryota > Viridiplantae > Streptophyta > Magnoliopsida > Sapindales > Sapindaceae > Xanthoceras > Xanthoceras sorbifolium. The sequence continues at coordinate 24,120,295 of CM010612.1, forward strand.
TTTAAGCTTTGACTTAAAAACCCATTTGGATATAATCACATGCATATCTGGAGTGCGTGGAATTAATCGCCATGTTTCATTTTGATGTAGCGCAGCAAGTTCATCAAGCATAACAGCTTTCCAACCGGGATGCGACAGGGCTAACTTAACATTTTTTAGTTCACGAGCTATTATAGTAGATGAGGTTACTGTCAAGGCATATTTAAGATTCGGCTTAACAACTCCAAGTTTGGACCTGGTTATCATAGGATGATTTACTGGTGCTTCATGAGGCTGCGTTGTGTTTATAGAAGGAGGGGACTCAGGTGTAGGTAAGTGTTCAGGATGTATATCGGAGTTTAATTCAGGCATTGGTGCAGTTAGATTGAGACCTTCGGAAAGCTGATCATAAAAATCAGTCCCAACATTTTCTGTCGCAATTGCGTCATGTGGTGAATTTGGTGCAAACTGCGAACAATGAATATCAACAAATGGTAGAGGAATGGAATTTGTCGATGCAGACATTTGTAGGAGATCATTTGATTCAAGAAGAGTGTTAGAAGAAGGCAGCCAAGAATCAAATATATTAAGAACATGTGAGGCAGTAGTAGAAAATGATGAAGATTTAAATGGAAAAACAGTCTCGTCAAAAACAACATGACGAGAAATGAAAAATTTACGACTAGGTGGATGGAAGCACTTGTATCCTTTATGCTTTTTCACTGTATCCTATAAAAACACACAAGATAATTTTAGGGTCAAATTTATGATTTCTTGTATCCCATGTATATGGAAAATATTTAGAACCAAAAACTCAAAGCGATGTGTAGTCAGGATGAGTTCCATGTAACATGAAATATGGAGTGTCGAATTGAAGAGACGAAGATGGTAACCGATTAAGAAGGAAAACTATTGTGGTAAAGGCTTCCACCCATAAAAAAAGAGGTGCATTACTATGGAACAACGTTGTCATACCTAATTCGCGTATAATTCTGTGTCTTCTCTTAACCATACCTGTTTGTTCCAGAGTATAGGGGCATGACATCTGATGAATAATACATGTTGCAAGAAAGTGTGATGATACTCTAGAGTTAACAAACTCTCCTTCACTATCTGAGTGGAAGATTTTTATTTTTTTATTAAACTGTCTTTCAACATACTATTCAAATGCTAAATAGGCAGCAAAAAAATTAGATTTGTGTTTCAATGGAATAATCCAAGTATACTTTGAGAAATCATCAACTAAACATCATAAAATTTAAACTTGTCAATAGATAAAACAGGGGTAGGTCCCCACAAGTCACAGTGAAAATACCAGAACTAGAATGTTCAGAAAGAGCAAAAGGAAGTTTACTTAGTTTTCGTAATTGACAACTATCACATAAATGTTCTGTTCGTAAAGGACCTATAACATCACTTAATCATTTATTTTTTAACAACTGAACAGCTGAAGCTTGAAGGTGTCCTAAATGTTGGTGCCAAATATCTGCAGTGCCAGATTGGAAATGATAAAAGAAGTGTGCTTCTGGTACATCGGATAAAACATATAAGTCACCCTTCATTTTCCCTATTATAAAGCGGATGTCCTGTTTTCCGTTCCTTTAGATAAAAATCAATATAAAAAAATTCACAATTAATAGAAAATTGAGAGGTTAGTTGACTTATTGAGAGCAAGTTTCTTTTCAGACTTGGAACTAAAAGAACATCATGAAGAAACAAAATCTTATCTTTTTGTTTAATATACGAATCACCAATACCTGTTATAGGAATAGAAGAACCATCTCCAATTATGATTGAATCAGATCTAGAGTATTTATGAATATTAGTCAACATACCTTGCTTTCCTGTCATGTGATTTGAAGCTTCTGTGTCAGAAGTCCATTCTGTTTCGGCAATGGAGTTGTTTAAAGTGAGGGCTGCAAGAGCTTATGGAATTGCATCGTTTTGAGTCGTTCTTTTTGGTATCCACCAGCAAATTTTGGCAATATGGTCTGGTTTCCCACAATATTAACATGTTTCATTGTGATACAGATCTCGCTCCGCTGCTGTCATACATCATTCTTTTAGTGGTGGTGGTCGTCGTTATTGTGTAGCTGGTGTTGAATTGCCTGGATAGCTTTGATTTTGGTTTCGAAACTGTTGTGCTTGGAATCCACGACCTAAGGAAGTAAAGGTATTGTTGTGATTTCTTAAAGTGGTACTTTGAGATTGTTTCTGTTGCTGGCCATAGAAGGCAAAATGTGGAGTGAGTTGAGAAAGAGATGCATCCAATTGGTTTGAAAACCAGTGACGACGCTGATCAAGATTTTGTAATTGTGAAATCAGCTCAGAGTAGTTTAGTCTTGGAGGTTTTAACATCATTGTTGTAAAGGTTTCATATTGTGGTCCAAGACTTGTGAGAAGGCATAAGACCTTTTCTTTATCTGGTATAGGTTTTCCAATAGCAGCAAGATTGTCACACAGACCTTTAAAAATACGTATATGATCTCCAATGGTCTTGTTATCATCGTTGCGAAGGTAGGTCAGTTGTTGTCGCAGTGTAAACTCTCGCTCTTGAGAGTCTTGTGCATAAGCATATTTTAGTGCTTCCCAGACTGCAAGTGCTGTGTCTAAGCCAATGACAAGTCCAAGAGCTTTTTCAGAGAGGGTTCTGATAATCCAACCCCGAAGAAGGCGATCAGACTTTTGCCAAGCAACGAATTTTGTTGTCAATTGTGGTATAGTATTTCCTGTTTCTGTGGTGTTTGAATCTGAAGTAGTATATTTTGTTGGGATTGGTGTTTCATTGGTGAGATGGCCAACCAAGTCTTGGCTCTCTGCTAATCCTAGAACTTGTTCTCTCCACAGTGGGTAATTGGATTGTGTGAGTTTTAATGTGACAAAATTTCCGACATTCAAAGACAACGAAGTCATGGTGATTAGAATAAGAGACAGGATCGTTCCTGCTCTGATACCAAGAGAAAAAATAGAATTGCTACAAAAATAGAGTGTTTATTATTCTAGAACTGATTCTTATAACTCTGATACAAATAGTAAAACCAAGAAGGCTATATATAGACTAATACATTCATAAAAAAGATTACTATCTTATCTCCACAAATTCAGCAGCTAAATACTGATAAGAAATATTAAATATAGCTATCAATTAGTTGGAGTTTCCTTTATCTATTAAACTACCATTTACGTAGGAATTTATACGCTTTAGAAGTCCTTGTCACCAACTATATTTTCTTTGATATTTCTGTGAGTATGATCATCCTTATAACTCCATAATTTGTAGGACTCCTTAAAATTCACATATCTTTAAATTTGTAAAAATTTAGAAAAAATTTAGATTACGAGAGGACCTTCGTTCATATCCTTATATCAGTCCTCATATTTTTATTACGAAACCACCTACCCCACCAAGCAATTATTCCTGGCACTAATTAGTAATTACAAGTTCCAAGTCAACACAAACAAACACAAAACCCAACCAGATTTCTCTTTATAAAAGTTGCACTTCCCTCTCCACATTGTCACTTCACTCACTCTGTATCAAAAGTCAGAATCTCCAGCTCTGATAAAAATGACATCATCATCATCATCATCAGATCAAACGCTCTTCCACAACTGCCTTCTCGCTCTCTACCTCATCGCCCCACCCACATATATCTCTCTCAGGTTCCTTCAGGCCCCGTACGGCAAGCACCACCGCCCAGGATGGGGCCCCACTATGTCCCCACCGCTGGCCTGGTTCCTCATGGAGAGCCCCACCGTCTGGCTCACTCTCTCCATCTTCCCGTTCGGCCGCCACCTCACCAACCCCAAGTCTCTCCTCCTCATCTCCCCTTTTCTCCTCCATTACGTCCACCGCACCTGCGTCTACCCACTGCGCATCCACCGCAACTCCGCCCAACGGAGCGGATTTCCGGTGGCCGTGGCTCTGATGGCGTTCGGGTTCAATCTGTTGAACGCCTATTTGCAGGCTAGGTGGGTGTCTCATTATAAAGATGATTACGGTGATGGGCGGGTGTTTTGGTGGCGGTTCCTGATTGGTCTGTTAGTTTTTGTTGGTGGAATGTACGTGAATGTATGGTCTGATAAGGTTCTGGTGGGTCTAAAGAAACAAGGCGGGGGGTACAAAGTACCGAGAGGAGGCTGGTTCGAGTTGGTGAGCTGCCCAAATTATCTTGGGGAGATTATGGAGTGGTTTGGGTGGGCTGTGATGACTTGGTCTTGGGTAGGTTTTGGGTTTTTTCTCTACACGTGTGCTAATTTGATCCCTAGGGCACGTGCGAATCATAAGTGGTATTTGGACAAGTTTGGTGAGGATTATCCTAAGCATAGAAAAGCTGTTATCCCCTTTGTGCATTGAAATATTTTGGGTGTCTTGTACTCTGTTTTTGGTTTTTCTGTGTGCTATCTTCTTTGCTTTGCAGTATATTTTTTGTGTTTTTAAAGTTTGATTAGAATCACAGTAATGGAAGATTGATTTAGTTCTTGATTCTGTAGTTCTAATTCTTAAGTCTGAATGTGTATGCCTCTATATGTAAATTTATGTGATTAATTTCCCGAGTTATCGATAACATGTGTTTACACACAAACGAGAAGCAATTTTGCTATGAAATCAGGGTGATTTTACATTGACAAATATGCAATTAAGAATGATTTATTTCACATGTGACAACAACACAGACAACCAATCAGCAAAAACAAACTAATGTTATTTCTGATATGGGGAAGCGCTATTAGCTTCCCCTTGCACTCACATAATCTATACAGTGTTCTTTGTCTATTAATTGAAAGTTGAACAGAAACAAATTCTACCGAGATAGATAAAATTAAAGGAAAAACCAACATGAAACTAATAAATTAGAAAATCCTAATTCAAAATGTAAAGGAAAAATTCCAGTTAAAAACAAGCAGGAATCATGAGCAACTCTTTATGTTTTCATAGCTTCAAAAACCTTGTGCACTCAAGTAAAGGTAATCTTGGAGCGGCAGTATCAGGGCTCAAGGTTGAATTATATCCTGCCCGGTAACTCCTTCATGTAGTTCTGATTCGTATCATCCTCAATAGAAACATTCTGATGAAACACTAAATACTGCAAGATACGTGAAAGATGTAAATCAAACAGCTGAAGTCTCCTACAAAATCAAATTTTTAAATCAACCTAATGATTCACCAAGAATCCTAGAGTTAGACGTAAGGTCCTATTAAAAAGGAGAAAATCCATCTTTTAAATAAAACCAAACTAAAAGTCGCAAACAATTCTAAATTATTTATCCCAGAATTGAAAAAAGGAAAATCAAACAGCATACAGGTGATGAGAATAGATGAACTTACATTAAGCAAAGCTACGGTTTGTGCCCACATTAATCTCTACTCTTGAATCATCGTACTTTGAAGTGTCTTCATTTGGATGTTCATTCTTCAAACTTCCACCTAATCCTTCAGGAGATTTTATGGCTTCAGCAATCTGCTCCAAAAGCTCCTCATGTGCATCCTTTAACTCGGAGGAATTTATTGCCTCTGAAAGCCTTTGCTTAATCTGTTGCTCTAGAGCCTCGATTTTGCCTTTTGATGTCATATCAGGTGATTTTGCTGCCTTCGCTATCTCCAACTTCAGTGACTCAACCTCGTTTTTCAGATCTGATGAATTGATAATATCATCAAGTTTCTTCCTAATTTCTTCATTCAAATTGTCCATCTTACTTTTAAAGTATGCAGTCTGCTCACTGAGTTCTTTTGCCTTAGATTTTACAACCTCAACCTCCAAACCCATGGACTTAAGAATATTAGATACTTCCGATTCTATCTCTTGCTTCACCATCACAATCTTCTTCTTCAGCTCTTCATCCAGGTCCTCAAAGTTGGATGCTCCGGAGTTTTGGACTTTGGCCTTTATTGCTTCCACCTTCTCCTTTATATCAGGCCGACCAATGATTTCTTTGAATTTTTGGTTGATTTCCTGCTTCATTGTAGCAGCCTTATCTTTGCTCTCTGATAGAGTCTTGGCTTTAGAAAACTCCTTCAACATGTCAAGCTTATACTTCAGGCTTGCATAATTAGGAGCTGCTGACAGACCTTGGTTGAACTCCTCCTTGAGCTTTGCAATCTTGTCCATTAAAATTGGATTCATGAGTTGATCCTGAGAATTTACTCTAGAAAATTCTTCACGCATTGCTGCAAACCTGTCCTCCAACCCCATGGCTTTAATTGCGTCAGAAAACTCATGATCTACCTCTCTCTTCAGTTTCTCTATCATCTCATTCAGAGCCACCTCTGGAGGTGTGGTAGATGACTCCTTTGCTGTCAAAATTTGTTGTTTTAGTTTTTCAACCTCATCTTCCAACTCCAGGTTTGAAGTTCTCCCAACAACAGGTTCGTCTTTCTTTTTCATGCTGACTTTTCTTTCTGGATCAATTGGGATTCCTTCTTGGAACCCACCAATCTTTCGGAACTTCAGCATGCGATGATTTAGTAGTTCTTGCGTGTCCATTTTCCCAAGCTCCTGCGAAACCAAACATCAATGAGAAAACACAATTAGATAGAGGTAACTTCAGAACAAGTGTCAGTGGCACTTACATCCATTGCTTCATTTATAGCAAGTTTAATCTGTTGTGAAGTCCAAGATGGATCTGCATGTGCACCCCCAAGTGGCTCCTGTGAAAAAGAGCAAAAAACTTCAAAATGACTAGAAATTAACATAAAGCTAAAAGTGAATAACAAATTGCATCCATTGCGACCGCATAACGGAGGAAAAAGACAGATTTTCTCATTCTAGTCAAATGTCAAACACAAATGAAATGCACTAACCATATTTTGTGCCTATTAAGTCAGAAAAAATGCGTACAATAGAACAAGGATAGAAAAAGACAAAAAAAAATACAAAAAAAGTAAGTTATAGAAGATATGAAGATGGATAGGTTTATTACTGGAATCACGCCATCTGCAATTTGCAGCTTGCATAACTCTGTTCCGGTAATCTTCAGCTTCTCAGCTGCCTACATTTGGAAAACCATTCAATGGTCAATTATAAAGTAAACTCACTGACAAATGAGCACAAAAGCATAATGCTGCGTACCTTTGGGGAAGCTTTGGCAGTCTTCCATAATATAGCTGCACATGCTTCAGGACTATACCATAAAAAAATAGCGATGAATCAGAGGACAAAGCTATAGATACACTATAAAAATTATTACAAAAAACATAATGAAGAAGATAAAAATCTATTTAAGAGAGAAAAAAAGGAAGCTACGATGGAATATTGCCCATTACTTGGATTATGGTAAGCCAGAGTGTGTATGGTCGATCTTGCAAAGCAGAAAACAATGACAATGTAGGCATTTTCAATACGTATTTAAAAAAAAGGAATTATTAGAGAACAGATTTATCACCTTCATCTAGTATAACAAAAATAAGTTTTTGTTCATTTCTATATGACAAATAAGATAAAACAGAGATGTTGCATATAGAATTGAAGAAATGTGCCCAATCTACGATAATAGCAAATTAAGAACATATAAAATAGTTGTGGTCACTAGTCATCTACCATATTTCCACATTAATAATGAAAGATAGTAGTAATGCCACAAAAATATGGCCAAAAATTGACCTCCTTACCAGACATGGGCATGGTTATAAATAAATTTAACATGTGAATTCACTTCTTTGAGACACAACATTAAAATAAATAACTTTGAGGTGTTACTCTTTCTCTTATTTTTGAAAAATAAATTCAAATCACCTGGCCACATAGAAAACTGCATTTTCAAGCATCAGTAATTTATTAGCACAGCCAATGGCCAGGGCACCACCAGAGCCACCTTCCCCAATAACAATGGAAACAATTGGTACCTTCAGACCAAACATGGTCCTCAAATTGTGAGCAATTGCTTCACCCTGCATGTGTGTATGGCAAATATATGAGTTAAGCAAGCAATAACAGGAAGCCATCTAAACCATTAAGTACGATTTACCACATACTTGGCCCAGTTCCTCAGATTTTAGGTCTGCATAAGCCCCAGGAGTGTCAATGAACGTAACTATAGGGAACCCATGGTGATCTGCGTAATACATCATGCGCAGAGCCTTCCGATAACTGTTTTTTTTTTGTCCAAAAAAAAAAAATAGTCAATGTCAGACATCATTGAGATAATGAGTTGAACAGAAACTCTTATTTCTTATTGGACATACCCATGAGGTGTAGGCATTCCAAAGTTACGCTGAATGTTCTCTTTTGTGTTTCTACCCTTTTGGTGGCCAATGAACATGTATCTTTTACCATCTATCGTTCCGATACCAGTAACAATAGCAGGATCATCATACCCTGCTCGATCTCCATGAAGCTCCACAAACTAGACAGATAAGAACAAAGAAAGAAATTTGTTAAGGAGTTGTTTCATAACAAATAAAAAAGCTGAGGATCTCAACGAAGGGGCTATAATTACCAGACCTTCTCAGTAATGCTAAATATATGATCAAGGAAAGTGGGTCTGTTAGGATGTCGTGCAATATTCACACGTTGTATGGGGGTTAGACGCGTATATAAATCCTTTAGAGCCTGAAATCGATAATGGGAAGTCATGAGAAGAATTCAGAATCAGAAAGTAATTAAGCAATGATTATCTTAAAAACACTTACTAAAAAAAAAATCAGACACAAAGCTGTGGCCTTAAAAACAAGTCTGATGCACATTTCAGTCTCCTTTATTTCTGAAGATATTACCTCTGTATGTGCAATAATGGTGCAATGAATAATTATACGTTTGCATATTTCTTACTAACTTAAGCATCAACAATAGGAAGGATATTTATGTTAAAAACTCTTGATGCCAATCTTCACTACCCGTTTTAATTAAAAAAGATAAAAGACAAAGAAAAAAGAAAAAAAATGTATCGTTGAATTTCATGGAAAATTAACTTTTATAATTAAGAAGCACAGAACAGAGGATAAGCATTGTTTACTCAATCTCAATGGTGTTGTAATTGCATTAGCTTCAGATTTTTTCATCTATTAAGTGTGAATATGCTGCAACATTTCAAACTTCACATACCAAGGATTACAACCAAAACACTTGGGCAAAAGAAAGTGGTTGGATTGTGGGACAGAACATATGTAACTACGAGTGAACGGTATGAGCCCTTGTGGTGGTATCTTTTTGTTTAGAGTTTTCTCCATACTGTCTATATATTCCCTGATTTGATACATTTGTAGTGTAAAAATTGGTATCAGCACTTGAGATTCTGATGGTAGTTAAATTTCTAGTTCAAGTTGTAAAAATTTAACAAGTGAACAACTTTATGTTGCAGCTTCTCAATATTTAAGTATTTTATTTTGAAGATCTACACCACACTTAAAGTACGAAGCAAAGTAGAATTATATTCATTGTCAACAACAACTATGCATGTATTCATCAAACCTGTTGATACTTATTCTCCAGAGATACAATCTGATCACTAAAGTCCAAACCAGTTTCGTTGGCCATCTTCCGCACCTGCACTCAAGAGAATCATAAAAATCGAATCAAACTCATTAACATTTTCATCGAAATCAACAATTAAAATCGATAAAGTAGGCAGTTACATCAATAATCTTCTTTGCTAGAGCAACTAGTGGCTTCTCGAAATCCAAAGTGACAGGCTTCGGCTTCTCCTTCAGCGGCTTGAAATGCGAGAGATGGCTGAGGACTCCACCTTTAACGTTAGGATCCGCATCCTCAGGCCACGGATACTCGTGCTTCTTCCACTTCCTGAGCTTCGCAGTAACAGCGAATTCCCTCCTCTTCGTGCGGAACTGCGCCCTCCCTAGGGCTTTCAAAGGGACGCCATTGACACCACTACTGGAGCTCCGGAAGAGATCCGAAGCTGAAGTTCCAGTGAATGCAACTGAAGAATGAGAAATTGTAGCCATCTCCAAATGCCAACAGTCAAATTCCTTCCAACTCTCAACTGAAATCCACCAATTAGATCCCAAATTGCAAATATCCTCCAAATAAACCAAATATGTAGAACAAAAACAAAATGAAGTAATTACCTTTATGTTAAATAAGTACAAAAAATAATAATAATAACTTTACAACAAAATCACAATCAGCTCCAACTAATACAGATATTGAACTGACTTGAGCTAGTTATAACACAAAACATTGATCAAAATTTTCAAAATTTTAAATTCCTAATACTACCCGCATTTCTCTCAACAGCCAAATTGAAACTTCAAAAAACTAAAATTTAACGGAAATTGAACATAATCAGCTCAAATTTACCTGGAAAGCGGACTGATAACTTGAGATCTCTCTCGAAGAATGAAGATGCAGAGAGGACAATAAATAAAAGTTGTGAAGAAAAGCAAGAGAGAAGAAGAGTTGATTTTTATCAAGTGAGAGGATCAGAGCATCGTAGAGATCGTCAAAAAATAAAATAAAGGTTTTTTGATTTTGTTAGGAGAGAGAAAAAAGGACTCGTCGATACTTCTTATGTGAAATGAGGGACCTTTGTGTATAATGAGCCAGCTTTTTTCGGTTTGGCCGTTGAAGAGGTAAATTGTATTTGGTTTCGTTTTGCCCCCTTGCTTTGTTGTATGTCACACGTGTGCACGCACACGCGTGAATGGCTCGATAGCTTCGATGATCTCTCCCCTAGGGCACGCCTCCCTCCCACGAGGTTTCACTTCTTTAGATTCGGCTTCCTCTATTAATAATACAATAACAAAATTAAGAGATTTAATTTGTGATTATAAACATCATAATCAGGTACAATTTTAAGGCTTTATTATTAATATTCTTATTTTTAATTAAATAATACATTTTGTATCTCAATTTATAATGTTAATTGGTAAATAAATAAATAGATAATTTATTCACCTTTTAATGTATCACATTATAAATTGAGATATATGATATATCTAATATTATTTATTAAAATTATAATTAAATATTCTTTAATTAATATACTTCCATATACACTCATAGTTTAAGTGATTAGTGTATCCCTTTAATCTTAGTGGTGATAATTCAATTTTCATCGTACATATTTATTAGTATGTGTGAATAAATTAATTTCATCGTACGTTTAATGAATAGTATCGGCAGGTCCCGAGGGTTATTAGTGCTGTAATTATACCCTCTTAAAAAAATTAACATAAATTATTTTTTTATCGGGCATTGTGATTTTGTATTTAATGTCATTCATGACATAATGGACTAATAGCTATACATGCACATTTGGTAAATAATAATAATAATAATAAAAAAGCTTAGTAAATAGGTGCATTGTGTTCACACCAAATTTCAATGCCAGCTTTCTTGTTGGTAGAAATTTGGTATAATTCATTACCAACTGTTTATATTTTTCCTATTATATCGCTTTTAAAATAAATTATTTTTCATTTTACACTTAATTTAATGAGATCGTAAATATCATTATATGATCAAAATTGAAGCAGTTAGTATTAAGAGTCTCATGTCTACATTAATTAAATTAAAAATTATTAAAAAAATAATTTATAATAATGTAATTTTAAAGAAAACTAATATATTATCAAAAAAAAAAATTGCATAGAATTAAGAGCTTAATTTGTAGTCTCGCGCATGGACAATTGAATGCAACTATTGACATATAGATGTGTCATGAGTTTGTCCGATCATGATCTCCAAACTATCAAGTAGCTTTGTTCGCGAAGTTTCAAAAGTGTGTATTAGGTTGGTTAGGTGGCCTTGTCGATTGTTTCCATTGGTTCATTAAAAATAGTTAAACTGTTAACTTGTAACTACACCGTCCACGTGTTGCATGTTGATAGGTCTGCATCGTTATTTTAGTCGGCGACATAGGGAATAAGATAAACAAACCACGACACGGGTAACAGTAAGTACGAAAACTGAACCTTAATTAATTGTATTAGGTTAGAGGAAAATGACAGCCGAAATCTAATCAAATTTAACCAAATAGAGTTAAAATTGGAGTCTGGTTTGATTTTCAACCGTTCGTGGGAAAAAGGTATAGATTAAAGTTGTGGCTAAATTTATCCCACCTTTTTCGATGAATCTCTTTAAACTTCGCCTTTCGTTAATATGAGAGCTTCATGGTATGTGCTCTCATTTTTGGTAGAGGAGTGGTTAGTCAGCTAATTACTTAGGAGTTGTTATGTAAGAACAAGTTGCGGAATGATCTCGGTTTTTGGGACTAAAAAGTGTTTCAATCAAACAATACTTACGAAATAATGTTGGAGGTTAATTGTAACACCCCCCGACCCGAATCCGCTCGGACCGAATCAGGGAGCGCTACCGGATACGGAAAACACGTTTCAGAACATAAACTTTAAGTAATAATCCGAATAAATATGTAAATTATGGTCCAAAAAGATTTTCTGAAAATTTCGCCAGAGTTTCCTCTGTGTTTCTGACTTTCCAAAACCTGTTTTCACAACTCATAAAATCCACACTTCTATAATCTTAAATCAAATTGCGCACCCTTCCATATCCAGTGCGACTTACCAAAACAAATTATATTAAATACTATTAAATATTCAACTTCAAAAACATTAAAATCCAAGGGCCCAAATATTACAAAACATACATAAAAACTAAATACCATTTCAAATATTTACAAAAACATTATTGTCTATGCATGCCGATATAATACATATAAAACATCAAATATGTAGTGGGCTACCAAAAATGCAGGAGTGATGTGACTCTGATTACTATCTCAGCAGATTCTACTCTTTCTGATCCTTGTCCCCTTCAACCATTCTTTTACCTGCGTGTGAGAAAACTCAACACGCTAAGCATATAGCTTAGTGGGTGTACAGAAAACTATATTTCCACTTACACTGTAATACCAGTTAAATCAATATACTGACAAATAAATAATCAATTTGGGGCTCAAGTCAAAGCAAATACAAGTCAAAGCATATATTCACATTAACAACAAGTCAAGTCAAATATTCGTAAATCACTTCCCAATATAAAATACGTTTCAAATCAAATAACATTTCGAATATACAAATCCATCGGAAAACTGAAACACATATCATATTGAAGCAAATATCAATAAATCCATCGAAAATCAGAATAAATATCTTATGAAAACATAATAATACCAAATCAAATAATTTCTCATCTCAAATCATATACAGATCATATCACATTTTTAATTCCATTTCAGGCTCCTGATATACTAAACATACTTTTTGGACTGGATTACGGGCTATACAGAACAGAGTTGGATACCAATGGAGGACCCGCTGCGTATCCCATATACATATCAGAGTTGGACACCAACGGAGGACCCGCTGCGTATCCCATATACATATCAGAGTTGGACACCAACGGAGGACCCGCTGCGTATCCCAGATCAAATTTCCCAACCCGCAAGGGGTGGTACCTCTATCAACATATAGGCGTAGTACTACTCAGAGAACCCAATTGACATGTCAATCTCCTATATCCATATCTATGTCTACATATATCAGAGCCAAATCATTTTTCGAAAATCATATAATTGTTCAGAACAGAATCATCAATTTACATTCTGAAATTATATCCAAATCAGTATACACAGTTTCGGAATTCGAATCGCATCAAAATACATATACAAACAAATTACAAAATCATTTCCAAAAATATTTCTGAATCCAGAAATCGCTTCAAATCACATTTAAAATCACGTGCAATTATATATCATAAATCCATAGTAAATCCAAATGCCCCAAATAACTTTTCGAAACATATCGCAAAATCATATATATATTTTAATAATATTCTCCGTAATATTACTATAATCAAAATATATCGAAAATCAATTCAGAATAATTTTCTTAAACAATATTACGGATCCAGAATATTTCAAATACATATAATCCAAATCAGTAACAATATATATATATATATATATATATTCACAATTAATTTATTGCCATAATATATATATAATCAAAATCATTACAAAAAATATATATAACAATATATATATTTATACATCGAATCAACAGTAGCATAAATCATATATAAACAACAATATTATATATTAACAGTATTATATCGAATCAACAGTAGTATCAATACTATATAAACAACAGTATTATCAACAATATTATAAATAATATATATATATAGATAACAAATAAGATATATATATATATATTCGAAATTAATTTATTATAAATAATATATATACCAAATTATCCCAAAATCAATTTCAAACAACAGATCATAAGCCATATATCCCAAATAAATTAAAATCAATATAATATAACAATTCCGAAAATTTCTGAAAAATTTGAAAAATATAAAAAAAATACCACCAAACCTGAAATACTATTCTGAACACAAAACTCTTCTGGACCAACGCCAATTTCCTTCTCCTTCTTCTTCTCTTTCCTTTCTCTCTCTTCTTTCTCTCTCCTCTTCTCTCTCGCCAATTTTATCTCTGTTCTGTTTCTATTATGAGAATGCCTTTCTTGTCTTTTAATTTTGTCTATTGTATTACTGTGTATTCTCAATCGGTTACTTTTCAAAATTTTTTTTTTTTTTAATTAATTCTCCTTGTGTGTAAACACTCACACACATACTCACATACATATATAAATATCTGCCTAATTATCATATGCTCCCTTGAACTTCTTAAAATTCTCCAATGACACAAATTTATTCATAATCACATTCCATCTCCATAATTAGTCCAAAAATATTCCATACTTATCCAATTACCAAATTGACTTCACCAATATTCAATTGGACTCATTATCATCCAAATGCACCATAAAAATAATATACTTTTCATAATTACGGAAAATTTGGGGCGTCACATTAATTACCAACCCTAATTCACTGGCTGCCTAGGTGTGTGTATTTTCTACGGTGTGGTTTTCAGACTGCTGCGAGAGGATCTTCGGCTTCCTATGTTTGGAGAAGTTTATTATGGGGGAAAAATCTTGTCGATTTGCGTTCAAGATGGAGAAATGAAATGGGATGTCTACTTCAGTTTATTCTAATTGTTGGATTCTGCGGCCCTCGACTTTTAAAACATTTTCTCTAATTGTTTTGGACCCCTTGCTGAAGGTTGCTAGTTTAAAAACCCCTAGTGGTAATTGGAACTCAAATTTAGTTTGGAGCTCGTTCCTTCCGGACGATGCTAATTTGATTCTAAATCTGCCTTGCTCGTCTTCACCTCACTAGGATGCTCTAATGTGGCATTTTCATCGTTCGAGCAACTATTATGTGAAGAGTGGTTATTGGGTCGCTTTGGAGAAACAAATCGAAGTCTACTGCCTCTTATTGCATTGGTTCTGTAGGTTTGAATTTGTGGAAAACTCTTCAGGGCTTAAAAATTCAAAGCAAAATTAAAAATTTTATTTGGAAAGCTTGCAGTAATTGGTTACCAACTCCTAGTGTGTTGCGTGGTCGTCACTTGAGAGTCAATGATCGTGGTCCTTGTTGTGGGGATGAGGCTGAATCGTTATTGCATGCTCTTTGGTCTTGCAGCTCTTTAGATGAAGCTCGACAACATTGTGGTTTCATGGTAAGCCAGCATTTTATCTCATGCTTCTACCGTTTTGGAGTTTTTTTTTATTCACTGCTGCTTGGTTCTTCAAGCTACTGATCTTGAGCTCTTGGCAGTTGCGCTTTGAAGGATTTGATTACGCCATAATAGATTGATTCATAAACAAATCTTGTTCCCAGCTGTTGATATTGTAACTTGGTATCTTTGCTTTATTTCTGAGTTTCATGCAGCTGACTTGTAACACCCCCTAACCCGACCCGACTGGATCGACCCAGGAAGCGCTACCGGGTTTTCAAAACTTTACTTAATTCACTTTATAACTTTCAAACCAGTGAAAATCATATAACTTATAGTTTAAAAATATATTTCTAGTGAGCCCATCAAACTTTATTTTCAAAAATTTCGGCAGAGTTTCCTCTATTTTTCGGATTTCCCAAAACCTGTTTTCAATAAAACAAATATAATACAATATACTTTCAACACTTCTATTTCCACATTTCAAATCAATGCGCACTCTGCCGTTTTGTGCGACTTCCAAACAGTTTCAAATAAAACATATAGAATTAATATTCGCAAACATTTGAAAAGAATATAAATCATAAAGCAATTATTTCCAAAATATATAACGATCGAATTACAGATTTCTGTATATGCATGCTTAACTAAATACAAGATACAATTAACATTCCATTATAACTACTCAAAAGAAACTGTGACTCTGGACCTTTAATCTGCTGTTATTTCTTCTCTATTCTTTGTTTCTCCCCTGTGTCTCTGATACCTGCACATGATAAAATCAATGCGCTAAGCAATAATGCCTAATGGGTGTACACTAAACTCAAATATCAAAATCAAAAATCATTTCATAATAAAAACTATACCGATATTATCGAATATAAATCATTTACATAAATAAAACTGATGAAATCAATTCGATATAAATTACTCAATATAATTAATAATCCCCATGCAAAACCAAATCATCAATTCTTTTCTAATCATTTCTTTACAAGTCATTCTCAATTCTGGCCCTCTATAATACTCAACATACTTTCTGGACTGGAATTTGGGTCTAATCTCTGTAATATCAGTGTGACGTCCGGGGTTGCCCCGCAACAACAGTCACTAGTATCAGTGTGATTGTCCGAGATTGCCCCGCAACAACAATCACTGATCTCAATGTGACGTCCGGGATTGCCCCGCTACAACAGTCATTGATCTCAATGTGACGTCCGGGATTGCCCCGCCACAACAGTCACAAGTAATAATGGTGCAGTATGACAGTAATAACCCAGCTGGTATACCAACCTCCTATATCCATTTCCTATGTCCAAGTATCCTAGGGCCGTTTTCATCATATCATCTATTCAATTTGTTTTCTTTTTATTTCAAACTAATTCAAAATCATTCAAAACATTATTCATACAATAATCAATTCAAAAACTCATTTTATAAACACAATTCGATTCTATTAGAATATTCTGAAAATTAAAATCATATCAACACATATATAATATCGTTATTCACAATTAGTGTTACCAAAATCATTTTCAACTTAATCCAAATCAATTTCCATCAATTAACAATCTCAATGAATCCAAATTATAATTGTGTATATTTATAAAACGAATTATTCAAAAACATCTTAATATCAGAAAACAGAACGTCATCAATCCAAATCATAATCATAATCCAAATCAAAATCATCAAAATCAAAATCATAAATCAAAATCATTAAAAGTAATATATTCAAATTCCTGAAATTTAAAGTCATTCAAATCCATTTGAATCTGAAAACTAAACTCAAATTAGTAGTGTACACCAACCTGGTTTTCGTTTTTCGCACAATTTTACTTCTGGATTTCCTTTTTCCTTTCTCTTTTCTTTTTCTTCTTTTCCTCTTCTTCTTCTTCTTCTTTTTCTTTTCTTTCGTCTCTTCCTCTTCTTCTTCTTCTTCTTCTTTTTCTTTTTCTTCTTTTCCTCTTCTTCTTCTTCTTTTTCTTTTTTTTTCTTTCTTCTCTTTCTCGGTCTATCTTTCTCTCTGTTTCTCCCTTTTTTTCCCTTTCTCCGGCTTTCTGCGACGAATTTTTTTTTTTTATAAAATTTCGGTTGTCGCGACCTGTGGTCGCGGTGACCAGGTCGCGTTGCTCTCTGGAGCAACTCCATCGCCTTCATCGCGATCACCCATCGCGGTACCCTGGTCGCGCTGGTGGTCGCGATACTCACTGCCAGGAGTTTCTCTTTTTCATCGCGAGCCAGTCATTGCGATCTGTGGCCGCGATGACCAGGTCGCGATACTCACTGCCCAAAATGTCATGTTTCGTCCCGAGCAGCTCATCGCGACATGTGGTCGCAGTGAGGGGTCGCGATACATACTGCCCCAAGTTTTCATTTCTTTTCCTTCATGCATCAGTTCTGGACCGTCCACCTGGAAACCATAAAAATACACATACATTTAATTACATTTACACCCCTCAAAACACAAAATTTATATTCACATATTCAAAATTAATTTTCTCGAAATTTGGGATGTTACATGACTAGGGCCGATTCATAACTTTTTGTAGCCCTAGGAAAAAAAAAATTATGCCTTTTTGAAAGCATTGCTGAATGATGCCCCAACTGAATGTTGAGTTTTAAAAAAAAAACAAACAGGGCTTAAAAAACTATTTGTTGGGCTTATTCTGTATTGGAAGACATTGTTAAATGGTGTCACAGCTGAATGTTGGGCTTAAACAAATAAACAGGGCTTAAAAAACTGTTCGTTGGGCCTATTCTGTATTAGAAGGCATTGCTAAATGGTACCCCAGCTGAATGTTGGGCTTAAAAAATTATTCGTTGGGCATGTTTTGTATTGGAAAGTATTGCTGAATGGTACTCCTGTTGAATGTTGGGCTTAAAAAAACAAACAGGGCTTAAAAAAACTATTTGTTGGGTCTATTCTGTATTAGAAGGCATTGCTGAATGGTGCCCTAGTTAAATGTTGAGCTTAAAAAAACAAACAAGGCTTAAAAAACTATTCATTGAGCCTGAAATGGTGCCCAAGCTGAATGTTAGTCCCAAAACGACTGTCATGTTCACCTTGGGCCAGCGCCGGGTCTGCAGCTAACGCTATTCCATCTTTTAATCACGGCCACACTGCCTCGATTAAGTGGATGGTGCCTGAGGAAGGTTGGTATAAACTCAATATTAATGCTTCTCTTCGTAGCTCTAATTGCTTAGTCGGTTTAGGGGCTGGTGTGCGTGACTCTCAAGGCCTTTTCATGGCTGGTTTATCTAGAAAGTTAGTAGGTTCAATTTCGACTAAAGTTGTAGAGGCCTCTACTATATTAAATGGGTTACACTAAGCCATTAAGTCAGGTTTTAATCGCTTATTGGTGGAATCATATGCATTGAATGTTGTTAATTACATTTCTCGTGGCCATCCTTCTTATTTAGAAGTTGGTTTGATAATTTCAGATATTTTATCCTTCTATTCCAATGTTGAGATTATTTTTTCTTTTATTACTAGGAATTCTAATGTTGTTGCACACTCTTTAGCTAGGAACAACTTTTTCATTGATAATGTTTCCATTTAATTAGAGGATACGCCTTTCTAACTAGATTGGTACCTGTCTTCTAATATGCAGGCTTAGGTTGTGACTCTAGTTCTATTTTGTTTTGTTTGATTGTTTCTTTCTTCTGAAAAAAAAAAAAAAAAAACAGTTAAAGTAACATATTTCACGGTACTAAAGTATCAAATCAGTAGGAAAAGAACAGGTAAAAAATTAATTAAACTGTATTAAATCAAACCAAATCAACCTTAATTAACCACTATTCGTGATTCGGTTGTGAATCCTTATTAATCACGTTGCCCTTACGCCGGTTCAAAGGAAAAGAAAACGCCCCAGTACAACGAGGGACTGGAGTGTCACGTGCTGTCCGAGTGGTTATCTCCTAAAAACGACGACGCTTAGTCTTGAGTTCATCCGGCGTCGTTGCCTGTTTTACACGAGCCTTATCTGTCGTCGCTTTTGCTGTTTTCGCTCGAGTCTTTTTTTCATTTTTTTTTCCGCCTCTGGTAGATGTTCATGGCGGACAAACTTTTAAACGGTAATGTGATTTTGTTTCTTCACAAGTTTTTATTTTCTTCTCTGTTTGGTTGACGAGAAAATCCCTTGGTGGACTTGCAGAGAAAGTTCTTGAGCAGCTGAGACAAGGAATCGCCAAGTTCGAGCTTGTCTCTTCTCCCGTCGCTTCGATATCAAATCCGAATCCCCAAACACTTCCAGCGTCGTTTCGCAGAGAAAACACCAATTTATTCTTTGCTAGAATTGGAACACCACTGTGAGTTCTTTTTTCTTGGTCAAAGATTGCATTTTTTTTTCTTTTGCAATTTTGTTGCTTCCGGTTGCTACTGTAAATTCATAGTTAAAAGCTGCTTGTTTTGTGTCATTCTTATAAATTCTCGAAATTGGCGCGGTTAAGTCCAAAGTGA
The DNA here is from genome assembly GCA_003430845.1 of Xanthoceras sorbifolium. Lineage (NCBI taxonomy): Eukaryota > Viridiplantae > Streptophyta > Magnoliopsida > Sapindales > Sapindaceae > Xanthoceras > Xanthoceras sorbifolium. The sequence goes on from CM010612.1 coordinate 24,140,240, forward strand.
AGCTCAATTTCAGGCAGTTTGTTGGACCCCTTCAAATTAGTTTCAAAAGTTAAAAAATGACTTTTTTTTTAATCACCTATTGCATTTTGTGTAACAGAGGCGGCGGAGGATCACCAGCAACCAAAAAAGTTGAGCGTTACTCGGTTCAGAAAGTTACTGGGGATGGACGCTGTCTATTCAGAGCACTGGTATCTCCTAGTTTCTCTCTTTCTTATGGATCTGGTACATGTAGTATAACATTTTATGTCGCCAAGACATGGAAATCACTTAAGTATTTTAAACTATACATTGGCTGTATATCTCTGTTGCCTCCTGAGTGTAAGTCTGATTGATGAGCTTAGGTCAAAGGGATGGCTTTGAACAAGGGTATTGCTCTTGATTCGAGGGTGGAGAGAGATGATGCGGGTATGTTCAATTCTTTATGTTTATTTATCTCCATATGAATTTTCAAACATATACGAATGTTAATTTGATCCTTGTACTTTTTTGAAAAAAAGAATTATGGCATGTATAACTATGTTTCATTTCATGTCAGACTGGAAATTATAAAGAGTGAGACTCTATTTGGGTTTATTTCGCAAATATTTATCTTGAGAAAAAATTGAGCATCTTTGTTTCTTTTGAGAGTTTGATCAATTATATTGCTACTGCCTTTAGAATTTACAGCTTTATTGTCGTTTACAAAAATGCAGATTTATTAAGAATGGCTGTGAAGGAGGTTATATGTGATAATGGTAACGAACGCCGACAGTATGAAGAGGCATTGGTTGCTATTACAGTTGAGGAGTCTTTGAAACGGTAGATCTTTAATCTTTTTTTATTTTTTTTTCTGTTCACAGAAGTTTTGTTAGTTCTGGTATTCTGAAGTATGTTTTAACATGGTGCCACAACTCAAATATACTGAATATGTTAATGTCTTCCCGTAGTTACTGCCATCGCATTGAAAGACCTGACTTCTGGGGAGGAGAGGCAGAGCTACTGGTTAGTAATCATTTGATGCATATTTGCTTGAATTCCTCGTTCATCCATTTGATCTTGGTTTTGATGGAAATCACATTAGCAACAGTAGATATTCTTGTGAGCCCAGAAAAGAAACGCAGAAGTATAATTTAGCCAGTTTGCAAGGTTGAATTTCTCAAGGTGGTTTTTGGCCATATAATATGATTATTACTATTTTTTTTTCTTCTTAATATTGGCCATTGGTTCACTAGCTGTAAAGTTCTTTGCACATATCTTATCTTTTCAGGCATAAAATGACTAATATTTTCTACGAAGTGCTGCAAAAAAAATCTCACATTATACTGTTTGCTAAGGCTATTATGTGTAAAAATGTATAACTTCTTGGCTGACATCGACAGATTTAGTTATTTTCTACGAATGTAAGCATTATGTCACTTATCTGCTTTTGTGTGATATCTATTTTGGAGGAGGGACTGGAGAAAAACAGACATTGAAGCTTTAATTTACTTTTAATTTAATTAATTTATCAAGTTGCTAATGTTTTCCATTTGCTAATATTTCAGAATTCATTTTTCTCCTTTTGAGTGCAATTTTATACAGAAACTCCTGTGTGAACATCAAATCCTGACCATTGGCCATTAATAATTCTGTACCAGGTATTGTCAAAATTGTGTAATCAACCGATCATCGTTTACATACCAGAGCATGAGGTATGTTTGATTTTTAAATTTTGATTGTTGGTTTAAATTTTTTTCAGTTTAACCTGTCTATTTTTAATTAAATCGCCAAATGCTTATAAATTCCATGGAAAAATGAATATAATTGTCTTAATATTTGTATATGCTACATCGAATAAGTTGTATGTTCAGAGAGTGATTGTGTGGTTACAACTTAACAAGTCTAATATACTTAGGGCCTCATGGAGGGATAGTTCATGTCGAAGACTTTGGTATGCTTGCCTGAATCCATGTTTCGCAAGCTTAGGTTGACTACTGGACAGTCTCCATTATCAATTTATCATATTTATTGAATTTCTCAGAATGATGAATGAATGCAAAGCTGTATTCATAACCAGCACAGCCATTAGGCGATGAAATTGAAGTTGCTTCTTGTATAGAGAATAAATTTCATATATCACGGAGTCAAACCCGATTGTTCATAGTTCTTTTATTCACTGTAAATGGTTATAAGGTTGATAAAAAAAATTGTCTTGTCTGTCAATAACAACTTTCTCTATGTCAATTGAACTTGCAGCACACAAGGGGTGGATGGGGCGCTGGTTTCATTCCAATTGCTGAGTACGGAGCCGAGTTTCGCCATCGCTCAAGAAAAGGAAACCCCAGGAAAGTTGTGAGGCTTCTGTACAGTGGTAGAAACCATTACGATCTGCTTGTCTGAAATTCTACCATTAGAGAACAACTAGTTAAATAGTGTCACATGCCAAAATCAGAAATAGTGATGCAATTTTGTAATTGTATTCAAAGAAAGTCGAATTCTACTAGATAATATACATGTGACAGCAAGCATGAAGCAATTTTCTAATTCGTTTCTCTTGGCAGATATTCTATTTAAAGTTCAAGATGAGATGCCCACCATGGCAGTGTTGTTCCAACCTGACAAATCATGTCAACTATATATATATATATATATATTTTTTTTTTCATTTGAATAAATTCCCATGTATTTCTATTATCAATTTATCATATTTTCTCAACATAATTAATATCCTTAAACATTTATTTTTTTAATTAAAATAAAAAAGGTCTATAAAGCAAATCATGTTTACATTACACGTCCTCAGTGACTCGTTAACTTTCAAGTAAAGCCAAGAAGCCGAAACCGAGCAAAAAAAGTAAACTAAAAACCGAAAAAGGAAATAAAAAACCGATATTTTATATTTATTTTCATTTTCGTATATTTTCCCTCATCTTCTTCTTCTTACCGTCAAAACTGAAAGGGACTGAATAAAAACCGCTGCACTATTGAAAACATCAATACACAAAATTCTAGGGTTTGGTTATTTTTTATAAAACACAAAATTATTCATTGAAAGAGAACAAATGGAGGGTGCGAGCAATGGAGGGATGTTGTACCACGAGGTACAAGAGTCGAAGCTGTGCGCCGTGCATTGTGTGAACACGGTGTTGCAGGGGCCGTTCTTCTCGGAATTCGATTTGGCGGCGCTGGCGTCGGATCTCGACCGCAAGGAGCGCCAGATGATGCTGGAAGGCGGCGCCCCCGTCTCCGCCGGCGATTTCCTCGCCGAGGACTCTCACAATGTGTCTCTCGACGGCGATTTCAGCATCCAGGTCCCTTCTCTCTCATTTCCAAATCGTAAAGCTTGTTCTTTTATTTTATTATAATTTATTTTTGTGCTAAATTGGGTTATGTTCATTGGAAAAATTGTAAATTGACGACAATCATAATCTAAAATAAAATTCCCGCAATTGCATTTTGTAACAAAGAGCCTAGAAGTTGAAAATACGTGTATGAAATCAATTTCATAATTCTAAGTCGAAAAAACAATGAAGATGTATGTTGAATTATAAAGAGTATAGTAGTTTCGAAATGTTTTTTGCCAAGTTCTGATGAGTATAACTATATTTATCCTTGTGACAGTTTTCAAAATTTCAGAGTTGGCATATTTAAGGAATCAATATTAGTTGCCAATGACGGGGCTCAAAGCATAGAATTGAATGAAGATCATAAAATTACAATTTGGATTTAGATAATATTTTTTTTTTGTTTTTAAATTTTAAATAGGTTTTATAATTGTACCCGTTTACTCCTTTTGAAAAAACTTAGTTAAACTTTTATTCATAATTTTTTTTATAATCTCTTGTTGTTAGAATCAAATATTAGTATTGAGATTGTAAATCAAACAGAACCTTAGGAAAGAAAGGGTTGATTTGGTTTTTTAAGCATTAATTGAATAACGCTGAATTGTTTATGCTCAGTTAAATTAAAGTAATAATAATTACTGGCCGAAATGATGTGAAAAAATTATTATTCAAATCTTCAATGCTTTCTCTTAGCCTTCCTCATTTATTTTTGCTTGTAATGTACTGTAGAGGCTTTTGTGATGGTTCATGTTAGGAAAAGTTGAACATTTGGTGCTAAGAGACTCATGGCATGCACCTCAAAGGTCATCAGTTTGTCATTGATTACTTTCAGTTGTGTTCATGCAAGGCATTGATTTGTGAAATGGCATATATAGTCATGTAGGCATATCTAGTGTGTCTTCTTATATTGCAAGATTGTCTATTTCACTTGTTGCTGTCTGTGTCACTACTGAATGTCTGTGACCAATGGTAGGGGTATAGTTCCAGTGTGATAGAACTCATTTGATTATATTGCTTAAAGGCAAGAACTGATGTGAACGAACCTTGACCTTTCATGTCCTTAACTCAATTATTGAGCTTCATGATTTTGGCTATGATAGATTAAAATTTTTGTTCTGAAATTAGACGTAATGTATGAAATAAATGTCTGTGTACAATATTGATTTTTCTTGAATCTCATTGTCATCACATAAAGAAGCTACTGAAAGACTGGAAAATAGCATATGAATTTTTTGGCAGCATATTTATCAGTATTAAGCAATTCCCAATAGGGTACATAAGGTACAAGGTTTCAATTGAGGATATGTTATATTTGGTAGAAGATGTGAAAATATGCATCCTCGTAGAATACATCATCTGTACTGTTATATAATGCAAAGGTAATTAATATGCTAGCAGTAAGAATGCTGTCTTGAGACTCTGGATGCATATTAGCGTATGGAAAAGCTTTCAAGACGCTTTCTTAAAATACTTTTTCTAATACTTGTTCTTGAAGAGCTTGCACTGATTTAGCCAAGTAATCTGCTTTCTGATATGGCAATCTTCTAGTAGAGTGGTAGTAGTTGTTCGTCTTGGTAGGGAGAAGTGCAAAATAAATGTGGATTGATGGTTGCTCTTTTGAAGAGAACTTTTAATATTAATGAGTCATTTAGCAGTCATGTTAGGGCCAAGGTTGTCATTATGTTATTCCAAAACCTCCCTAACTTAATCATCGCTGGAAAAACACCATTTGTCTCAGTCTTGAGACTCAGACCTAGAGAATGAAAAGTTTCTTTCCCTATTGCTTTCATGCAGCTAAGCAATCTTGACCCTCCTCTTTCTGGTTTCTGGTTACTTTTGCCCTTGCATCAGAAAATAACTACTAGCTTGTACCCTAGCTCGTCGGATTTGGTGTTTTAAATTCCTGGCCAAGAAAGAAGCTTGTCATTGTATTATGTTTGATTATTTTTGTCGTCTTTCTTCCTTTTTCCTTTTAATTGAATGTGATGTGATTTTTTCCTACTATGCGGACACAACTCCAATTTGGTTAGGGAAGGTCTTCTTACTGGCATGGATTGGATGTCTATAATCCTTTATTCTAGTCATAATTCAATGTTTTGGATAGAAAATAGCAATGAACTTCATGGTTTGTGCACAACTATATCAACTGTAATTGGACCTTGATGTATCTTAGATCAAGATTTTTCATGAAAATTGATTTTCGGGAAGTGTACCTTTTCTTATAAAATTATTGTGAACTGCAAAATCTGATAATTCTGTTGCAGATGTGTATTGCTTTGATAACATAAGATTGTCCCAACCTGATTTTTGGTAAAATTAATTATTGCAGGTTTTAGAAAAGGCTTTAGAGGTGTGGGATCTGCAAGTGATTCCCCTTAACTGCCCACTTGCAGAGCCTGCCCAGATTGACCCTGAGCTGGAAAACGCATTTATTTGTCATTTGCATGATCATTGGTTCTGTATCAGGAAAGTGAATGGAGAGTGGTATAACTTCGACAGTCTTTATGCAGCCCCGGAGCACCTCTCGAAGTTTTACCTCTCAGCCTACTTGGATTCTCTAAAAGGCTTTGGCTGGAGTATTTTCATAGTGAGGGGAAACTTCCCGAAAGAGTGCCCCATATCCGCCGAAACTTCTTATGGTTACGGACAATGGCTGTCTCCTGAAGATGCTGAGAGGATTACTAAATCTTGCAACAAAAGAGAGGATCCGAAGAGATTGAAATTGACCCAACAGCATTCCGATCCATTCCTTTCCACAAGCGAAGCAGATAGACTTTTGGAGATGGAAGACGAAGACTTGAAAGCGGCAATAGCTGCCAGCCTGTTGGATTCTTCACCGGCAACAACCAGTGCCAGTGCCAGTGCCGGTGCCAGTGACAAACCTGAAGCAATCACTACACAGACAGAAAATAAAAACAGCGAAGAGAAAACTGCACAAGAAGAGGAGGGACATTGATCCATGTCAAAAATTTTAGATGTTGAATACACATCATTAACGAGAGGTTTAAATTGTGTTGTGCAGTATATACATTTTTAAAAGTAAAAAAAAAAAATAACATTGTCAAAGCTTCTTTAAGATGTGACATTTCAGCATCTGGATTTTTTATTCTAAATTAAATTTAAACCTAGTGCTGGCTTTAATATTATATTGTTTCTTTTCGTATCATCCTGCTTTATCTATGGGAATGTTTCGTTTTCCAAAAATTACTCACAATTAATGAAATTAAGAGAATAATAAGTGTATATTTTTATTTTGAAAAAAAATACTAGTATTGTATTTTTAAAAATATTTTTCAATAAAAATCCACCGTCTCTAAGACTTTTAAAAGGCTTTTGAGCGCTCCAGTCAAGGGGGGCGGCAAAAGTACATACAAAAGTATTTACCGCCAATAATCGTTGTATTGGACTTGCAAATGCAATACCCAAAAAAACCCGCCATTGCTCTCTTTAGAGGTCAATACTACCCCTCAGTAAAACCAAAATACCACAAATACCCTCAAAAAGTTTAACCCGTTTGAAATAAATATAAAATCTACAGCTATAGAAGAAGACAGAGATAATATAAGCCGAAAGCAGCCCACATGGAGCAGTCACTCATGGAAGGAAAAAATGGAATTTCCTTTTCATTCAAAACTCTCGCTCTCTATCTCTGTATAATATGTACGCCTACACGTATTTACATATGTCATCAATAAGTAATCGAAAATGGAGAAAAACACAAGAGAAAGGAAAAGGAAAAGGAAAAGTATTGAGTGGCATGCTACTTTTGGGCTGGAAATTGGCTCCACCAACCGCACCTTGCATTGCACCCCGCCTATATTCTATTCACGAGACAAGAAAAAATATATATATAAAATAAAAAATTTATGTAGATAAAAAGGTCAGAGAAGCTACTGTGTTTCTCTTTTTGAAGATCGTTTCTTTTATTGATTTTTATTGATCTGAACTGGATTCAACGTTCTGTTTTCATTTCATCTAAATGGGTTCCTCGGATCGGTTGTTTAATAGACAGAGGACTGTTCATGATGTCCTTGGAGGGGGTCTTTGTAAGTTATATTCATTAATGGGTTCTTGTTTTTCATTGATTACTGATGATCCAATATTTGATCTCATTTTGTTTTAAGTTTAAAAGATTGTATTGTTAAGTAGTAAAGTTTTTTTCTTTTTTTCATTACCTTTTGAAAATTGTGTTATTTGTACACACACACACATATATATTTGCAGAGTTGAGGCTTATTTTTTATGTGGTTCAGTGACTGACATTGATCGTTATTTAAATGAATTTGAGAGTTTAAAGTGGATTAAGGATTTGATGATCATGTTTGTTTGAACAGTTGCAGATGTGATTCTTTGGAGGCAAAAAAATCTAACTGTTGGGATATTGCTGGTAACTTTAGCTGCTTGGTTGGTGTTTGAGAGATCTGGTTATACTTTGTTGTCGCTTGTCTCTAGTGTTCTCCTCCTCCTCTTTGGCATTCTATTTCTCTGGGCCAAATCTGCTGCAATTCTTAATAGGTACATTTTGCTTCTAATTACCTTTTGATGTTATTGGGTGGTTTCAATCTTGAAAGTATACTGGAATTTATGAAACACAGCATGTTCTGATTTTACTTTGGTAATATTTATTCTTCTCCTTTTTTGAAATGGTGCTACATTTTTCAGTTCTCTGTAATTATTACTTCATTTGATGATTCACGTCTTTGATTTTATTTATTCAAACTGTGTTTGATGAGCTTATTTTAAGATTGAGCTCTAGATGGCGCAAGAAGCCTCCAGTTGGATATGTGAAACATAAGTTTTTAAATTGTTCTATTTTGCGAGTTTACTTCATAAATATGTATTAAGGTTCTTTCAACTCCGATACCATCTGTGAGTGCCGGTCCTTGCAGATGGTTTCTTTTCTGCCCATTGAAACCACATTGAACTAGTCCTCGAGAGGGAGACGAACTTAAATGTTGAATTGTAAAAAAAAGAATGTGTGTCAAATGGATAAACAAACCTGCGAATGTGTGTCAAATGGATAAACAAACCTGCTCTATCCTTAGGAAATAGCTAGCTTTGATAATAAAAGGATCTCTAACTCAAAATGATCTCAAATAAGTTTGTCCATCCAGATTATGCAAATTCAAGGATATCAGGGTAGTACTCTTTGTAAAATCTTGATCTATGACATATCTAGCAGGTGGACAATGATAGGTTGGATTTCTCTATATAATTTTTTAGTTTCAACTTGAAAATTCTATTTAGAAGTCAGTTGCATATTCTTGCTTTCTTTCTTTTTGTTTTCTTTTCTTATTCGATAGCAACCGGTTCCTGAAATGGAAAGAGAATCAATTCTGTATTACTAGGTTTTGTCAAGAACAAAGTATTTGTATACTATAATCTATGAGGTCCACTTTGAAGATTTTTTGGTTTGCGCTGATGACATAGGGTTCAGAGAGTTGGAACTGATGTTGAACATTTCAAGTTTTTCTATTTCGGAGCTTATACACGCACAAAGTATTTGCACATTTGGATGGTGATTAGTTTCCACAATTATCCAATTCACAGAATGTATATACATACAACTGTCACCACTAGAATAAAGGCATTGCTTGATTTTCCCTTTTGCAAATATGTTAGAAAATCGAAATTTCCATCATATTTTTCTTTCTCTTGAACAGGCCTGCTCCCCCCCTTCCGGAATTGTATCTATCAGAAGAAATGGCAAATGAAGTTACAGCTTTCATCCGAAGTCATGTAAATGATTTGCTCTCAGTTTCCCAGGACATTGCTTTGGGTAGAAACTCCAAGTTGTTCTTCAAAGTAGCTCTGTGCTTGTGGCTGATTTCTTTTGTTGGTGGCTTGACTGATTTTCTTACATTAGGCTACACCAGTAAGTTACAATTTTTGGTTGATTATAGTTTTTGTTTCTCAATATAATTAAAAAATTAACTGTTCTTAGAATTGAACATGGTTATTTTTTAATATGTCAATGATTCTGAACCAGAATTTTATTTTCCACATAAGTCCATTGATCAACTTTCATTGGTGGCAGGCCTTGTTATTCTTCTTACACTTCCAGCCTTCTATGAGAGGTATGAAGATCATATTGATAAATACACCATCATGGGGTACAGGAAACTGAAGCAGTTGTATGTGAATTTCGACGAGCAATTTATCAACAGAGTCCGTAAATGGATTCTGGAAACCAAAAAACTAAGTTGATCTCTCTTTTTCTCATGATTTTCTTCCTTTCAAAGAATTGTTTTCTTTCTTTCTTTTTTTTCCTGTTAAAAGAGCTGGGAGTGTTAATGGAGGGGCATGATTTTGGTTTGTTTTCTTATCGAGCTTCAGGGTGTGGAAAAATGTATCTATTCAAGAATGATCTCTTCATTTTGTATCCTTATTTCAGCATCGCTGACCTGAGTTTCTAGGTTAAAATCTTTTGACTAGAGAAGTATAGGAGATGCTACCCTTACCTTAAAGGGAAGATATGGAAAAATTTTACATTTGAGACATAGTTTTGGCTTTGAAATACATGCAATGGAAATACTGTAAGATTTATTTTTTATTTTTTCGAATAAACTGAATGAATGAAAAAACAGAAGCTCTTAGTCATGAAAACAGTAAACTGTGCTGGAAAGCTGGTTACAAGAAAATCATGGTTGAAACTGATTGCAAAGTTGCTGTGGACCTCATCAATAACTCCATTTGTAACAGCCCCCTCTTCAGTATTATCAACTGCTGCAAGGAGCTGATTGCTGGGCAATGGGATTGCAGCATAAATCACACTTACAGAGAAGCCAATAGGGCGGCTGATAGCCTTGCCAGTACGGGACACTCTCGTGACCTGGGAATCTCCATTTTTTCTTATCCTCCTTGTATCTCCTGTGTTTTGGAGGAAGATTTGAGGGGTTCTGGTGTCGTAAGACCCCACTGTCTAGTTTAGTTTACCAAAAAAAAAAAATTCAATTTTTTCTGTTAATTTCTGAACAAATTGTTTATACAGATTTCACATTAGAGCCTGTCAAATCAAAACTTAGCTTCATTTACAATTAAAAAACTATCTATATGACACAATGACATATCATTAACATCCAAAGATCCAAAAGAAGTTGGTTACTGCCTCTGTGTAGTGCTGTTTTTGTTCTGGGTATTGGCCCTCCCCTATACAAAAAAAAAAACAAAAAAAAAAAGGATCAAAAAGTTAATGCATACAAGGGCAAATCCTACTCATACTTGAAAAATATATGATTTTATTGACAACTTTTTCCAGAAAAATTTTCTGCTTAGGCAAACAAGGCCTAGATGCCTATAGAAATTTTGCACAGTATGTTAGCATCCGGTTATGATGGAGATGTACAAAATAGAAGTGACCTCCAACAGAGCAAAGAAGAAGCAGAATACTATGGAAGAAAAATGAAATATGGCCCGTTGGGCTCATTGATCAAGGCAGCAAGTTTAGCAGAAAAAATTACAATTCATAAAAACCTAGAAATTTCTCTAATCTTGACTACTTCCGAAGCCTTCGCGATTCTCATGTGGCCATCCAAAGCCTTGACCTTCACGACCCATTTCACCAGAGTAGTACTTACCGCGTTTGTGCTGTGGCATGTGAGACTGTGGTGGCGGCCCTGGTGGTGGTGGCGGAAGTGACATGGGTGGCGGTGCCAATATACCTTTGCCATCCCGGGGATCCATTGCATTACCGCCCTGCATAGATTCCATTCCTTTATTGGCTGCTGTTGGCATGAGAGGAGGAATCATGGGCAAACCTCCTGGATTTTGTGCATATCCTTGATAATAAGCAGATTTTCCCTGAGAGTCTGGCATGTTTGCAAAACCCTCAGCCATCCCTTGACCCCCTGATGGAACTTCAAATGGCACCCCAGTGGGCCCAGCGTTCCAGAGCTGAGGATAACTGGCCGGAAAATTTACACTCCCTGGACCAGGTGGGAAGCCCAATAATGATGCTTGTTCTCCTCCACCTTCTGGTACAGAATCTGGTCTTGGCATTCCATAGGGAGCACCATAAAACTGCTGAGATCCTTCAGTAGGGAAAGGAGGCATGCCAAATGGAGGTGTCAACATAGGATTTGAAATCATGGGCACAACAAAATTAGGTGGTTGCATGGAGTGCACAGGCGGGTATTCAGGAAACTGACCCTCTGCTACAAGTCCTTGCTGCTGGCTAGATTCTTGTTGCGGGGTACCCTGCGTGTCAAAGCTTTGCTGAAAGCGGCTGTGGGGACCAGGTCTCTCAAAGCCTGGGGGAAGGTTACCATCAAGTTGGGGCTCTGATTGGTAATTTTGAACTTGCCCAAATATTGGCAATGGCTTTTGCTGCATGATTGGCCTTGATTGTTGCTCTCTAGGCTGCTGCCTACGGGTTTTGTCTTCGCGATCATTAAGCTGGGGATTTGAACTAGGTGAAAAGACTGGCCTTGGGGGAGCTCGAACGGAGGATTCTGAAGCTGTAGGTTGTTTGGCACTCTGACTCTCTGATTCATTACCATCTTCTTTCTCGGCACTGGGCTGTAAAAGGTCAGCATGGCACTCATGGATGTGAGATTCAAAATCAATCTTCTTCAGGAAAGACTTGAGACAGTGAGGGGCTGCACAGATGAAGATGCCCTCCATCATTTTGATAGTCTGAATCTTCTGAATACGATCATCACAACTGCATCCAATAAAACATGAGAAACTGCTGGGTTATATTTAAATCAATGTGAAATATGTTTGATTTTAGAGAGTGCAAAAATGATTACAAATATTAAAACTGGTAGTGCCTAGCATCATCACACATGCTCTCTCCCTCCCTCCCTTTACTCTTCTTCATTTTGGGTTGAGGTGGGTGTGACAAACTAAATCTAAATAGATATCAAAAGCCCATGTGCTTTAAATTTAACTAATACAATAGTTCATGAAGCAAACCAAGTTAAATTTCAATGACTAATACCCTCGTTGAACCCCAAAAAGGAAAAATTGAAGCTAAATACTATACTGTATGATTAGCCCCCAATTATGTTTGATTGCCTATTGTCAACTGCAAGCATGAAAATATATCTATGCTACGAGTAGAGAACAAAAAAAATCATCAGATTCAGAGTAAGCAAGCATGTAAAAGGAGAGTATCCAAAGAGATTGCACATATATTAAAAAAAAAAATGTATACTAATAACATCAGGCAGGCTCGTCAATCTATTTAAAAAATGTCTCCTTACAGATAGCATATTGAATCACTTCTAGCACAATCGAGACAGAAGACATGCTCACAAGGATTCTGCAAGAATAGAAACTTGTTAGCATACAGAAATCCAAATAAAAATGCTGCTAGCAATGCCTGCTCAAGGAAGCTAAAATAAATACAAATCCATCACAACAAAAGTCGCACTACAGATGTTAAAAAGATGGTATTATACTGAAACATCACATGCATTATTCCCTCAGCCTCACCAGGGCTGAATTTTCCATGAAAAGCGTCCCGGACCAGGACATTATGCTTCATAATCAAAAAAGAAAAACCCCAAAAAACACATTGTCAAAAAATGCAACTATCACTTGTAAGCAGCAATTTCAGAACATACCAAGCGCCCGTAGATAGCAATTGGGAAATCACAGCGAACGCAGAAGTGTACTCGCTCCCCAAGCTGACGGCGAGACCTACGACCCAGAGTCTTGGCAAGGGAAGCAGCAGTTGCTGCACCAATGCCCTTCGCTACAGGAAGATCAGCAAGTACAAGATGGTCGGGGCAAGCAACTGTCACGGTCTCCACCGGCAAGGGCTTCACCCCTCCCCCACCGCCTTCCGATGACGGGACCTTTTTAAGCCGAATCTGAAGCATTTTTACAACTCACGGTCTACTGCCCACCTATTAAAATAATTAAAGCTTCACTTCTTCAAACTAAAATATTGAATATCCAATTAATTCAGTCTCCGATCCTGTAACATTGTTGGGAATTAAGAAAAAATGATAATGAATAATATTTATATACATAATACAATAACCAAACATTTGTATTATATCTAAAATTAACCAAGTTTTATTACAAGATATAGTGGCAAAATTTCTTACACGATTACCAATGACGTTGTGAATTCAACCTTCCTCAATTCTCAAATTTGTAAATATATATATAGTATTTTCAGTTCGATATATGATAAAAGCATGAAATTTAAATCTTCACAATTTTGTAAAAAAATTAAAATTAAAATTAAATGAAAGAAATTTAAAAAACACACGTACAATTCAAGCGATGGTCTGATCGCTGTTCGGGTCGTGTGCTCACAGAAGACCTGTAATATATATTACAGTCCGCAACAACCTAACTTTAAACGTCGTCGTTTCTTGATTTCTCAAGAAGGACCCGTCCGTGTCCTGGCAAGGCGTTTCCTCTACAAGTAGAAACCAAACCAGTCCGGGTCTCGGCCAAAATCTGAAGAAAAAAAAATCCACCGGTACCGGCCCAATCCTCCTCGGTAAGCTTCCTCTCTCGCTACTTCTCTTCAATTGTATAGTCACGCTAAAATTACGACTTGGCAGTTTCAGATTTTAAGGAAATCTTATATAAATCGCTTCGTTACATACGCTGTCATTTTTAATTCCGATTCTGTCCTTCCCTGTGTTATATATTCACTGTTATTAGAGATAAAACTGCATTAATGCAGTTTCGAAACTTAGCTTTGGAAATTGACACAGAGAAGTTAAAATTATCAAAAAACATAAATGAACATACGAGCACAAAAGTGGGTCAAGCACCGAACGATTCTACAGAGTTGCTATTTTGACTAAGTTTACACATTTTTCAACAAACAATACCTCATGCAAAGAAATGAAGAAACCCAGAATTCGAATGAAAAACCACCTCAGCGTTTGGTGACTGACGGCGTGAAGAGTTGCAACGTTTGGCGAGCGGCGGCGTGAGGAGCGGCGGTGGCGAGCGGTGCCGCTAGAGACACAAACAGAGAGTTAGGGGAGGGATCTGGGGAGGGAAGGTATTAGGAAATTAGGGATTTTTTAGTTTTATATATATTTAATTTAACCGGTCAAGCACATGACTTTACCCAATTACCCGGCCGGGTTAATTTCCTGATCCACTACCCAAAATTATTGCTCCATAACCGTTCCGTTTGGAGCGGGTATCCGCGGGTTCATGCAGGTCGAGGACTTTTATTCATTAACGATAGTTTATTTTTTTCACTAATAATTTAATAAATTTAGGGGGGTGTATTAAATATCAACTTTTAATAACTTTTAATGATTTATGTGGATTTTAAAAATTTAGGTGTATTCAATATGGATTTTTAAAGACTCCATAAAAGTCAATAGGTATTCAATATGGATTTTTATATACTTTTTAAAAGTCTACAAAAATTTTGAGGTATTTAATATGAACTTTTTTAAAGTCCATAAAAGTCATGGGGTATTGAATATAGACTTTTATGAAGTATAAAAAAGTTAGGGGGTATTCAAAAAGTTCATAACTTTTATGGATTTATAAAAAATCTAGACTTTTGTAGACTTTTATTGTAAATTATAAATACTCTAATTTCACAATTTCTCCACCATTCACTGTAGTCCTCAAAAATCGCTCGGGGACACGGGGCACTACAACCTGCAAAGACAGAACGCACGTGACCCGCAGGACGTCTGGGACACCGGGATGGTGCCGGCCAAAGTCACTCCGACGGTCAAGTTAGAGAGTGCTAATGAATGTGTAATGCTCGTAAATGGAGATGAGTGAGAAATACTTCCTGCTATCTTCACAGTTGGGGTTTCTTTGATCAAAGGAGATGTAAGGTCGGAGGGTGATCGGAGAAGATGAGCAATGGCCGGAGGGTGTGGTTCTTTCTCAGTAATATCTGGATCTCAGTTTTTCGGCCGTCCTCTCCTTATGAGGGATTCTCTCTTTCTTTATAGGAGACTGATGCTCCTTCTTTTTAGGGATCTCATCATTCTCTCTTCTCTGTCTTCCACCAAGAAAGCATCTGGGTGCTCCTTTTGATCGGGCTGCCATCAAGTGTCATTATGACTTTGTAGGACCTGTGTCAAAGTAGATCATAATCTGGTCTCCCTCGGAGCCACGGAGATGCTATGTCGTACGACATGTAGGTTTCTTGTCAATCTGGACCATGATTGGGTGATGTAGCACGGTCGCACTACATGAGGGTACATGTCGTGCGGCAAGGTCTTCAAACAGGTACGTCGTCGTACTACACGAGTGCTTCGTGTGGTGCGACATAGTCTTTGAACTTAGTACGTCGTCGTACTACATGAGTGCTTCATGTCGTGCGACAAGACCTTTGAACTAGTATGTTTATATGATGGCGCTCCATGTCGTGCGACTTGATTTTCATGCTGAGCAACCTTCGTACTACATGAGGGTGTAGTCCCATTTTTAGCTATGGGCTTTGTCCTTGGGCCATACTTTGGGCCAGACATATTTCGGCTACTACAGTTTGCCCCCAAACGCATTGGATCTAAAAGGCCAAGGGGTTTGCGTCGTACGACATGCAGACATAGATATGTATGGATAAGCTCCAAGGTTGGGTTGACATCGTCGCACGACTCTGTCCTTCTGAT
Source organism: Xanthoceras sorbifolium (assembly GCA_003430845.1). NCBI lineage: Eukaryota > Viridiplantae > Streptophyta > Magnoliopsida > Sapindales > Sapindaceae > Xanthoceras > Xanthoceras sorbifolium. Next base: position 24,156,108 of record CM010612.1, read on the forward strand.
AGGGTGTATCAGCGTTGGTGAGTAGATGACAACGTGTAAGTCGTGTTCTTGTCGTACGACAGTGTTACTTTAGAGAAGGAGTGTTTGGTCTCCAAATGACTCTTTGATATCTGTGTCGAAATAAATGCCGTTTTTATGGGTGGAGCGCATGCATGGCAAATGACAGGTCATGGGAGTATGTGTCAAATGAGAAGTTGACACGTCAGCATAGGCATCTTTTTAGTTGCCGCCCTTTCCCTTTCTCTCTCATTTTTCAATTTTTTGCTCTTTCTCACTTTCTCGTTTTCTCTCTCAAAAACCAGTCGCCGTTTTTCGCCACTTTCGTGTTATTCCGGCGTCTTTACTGCTCATCTTTGCCATTCCGTCTCTATTCCGACGAAGAATTTGCCTACCTTCGCTATTTTGGTAAGTTTTCTTGGCTCCCTCGTTCTTTTGATTTTTTATTTGTGCTTTTTTCTGGGTTTTTCTTATGTTCTTCGAATAGTTCTTAAGAAAAACTTTTTTTTTTTTTTTTTTTTTTTTTAAAAAAGTTTTTTAAAGTATGTTAGATCGAAAATCTAGAGTTCGGTTTAGGTATAAATTGTTTGTAGAGTCTAGGTCGCACGACAGTAGCCAAGACGTATAGGTCGCACGACCTTATTAACAGTCTTGGGAGCTGATATCAGGTCGTGCCAAGTCTTTGATCTAGGTTATAAATACTAACCATTGGCTACTGTCGTTCGACTTGTAGGTCTGATGTCGAGTCGAGGAGATGAGAGTCCTCCCAGTACCTCTGGGCGTGGATACGACGATCCAATAGATCTGTCGTACGACTCATGGGGAGAGTCAGAGGCAGCGGGTGCTGAAGTAACTATTGCTTCGTCGTCGTACGACACCGTGACAGTTTCTCTTGCTGGTACATCGCGAGTGACGGACGACGTGGCAATGGGGGTGCCTTTAGTCGAACTGCCGGGCGACGCAGCAGGCCCGTGTCCAATGGGACCCAGTAGGCCGCTAGGGTTGCTTTTGAATAACCCGGCTAGCGTGTTGACTGAGGACGACGTCACGCGCCTTCGATTCACCTATGGTATTCCTGATGGTGTCGCGCTGAGGGCACCTTATAAGGAGGAGAGGCCAGACTGGGACGTCCCAGGATGGACCTGTTTGTACGAGTTCCCGTTCCAGCGGGTGGGATTCAGGCTGCCAGTAGTCGGACTACTGAGGAGGGTGCTAGATCACTTCGAGCTTGCCCCAGGGCAGCTGATGCCCAACAGCTGGAGGATCCTGCTGGCGCTGGATCTGTTGTGTATGAGGGAAGGGATAGTCTTCGAGCTCCCCGATCTTTTCTACTCGTATACCGTGCGGGAGCACGACACAGAGAAAGGGCGCTATAACTTAAACCTTCGACCTAACAGAACGCATTTGATCACGGAGCTAACCACAAATGACAGGTTGTGGAAGGACCGGTATTTCTTCGCGAGGGGCCTGCTTGTTGATTGGCCTCTCGGGGAAACCGTCGTCCGTGCGACTTGGTCTAAAGCTGGTGAGTCTTTATGTTAGTAGCGTCGTGCGACTGTCTTTGCAATTCTCTCTTACTAACTCCTTTTGTGTTTGTTTTGTAGTGAACACAGGAGCGCCTCAATCAGTAGTTGGGTTGACGTGTGTGACGCGTACGGAAAAGGTTCTGTCGTACGACGTCAAGGAGAGGAGTTGGAGGAGTATACTATCGGAGGAGAACTTGCGGCCGAGTCATCTCTGGAGATTTAGCATTATAAACGAGCCAGGTACTCCCTACCCTGCCTTCAAAAATTTAGTGGAGTTTGTCAGGGTCAGGCATTGTGTCGAGCGACTGTACGGCACTCGATTCCTGACTCCCATTTTATACGTCGAGCGACGCTTTGCAGTTGACATTATGGCTGGAGAGATCGCTGCACCTGCTGCTGATGACGCAATGAAGAGGCTGAGGGAGAAGAGAAAGGGCAAGAAGAAGGCTGAGTCGAGCGATCAAGCGGCCTCCACTCCTCCACCTCCTCCTTCTAGTCGTACCAAGACCTCCCAAGATGTTTCTTCTGCTGGGAAGAAAAGAAGAAGGGAGGATTCGGCATCTGGTGTCGACGCTTCGGTCGACCTAGTCTTCCCACAGGATGCCTCTGCATACTCCGATGTGGGGTCGATCCTTCCACAAGTCGAGCGGCTGCTGCTGCCTGAGGACAAGAGTCGCCTAAGGGAGATGGGTCTTTCCCAAGCTGCCGACTGGGGACTTGGTCACCTCTTCCAGGTATGGTCGTGCGACATATTCATTTGTATATTTTGTTTTAACTGTGTTATAATTTGTTTTGACTTGTGTTTTTATTTTGTGTAGGCTCTTCAGTCGCACGTCCATTTGAAGGAGGAGCTGGGCGTCGCTCTCAAGAAGGTGAGGGACCTGAAGGTGAGCAACCAGAGCTTGAAAGCTGATAATGATAAGCTGAAGGCTTCGAACGTTGAGGCGAAGAAGACTGCCCTTGAAGCCTCGAGTCGAGCGGTGGAGGCCACTCTGGAATTGAATAGGCTGAAGTCGAGCGTCGACAAACTGGAGGCCAAACTGAAGGCTAAAGAGGCGGACTACGACTCCCTGTATGACAAGGCAGAGGATAACGTCCTCAACGCAGTTATTAAGACTCGCGCGGACTTGATGAGGGAGTATAGGGACGGTCGTGCGACCGAGTGGAAGGTCGATAGCTGGATTGCCGACCACGAGGAGTTGTCGCGCTATGATGAGGATGAAGCCGATGACAAGCCTGGTGAAGAACCTGTTCCTCCTCCAGAAGGTTCGACCGTCGTAGCCTTGGCTGCCCAGCCGACTGGAGAGCATCATGACCTTGCCCCATAAGGGGTTGTAAAATGTTGTCGAACGTTTTTTATGTTATTGTATGCCCCGTTTTGAACAACAGTTTTTTTTTTCAATATATGAAGTATGTTGAATTTTCTTTTATGTCGTAAGCTTTTTATGATAAAATTTTTTTATGATTTGTGTGATCCGTTGGAGATGGAAAGTCCATGACCTTGAATGCGGGTCATGTCATCGTGTGGAGATGGAGAGTCCATGACCTTGAATGCGGGTCATGTCATTGTGTGGAAATGGAGAGTCCATGACCTTGAATGCGGGTCATGTGATCCGTTGGAGATGGAGAGTCCATGACCTTGAATGCGGGTCATGTGATCGTGTGGAGATGGAGAGTCCATGACCTTGAATGCGGGTCATGTCATTGTGTGGAGATGGAGAGTCCATGACCTTGAATGCGGGTCATGTGATCCGTTGGAGATGGAGAGTCCATGACCTTGAATGCGGGTCATGTGATCGTGTGGAGATGGAGAGTCCATGACCTTGAATGCGGGTCATGTCATTGTGTGGAGATGGAGAGTCCATGACCTTGAATGCGGGTCATGTGATCCGTTGGAGATGGAGAGTCTATGACCTTGAATGCGGGTCATGGTCGAGTTTTGTCGTATACTTTTATGATATTGAATTGCCCCAGTTGGAGTGTGTAACTGCTCAGTTGCATACTACAACTTTTGATGTAGTTTAAGATAGACTGTGTAATGCTGACCTGCGTAAACATATTGTAGAATGATAAAATTCGAAATATATAATCTAAAAATGATACTGTTTTAGATGGCACGCGTTCCAGCTGTTGCCGATCTCCATGCCATCTGTACATCGTAGTTTATAAGCTCCATTTCCAAATACATTGGTGATTTGATATGGTCCTTCCCACGTAGGACCGAATTTGCCCGCTCCTTTTTCCTTTGTGTTTTGGAAGATGCGGCGAAGAACCCAATCTCCAATATGGAATGACTTGAGACGAACACTTCTGTTATAATGGCGGGCGACTCGTTGTTGGTATACGGCCAATCTGATTGCAGCCTTGTCGCGGCGCTCGTCAATTGTGTCGAGTTCACTCAGCAATTCTCTGCCGTTTGCTCCTTCTGTTGCGTGTCGTATCCTATAAGAAGGGTAGTCAGCTTCTGTTGCTATGACGGCTTCTGAGCCGTAAGATAGAGAGAATGGTGTTTCTCCTGTTGACGTCCTGACCGTCGTACGGTAAGACCATAGCACACCTGGTAGCTCATCGGCCCACTTCCCTTTGCATTGGTCGAGTCGCTTCTTGAGGGTGGACATGATTGTCTTGTTAGTGGATTCTGCTTGTCCGTTAGCTTGAGGGTATCTTGGGCTTGAATAGCTTAGTTTGATGCTCCACTTGTCGCAAAAGTCTTGGAAATCATATGAAATGAATTGTGAGCCATTGTCGGTGACTATTTCCTTTGGAACCCCGTAACGGCATATGACATTCTTCCAAATGAAGCTTTTGACCTCAGAGTCTTTTATTCTTACGTACGACTCGGCTTCAACCCACTTTGTAAAGTAGTCGGTCACGGCTAACATGTAGACCTTGCCCCCTGTAGCGATGGGCAACTTCCCTACTATGTCCATGCCCCACTTCATGAAGGGCCATGGTGCTGAAATGGGGTGGAGTTTTTCCGGGTGTTGATGTGAAATGTGGGCGAAGCGTTGGCATGGGTCGCACCTTTTGACGAGGTCGTGCGACTCGGACCGCATTGTGGGCCAGTAGTACCCGGCTGTGATTGCTCTATTGGCCAGGCTTCTCCCGGCCGAGTGATTCCCGCATTGCCCCTCGTGTAAGTCCTTGAGTACTTGCTGAGCTTCGACTGGGTCGAGACATTTGAGGTAGGGCCCGGAGTAGGATCGCTTGTACAGTTGACCCTCTATTATAGAAAATCGGGCGGCCTTGATCTTAATTCTTCGTGCTTCTACTTTGTCAGGTGGGAGGGCGTCGTCTCTCAAGTAGTCGTAAATCGGGGTGACCCAAGTTGGCTCGTCCGAAATTGGATTGACTTCGAGCTTTGTTGGTTTCCACACAGCTGGCCATTGGACAAACACCATGGGAATGGTTCGCTCCATTGTGGTATCCAGTGAGGACCCAAGATTGGCGAGTGCGTCGGCATGCGCGTTTTCGGATCTGGGTATTTGCTCGATGTCGAATGACTCGAATGAAGCTTGTAACTCTTTTACCAAGGTCAAGTAGGCCGACATCTTCGAGTCCCGAGCTTGATAGGACCCTTGCAATTGTCTCACAATTAATTGGGAGTCACTGCGTACCTTGATTCGCTCGACGTGTAAGTCCTTTGCCAAGGTGAGCCCAGCTATGAGGGCTTCGTACTCGGCTTCGTTGTTGGTGGTCTTGAATCCACATCTGATGGACCTCTCGATGACGTGCTCCGTAGGGGAGGTAAGTACTATTCCCAGCCCGCTGCCTCTAGCGTTACTTGATCCATCAACTGCTAAACTCCACTCCTCCCTTGGCGTGTCGCACGTCATAGTGCAAAGTTCTTCCTCCGCTCTTTGTAGAGTCCCTGGTGTGAAGTCTGCTATGAAATCCGCCAGTACTTGCGACTTGATCGCCGTGCGAGGTTGGTAGTTGATGTCGTACTCGCTCAGCTCTACGGCCCATTTCACTAGACGGCCGGATAGTTCAGGTTTATGTAGGACACTTTTCAAGGGGAAGGCAGTGAGTACACTAATAGTGTGGCATTGGAAGTACGGCCGTAATTTCCTTGCGGCCGTGACTAGTGCGAGGGCTAATTTTTCGAGTTGGGCGTACCTTGTCTCTGCACCGAGTAGAGTCTTGCTGATGTAGTATACGGGGAGTTGTTTGTCATCCTCCTCCCTTATCAGTACAGCGCTAACGGCCGTTTCGGATACAGCGAGGTAGAGCAGGAGGGTCTCGCCTTCCTTGGGTTTGGACAGTAGAGGCGGGCTCGCTAGATACCTTTTTATATTTTGGAAGGCGTCCTCGCTTGTTTGATTCCAATCAAATGACTTGCTCTTTCTTAGAGCATCGAAGAAAGGCTTACATTTTTCAGACGACTTTGAAATGAATCGGTTGAGGGCTGCGAGCCGTCCAGTTAGCTTTTGTACGTCTTTGATGCTTTTGGGGGACCTTAAATCCATGACGGACTGGAGTTGATCTGGGTTGGCCTCGACGCCTCTCTTGGTTACTAAATAGCCAAGGAACTTCCCCGAGGAAACGCCGAAGGAGCATTTGGTTGGATTAAGCTTCATCCCATACTCGTCGATGATGTCGAACGACTGCCGGAGGTGATCGAGGTGTTGGTCTGCTACTAATGACTTCACTAGCATGTCGTCGATATAGACCTCCATAGTCTGTCCAAGCATGGTTGCGAACATCTTGTTGACTAACCTTTGGTAGGTTGCCCCAGCGTTCTTGAGACCGAATGGCATTACTTTGTAGCAAAAAATGCCGCGCTCCGTGATGAAAGAAGTCTTCTCTTGGTCATCTGGATGCATAAGGATTTGGTTGTAACCGGAGAATGCATCCATGAAGCTCAATAGTTCGTGGCCTGCCGTAGCGTCTACCATCATGTCGATGTGTGGGAGAGGGAAGGAATCCTTTGGACAAGCTTTGTTGAGGTCTGTGAAGTCGATGCAAACTCGCCACTTCCCATTCTTTTTCTTCACTACCACTACGTTTGCGAGCCAGTCTGGGTAACTTACTTCTCTCACCGAGCCAATGTCAATTAGCTTTTGGATTTCTTCATTTATAACCTTGTTGCGCTCGGGTGCGAACTTCCTCCTTTTTTGCTTCACAGGTGGATGATCCGGGTCGACTTGTAACTTATGCACTAGGACTTCTGGGCTAATTCCGATCATGTCTGCGTGCGACCATGCAAAGCTGTCGTGCCGTGCCGTCAAGAAGCTGAGTAGTCTTGCTCGGATATTTTGTGGAAGGCGGGATCCGATACTAACTTTGTGGTCTGGAAAATCGGGATGTATGGATACTTCGTCGAGTTCTTCCATATCAGGTTCGTCTTTGTTGGTGGGGGTGCTCTCATTCTGTAATTGCTATAAGTCGGACGACCTGCTTTTAAGAGTGTTCTGGTAGCAGTCACGCGAGGTCTTTTGCTGCCCTCGGATCTCGTGAACTCCCCACCTGGTAGGGAAACGGATGACCTGATGATATGTTGAGGGCACTGCCCTCATCTCATGAATCCATGGGCGACCCATGATTATGTTGTAGGACGACGGACAGTCCAGGATGAGGAAACGCGTGTTCAAGTTGACGCCTTCCGCGTAGACTGGAAGGGTGATCTCTCCCAGAGTGTTCTTGTGTTCTCCACTAAATCCTACAAGGATTGTGGAGCGACGCACGATGTTACACTCGTCAATATGCATCTCTTTCAACGCGCCGAGGAAGAGTACATTTGTTGAACTTCCATTGTCCACTAGGATCCGTCTGATCAAACAATTGGCCACCGTCAGTGAGATAACTAGTGCGTCGTGGTGGGGATTGAATAAGTCCATATGTTCATCGCTGCTGAAACTGATTGGGTAGTCACATGTGGGATCCGTCGTACGAATTTGTTGGACGTCCGTACGACCGGCCTGTCGTGAGTGGCGCTTTACTTCCGAGTAGGTTGCTCCATTCACTTCAGACCCGCCAGATATGACGTTCACAGTTCTCTCGTGTTTGGGAGGTTCTGGTGGTGGTATTGAAGCGATGTCGCGCGACCTTTCTTTATTCATAAAAGTTTGCTTACCTTTATCAGTCAGGAATTCTTTAAGGTGGCCTTTCTTGAGTAGTTCGGCTACTTCCAATCGTAGCGCCACGCAATGCTCAGTTTGGTGGCCGTGGTCTCCATGGAATTCGCACCATTTAGTATTGTCTCTTTGATCCGGCGGGCTCATCATCTTGTCTGGCCAACGAACCGACCTACCCATTCCTTTCAATATGGCAACTACCTCCGTTGGTCTGATGTTCAAGTTGTATTCTGGTGTTATGTTTTTTGGACGAACGAACGGCCTTGGTGGTCTGTCGTCGCGCCGGCGCTCGTACATCATACGGCTGTCCCTTCGGGGTACGGCTGGGTATGGCCCGCTGCGTCGAGTGTTGATTCGTTGTTCGACCATCCCCTCCGACTTATCTTCCTTGTAGTTCGCTGTATTAGGTTTATGGTTTACTTCGTCCTCTTCCCATTTTATCTGTGCCCATGTCTTGGCGAGGACGTCTTCCATGGTTTTACAAGGGTATTTGGTGAGCTCTTTGTACAGATCGGAATCATAGAGTAGACCCTTGCGGAAGGCTGATATGGCTGTTGCCTGGTTACAATGAGGGATGGATACTTTTTCATGGTTGAACCGGCCCACAAAATCTCGTAGGCGTTCATCCCTCTTTTGGCTGATTGTATAGAGGTCGTCGGATTGTTTTTCTAGCTTCCGGCTACTAGCGAACTGCTCTACGAAGGTGTCAGTGAGTTGGGTGAAAGAGTTGATGGAAACATTGGGGAGGTTGGTGTACCATTGTAGGGCAGGTCCTACGAGGCTCGATCCGAAACCTTTGCACATGCATGCTTCCCTTAGGTCTCGTGGGATGGCGGCCGTGAACATTCGTTGTCGATACTGCGCAATGTGTTCGTCGGGGTCGGTCGTACCATCGTACTGCTTCATACCTGGAAAGTTGAACTTCCTTGGCATCTCCACCAATGCTATTGTGTCGATGAAGGGGGAGTCGGCAAAACTATTGGCTGCACTCTTCTTTATAGGAGTGGGCATTCCCGGAATGCGTTGGATGAGTGCTTCCATCTCTGTGAACCTTTGTGCCAAGTCCCGGTTGGCAAAGGTCGGCTCGGCGCTCACTCGGTTTGGGTCTGGCGGCGCTGAATGTGAAGGGCCGGATGACGTTCCTTGTAACAGGATGGTTGGTTGGGTTGAGCCGACGTTGCCATTGGGAGTGGATATAGGTGGCACTCCTTGTGTAGCTCTTGCCATATCGTCTGATCGATGTCCTCCCATCCCATTTGGTATATTCTCTGCCATATGTCGTGCGACGATATGGGGTCCACTCGTAACTCGAATGTTGGGCTCTGACCCTACGTGGGTTGGATCGAGGTTTCGAGCGGTAGTACCATGTTCGTCCGGGCGGACTGACGCGTAATAAGTAGCGTGAGCGGCTTGCTCGAATGGCAAGGGTTGTGACGTCGAAGCGTCTCCAAATGGTCTTACGGCAGTGAGCGAACTGATCCTATTTTGCAATTCTTGGTTCTCCGCCAACACTCGTTGATTCTCTTGTTCGAGTGCTTGGAGCCTTTGGGTATTCTCTTGCATCTGGGATATGAGGAGTTGTACCCTAACCTCCATCGCGTCGTGATGAAAATCGTCAGATGACATAGTCGGGGTTGCCGCGTTCTACCTTTGCTTGCTTAGAGATTGTCGTGCCCCACGGTGGGCGCCAAATTGTAGTCCTCAAAAATCGCTCGGGGACACGGGGCACTACAACCTGCAAAGACAGAACGCACGTGACCCGCAGGACGTCTGGGACACCGGGATGGTGCCGGCCAAAGTCACTCCGACGGTCAAGTTAGAGAGTGCTAATGAATGTGTAATGCTCGTAAATGGAGATGAGTGAGAAATACTTCCTGCTATCTTCACAGTTGGGGTTTCTTTGATCAAAGGAGATGTAAGGTCGGAGGGTGATCGGAGAAGATGAGCAATGGCCGGAGGGTGTGGTTCTTTCTCAGTAATATCTGGATCTCAGTTTTTCGGCCGTCCTCTCCTTATGAGGGATTCTCTCTTTCTTTATAGGAGACTGATGCTCCTTCTTTTTAGGGATCTCATCATTCTCTCTTCTCTGTCTTCCACCAAGAAAGCATCTGGGTGCTCCTTTTGATCGGGCTGCCATCAAGTGTCATTATGACTTTGTAGGACCTGTGTCAAAGTAGATCATAATCTGGTCTCCCTCGGAGCCACGGAGATGCTATGTCGTACGACATGTAGGTTTCTTGTCAATCTGGACCATGATTGGGTGATGTAGCACGGTCGCACTACATGAGGGTACATGTCGTGCGACAAGGTCTTCAAATAGGTACGTCGTCGTACTACACGAGTGCTTCGTGTGGTGCGACATAGTCTTTGAACTTAGTACGTCGTCGTACTACATGAGTGCTTCATGTCGTGCGACAAGACCTTTGAACTAGTATGTTTATATGATGGCGCTCCATGTCGTGCGACTTGATTTTCATGCTGAGCAACCTTCGTACTACATGAGGGTGTAGTCCCATTTTTAGCTATGGGCTTTGTCCTTGGGCCATACTTTGGGCCAGACATATTTCGGCTACTACATTCACCCTATAAACTTTTGTAGACTTTCAATTTGAGAAGCAACAAGGGGGGTGTATTCAATTTTGACTTTTAATGACTTTTACAGACTTTTTTTTTAAGTGATAGATTTTTATAGACCCCCCTACGGTTCAAGTTCTGAGTAAACAAATCATTTTTCTTATTTTTGTATTATTGTTTTTTTTAAATAGTTGTTCTTGATTTGTTGATTTTGATCTTATAGCTTTTTCATAATACTCTCTTTTTTTGTTGATTTTGATTTTTTGGTTTTAAACAAAAAATTAATAATGTAGGTAGGACATAAGTTTAAGTTTGATTATCAACATTTGCACATTGGTTTACATTCCATTTAGATGCATTGAAAGCATGTGTAGAAAAAAAATTTTAATTCGTATCTCCTTTTCCTCCATTATTTTTACCTCAATTTGCCTAAATTTATATGTTTATTATTATTAGCTAAATTAAAAACAAATTAACTTGACTGATTTAAAAATATAAGGATCAAGAAACAGCCTAGATAAAAAATGACACTCATTCGACTTGACAGTGTTTCAATTTCAAATTGTTAGATCACATAGCAATAGTTCTTCTTAAAAGGATCGACTTGGTTGGACTGGACATACAAATTATGTTTTTTTTTTTGTAAAATCTCATTGAAGCTTTTTTATTGTAAATTATAGTAAGGAGAGTGCAACAATTGATATAATAAATTTACAACAAATAAGTCAGAAAATAAATATAATTTAGACAATCAATACATCATTGACATGCGTAATCAGAATAATATGAACTTATGCAAACAATTAGTAACAAAAATAAAAAAATAAAGAATTTTATGTCCATATGACATCGAAATACATGCTTATTAAAAAGAAAAAAAAATCACCATGATAGAATAAAATCAAAAAATCATATGTTATTGTTGCTCAAAATTTAGTGCAATTCCACAAAAATAATAAATACAAAGAGGGATGTATCTCCCATTTCACCTTGTTCTTTCCCTAATTGTTTTCTTTTTATCGAATTCTTTTTCTCGTTTTTTATTATTTGGGTTTGGAGAAATATGGTTCATGAAGTTTGAAATTATTAGGGTTTTTTAGGTTTTAATTCTTATTACGGTATTTATTTTATTTTAGATTAAAGATATTATATTAATGAATAATTAAATTATTTTAAAAACTTATTGTTTTGGTTGTCAAGTCATCAACGGGTATATATTATTTATCTAAAGAATGTATCATATTTTTTTACATTATGTACTTGGTTTCAATACATCATCCAACAAATTTTGATATAATATGCACCTGTTTTAAAATAAAAGTCTATAAAAATCTATAAAAGTCATTTATAGAATTTCTTTCAACTCTATCAAAGTCAATAAAAATCTTTTAAAATGAAAGTGCATAAAAGTCTATAAAAGTTGATTAGAATTCTGTAAACTCTATAAAAGTCAATAAAAGTCGGTAAAGTCTATAAAAATCTATCACTTAAAAAAAGTCTATAAAAGTCATTAAAAGTCAAAATTGAATACACCCCCTAAATTGAATATATTAAGTTTTTTTTATTATGTTAAGTGGTCAAATAATTTAAAAATATTAAAAAAAAATTAAAATGAAAAGTTAAAAATCCTGAATTATCACTTAACATTTTTAACCACTGAATTAAAATGACAATATTTTCTTCTATAATTACAATATTTTTTTTCTATTATTATTATTATATTAATATATTTTTAAATTTATTTTTATTCATATATTTTTATCTTAAAAAATAAACAATTAATATTTTTATTCAGCAGTTAAAAAAATAATAATAAACATATTATTTTATGTTTGAGTCTTTAATCAAACTTTAGAAAAATTCAGACATATTTAGTCTTTAAATAAAAAAAAATAACTCCTAAAAGTATATATTCATTCATAACTAAAGTGATTTCGTAATAGGATTTGAATATTACTTATGTTAATAAAATAAATAAAATATGGGAACACTTCTCCTCTTGATAGAAGTTACTTTCCAAACTATATTTACAGTGGTTGATATTTAATTTTCTTAAAAATAAATAAAGGCAAGGCTTACTCTCGTATATTACAATTTTATAATTACAAAAGGTCTATCTTTTGTTCTAGTATAATAATATTGAATGAATATTTTGATCAACAAAGACTATTTGACTATTATTTTCTTACTGTATTTACTAAACATATATAAATACAGTATAACATATACAAATACTGTATTTACTATAAATATATCAATAATTTACTTCTCTCGCTTTTATCCATTTTTCGTAATCACTTATCAATATTTAAATTCATCTACTTTTATTTAATTAATATTTTTTACTGTTTAGTCAACGACTATCAAGCCTTACACCAACTTTGTTAAATACAGTGTAGACTGAGAGGAAAATTCTCATGTAAATATGTTTGGTAAGCATTCTAAACAATAATAACATTGTTGAATGTTTGGATAAAAAATAAATAAATACATAAAGTTTAAGCTTTTGTTCTTTGAATTTGGGTACCTGAAACATGTAGATAAAAAAACCTGTGGAATGTGAAACAACCGAAAAATGGCATGGAAGTTGTTTAACAAAAAGCAGAGGCTATAAACAAGAGAAAAGCACTTGTACAACATAGACAACAGAGATATATAATACTGCTACAAAAGTTAGAACATTGTATAATTTGCCAAGGAAAAAAGCAGGAAGTATAAATCAGCAATCTCATCGTCTAAATTATTAATTGGAAGGAAAATAAGTTATGTTGAATCCCAGAAATGAAAATGACAATTATTTGTTGAAAGATTCTAAAGTTCCTAAATTCTGTATTCAATCAATTGTTTCTATGTCTCTTGCCGGACTTCTCATCTTAATTGGTAGATGAGAAGAAAAATGACATGTCAGGACTTTATTATTCTCCAGAAAACTTCCATGGCAATCAATCTCCATGCAAGGTTCATGAACTTTTAAATATTGATCTTACACCTTTTAAGCTCCGGATGATTCAAGCTTTCTGACAACATTTTTAGCCTGCAGTGAAAAATAAATGGAAAGGGAGAGAATGATTAAGCAAGTCACCCAGCAATTGATATATCTTAGAATCATTTATTCGGATGATTAGATTTTAACATTCATCTGAACTTTGAATTAATTCAAATTGTTCGATGGAAACTCGCCTTTTCTTTTAAAATAACAAAACAAATCTCAACTATTAAATGTATCTAACAGTTGAGTTTGGACATGAATCGGAGAAAAACATCTAAACGTTCAGACTAGAGAATGACTTGATAAATATATAACCAAATGGAGAAACAATTTTTGTAACTTGTACCTGCTCTAAGGTTAAAAACATGATCACATTCCAAGATCCTAGCCTTCCAAAGTTTGGGATAAAGCCCTTGTAAAAAGCCAAAGGCCCCTGCAACACACATCAAATGCAGTAAGCTAAAAGTCTATTCTTCATGGTTGTTGCCTTCACTTAGCTCCTCATGTAACGACAGACTTTAAAATTAAGACCGGATAATATAATAAAATAGAAGCAAAGAAGAAGGCAAGCAAATGCCTCAAAGAAGAAAGATCACTAGCTAATTGAAGGAAACAAATTAGTAATCAAACGAGATTAATGAACTTTAAATACTAGTACATATTGTATCCTAAAACCAAAAAAACAAAAAGAGGTGTAAGAAAAAAGAACCAAAGAAACAAGCATACATCATTTTTTAGAGTCTTGATAAAACAATCGAGTGTGCTTTTGTAAGCAGCATCCCCCATCATTCTTGACTTAACCTGTAAAAGGAAAAGAAAATGGTAAACAAAATAAATAGCCTGATGTTGAGACATTAAATGAAGGCGGAAATTTACTGAACCAGTTGATTGACAAATAGGTAATAAAATCATCAACACCTAATATATGTAATAAGAAAATCCAGCTTCAATCCAATTATTACTTCATAAGAGCATACTACCAAGAGTATATAGCCTATCAATGATAATTGTTTACAATGATACAGATGTCAAAACTAATTTGCAATATTTTATAATCATAGCCTGTGCGCATACCACATGATCTAAATGGCAACTAATTACATAGTAAACAGCAAGCGGTACATTTATTTGAAAGAAATAAATGTGAATGTAGATACAGTACCACATCAACTGGGGAACCAATACAGACAGCAAAAAATCCTGCTCCAAGACCGGAAATGAGATGAGTGACAACATTATCTGTGAACCCTGGGATTTTCAAAATTGTCTGCATTGACATGTAAAGTTTAGAGCTTGTAAAAAGTAAAATTCTGTTGTATTAGTAAAGTTAAATGATAATGTTATATATTTATTGAGTAACCTGTTTCACTTGGTCATAGCTAGCTAGTTCAGCAGCATTTATGATAGCATTTCGCATAATGTTGGGTCCAATTCCAGTCCAAAGAGCCCCAATTCCTTCCTATAAGTCGGAAAATAAAGTTAGGAACACAAGATAGAGTTAAAAGAAGTCTTTCCATTTTTCTTTCCTCCTCAGTTAGATGCACAACCTGTCTGACAATTGTGGAATAAGCATTCAATGCCCCTGTGTAGCGCCTTGGCACGCCAGCAGGTAATTTTCCTTCAGCTTGGAGTCTTACTTTGACAAGATCGGTTGGATTTGCTATTGCAATTCCTAAAGCACCTGTTGATAAAATGAGACAGCTTAAGAAATCAGAAGGCAAAGGAATCCGTAGAAGTACAAATTAAAGCATTTCTCTAGTGAATGCAGAGAATTTCCAAGCATGAGATCCAAGACATATTGTGTCACAGGCAAAAATCTAGCATAAAGGTCAATAATTCTTTTTGTCCTAAACCCCTAGACACAAAATAAAATTTCAAAAGCGTCCACCACCGTACTCACCAGTTGTAAGTGCAGCAAGTATTTTCTTGGACAAAGGAACATCTCCTACATGGTCTTTGCCCACATAGAAGTTCTTAACCTGTCAAGTAAGCAGGTCATTAACATGCATCAAATATTAGCAAGAGAACAAGATATCTACAGTAATTAAAGGTATAAAAGATAAAAGATTCAGAACCCACGGGATCATACAATCCGATCCTTAACCCTCCATATATGCATTGACGATGTAATCCCGGTATAATTCCTTTCCAGAGTGCTGCTGCACCTTCTTCCCTACCAATGGTAGCAACCGTGCCCAACATACCCCGGTATTTTGGTAAGGCCACTGCATCTCCTGCAACAGCTTTCTTTTGGAGCTGCAGCCGAACTTTAGCAGTGTCCAAAGGAATAGTACAAATCTACACCATAATCATGTGAATTGTATAAGCAAGAGCATTTCAAATGCTCCATGTATGAAAATACAACTATTAGGATGGCAGTTTAACAGGTCAATTCAGAACACAATATAGTCAAACAATTAAAGGCCCATACTGGTTTTACATAACCCCAAAATCTTTCTCAAATTTATTGATCTATACACCATCTTAAATGGTCTCTAATCTTTTGAAATTTCTGGCAAATAACTAATCATGCACTTAATTTCTTGATAGAATACGTCAAACTTACTCGTTATCGGTAAATTTCTAAAGATATCTAATACACATTTTATGAATTGACTGAACAAAAACTTTTATCAAATTCAAAATTTTATCTTTCATGCATGAGCTCAAATATTGAGAAATCCACAAACAATAAGATTGAAATACCCAAACTCGACCCAATCACCATCTGTAGATAGACATAACAAAACATGCAGTTCATGAGATCAAACACAAGACACGCAGATATCATTTTTCACCTTTTTTGGTCAGCCACTTAATCAAATATATCACAAACAGCTCAAACAAAACACAGTGCAAGAGAAAAAGAAATCATTACAAGGCAGATCCATATCAAAAACTATATTCAACAAAAAAAAAATGATCAGGTGAATCACAAAAGAAGTAAGAGAGTTTCCACATCCACACAGATACCTCGGCAAAACAAGCAGCGAAAGCGCTGCTAGCGAAGGTTCCGGCGAAGGAGATGTCGGATTTACCCTTGGAATCGGCCACCATGTTTTCAGGGCCGCAGAGACTAGAGTGAAAGAAAACACAAAGACAGAGAGACAGAGAGAGAGAAATGTGAAGACGCAAAATGAGTGGGGTTTTATATATCGTGCGGACACACCAAACAAGAATCTCGGGAAAAGCAACCAACCCGAAGGTTGCGCAAATGGGTCTTCCTTCCTTTTTTAACTTTGCTCTCTCTCTCTCTCTCTCTGTTTTCTGCTCTGTTCTGTTCTGTTTTGCTACTTCGCCATCAATACCCACCCTTTTTATTTTTTATTTTCATTTTATTTTTGGTCTCAATATGGAAAATATAATCTATAAACTTTAATTTGCGTGTATTTTAGCTGTTGAGTGTAGTGAAATGACGAAGCTGTGTCCGTTGACGGATAGCCGCTTAGTTAGATTTGAGGGAGATGTTGATTAAAAGAATTGGACTAATTTGTCATTTCGTTTCTGGTGGCTGTCAACTGTCAACTGTCAACATGACCTGCGCTTACTTTTTATGAATTTTAGCCAAAATTAGAGAAATACCGAGGATGGCGATTACAGTCAGCAAGCAATTTTTCTTTTTTTAATTATTTTTTTAATCTTTTACTACAATCAATTTTAAAAAATAAAAATAATATATTTCCTTCAACATTATTAGATTATATTCGACTTTGACTGCTGAGATTTTAGTTAAGTTGTCGGAACAAGAATTTATTCACTAAATAAAGAATTTGTAAACGAAATCTTCTCTTCCTAAAACTTGTAAATTTCTATCTTCTCCATATCGAATTCGAAGGTATAGAATTGGGAATCCAAGGGACTTCTTTAAAAAAAAATGTAAAGGAACTGCACCGCTGCATCAAGGCATAAAAGAATATGAATGTTGACAGGGACCGCTTTTTTCCTCTGATGTCTGCTGATTGTGGTAATAGATAGAATAGATGATTGAGATGCCATTTCATCGGCCAGTCTACAAATTGTGGATTTGACATGTTGAGTCACTGCTCCATTAACTTTATGGTGCCATTTTAACAAGAAGCAAAAAGCTCTCTCAAATTTGTTTGGTTGCTAGGAGTAAGAGAATTCTAACTATGAAATGAATTGATTTTTTAGCTCCTAGAAGTATAAATGCTTTAATTGTTATAAGTTTTAAGATTAATTCAAAAGAAATACGAGAAACTTGTCGATCAAACTGAGAAACACAACTGCAGATAATTAAGTATATGTGAAAGGGCTTAAACCAATGAAGTTCATTGAGATACATACATATATATATATATATATATATAAATTGTGATCAAACACTCTACTACTATACAAAATAGAAACCCCCCTGACAAGATTATAAGTGCATAATTTTCCGGTACCGACTGGAAGAATGTGTTAGAGCAATGACTGTTATACTCGTGCACGAAGATCCGGCAAAGGAAGCTCTCAGTCTCAGCTGTACCTCTTCTTGGCTTCACTGTACAAGACAACTCCCAAAACTGTGAGTGAATACCCCATCATCCCAATTATTGACACAGGGTTTTTAAATATTAAGATTGATATCACTACAGCTACAGCCCCCTTTGCATTGCCCAAAACCTGTGGGAAAAAAAAAAAAACAACAACAAAACTCAAGAACATGCAAAATCATTTTCAGAGTGGCCTCTCACAAAAATGTAAATCATTTTCAGGTATATATGGATGCATTATGCATAATACCTGGAGAGTCAAAGCGCTGGTTTTTTTGGTAACCAAAAAGTTTGTCAAGTTCACAAAGTATGCAAGAGAAGAACTGAAGAGAAGGTACCAAACAATTTTGATATCTTTTCTGGCAAGAGCTATTGTGATCCCAATCACATTTTCCTCCATCACCAGAGTTGCAGGAAGCAATATCACTATAGCTACCGGTGCCATGTACATCAACAGGTTCATGGAGTTGAGCTTTTCCCTGGAAAATTATTTGATTCATTTTAATCAGAACTAAAATGCCTTGATTATTTTTATTTTTATTTTTCTATGAATTTGAATTTCAGAACTAGAAAGATTCATTACCCTTCTGAGGATAGCAAAATACCCTGAAGCACTGACTTGAATGCCCTGGCGGCCGTAGCCGAAACACACATGATAAATCCAAACAGATGAAAACTTGGCTCACTCTACCACCACAAAATACAAGAACATAAAGATGTGGAAAAAAAAAAAACTAAACTTACATCAAATGACAAAATTAATAGAACAATAATAATAATTTAACCTTCTGTTAATAATAGATTTTAAAAAATCAACCTGAAAATCTATGTTTGAGCACAACTAAATGTATTGTTTTTGGTTTAAACATGGAAAATTTTAAAAAATTTTATTTTAAGCAAAGACTTATTCGAAAGATTAATATATTTTCGGTGATTCATAAATAAATTGTTAAAGTTTGCCTGAAATGTAGCACTTTTTTCTAATCAAACAAAGATTAATTTGCTCTAACAACAGTGCAACTCACACTCAACAAAATTCTATGCACATGAACAAAACCATTAGAAAGAAGTTATATTCATCCACTTGCAAAGACCATGATAAAAAAAAAAAAAAATCAAGAATCTATAAGACTGGTAAAAACTGGAAAAATCGTGAAAATATACCCTGCTAGCAATGATGACACCACCAACGACAGGCACCAGAGTGGCGTAGGTGAGCCAGGCCTCCCTCTTCGTACTCATCAGATATGCAAAGACCGCGGTGAAGAAGGGTGTGGTGGCACCGATTGCCTGGTTGAACGACACCGGAAGGAACCTCAAAGACACGTTCCCTAGAACAACGGAGAAACAGAAGACAGCTGACAGAGCGGAGATCTTGAAGAACTGTCTCTTGGACTTTATGCTTTGCATGGGAACCACCTTCATGAACGCTATGGCTGCGTAGCTCATCAGCGAGCAGGCGGTCATGTGACACATTGTGAGGAAGATTGGATACTTAAAACCGTAGTTGCTCAACAAGTACTTGTTCAACAGAAGAACTCCGATGTTGGTACCGTACCACGACAACACCAGCCCGATCGTCGCCCACGGGACCCGGTTCTTCATGGGTTCGGGCTTTTGCATCTTCAACGTTTCTTGAGAGAGATTGTTGTGTGAAGAACAGAAGAAGAGGATACTTTGTAAGTTGTAACGTTAAAACATGAGCAGTTCATGCGGGTTGCATGGTGATAGGGCCCACGAGAATGAATTCTTTGTGTGGGGGCCGTGTTCTACATCGGACGGTAGTTGTCCGGCGATCATGTCATCTTGTTTCGAACGTGGAAATAAACGGCCGGAGATAGAGAGGGAGAGAGAAAGCAATGGCAATGCGTGTACCACCAACGTGTGTTTCGAATCATTTAAGGTATCTTTCAAGTTGAAACAGTAGAAATAGACGACATAGAGCACAAATTTCATGCCACTTCAAAATACGTTTCAAGTGAAATGGACAGTTTTGCAGAAGAGACATTTGTAAATTGTCTTAGAAGTTGAGTTAGATTAAAGACTTTGATTAAAACATGCCAATTAAAAGAGGACAAGTTGCATCCATATTGAACACGAGCCAGCTGTCGAATGTCGATTTCTCCTAAATTGCTGGCTTTCTCCTGCAACGCCGGCAGCATTACTTCCAAATCGAGATTGTGCTACTTTTTGGAAGGCTACGATTTAGCCAATTTTAGATTCAAAAAAGTAAAAGTTGTCGCGCAGTAAAATAAGACAACCCAGATAAACAAAATTTGATGTCATTTTCTGGCAAATAAGATACATATAAATTTCCATTTCATGTATGTTTTACAGTTCATATTTCATGTTCACTTGATTGCCTTTCTGGTACCATATGCCTATTATACCACTACGAAGGCACGAGATGAACCTGTGAAATGGCTGATTGAACCAAGGAGGTTCTTTGAAGCACCAAAATGCCTTATTCTATATACACCTGAATCTGCTGATCTCGGGATCCTCCATTCCATAGTTGCGTAACTTTGTGGACTGAGTTTTTCAGGCCTTGACCACTTAAATCGTAAGCAGAAGTCATCATCATCGTAAGCTGGAACCCATGTCTTCTGATTCTGGAGAATCTCAACCAGTGCATATGTGCCCTCAGTCATGAGGTCATTCCTAGGGCAACCAGACCAGA
Organism: Xanthoceras sorbifolium; assembly: GCA_003430845.1. NCBI lineage: Eukaryota > Viridiplantae > Streptophyta > Magnoliopsida > Sapindales > Sapindaceae > Xanthoceras > Xanthoceras sorbifolium. The sequence goes on from CM010612.1 coordinate 24,176,447, forward strand.
AGGTGACTGAGACCATGTCGCCTTTCTTGAAGGTCGAATTCGCTAGGACGTCAGTTTTAACATCCCCAAAGTTCACTCCAACGGGGGTTGCATCCATGACAACTGGCGTTAGTAAGCTAATTTGCTTATCAAGGAGATCAGGGGGCTGCGGGCCTGGCTCAACAGTTTGGCCATTGACGAGAGCTCTTGCTAGTTTCTGGAACTCCTGAATGTAGGCACTGAGTGTGTGTGGACCATAAAGAGTGGAAGCGCCCTGAAAATCGAAGTGCCAGTCATAAAAGGATGTATAAAGAAGTATGGAGATTTGAATTCTGTGTCGTCAGTAGCTGGACTTCATACATTCTTTGTATTCCTCTTGAGATTGAGGTAAAATGTTTGAATTAATATGGAGACGATAAATACGCATACTGAAATTGACAATCACTCATTTTTGAGAAAACATTGAGATGATAAATACTTGAATTATATACCTATACTGTAAGAACCGGATATATCTTGAACTTTCTAAAGTCAAAAGGTGATTTTTAAATTATATACCTACGTTGTAAGAACCAGATATATCTTGAACTTTCTAAAGTTAAAAGGTGATAGTAAATGTTATTTAAACTTCTTGTCATCGACAAAATGGAAAATGAAGAACAATTGATACAAACCTCATATCTTTGCACTTGGTATTCTTCAAAGGTGGTAACATACTGTGAATACGTATTTGTCAGCCCTGAAATGACAACATGGACATTGCTGTTGAATTTCTCTCCACCTCCAGAGGTAAGCACCGTCTTAACAGCATCACGGAGGCGTCTGCCAGCCATGGTTGTGAATTCTGCAAGTACATTAGAAATAGAAGACGCAGTGACTAACAAGTAAAACATTTCTGAGGTTCACAGCCAGAGATGAGCACCACCAGAGAGAGGAGAATATAATGATTTTTCAGGTGATCCTGGCTATTATTAACAAGTAAAACACTTTTCACAGAGCTCAGTACTATAATTTCACAATGCCAGTAGTCTAAGGGACATTAGGGAAGAACTAGAATAAAACGATGTTACTATTACCTCCCGGTACGCAGAGAATGACAAGTTGTCCTATTTGCAAAATTTGAACTGGAAGTATTGCAGGCTGCATAAATTAACGAAGATAAAGTTGTAAATACAATAACTAACACACATTTCTGAAAATTCAAAGCTCCCAATCATCTTAAGAAACTAACTTCTAAGAATTAATCATTTACAAACAAGTCTGCTATTCAATATGATTCATCCATGGCTTCCAGAGAGTGCCTTGGACTCGAGTCTTGCATTCGTATCAGTCATGGATATAAATTATGATTGCAGAGCACCTTGCTTGTTATTCTTTAATAAGGATATTGAAGCCAAAATGTTCGCAGGCTATCCTGGGTGGAGTATCCCAAGATGCACCATGCTCATCCACAAAGTAAATGAACTGTTATGGAGTTATGCATCACACACATAGCAAGAGAAATCAAAATTGAATACTCACCGCCCAATCATGTGGTGCCTTCATTTCACCAGTATCAAGCAAAATAGGCTTTGGATGCTGACAATTGACCTGTTCCTGGTTTGGAGTTTTCAGCAAGTTCCTCACCAACTTCCAGAAGGCATTTCCCTGAAAGAACACTCAAAAGAGAATCACTACAGAATTTTAGGAATTTCTCCATCCTAGGAATTCTTTGTAGTTTCTAATGGGGTCAAACATGCCCAGAAGCTTCTGACTTACCTTGTCATCTCCTTGCTTGAAATCAAAAGCTCCAGGCCCATCAGTGGTTCCTGCAGCAAAACCAAAGCCCATGGCTGCTGGGCATGTTTTCACATCCTTGGTAACCCCGCCTGCTTTAGGCAGTGATACCTCAAGTTTGGAAAAATCAACATAGCTATGTCGGTATCCAATCTTCCCTTTGAGCTGCTCATTTGCTTTGGTAAACAGTTCCACAGCCTTTTTGAATTGCCTTTCACCAATGATACGTGTACTCTCAAACTCATCAGGGTAACTGTCAAATGAACAAAATGTTACACTAAAACAAAAGTGAACAAGATAAAAATTATATATTCGTATTAGTAAGTACCCAGGTCCCCGGCCATAGCACAATTCATTCTTCCCATTGCACGTGCTGTGGTTGAAATCGCAAGGCAGTCCACTGTCTAAACAAAATGCACCAAGAACATTTGGGCTTACATCACCACAGTTTGATTGACAGAATGCAGAAACAAATTGAGGTTTTCCAGCCTGCTTTAAAACATTCCTGACCCGGCTTGCAATACTTAACAATCTTGTGGCAGGTCGCCCTTGTAAAGGCTCAATGGATGCAGCAAGTTTCATCAAAACATCGCCTGTTTTCAAATAGACTACAAAATTAAGTAAATGGAAAATTGTTTACTTTTGGAGTTTTAAGGTATTTTACAAGATGTATACAGCAAATCGCTCAAACTACTAACCTGCTCTGTTGATAATATATATTAGTACTTTATACAGTCTGTGTGGTATTCTCAAAATAGGGAAGAATGTAAAATTGACACACGTTTTAGCACTAACTATATGAACCTAATCTATATATGATAATATTAAGACAAGTTAATTTGACTAAGTGCATAAAATTTGTTTTCTTTCCAAATAAAATTGTCAAGGATTAGAATAACTTATTTCATTTCCAAGCAGCATTGGCAGGTCATAATCTGATTAAAATTTCCTGTTAAGTATACTTTCGTGTTGGATTCCACAAGCTGTTAAGTACATCATAATCTAAACTAACTACAAACTTGAATTAGTTTCATTGAGCTTTTGCTGCATTGTTGCATGTACTGTACTTGAAGAAAAGAACTTCACTTACAGTTGTTACGAGGGTTAGAAACTATGCTTGAAACTCTTCGTGGGATTCTGACTGTGTGAGATTTATTTGAATACAGCCTGTTAAAAGCTTCCCGAGAACTACTCTGTTCAAACCAGTCCTCCATAAATCGCGCTGCTGCTCCTTTGTTGTCACCACTAATCAATGAATTTGAACGACTCATAGAAGTTCCATGAGTTGCAAACCAGTTAAAGCTACCTATTGGGCCCCACTGATTATCTACAAACTTTATCAGGGTCATTTCTTTATCAACATCGTACTTATATTCACTTCGCTCGGCTGCAGGGTTGTTGAGATAAGCACTTGGACTACGGTTCACACCAGCATCCAATAGCTCTCCTATAAAAACATTATAAAACTCGGAACATGAAATCTCAAAAAGGGAAGAAAAAAAAAACATGAATAAAACCAAATAGGTGGATAAATATTTAAATGCATAAAACGTTAGATGATTAATATTGATTAAATGTGTCAAACATGCCTGAGGGACCACGCCAGCATAGTTCAAAAATGAAACATATAAATAGTTAATCTTGATTGGGAGTGTATATAAACCAATAAACATAGCAGATAAAGTCGTGTTATGATGCAGCACATAGAGTACATAATCTTGGTCATTAACCTTACCTTTATTAATGTAAATCGATCCTGGACGAAGATTTTCATGAGCTTGGATAATGCTTTTCTCAATGCCATCAACAATCACATCGAACGATTGGCGTACAAAACCAAGAGAGGTTACAATATACACAACATATTGGAGATAGCCTCCAGGCCCAGCGTGAGTATGAATACCACTAATGGCAACATTCTGTTCTGTATAAAGGTCACCATACCTAAAACAAAGGAAGATAACATGAAATTGTTCAAACAGCTCGAATAATGTGAACAAACTCATGAATAAATCCAAAGAGAAATTATTGATATATTCATGAGGAGAATTGCAATTCATGCATCAACAAACCATAATTTGGGACACTGCGTGAATTCTCTTTTAAAATAAAAAAATCCCCAAACAATCTTGTTTCAGTTCCAGACAACATTCTACCTAACATTGACTGGAGTTAAGCTCGCATCTAATTAACTTATAAGGCTACCACTCCAGAACTAGAAATTTGAGGCAGAACATAAGAAGAGTTATCTACCTTGCTTTTAGTCTCTCAAGTACTTTGATTGTTACAATTTGTGAGGCCATGCAGGCATCAAGATTCACAAATACTACACGGTTTCCCTGAGGTTCTGCCACAATAAACGTACGAGCTCGCAGTCTAAAGTGAACTCCAGATGCAATCTGTTCTGTATTTGCATATCCCATCATGTTGACATCAGCAGCCGGCCCTGTTATGTCATAGCTTCCAAGGCCAGTTAGATAAGTGGAAGCCGATAAAGATCCTCCAATATTTTGCATTAACAGTAACAAGAAAACCGAGAACCGAATGGTTGCAGATGGCCATCCTGTATGGCCACAGTGAAGCGAAAACATCTTCATAGCCTTTTCCCAAACACTAAGATACCCTTCACTCAATTTTTTTCTTCCATCCTTGATAAATGAAAAAATACAACCATGTGAGCATATGTAATTCAATTCATACATCTTTATTCAAATTATTGAAAGGAACATCAGAAGAAACAACTTAATAATAATAAGAAGATGAGGTTTCCCAAATCAAATATCAAGTGAACTGAGAAATTACAAGTCTTGACAATGCTTTGCATCAAGAGAAACCTCAAGAGAACAGAACCCATTTTAGGTACATGTGATTCATAATGAGAAATGAGTGTTTTATGATCAAATGTCAAGCAAAGAAAGTAAAAAAGAGCGAGAATTCAGGTCAAGAAAGAAACTTTGGATTTAATCAATTGAAACTTGTCCATCCATAACACTAATGAGACAATTATTATCCAGGTCAGTGTACTTTCATTTCAAATACATAATCAAAATCTAACAAATAACATTATTATCATATGCGCAGCTTTAATATCTTTTGACAGTACAAATCAAATTGTCTAATTCTACAAAGTAATAGTTTCTCATCCAACCGAACTACAAGGATACAACAATTTGAGCATGAACATTCACTAAACACAGTTACTAAAACTCGTAAAAGAAATGCAAGATATCAACAAACAATCACAGATCAGAAATGTAAAGAATAAGAGCGCAGAGAAGAGTCACTTACTAGTAACTAGTAAGTACTAGTTATGGAGAGCTTCATTTACAGAGATGAGGAGAGAGATGAGGAGAGCTACATGAGATGGATGACTAATTGTTTATTTATATACATAGATAGAAAGAGTGAGATAAGAGCAACTGCTCGATTCGTGGTTGTGGGGTCAACCAAATAGTGTACTTGCTTACAAAGGACCATAACAGTTTATCTTCGTAGGCGCTGATATTCAGCGATCACGTTCATACCAGAAATGGATTGTTTATGTTTTTCACTCAAAATGGGAATTTTTTTTTTTAATATTCCATAATCGTTCACAAAGAGTGTAACACTTGGATTTCAATGGAAATAAATTTCTGTTTTCGTTTGGATTATTTCTTTTCTTTTCTTTTCTTTTTGTGTCATATTCTCATTTAAGAGGGCGTTTTAAAAAATATGAAGAATAAGGACGAGCATACCCTTTAGAATTTTGGTTGCTTCCCGTGGATTCATCATGATAGGGGACGGCGGTGCGCCACTACAAAACATAAGAAGTCTTTTTTATTTTATTTGACTTGTTTAGACATAGTGAGGTGTATTGAGCATTCACATTTCTAGGACAATCCCCATTAGTATTAGTAGGTTTCGTAGTTGGTAAAGAAGTAATGGACCTTATGGCGCAATCAGTTGTTGCTGCCGACACCCACTCAAATTAGAACTTAGCCGAGCCACTAACCACTGTGTATCGCTTACAGTTTTCCTTGGTCGCGCACTGCAATCATTGTGTATTTTGTATTGTAAGGCAAACTACTTTGAATTCTATTTACACAATGATCTTATAATTTTAAGGATGAGTAACTTGCACAGTTATATTTGGTCATGTACAAGTTAATTGCTTCTTCAAAATATGTAAGAATAAATTAATATTTACAATATAATTATAAGTAATGCCATATTGTCCAAAAAAATTAACTTGCAGAGTCTTAGGATAAGGCTTGAATATTTGCAATATACTAATAAGTAATGCCATACTGTCTAAAAAATTTACTCAAATGATGTGGAATGTAAAATGTTAACAACACATCATTTAATAATTTATACTGTATTAACCACTTGCATACCACATTATTTAAACATAAATAATGCCACATTATTTGAACGTAAATTTGAACAAATTTTTTAAACAAGCTAACATTACTCAATAATTATATACCTCAATCAGCTACTTCCCATGCTGATTTTTGCAGCTCATTGGTAAACAGTGATTGTAGGAAGTTCAACAGAAACATTCGAGAATACAATCCGATACACAAAGAGTCTATTCTAGATTAGCTGTTCTTCCTGCTTTAGCTGATTAGCATGGTCCATAATCATTCCAAAAAAAACCTACCATTTGTTTAATCAAATTCCAGATACTGTTTACACTAGGAGTGCAACACTAGTGTAACAAAATCCATGGGTCAGGGTTCGATTGAGTGAGGACTGACTGAGCATGTAGGGTATTGAAAGAGTTGGTTTTGAGTTTCAACTGAGTTTGATCTATATATTCAACAACACTACTAATGTGACTCCCCTTTAGAAAAGATAACAGAGATTAACTTCTGGTTGTAGCATAATTAATGATACAGCAACTCAAAGAAAAATAGCAAAAAGAAAAAGAAAGTTCAAACAAACTAATCAGAGGCATTAACATTTGTGTTCCAAAATCCACACTAACTCAACAGGCAAAGCAAAAAAGAGCTAAGCTAGTATAATTCTCGAGTCCAAAACTTTGAAACTAAAGCTCAAATGAGATAAATAATTCAGCAGATCCAGCTTCTGTTTCCGATCTAGCATCTTACTTCAACCACATCGCTGTAAGTTAAAAAAAAAATAAACAATTATTTCAGAAAAAGAATAGTCAAATAGCTATATCTAAATTCATCCCATTCACTCTGAAGAAGAATATATCTAAACCAAGTTCTGCATTAAAATCACATAAAGATAAGTTAATTATATAGTTAATAGTTTCAACTCCAAACCACATGTCATTAATAAATAAGGATACCAAGAATTCAAACCTGAAATTCAGAAAGCAATTATACTTTCTTCCTTGTAATTTTCATAAATACCAGAGTCTCACGACCCCATTTTAGCAATATAATTACTCCAAAAATGAAAATCGCAAAGAATGTAAATTATATAAACTCTAATTTTGGAGAAAGTCTGGGGCACTTCCAATCCCCTTATATATGCCACAACACATGGCACCAGCTAGCAAAAATTTAAACTCAATTTCTTTCTTATAATTTACTTTCTAAACCATATCTTCTCTTAAAATCCCTCCAAACTCACTTTTATTTTCTCTCTCATCTATCTCCTATTTGTTTCCAAATCGATTTTAAAAGCGGCAGATGAAAAGTCAGAAACTGAACATAAAATGAAGTTGAAAAGAAATTTCAATCATGGAACTCAAGTTTGGTACGATGGAAAGTACAAATCCTAAATTCACAAACCTGGGTTGTAATGAATGCGTACATGAAGATCAACAACCATAATTAGTAATTTATTGGAACAGTTTGATTTCATATTGCTAGCGTTTGGTTTTAACTCGTGAGTATTGGTCGGACAGCAATTACTGGCAGAACAATAAACATAAGAGATGACGATAATCAATGACATAGTGACGAGAAAGAATAAAAATAATTTCTGAGTTTCATTAATATTATTAATATTACAAGATGAGACGTAGTGTATTTGATGAATCCTAGACTTTCTTTTAAATTGGGAGCCATTTATTAGCAGGAGAAACTAAAGCAAAATCCTAAAACAATATTCATGAAGATAGCGAAGTGAAAGTTTGTTACCGCCAAAATGCTAACATAACAAAAATAAACAGATAAACACTCCTAGATAATGAATGACATGCACAAAACCTAACAAGAACACCGAAATCCGAAGAAACTCATTCACATTAGAAGGTTTTAATCAACGACCATTTGTCACAAATTGCAGATTGAACTATAAACAGTCACTGCATAAATACATTAATCTGCAAGTAAACTTCATATAAGCTGAAAAAAATTTGTATGTAACGGTAAAGCATACACAATGTAGTGATTTTATCGTATAATGCAAGTCAAAACAACACTACCAAACTAAACTAAACATGCATCAAATTTATATCAACCGATATGGACCATAGCAAAATGGCGGTGGATTATTATTATTACCTTATTTCATATGTTGCTTGGATACATGAAAACCCGAACTCTGTCTCCCTGTTTAACAAAAACAAAAAAATCAAATCTCAATATCTAAATTTAAATCGAAATGTAAACATAAACAAAAATATTTAGTTAAAATGTTACCATGGATTTGGGAGGGAGATTTGACTTGAACTTGGCGCGAACGACTCCGCTGTTACCGTGAGGCCTGGCTACTTTCCCCCAAATGCAGCGGTAATGGGACCCGTCCTTCTTGGTCTTGGCCCTGTAAATGTAGGCCATCCTCTTCCCGCAGTACCACGCCACCTCTTCCTTTGTGTTCACTCCCTCGATCTGAATCAGCGACGTGTTTGGATACTGGTTCGACTTCGACCTATCATCCAAACAGAATCGAAATCAGTCCAACTACTTCGTTAAACTTGTTGAGCTCAGTTGTATTGGAAGAGATTAGTTCTTTTAGGTTACCTTTTGTAGCCGAGTATTGTTCCACGAACATAGAGTCTGTGCACAAACACAAAAAAAGCAAAGAAATGATTTTCACAAAACGGATCAAACAAAATCAAGAAGTGTGTTGAGGAGGAAATGAGGAGACGAAGATTTTGTACCTGACGCGCTCGCCTTGCCTGCCCTTCACCATTTTTACTTTTTTCTTCGACTGAAGCTCCGCCGCCTGTGTCTGAGAGAGGAAAACCCTAATTAGCAGACTCGGTTGGGTGCGTATAAAAAGGTCAGTATTTATCCCAAGGGGAGAGATATTGTGCGGGTGGTGTGATGGTGTCTGATATGAACTGGGCCCAGAGATAATCACCGTTGGATGGCTTGTCGTTGTGGCCTTTTGATTAATACACGTGGATAATTTTTTTAAGTTATTATAATTAATTTATGATTTAGTAATACGACTCCGCCTTGCAAGTGCGAGGCCTGAGGGTCTACTCAGCCAACCTCAATCTCGTCGCGTGTTGAAAATCTTTTGCTGCTCTGCTATGAGGAAGTGTATTTCATATTATTAGCTTAAAGCTGAGTTTGGATTTTTGTGCTTTATGTCTCCAATTTTTTATTTATTTTTTTACTTAGGAAAAAGAAAATTTAAATTTATAAAATTTAAATTTATAACTTTTTAAATATTTTTTTATATACCACGTACGTAGAGATGGTCAAAGGAATCGAACCAGCGGTTTCGGTTCCATTTTTTGGTTAACCGGAATGGGGACCGTGGAGGTCACGGTCCCTGTTCCTGTTTTGAACCGATGGTTCTCCGCCGGTTCGGTTGGTCAACCGGTTCTTAGAACCAGCATGGAACCGGCACCGGCAGTTCCTTTTTTTTTTTTTTTTTTTTTTTACTTTCAAGTAACAAATTTTTTTTTCAATTTTTTTTAAAAAAAAAAGGAACTGGAACCGGTGAAACCGCCGGTTCCAGTTCCTCGCCGATTTTAAACCCGCGGTTCCTGTTCCAAAAAATAGAAAACAGGAACCTTGGTCCTGGTTCCAATTTTCGGTTCCAGAACCGGTTTTTAACCGAAACCGGTTTCGAACCGAACCGGGACCATCCCTACACGTACGGATTCAAACCTGATACGTTATTATATTAAATAAGCATAATTTATCATCAACTTATATTCAGCAGTAATTTATGACATTATCTTAATTGAAAAATGTGAAACTATAAAGTTTTATGTGTGTCCACTTATGTTTGCAAATTTCAGAGCCCTTAGGGCTCGTTTGTTTCATGAGATTGGATTGGATTAGATTGGACTATTTTTATGGGATTGGATAGGATTGGACTAATTAGTACTGTCAGGCCTCGTTTGTTGCATGGGATAGGATTGGATTGAATGAGATTGGATTGGATAAATTTAAAAGTTATCCCATGTTTGGTGTAACTAGGATTGGATTAAAATCACAAGCATGATTCACAAACAATGACCAACAGAATCCATCAAAATCCACCTTTGTTCTTGATCTGCCACCATCGGATCAAATCTTTGCTCACAAAGCTCCCTCAAATCTTTGCAGTAACCCTCTTCAAACCCAGATCAAATCTTTGCTCACAAAATTTGCCAATCTAACTTCACCCACAAGCCTGTGTCACCCTTTCTACTGATAATTAACAAAAAACTCTGCATTTAATAACAAAACAGAGAAAAACAAATGGCTAATACATGTACTCCATCTAATAATAACAACGAAAAAGAACAAAAACAAAAAAGCTAAAATTTATAAGCATAAAACCAGACTTCAAAAACACAAAAACGAGCAATAGAATCCAAATGACCCTAAACCAAAGTTTTTGACAAACCCAACAAGATGCAGTAAAAAAGAATGTAACTCGCAACATTAAAAAAAAAGAGATAAAAAAAAGATAAAAGTTGAAAAAGTGAAAAAAAAAAATTATAAATCTTGCTAAGAAAGTGAAGAGACCCCAGATCCGACTTCTTCTTCTTCGTCTTCGACAGCAACGATTTAAAGATGAGAGGAGGAAAAACCGAAGATGGAGAGAGAGAGATAGAGAGACCAAGAACATGTGAGAGGGTGAGAAAGAGAGACGGGTTAATTTTAACACATTAAAATGATGGGTTTGAGTTCTCCCATTCTAATGGGTTAAAAACATGTGATGGGTTAACTTTTTCCACACCCATTAGTGGCACCAAACATGGGTTTGGAAAAAAAATTACCCAAACTCAGTCCAAACCCAGCTAACAAACAGGCCCTCATGTGTTTGGTGCAGTACGGATTGGATTAAAAATAGTATTATGTTTTGTTTGGTGTAGTATGGGATTGGATAAAAAAATTTATTATATTTTATATGTTTTATATAGTTTGAAATTGATTAATTATTAGATTAAATTAATTTTTAAGTAAAAAATTGTTTTAAATCAATAATAAAAATTAAATATGGTTAATTTTTTTAAATAAAATATTTATACTACTTTTAAAAAAATAAATATACCTATTTATAATTAATTTTTAAAAAAACTAACTTATATATATATATATATTAAGCAATTATATTTTATTCGTAATTTAGGGGAGAGGGACACTACTCGAATAGATTGGATTGGATTGGACATGATTAAATTAATACTGTAATGTGTTTGATGCAATATGTATTGGATTAAATTATTACTGTAATGTGTTTGATATAGTATGAGATTGGATAAAATCAGGCTGAATTAAATTAATTTTTACATATAATAAAATTATTTTAAATTAAATAAATAATAAAATTACTTAAATTAAATTGAGTTAAAAATTATTTTATTAATAAAATAAATTTAATAAAAAATAATAAAACTATTTAAAAGTAATTTTAAATAAAATAAATAATAAAATTATTTAAATTAAAAAATATTTTAAATAAAATAAATTATTTAAATTATTTTTTAAAAATATATAGAACTATTAAAAATTAATTTTTATTAAAATATATTATATATAAATATAATATTTTATATATAAAAAAAGGTAGGACAAGTTGTCCCACCTTTTGAGGCGGGATAAATTGTCCCGCCTCACTAGGAGAAAATGGGTACTATTGGGATTGGTTGTGACCAATCTCGACAGTACTCAACTTGTACCAAACATGGGTTTGGATAAAAAAATTATCCAAACTCAGTCCAAACCCACTTATCAAACGGCCCTTAACGTATTTTTTAGTTATATTAAGGGAGAATTTTATTTTGACACGTAAATTTTGAATATTTGTTTTGCTTTTTAATAATATTTCTCTTTTTGCTTCACGTTACCCAATTTTAAAAATTAATGAGATTAATCCTTTTGTCATTCAAACGTTTGATTTGATTAATATTTTAGGATTAGTTCGGTATAGACGCATTATATCAATCTTCTTTTTTTTAAATTGTATAATTACAATATTAATCAGTTAGGGTTTTAACATGTGTGAAATTATAATTTTCTTTTAAAAAATAAAGAAAAAGTAAATAAAATTTTAAAAAAAAAATTAAGGATCTCCACCGTCCATCATTACCGCCGTGAGCAGACCTCCTCTTACTTGCAACCCATGAAAATCCATATGGAGGTTTGGATTTCCACCTCCATTTTTTTTTTCTTCTAAAAATCTTCACCTCTATGTTTCCATCTTCAACTTCATCTCATATTAACTCCATCACCAAAATCCTTAACATCAACCCAACAAATTAAAAAAAGAAAAAAAATGCCAAAACATGTTGAGTTGATATCCTTAGAATGAAAGAGATTTGGGATCTACCGAGCAAAAAAAAAAAAATGTATGGGTCCATGGATCTTCTCCATGAAGGAGATTCATTTACATGATCTCCATTGGAGATCTGGCTATGGCCCTATTGGGAGATTGTACCATATTTTTTAATTTAATATTTTTTAAAATGTTTTTATTTAAATTAGTATATTTATTTTAAAATAAAATATAATTTATTAAATTTATATTAATTATTAAAGGTAGGGTGATTAAGTTATTTTACCCTTAACACATGGGTCAAACCGTTAATTTAACCGAAGGGAACTAATGGCGGTATACCTATGTGTGATTACAACAAAGTGATATTTTTTTGTGTATTTACAATTTATGTTAAATGTTGGGATATTATGTTCCAATTTACCCTAAAATAATCAACATGATAGTCTTAGAGAAAGAAAGAAAGAAATGGGTCATGGACCTAACCCCGGTTCATTATAGCCCAATGGGCTTTAAAACCAAGCCAGAGGACCTCTATTGTATATCACTACAAATCTATTAAGAGTCGAGACGATACTGCCACGTCAACTCTGTGGTTGAACTCGCAGTTCTCTCTCATTTACATTTTAAATTGAGATATTATTATTTTTCCCCATGAGGTTTGAAAATACATCATTTTACCCCATGTTTTAAAATTATTCTCCAAAATCCCCCCTACCGTTATTGTTCTGTCAAAATAATGAGCTGATCGTTTGCCCCTAAGGGCATGAAGGTAATTGCATATATATTAAATAAAAAATTACATTAAAAAAATTATTTTTTTTAATCTTATACACTCATTATTCTACCTCACATCACACCACACCCAGCTAAACCCAACCCTTTTCTTTTTTTCTTTTTATTTTTTTTCTCATTCATGATTCTCTCTCGCCGAACTCCACCCCCATCTCTCTCCCATTGTACCCAGCTCTTATCATTTTCTCCCAAAATCAACCAAAATCCCCCAGAACCAAAACGCATTAAATAAAAATCTAAAATCACCAAAACTCCTTTCTCTTCTCTTCCGGCCGCCACCTCTCTCAAAATCTGTCCGTCTCTCCTCTCTAAAATCCGTTGCCATAACACCACCAAAATTCACCAGGAGAAGAGATCGTCGGAGATGGAGAGAAAATAAGAGAAGGGGGAAGAGAGATGGGGAGAAGATAGAGAGAGAAAAAATTAAAGAAAATGAGAGAAATAGAGATGTGGAGTTGGCCGGAGATAAGGAGAAAATAAGAGATAGAGAGAGAGATGGGGAATGGTAGAGAGAGCGTAGAGAGAGAGAAAAAAAATTAAAAAAAGTGAAAGAGAGATGGAGAAAGACGGAGAGAGAAAAAGTTTAAAAAAGTAAAAGAAAAAAATATATTTTTAATTATTTTCTTTAATTATGATAAATAGTTAAATGTGATGATATGGTAGATAATTTTAAAAATTGTAAAAAAAGGGTAAATTAGTATTTTTAGTATTAAACAGTAATTTTTTTTAATGGTTCTATTAAATATTTTAACGGTTGGAAAAATTTTAAAAAATAATTTTAAAATAAAGGATAAAATGATGTATTTTTAAACCATATAGGGTAAAACAATAATACCCCTTTTAAATTTAACAAATTTAATTGCGGGGTCGTTGAAACAGAGAAGAAGGTGCGCACGAATACAATAAAACAAAACCAGCGTGACGCGTGGGACCCGAAGCTCCGGGTTACTAGATTAAGAGAAACATGTCGTGACAAAATCTGAAAAACTCAAATCATTTGCTTACTGGCTAAGGCAAAATTTCGCACACTATATATTACTTTCAATTCATTTCCAAATTCAAACGAAGTACGCACACACAGAGCACAGTTATGGAGGAGCCTCTGCTCTCAGGTACACTACACTGCACTACCATATATTTATTTTTTAAAAAAACTTCTCTGTGCTTCGTGTAAAACGATAACTTCAATTTTAATTTCGTGATAATCAATTTTTTTTATTTTATTAATGAAGAGAAAAGAAGTGAATTGGGAGAGAAAGAGAGCGAGAGATGGAGCTCGTACCAGCACATCGGGAGGGCAAATTCTGTCATTCCAACTGCTTCTTTGGCGGGAATCGAAGTCAGCGTTGACGAAATTCGATCGGCTTCCGCTGCTTCCTCCGATCACTACCCGCCTTCAATTCACGCGCCGTTGATCACTTCGCCTCAACCCGATCCTCCTTGTACGTGGATCCTACTATGTTTCCCCAATTATCTGTTTTCATTTTTCGGTTTCCTCATTGCAAATGTTTTATTTATTTCATGAAATTGCAGTACTTAAGCGTTGAATTGAGCTCATATTATTTGTTTGTCTCCATTTTGGTTAGTTGTACTTGTTGAATGGATGTTAAATTATTTGAACTTGTCGTTGCAGCGCAAGCTATTGGGTATCAAGGCGGTTATTACGGAGGAGATGTTGGTGGAAATGTACATGGATTTCGAGGGTAAGGTTGAATTTCATGTTTAATATGGAAGTATGTACTTGTTGGTAGTGATCGTAGAGTTTAATCGAGTGGCCAATTGGGTGACATTGTGAGTTTTCCGTTGTTGTTAAAGCCATCAGTTGATTATATTTTACAGAGTTGAAATGGCCTACATCAACTTCCAGTCCTCTATATTCGGTCGGCCAGAAAAAGCCATTGGCAAAGGCATGACTAAACATTGAGCGAAGCTGATATCTTGCACTCTCTTGGAGAGGGTTCTAATGTGTAGTGCCTATAATATATATGTATATTTAAGTTGCTCGATTATGTCTGTTATTCAATGATCGATAAATCTTTATTTTTAATTTTATGGAAGAGAAAATATGCATGGTTTACGTTGAATTTATTCAGTTTATTTGATTTTATTTGAGATCAGTCATGCAAACTTAATTGTAAGAACAACTAAAAATAGGAATGTTTAAGAAATTCGAAAGAGTAAATTGTATTTATCTTTTGCATGTTCTAATTCTTGGTGAATTGTGACATCTATGATGAGTTATCTAATGTGTGATTGGAGAATTTCTTTGGTACACATGTTTAGTTGAGATCTCTTAACAGTAAATCAGGTTTCTTTTATATCTATCATGATCGGGTTAGTGACACTATTATTGATCCTTGTGTAGGCAAACATTGGATGAGGTAGAGATAAGGGAATTGCTTATTGATCATATTGGCCATCGTTGTTGTTGGGGAAGTCGTCCAGCTCGCACATGGAAGATTCATGCTGTAGAAGACTGTAACGTATATGTTGGAACTCTTGAAACATTCACAGAGGAAAGGGAAATTATAAGAGAAACGGAGCTTTATTCCGGTGGCAATGTCGACAAGAAGGATAATGGCCCTGAACTTGGTATCTGGGAATTGGATCTAAGGTCAAAATTCCCAGTTTTATTTGTGCCTCATGAAGAAACACAAGTTACAATTCCTCGTTCTGAAACCATAGAGAAATGCTCTGGTAATGATGCTGAAACCATACTCTCTCAGGATGATGCAATAAAAATATATAATGTGGAAGTTGTATAATTTATATATATTAATATAAATTTACTTTGGTTAATTCTGATTAGCACCATGCAAGCACTACAATATTCCCATGTTTAGATAGTGTTGAATTGATTTCAGGTTGTGGAGGACGAGGAGAAGCTGTATGCCTCACCTGCAATGCAGATCAAGAGCCTGGATTTTATAAGGGCAACCAGATGACTCAGTGCCCTACTTGTCATGGAAGGGGTTTAATTGCTCATAGAGATGGATCTGACACAATGTGAGCCATTTTTCATTTATCTGTTTGTTTGAAACAAAGTTGGAAGATATATTGCTGCCTGGCTGATTGTGTTCACCAACATATGGATCGTAGTAATTACTTCTCTTCAAATATGGATTATTTACCTGTTAACTAATATGTGGTACTAATAATAGTGCCAAAATGCTGAAACTTAAGATCTAGTCTTAGTTCTGACGGAAAAGCGTTATATGTTGATAAGAATAACTTCATTGTGGGTATAGATGGCTAATGACTTAGTAGTTGGTGCTAATTCAAATAAGTTCCATCTTCTACGATAACTGTGTTTATGGAATAATTTTGTTTCTGCAGATGTACAAAATGCAATGGGAAGGGAAAGATTCCTTGTGCAACTTGTGGATCTCGTGGGCTGATAAAATGTGTGAAATGTCAGGGAAATGGTTCTCTCTTGACACGTAGTGTTGGCATTGTTAGATGGTGAGTATGCTAACCAGCTATCCTCTCTATAGCATGTTATGGTATAAAGGAACTATCTCAATATTCTTCCCATTTGTAAAGTGATTTTCATTGGATGATCAACTACATCAATTCTTAAAATCCTTTCTTAGGCTGTTAGTTCAGAGACTCACTTTGTATGTTGAGTCATATATCTACCACAGTAATTTTTAAAGAATTTGTGTCTGAAGAGCTAATCCTAGTCCACATAATGACAGTATAATTTTGTAATGGAAAATTAACAGTAATAATATCTTTTCTTCATAACTACCATACTGGCAGCATGTTCTCCGTATAACTGCCTTAAAGAAAACTACTGTGACAGGATTATAGATATAAACCCTTTTACTTAATTATGACATAACACCGAAATGATGTTTTTATATAAAGTTTTCCATCTCAAAATAGCTCTTGTGATCTCCTATGATCTCAAGCTCTCTCTTGCCTATGTTAAAAATGGTTTTGGAGTGGTTGATGCAATAGCATTCCCTTTATGAAATTATAGAATAACAGACTTCAGCAGCTCAAGTGCTGGTTTCTGACAAATTTCAGTCATTCAAACCATTGTGGGTTTTCTTTTGAGGCTAAGCATGAGTGATATCTAAGTTTCTTTGTTCTAGACATGTATAAATTGTGTACTTGAGTAATAATCTACCTACCTTAAACTGTTCAACTGCAAATGTAACAAAATTTTCTTCTATTAACAGGAAGACACTTTCAACTCGAAAAGTAAGTGCTACAACTGGAGCAGCATCTGTCCCAGATGAGGTTTTCCACAGAGCCAAAGGGGTGCAGTTGTGCAACACTCAGGCATACCAATGTTCTCCTGCCTATTTTGCCGACTCTTACTTTCTGAACAAATTTTCTTCAGAGGTTATTGCAGAAAGGGCTCCTGTACCTCCTACTGCAAGGGTTATATGTGAGAGGCATGCAATTTCTGTTGTTCCAGTTACGCGTGTCACCATGGTTCATCGCAGTCGATCCTTCAGTTTCTATATTATTGGCTATAGCAGGGAGGTATACTTAAAAGACTACTACCCTGCTCGGTTTTGCTGGGGACTATGCCCCTGCTTGGAGTGGTTGAAATTGTAATTAAGCAATTTCTATTTCCAAAAAGTTTGGTATGAGTGACAATAACTTGGTGCATTATTCAACCACAAGAGATAACACTGTAATTTTCTTGGATAAACAAGTTTGACTTGTTGGATATCAATTTGTGTTTTGTTTTCCTTTGTTGTGTAAAATAATAATAGTTCTTGCTTCCTTTCACAAAACATTTTTGTTCTTGCTTCTGGTTTTCATTTTTCCGATCTCTGAGTAATTTTCTTCTAGATTTATCACACTATTCAGCAATTTAGTATGCTTCTCTTCCCCTTTCCATCTTTTTGTGTAAATCATGCGGCATTTGTGTTCTTAA
Organism: Xanthoceras sorbifolium; assembly: GCA_003430845.1. Taxonomy (NCBI): domain Eukaryota; kingdom Viridiplantae; phylum Streptophyta; class Magnoliopsida; order Sapindales; family Sapindaceae; genus Xanthoceras; species Xanthoceras sorbifolium. The sequence goes on from CM010612.1 coordinate 24,194,526, forward strand.
AGTTTTCCACTTCTGTTTATTAATATATGCAACGTCTATTTTGTATTTTACATTATTTTGTTAAACTGTTCAAAGCATGGGTGCCAACTGAAAACAATCACCGAAGAATATTACCCTAGCCAACAACTTATGAAATTGTATGAAATGGTGATACAAATAATGACAAAAACAGTTACTATTAGTGTTAAGAAAAATATTAATGTGAACAGTAACTGCGAGCGACAAGTTGCTAACCAGGAGATGAGAAAATCAGAACATGAGCAGAAATATTTGACAATGGAAACAGATAAACTTGAAAATGGCTTTTGAAAAGACCCTAGCCCGAAAACAACATATATGGAGTCACTTGTAGAGTGTATCTATAGAAAAAATTGGTAGCACTAACGTAAGCACATAAATGTAGAATAACATATTCGTTAAAGTTGCACATCCACCTGTAGTAAAGTGGTTAGTACGCCTTCCTTCCACCTCAGTCGTGAGGGGTTCGAGTCTCATCATGTGCATGTGTGGATAATCTTCTCCCCTTATTGTGGGAGTAGTATTCTCCCATTATCAGATTAAATATCTGGACTGTATTTCTAATGATTAATCTATCTTGTAGCGTAACATAGAGAACCGATATTTTGTGGTTCTCTAAAGGTTTGAAGTTCAAACCTTAATGCGTCTCCTTGACCGTTGTACGTTCGCTCGCACATTCGATAAACACTCATGACTGTGGTACGTTCTTCCCATTAAAACTGTTTACATAATTATAGACTCTCAAAGCAGTAGTCAGAATTTCCAGCATATCCAGCTGTTCCAGGCAACATGCTATTCCATTGGCTAAAAAGCTTCCACTTTATTACCAGAAGCTTCGTACAATTGTTACACTTTTTTATTGTAGAAAACCTATAATAAATTTGAGCTCTAGAGTTGGAAGAAAAAAAAAAAACCTGCAAACGTCTCATTATCTAATATGATGACGCATGAAAGTTTGGTACGACGGTGGAATGAAATCTGATATGACAAATGTTTTTTCTTATATTAATTAAACTTTTAGCAGACTTTCACCGTTAAATTCTAGAATCAGCTCTGGACATGACGGACCCCAACAAGAACCTTCCAAGTCCAACCACCAAGCTTTGACATCGTCGACATGTGAGTGGAGCCCCATTGCGAGTCCTAATTCAAAATTCATGTACTTGGTTTCTAGGATTCAGATTTTCTTACCCGTGTCTTACTTCCAATTGAGCCACCTCCAAACCAACCCACTCTAAAAACGTGTGGACCCTGACTCTTGTGTATGGCCTAGTCTTCGTCTCTCTGGAATTGTGGGTCAACCCAAATTCGTCGACTTTAATCTCACGTATATCTCGCCAGGATTTGGAATTTAAAAAAAAAAAAAAAAAATTTCCTCAACAATCGATTCAGATATCAGTTCTTATTACATGTCTACTTATACTTATAATTTTACGAGAAAAGGTTACCAAAAAAATATAAAAGAAAGATATACAACCTCTAAAGCCACTGGATCTATCAAGGTTACTTGTTTTTATATATTTAAAAAATAAAAATTAAACATATATACATATAAAGGAAGAAAAAGGCATGGAAAAAAGGCCCAATACAACCTTACATGTTCTTTTGTGATGAACTCTTCAGGATTCTTGACTTGACAATTGGAAGAAGTACGGTATCTAGTCGTTTGTCTCCTCAAGTATATGATTTGTTCTCCGAAAAAAAAAGCATTGGAAAACGCCAAGGCGCATCTATACTGTACCCTTGTTAATTTGTTATATAAAAACCATATATTAATCTTTACTTCTCAACTAAATTATAATTGTATTTATATATATACATGCATTCACTAACTGTAATGATTCTAATGAATCATTATATAATAAATTAATAAAAAACAAATAATGTCGTTAATAATTCACATCAAATTGTTTTTAAATTTGATAAATCGGGCCTGCTACCGCAAACCTTTTTGGTTCCATCTCGTGTTCACTTCACTCCACTTTGACTGTGTCGCATTTTTGTCGGTCACCACGTCAACCACTTATGGAAAATCCAACCCCTCTTGCTTTCTGCCACGTGTTCAAATCACAATGGACGGTACTTATATGGCATCCATGATTTCCATCTATGGTATAGCACCTAATTGTTTTTATTCGTGTAACTGCTAACCATGATCACAATCCACACTTCCTATCATCTCCCGCCACGTGGTTAAAGAACCGTGTTTTATTAGGTTTTCATAAAAAAAAAAATTTTTTAAAAAAAATCCCGACAACGCCGCCTATATAATTTATTTTTTGAATAGTCAATATCTTAAAAATAATTTTCTAAATTTCCAACGATTTTTCTTTTTACATTTTAAAATTTTGTGATGAATTTAAATAAATAAAAAACCGCAAGACACGGCACACAAAGAAATAAAATTAGAAAACGACAAATAACGCGGGACTTTTAGGCCATATTTGTTACATGGGACTAGGAATGGTATTAGACTATTTACTCCTAGTCCCATATTTGGAGCATGTTGGGATTGAATATATCCAATCCCAACAGTTCCACCTAATCCCATGTTGGTGGGACTAAATAATCCCACCAATTTGGTGGAATTATTTAGTCCTACCTCTTTTTTTTTTTTTTCCTTTTTTAATATAATATAATATTTAATATAAATAAAAATTTATTTTATTTTATTTAAATTAATTTTAAATAGTTTTATTTATTTTAAACAATAAATTAAATATCTCATTTAATGTTTTTTAAAATAATATTTAATTTTATTTAAAAATATTTTTAAGTAAATTTAATTTAATATTTTTATTTTTATTTTATTTAAAATTAATTTAAAATGATTTTATTTATTTTAAAAATAATTTAAATATTTTTTTATTAAAAAAAATATTCATTTTTAATTAAATTTAATTTAAATATATTTTTTATTTATTTTAAAATTAATCTTATTTTTTATTTAAGTTAAAATGAATGTAATTTACTTCAAAATATTTTTATTTATATGAAAATTAATTTAATAAATTTATTCTGATTTTATCTCATCTCATCCTATACCAAACGAAAGAGAGTACTATTTTTAGTCCATACTGCACCAAACACATCATAGTACTAATTTAGTCCAATCTAATCCAATCCAATCCAATCCAGTCCAATTCTACAAAAATAATCCAATCCAATCCCACGTACCAAACGCACCCTTACGACTTTACACTCTGCTCACATTCTCTACGCGTTGAATGATCAAACATCATCTGGTCTGGTCTCTCAATTTCTATCGTCTGATTGGCACCGAACTATCTGCTCCGATCACATACGTCCCAACCTATCTCTTTATATTGCATCATATTTTATCGACTTCATCCAGATCGCTCACGTTGCAATATACTAGCATCCACGGTTTCAAACAATCAAGTGTCGTCAGCTAGTGTACACTTGATGCAAAGTATCATTCCTCGGAGAACTAATCATTAGGCTGGCGGGTGAGTGCTTGATGGAGATCTAACGGCTAAGAGAATTTAACGAGGAAATTTAATAATTGTTTTTGCGGACACGAGATTAACAGATCCCGAGATCTGTGACACGTGTCTTGTTAATTTTTGAAAATTACGTACCGGTCTAGTCAATGATAGAGTGATAGGTGTCAACAACAGGATCGAGGAAAGCTCCTTTATGTATTTGTTAAAGAATAATTAAAAATGTATTTGTTAACAATTTAGAGAGAAAAATGTTGTTTGAATTGGTCTTGTACTTGAAATATAGCGTACGTCCATATATAATCTTTATTGATTTTATTTATACGAGATATTATTCTGCTATTAGAATTACCATCTTTAATTTTTTTTTAAAATATTTTACTATTTTTAAATACTATATTTTAGTTCAATAAATATAATTATTTTATTTCTATTAAATTTCACAATCTGTATTTATTATTATGTATGTAGAGTTTTATTTCTGTAACATATATAAATTATTATTAAAATATACGAGATATATATAATATGTATTTATATAAAAATTATTATGTACAAATTCTCAATTTTTTTAAATGAAAATTGAGTTGAAAAAAAAAAAGGGGGATATTCCTTAAACACGAGCTTCGTCTAATAGTTAAAAAATTTGTAGTTTTTTTTTTTTTTCAAAGAAACGTGACTTGATATTCCTTCCACTTATTTTTTTTTTTTACCTTTTTGGGTGTTTGTTTTTGTTTCCTCATCCGCGCCAATAATTAAAAAAAAAAAAATGAGGAATAGAAGGATTTCACATGCATCTTGCCCGAAGCTCACATTCTCAAAACAACTTTTTTTTTTTTTCCCTTCTTTTTTTACCTTTAACTTAAAAGTTTCATTCTTTATTCTTTATAGTTTATAGCCCAATCACTGTCCTTCTATTTTAAGGGTACTTTGTAAACTTACTTCTGGATTTAGCTTAGTGTAGTTTACAAGTTACTTATATTAGAGATGAATATTTTGGGACCAGTATAAATTAATTATTATATATGTGGATGAAAAATTTACTTACATAATCTATAAATAAGTAACCCATGATACGGGGAGAAAAGACGTGAACCCAATTACTAACTTAAATGGAGAAAATGCAGTTAAATAGTGGGAATAGATACGCTACAAATAAATTTTTTTTTATATATATATATATTAAATTAACTATATATTTTTATAAGTTAATATATTAAACGATACTTGTAGATCGTTTTCAAAATTAATTTATTAATATATTTGAATTTATAATTCATCTTATAATATGTTTTGTCGTAAAATTATTGGTTCGAGATAAACATTTTAATGACTTTGAATGAGGTATAGGTGCAAACAATGTGTAATAATCAAGTTAAAATTCCATTCTTAGAATGCATTTAACCTTGTAAAAATAGCAAATGTTAATTGAATTTGCAATTCAAAGAAATGTATTTTTTTTAACATAAAACTTTGAGTACACGGCTTGTTTTTACCGTTTCCCCAATCCCCACTAGATTACTTAAACTGGTTTGGATTTTATTCTAATTAAATTCGGTTTCTCAAATTCATGAATGAGATATTTCAAAATTGTTTTCGTACAAGCAATAGAAAAACGACTAGATTCAATTGAAATTCTCACACCTCTATGCATTATTTGTTATCCATTTTTATTTTTTTATACTGCGGTCAAGTTACGGACCAGTTTACGTACATCTCTAACTAATTTATCTACTTAGTGTAACTAATCTCAAAAACTCTTTTCAGTTTTTTTTTTATTATTTGGTTGTCATCTCAGTAGAACTTTTGGACGATTAAATAAGTTATTTTATGTCTACTCGGAGAAGCTCAAATTTTAAACCTTTTCAAGTAGAGCTTTTTGAGATTTTTTTTAAAATATTAAAATGTCTTATATAACCTTAATATATTTTATAATTTCACAATACCCGTTTAAATTAAAAACCCTAATAACTTAGTTTTAAATTAAAAATTATAATAACTTAATTTTTTTAAGATGTAAAATATAATCCATATATATGTGTATGTGGATATGTGTTCATATTTATATATTCTCATGTGTTTTTTTTATTGTGTATGAATTTGTATATGTGTGTATATATTTGTATATTATGTTGTGAGCTTTTTTAGTATGCATTGAGTTTTTTTTTTTTTTTTTGGCAATTTCCATAAAAAAAACAATATCAATCACAGAAATTTCAATTTATTATTCAACATAATTTGTTATTGTTATTTTATTTGTTCCGTTTAGAAAGTCGTATTTTCATTATTTTTTTTAATAATATTTTATAATATTTTTTTAATAATAATGAAAGATATTTTCTCATATTTTTTTTTGTTATGTTTAAAATTCTTTTATATGTCTCTTTTGATAATTCTATCATTTAAAAGAGTTTTTAAAATTAATACAACTAAACAATCTACAGTTTAAAAGAGTTTTTTTTAATTGACAAACAAACAGCCAACGGTTTTTTCTTAAAAACTTTACTTGTAAAAACTCTACTTCTAAAAGATCTACTCCTAAAAACTCTACTCAAATAAACTCTTCTAAACGAACCCTTAGTTCCGTCAAAAGCAGGCCGTCCACATCTGGAGTTAATTCCATAACTACCCATCAAATTATTTTTTTTTAAAAAAATAAAATAAATTAAGCTCCAAAAACTGCTTTCCATATCCATATGTACAATACAAATGCATCTACGTTTATTATCATATCAAGCCGCCTTGCCTAATCACATGAAATGTCCACACAATCATTTGTCATTTACTAGCAAATTCAAATCCTGAAAAAATAAAACTAGAAAATCACATTATTATTATCAAATATATACCATACTTATTATACCCCATATGGTAATAATCTAATATAACCTCGGCACCTTATCATTACATTTTTTTTTTATCTTTATAAAACGTTTTAAACATTAAATTATATGTATATTCACCCAAATTTTGTTTTTGTTTAAATTTGATACCTTTACATATCAGAGAAATATTAGGATCAATTGAGATTAAATAATATAAGTACGGTCCGAACTTATTGGGATTTACTTTTAATATGAAAAAAAGGTCTACCCACTTAATTACTTTTTTATGAATAATGATAAAAATATATATTAACATAAATTACTGTCACATTCTTTAGATAAGTTAATAAATTTATATATATATATATATATATATATATGTATTAAGTCAATTAAAGAGATTAGTCGATAATTGAGAGACTATAAATAGAAGAGAGAAGCAAAAAGAATCCACACCTCTGCTGCGGCCTTAGATTTCGGACCCTCCGGTGACAATCGATCTCCAAAACTATTTTCACAAAACAATCAAAAACATCAACAACAACATTGAAGGGAAAAGAAAGGAGAAAAAAAAAAAAAAAAAACCAACTCCCCAACCGACGGCTTCCCTTCCCTCCCTCCTTTTCTTTTTCCTTCACTTTGTCTCTGTTTCTCTTAGTTTCCCGGAAAACATAAACGATTATTATTGTTGTTTTTTTTGTCGTCATTTTTGTTTTAGTTTGACGGTACGGTGCGGGCATGTCGTCCGGTGGATTGAGTAACCCATTAAGCGTTAGTCCGAGGAGTGGGCACACAACCGCTAGACGACGCGTGTCAGACTTTGTATTGGACTCCTCCGATAAACTATCGACCACCTCCTCTACGGAGTATTCTTATTACATTTCTGACGAAGAGGACGACCACGACTACGACAACATCAGCAACATCAGCAACAACAACAGTCCTAACGTTAACAGCAACAGCAGCTTCAACGGCTCTTTTATTGGGCCCCACCACCACCACGTGCACGTCCATAACTACCACCACCATCCGTTGATCAGGCACCGGCTGCTCCGCAGAAACATCTTCTCGTCCTGCGTGCCGGAGAGGTGGACGGCGGTGATGGCGCAGAATCTGAGATCGGGGAAGATCGTGGGCCGCAGGATTCTCGGGGTCTTGATGGTTCTGCTGGTGATTTCGGTCTTCGTTAAGGTCTCGTTTTTGCCGAGTCACGTGGACGTTGACGGAAAGGGAGCAGATAATGGGGTCCTGATTTTGCAGACGTCGTTAAACAAAGATGAATCGGTAGCTCAACGAATTGTCTCCGAAGAGAAAGAACCCTCCATGCCCATGCGAGTTCTCGAGAAGGTTTCTGTATGTACACTCAAAAGTCAAATAATCCACCTTTTATTTCTGTTTGGTTGCCGAGAAAAGAAAGGAAAAGTAAATTTTTAATATGGTAAACTTAGTTAAAATGGTGTTTTTTTTTAACCAAAAGTAAATGAGGAAATTTAAATGGTGTTTTTTTTTTTAACCAAAGTAAATGAGGAAATTAATTTGTTAATGTCAAAATTCGATTAATGGGGGTAATTATGTTGTAAATTTATTTATTTTAATCTAGGAATGGGTTTTCTTATATAATTTGAAAGGTCAATTAAATTTTGTGTTGGTCTTTTTGACTTGAGGAGGTAGTGGGTCGCAACTGGTTTATTGAATTTTATAAATGGTGGTGGCTGATGGCTTATGACCAGACACCATTCACTTTCTTATGATTAGTAGGCCGTTATATTATGTCTCTTTCATGGTTTTTGCGTGTTGAACTAAAGTTGGTTTTTGACTTTTTATCATTTGGAATTTTATGTCACTGTTTTCACAGTCGTAATAATCATTATAGAAACATGTTTGTTATTGATTTTTAATCCAGTCTGGTATTGAATAGTGAAGCAACACGTTTTCTGCCTTTTGATTTGTTTGCTTTGGTTGTTTAATAGACTCCAGAAATTTGGTCGAAACCAAACAGCGACAACTATTACCAATGCATTGCTCGACCGAAGAGTCAAATAAGTATGTCATATTCTACATTTGAAGAATTTTGTTGATAAGCATCTCAATTGTCTATAATCTGACATTTTTTGTTTTTTTTGCTTATCTGAACTTTCTTTAGTGACGCGTGGAAAAACGAATGGCTATCTTCTAGTTCATGCCAATGGAGGATTGAATCAAATGAGAACTGGAGTATGTTTTTCTTGTTGACTAACCTCTCATCATATATATATTTTTTTGGTCTGATAGAATCTACGATGATGCTTACAATCTATTGCAACTTTGTTGACATTTCAGATATGTGATATGGTGGCTGTTGCAAAGTTAATGAATGCCACTTTGGTCCTTCCTTCTCTTGATCACGAGTCATTCTGGACAGACCCCAGGTTGCATTCATTCTCATGCATTTGCATTTTCTTTGTTAATAGTTCTCTTCATCTTTATTTTCAAGTCTCTAATGATAAAATTTCCTAAACCTTTTGCAGCGATTTCAAAGACATTTTTGACTGGAGGCATTTCATGAAGGTTTTAAAAGACGATGTTGACATTGTCGAGTATTTGCCTCCCAGATTTGCAAGGATTAAGCCCCTACTAAAGGCTCCCGTTTCCTGGTCGAAGGTCTGAAAACAGTATGAACTTTTAAATACGTTAAAATTTTGTACCTTTTTTTTTTATCACATTCTTGAATTGTATCTGAGATGGCTTCATTTACAGGCTAGTTACTACAGGACCGAGATGCTCCCGTTGTTAAAGCGGCACAAGGTGATAAAGTTTACCCACACTGATTCAAGACTTGCTAATAATGGCCCAGCAGGCTCCATTCAAAGGCTTAGGTGTCGTGCCAATTATGAGGCTCTTCGTTACGCGAATGAGATTGAGGACCTTGGGAAAATTTTAGTTGATAGACTTAGGAACAATAGCGAGCCTTTTATTGCTTTGCATTTGAGGTACTGTGTACATTTTGGCATCTATTATCGGTTTCTCATTTTTGAAGTGTACCAAACTAAGTAGATCAATCTTGATTGCAGATATGAGAAAGACATGCTTGCCTTCACTGGCTGCAGCCACAACCTAACTGCTAAAGAGGCCGAGGATCTTAGGGTAATGAGATATAGCGTTAAACATTGGAAGGAGAAAGAGATAGATAGCAATGAACGAAGACTTCAAGGGGGATGCCCAATGTCCCCCAGAGAAGCAGCTTTGTTCCTCAAGGCCATGGGTTATCCTCCCACTACAACCATCTACATAGTTGCGGGGGAGATCTATGGCAGCAATAGCATGGCAGCCTTCCGTGCAGAGTACCCTAATGTATTCTCTCATTCCACTCTAGCAACTGAAGAGGAGCTGGAGCCCTTCAAAGCATATCAGAATCGCCTTGCTGCATTGGATTATATCGTGGCACTTGAAAGTGATGTCTTTGTCTACACATATGATGGAAATATGGCCAAGGCAGTGCAGGGACATAGGAGATTTGAAGGATTTCGGAAGTCCATCAACCCCGACAGGTTAATTATCTTATTCAGCTTTTGTATTTTTGAAGGGTGTCTTCTGTTGGGAAACAAATCTAAAATCTTAGTCATATGATTGTTTTATTTCAGGCTAAATTTCATTAGACTGGTAGATCAGTTGGATGAGGGTTCTATATCATGGACGGAATTTTCTTCAGAGGTTCGGAGTTCACATGAAAGCAGGCTTGGAGGACCATATCTTAGACAGCCAGGAGAGTCACCGAGGCTGGAGGAGAACTTTTATTCAAATCCTTTTCCTGGTTGTATCTGTAATAGGTCTCAGGAGAAAATTACTGGCCTGAAACTTGAGAAGAGGCCAAGTTTAAGAGCTGCATCACAAAAGTAGGGTTTTAAGTACTGAGAATATGTGGCTCATATTGTGGATTGTATGCATCCATTGCTTAAAAGGTGGCGGACATAAGATTTCGAACTGATCTGAACTGAATTTCGCCCAGTCAGGAGACTGTAGGAGTTGCCCCGACAGGGTCAAGAAGCTTCAGGTTTTTCCATGGAAATACTACTAGCTTTAGTTTTTGTTGTACCAAGAGAGGACCGATCCAGCAGCAATTAGAGAAGCAGAGAGGGTCATGTATAATTCTGAGGCTCAATCAGGTTAGCTATACTGGCACAGAAACACCGATTCCGGTTAGTTATAGTATTTCATTTATTGATTATTCTTTTCTTAATTTGGATCAATCGCCAAATTAGGTCTCACTACAAATTCAAATGTAACATCCGATATAGTTCATAATAGACATTTGTCACATGTTTCTCCAGATACCTTCTTATTCTTTTCTTAACTGCGCTCTGTTACAAAAGAAAATTGCAGTTTCTAATACAACGAGAACAAAACAGATAATTCTATCTTAATTTAAAATGAATCTGCTAAAAAAACTGCAACACGATATCTATTTGCTTAACCAGAAACGTCGTAACATTGAAGATTAATCAACAAACAGAAGTTGGAGAGAGTAAACCGGGAAAAAATGGCAATGCATCCTTTCGCAAATGAGCCACTAACACCCTAAGCAAGCATTCAAGTTATTTGTATCTGACTTCCCGCTGTTTACAGTGATACTGTCTATCAGAAAATTGCACCATCTAATACTCTAGTTCGTGCTTATTTGCCTTCAAGAAATTGACCGACTTGTTCCGTATACTTGACAACTGATGTTTGGAGGTTTATTTGCTTAGTATCACTTCTTATGCTGCTCGAATCAAACAATGCAGAAAGTAATATCGGAGAAACAATGGAAATAAAAGTTTAAACTCGAAAGGACAGAAGATGGGGGCCTTACAAATGCAAAGTTTTACCATTTTTACCTGTTGTCTAAAACCTTGCTGAAGATTAATTTTAACTATGAAACAGAACTACAGAAGGGTAGTAATGGTTTTCATAGACATTTTTTTAAGTTCTACAAATGATTGCAAGCGATCCCAACTTTTTCCGGATTAAACCAACAATACATAATAAATGACTTCATTAACATTCAAAAGAGGACATTGGCTATACACTTAGAAAAGAGTGGAAATCTTGGACAATTTCGGGAGATCAATTGGAAAAAATCGTAAAGGATACACATGTTAACTCAAACAACAGCGTACAATGCATCCCTCGCCTACAAAACTCCGAATATCATCGAAGGCTTACTTATCAAATAGTACCCCATGAAATCACAATGTTGACCGATGTACATTCTATCCAGCCTTTTCACAAACTTGAGATCACACCCTTCTTCATCACATCCTATTTCACAAGCTGCCTATGAGTTCAGCTGTCAACTACCACATTGAAGGTACATAGACCTGTTCTTTCAAATTTTGTGTTGCACTTTCAGTAGGGAAACCTCTCACAGCACCAATCGTCCACTGTGATATAATCCCAGCTGCAATTGCAAAGCGGAGCTGCCTCAACAACACGTCCTCATTTTCAAACATCTCAGGGTTAGTGGTAAGTTTTCTCATAATACCAGCAACTACAGCGTCCCCAGAACCAGTCCTATCACAAGTGAATGGTGTTATGAGCACATCTTCTGTTCCAACTGCCACACCATCAAATGAAGGCGAATAGTAATGGATCCGAAGCGTCCCATCAGTCACAAACAAAAATTTAAGTCTATCATGCCACAACGGAGAGATCTCCTCTCGCGTGTAATGATAATAATCCCTACGGTTCTTCTTTGTCATCTCAAAACTTTCAGCATAGTATTGTGGGACGTAATTTCTTTTCCACTCATAGTGCTCTTCATCCAAAAGAAACTCAAGCTCTTGCCTCGAAACCTCAATAACGTCTGCTTCATTCCAGGCTCTCTTGATCACTTCCCTCGTCTCATCACGTGATCTCCACAATGGCAATGGCAAATTCAAATCGAAAAATGTAAGACCCCCAAACTTCTTAAAAAAGGCAATCGCTTTAAAAAGTGTGGACTCCATCGTGGGGGACAGTAGAACCTCAGAATTGAAGTGGAAAATTCTAGCCTGAAGTAGATTATATAACAAAACTTCCACAATTAGAAAGCAAAGCATTTGAATTCACAACCATAGACAGATATTCAAGAACAAACATTCACACACACACACACACACAGAGAGATAAATATATATATATATAACAAAAAAAATTGAAACTTTTCAGTCTATAAAATATTAAAAAACAATAAAAGCTCAAAACTTCAACATGCGTTTCTCTAAATTTTACCTCTTTGAGCACGGCCAAGTTCAATTCAGATCCGAGAAGAGAATCCTCCGCTGCATATTTCACTGTCTCGGCCCGCATCTTCCCATTCTCGAACTTGATCTTTACATAGGCGCACGCGGTCTTCGCGTTCTCATCAAACTTGACAGCCCGCGTCTGCACCTTTTCTTTGTTCATCATCAGGACCAGCTCGTCCCCGAAACCGTCGGCGCCGACCTTCCCCATGAAAGCCGCCCTCCCACCGAGCCTCACGTGCGATATCGCCACGTTGGACGGCGATCCTCCGGGAGCCCTCCCGAACTCCGGCGGGTCCCACTGGAGCATCTTCCACGTGGAGTAGATGTCCGGGTGCATCTGATTGTCGTGCACCCTCACCGTGGGCACGAACTCTTTCTGTACAGCGCCGAAGCAGCAGACGAGAGGAGGATCGTCGTACGGGAAGTACATGTCATCCTCGTCTTCACCTAAATCGTCTCCGGATTCGGTTTCTTTGGTCTCCACTGAGCCGTTATCGACCTGGGCTTTCTTCGAACGCCGAGTTCTCTTTGTCTCTGATACGGGTTTCTTTTTACGGCTTCGGCGAGTGGGTTTTGGTGACTCGAGAGCTCCATTGGTGCTGTTGTCACCAACTGAAGAAGAAGCTTTTACTGGGTTTAGTAAATTATAATGTGACTTCGAATTTGGTGTCGAGCTTTTGGGATTTCGAGGTTTCAAAATTTGGTCGATTGTTTTGTTAGGGTCTAGAAGAAGTGAAAAAGAGGTGTGAAGAAGAAATGTCGCCATTGCTTTCGTTACAGTGCAAGGGGTTTATCCTTGGGTTTTTGGCTTTTGAGCTTCTAAATCCTATCGGGTTGTTATTTTTTTTTTGGGTAAACGAATCGGGCCGGTTTTCGCAAATTAGTTCTCGTCAACGGTTTGCTTAGTTGTATAATTAAACGGCCACCAGCTCGCTTGCTGATTTGTGTTATCAGAAAGATCGTTTCTTAACCGTTAGATCAAAAGCGTTTTTTGAAAGTGGTTTTGCTTCGTGAATGGGTTTTTCTCTGTTCTTAATATAATCAGAAGAGCTTTTGTTTTCTGTCGTTAAAATCAAAGCAAGGTTTAATTTCGACTCCATCTCAATCTCTTGAACAGAAAACACGCTTGGTCTCTTTAGCAATTCTCTTCTTGATTGGTTTTTATCTCTGGTATGAACTGCTACGATCGTATCATTTGTTTTTCATTTTTTAAATAGTTTAAAAAGTTATATTTTGATTTGTGTTGCTTCTGGTAAATGAAACTTATAATTGAATATACTTTCATTTTTGCATTTACACCCACCTATGAATTGCTTTGTAATTCGTATTAAAATCCCAGAAGAACCATAATTTTTTGTGCTGTTTGCGAAGATCTTTACGAGTTTTGCCTAGGTTTTATCAGATAAATTCTCATTATGTTAAAAGACTTGGTTCCACATCTGGGGTTGTTGATCTTTGTCCAATTCTAGCTTTGTTTAGTCAGTTTTTAATCTCAGCTACCATAGCTTGCTCGGATTATATAGAATTGATTGTTGATATGTTGGTAGTGATTGCAAGAAAAATGGAAGAGAAAATATTAAACTGGAGAAGATGTTGTTTTTTTCTTTTTTTGATAATGATATGTTTGTAATGATTCCTTGTTCTGTGTTTTGAAGTACTTGACTTAAAGAGAGCAAAATCTCGGTTTCTTGTTGCCATTTAATCAGGGCCTGAAAAGATTGAACTTGAAACTCTTTTGTTGGATTTTAACCTGAAACTGATATGTTTTGGTGCAGAAAATGGGTTTCTGGACTTTTCTTGAAGGGTTTCTGCTATTTGCTAATGCATTGGCAATATTGAATGAAGACAGATTTCTTGGTCCAAGAGGGTGGACCTTGGCAGAACTCCAACCGGGTAGAAGAAACTCACTTAAAGGACGATTCATCGGGCTTATTCATGCTTTCCAGTTCATGAGACTGCCACTCATACTTCTTAACATCGTCACTATTGTAGTAAAGTTGGTTTCAGGGTGATAAAAGAGATTTCTCTGTCTCGTTACAAACATCAATCAATGTACACATTTGTGGTATTTTTACAGAGCCTTGTCCGTGTATGTTAGGTGCAGACCTCATAACAAACTTGATATATGATGATAATTGCCTATAGCAGATTTTTGCATTGAACATGTCTTGAAGATGTTTCCTTACCATCTAATCCTATTTCTTGTTCTGGTTTCTTTGTCAATCTGAATTAGCCAATTTATTAACTGAATTTATCAGGGGTTCTGGTGATTTAACATGTAAACATTGCAATAAATCATACTAGATAAGGTTCACTAGAAATATATATAACTGATAACAAACTTTCGACGATGCTACATAGATATGATTATATGAACTGCAAACATAACATATAAGTAAACAAACAAAAATCACTCGACAGGAAACATAACCTCATTAGTCCTAAAAGGAGGCAAAGTCCAAGGTGGGTTATACCTAGCCAGCAAGAACTCCCCAACAACTCTATACCCATCTCTTTCCAAGCTCTTTTTGAGCTTGTCCACCTTCTCTTCCACCACCTGCTCTGTAGCCGCTCCACCAAATCTCACCACCCCATACTTCCTCTCCCCTTCCCCTCTTATCACCACCCTCTCGTCTATCGGCTTGGGCGCCTCCTCTGCCTTCTTATACTTATCCGGCAGCAGAAACTGCATTGTCACCATCTTCTTGTCACCTTCTCCACCACCCTTTGTCACCACAGGAGCTGTCATGGCAATGTTTTCGCTTTGGGAGGGGGTCGACTTGGTTATCACAGGAGCTGTCATGGCGATCATTTCAGGCTTGGTGTTCTGAGGATTGCCGAAGGCGCCTATATAGTTTGCCAGCACTGAAAAGCCTCCATCTTTGTTGCCCTTGAATTGAGATGGATCGTATGTGACTTCTGCTACAACTGAGGGTGCATATTTGCGGATTTCATAATCTGGGGAGGACTGAACCAGTTCATATTTTGGAGTATCGACCCTGATTTTCCCAAAAACCATACCCATTTTGATGTTGATGAATCGAGTTCTATTTGGTAAAAAAAAAAAAGAAGGAAACTGAGATGCTCCTTACTGAGACCGAAGAAAAGGTGGTGCTTTAGTAACAAGCATGAAGATCGAAGGGAGAAAACAAAATTTGCCTCCTAAGTCTGGATTATTCAAGCAATGTTCTTTCTTGGAAAGGAGGTTAGACAGAGCAGCTTTCTGAAGTTTGTGGTGGTCATTTGAGTTTCAATTTGTGGACTTTATCTATCCACGATAATTGTATCAAATTTACATTGTAGATTGGTATGACCAGAGTGATTTAGTTCAAAATTAATTAACTTTATTTTCTCATATAGAGGAATTAAAAAGCTTGATGATCTATAAACCTCATTTTGGCTTGGATAAGAGGCTATATATACTGAAACCATTGGTAATCCGTTATATATATTCAAAACATAAAATTACTGATAATCTATCAGCAGTATTTTTTTTCACAAATTATTTAAAGTATTACTTATGTACATCAATTTATTAATTGGCATATCATATCTTGAAATACAAAAGATGTATTACCCTTTTCATTTAGTTAAGTAACCCTTTTCATTTTATTAAGTGTCCATTTGGAAAAAAATTTCTACTATCGTTGTTGTAGACCATAAATTAGGTAGGATGACGTATCACTACAACTTGCAAAATTAGAGAAATGTGATCGGTAGATCGCTTGAGATACCAGGATGGTGTTGGCCAAGTGCATTACCACGATTAAGTCAGTAGACTGTTGATAATGATAACAAAGCAATAGAGTAGAGTATAAGAATACTTCCTGATAATTATTGTCATTCTAATGATGATTGGAGGGACGATAGTGCGATGATTGGAATTGCCGGAAAGTCTTGAATTTTATGAATTGTCAGACTTGTTTTTAGAGTGAAATATTACTTAAAGAGTCTTAAATTGCATAACCCTTTTTTAGAATCCAGACTTGTTATATTGTTTGTGTAACTTCCGTTGGTGGGAAATCTAGTATCCCTTTATTATAGGCCAATATCTCGAAGTCATTAAACTAGTCATTTGACTCAGTTTAATTTTTAACTATAGACCTTCTAAATTCGAATTTAGGTATTGTACTATATAATTCTCTTTTGAAGTCATTAAACTGATCATTTGACTCAGTTTAATTTTTAACTGATAGACCTTCTGAATTTAAATTTAGGCCTTGTACTATATAATTCTCTTTGGATTAGGCCTAACTGATTTTGGGCCTTCATATTTATGTATAACAGAAAAGGAGTTTATATCAAGGAATGGGCCTTAAGGATCATGTGAGTTAAAAAAATAAAAATATTTTAAAAAGTAATATTTTTAAATACATCAGGAATCAAATTGATAATTATCTGAAATATTTGGTTATAGTTTAAAAAAAAAATGATTTTATTACAATATAACCAAATATCAAGGTATTCTATTGCAATTTACACTTAAAAAAAGATAAAAACTATATTGCCCTTATGGTTGAGTCTGATGCCTTGGTAATTTCGTTAAAGACATTTTCCTCATTCTTCAGGTTGGATCCTCGGGTTTCTCATGTCCTTAGAACAGTAATAAGATTGCTTATATACGAGCTAAGTTTGGTCTTTAATTTAGCCGAGGAGGTCATTTGGATAGACGACATTCCGATTTTAGTGTTGATTACTGTTTTTTGGATGGAATCTCCTCCTTGATTATAAATAAAAAATATCATTTGGATGGAAGCCTTACTGTTTTTTTTAGTTATATACTCTTCTTTTTTGAATAAAAAAAATTGAAGTAAAAATATCAAAATTCTTTTTGAACTTTTTAAAACTTTAAAGTATTAAAATATCCTAATAATATTTTATTAATTATATTACCCTCTTCCTAAATATAAAAACCTTACTAAACATTTTCAAGTGTAAATCTTATAATTTTTTCTAGTAAATTATAAATATAAAAGTTCTTTTAAAATTAAAAAAATAAAATGATGAATAACTTTTTTTCCAAATACTTCTAACAATTTTTTTCTTAAAAACTCTACGTTTAAAAGATCACTCCTAAAAACTCTTATGAATGAAGCCTAAAAGTGACCTAACCTCTTTAGCTTTTATTTAAAATTTCAAAGATGAAAAAAAAATCATAAATAAGGGTATTTATAGGGTTAATTACACTCAGATCACCTCTATTTTGACTTTTTTACACATGTTGGCAAGTTTATTTTTTATTATACAAATCTCCCCTAAAAAAAATTTAACCAAACCGTTGACTAACTATAAGTTAATGTTAAATTACTATAGTAAGGGTAAAATTGTCGTTTTCCCATTAAACCATTAAAATAGTTAAAAATTAAAAAAAATCCAGATTTTTTTTTACTTCTTCTTTTCAAATCACAAACCCATAAATTTTTTTTTTCCAAAATAAGAAAAACCCAGAATTTTTCTTTTCTCTTCTTCTTCTTTTCTTCCAAATTAGAAAAACCCAAATTTTTTTTCTAAATAACGGAGGCGAAGCCGCGGGAGGACATGAAGGCGGCATTCAAGACGTAAGCGGAGGAAGGGACCCACATGACGACGGATCAGTTGAGGTGGTTCCTGGCTGAGGTTCAAGGTGGCGGTGGTGATGTGGCTGTGTCGGAGGCGGAGAAGGTGGTGGAGCAAGTGTTGATTTGTTTGTTTGTTTGTTTGATTTCCACTCAAGTGGGGACATAATGGTTTCAAAATCTGCACCTGTTTCACCAGTTGGGTCAATCAGTGAAACCCAGAAATTGCAAAGGGCATTTAACAGTATCGTGGGTTCAAGCAAACATGGAAGCTTAATTAGTTCATCTGGTGGTGGAGAAAATATTGACCAACTCGAAATATTACTTGAAGCTTACTTTGTTGTTATTGGCAATAATCTTAGCTTACTTTATTCAAATCATGCGTTTTAACCTTTTGAAATTTGTAGAGTTATGCAATTTTTCCTTACTGGGCAATGGCAGCAATTTGGTCATATTAGGATTTTTTTTGAAAATGGTCATATTATGATTGGTTTAGGCATGCAGCATTTTTCTTCTAATCGGAATATAATAATATTGCAGATATAGTAATTCCTAATTTTGAAGGCTGCTTTTAGTCAAGTTCCCATACGGCGAATCTACTTCTTATTTGTTTGTTTGATTTCTGTTTGGTTGCTGAGAAAAACAGAAGAAAAGTAAAAGAAATCCCGAATTTTTTTCCAATAAGAATCTGTAGTTGAAGAGAATAAAAAAATTGGAAAAAAAAAAAAAAAAAAAAAATTTGGGTTTGAAGAATAAAAAGAAGAAGAAAAATAATCTGTAATTGAAAAATAAGAAGTCACCACCATATCTACCATTGATTTTTTTTTTTAATTAATTTATAATTGTTTTTGTACTTTGATTGACAAGTGTTATTGGAATTTAATTAAAGAAGAAGATATGAAAAAGAATTTAGTAGTTAATGGAAATTTAATTGAAAAAGAAGATGAACAAAACAGTGGAATTTATTATTTTTCTTCAAAAAATTATTTTAATATATTAAATAAATAATAAAATAAGTATTAAGGGTAAAACTTTTTTATCATTTAGTCAATTTTTTTCTGAGTTTGTAAAATAAAAAATAAAGTTACAAGCATACATAGAAAAGCCCAAATGAAGAGGATATAAATATAATTAGCCCGCATTTATAACAGCAATTTATATGTAAGAACAATTGGTTACAAAAACTCAAATTTATGCAAAATTTATAATATCAATTAGCCCAGCAATCCACGTGCAAGAACAATCGAGTACAAAAACTCAAATCAAGTAGACATGTCCTAATTCAACGTCAGGCAGCAAACATAACAAAGTGGACTTGGCAAATGCACCCTCTCCATATGTTTTGCTTAACTTTTCCTCACCAGGAACACCATAGCTTGCAATCTTGTAAACTTCAGAAAATGTGAAGGCAGATTCGAATACACAGACAGCAAGGATTTACGGGTGGAAAACTAATATAAATTTAATTGAAAATAGCTGAAATAGATACATACGAGTTTCAAGTCAATCATATAGCTATTAACAATGTAATATAGTGAGTCATACTCGTCAAAATATATTATATAAAAACAAAATTTTAATTAAAAGAGTAGACAAAATAAAGCTCCGATTCCAAATATACTTAATGCAAATACAAAAAAAAACTACTTAAGTCGATTCTTTAAAATATAAAACTTAGTAATTACAAAATATGAATCTATAACATCAACAATCACTCTTTCAATATAAATAACTTTGGAGTTTGCTAAAAACTCTTACTCCATTTTATTACAAAATGATGTCTTAATAAGTTTAATTACTGAAAATCCTCATTCTATCGTTCTAACCTTTTAGTTTGAACTAACAACTGACATAATTCAAAAAGAGAAGTAATATTTTAAAATTGTAACTACATCAAACTTATGCGTTTATACCATCTTTAATGAAATCCTAAAAATAGAACTTCTCAACAAGTGTACAAATAGAATCTATATTGAATTATTTGAAACCATCAATAGATTCAAAAACTTGCTTAGAGTAAGAAGTTCCACGGTTTCCTCTATAAATCTATTGTTCAACTTCATTAATATTATTCATTTGTTTACAAGAACGCCTTGTACCTTTCATGTAATATTCAACCATCAAATCTTTTTACAAAAAGATACTATACTTCCGCAAAAACCCATCCCATTCAACTTCTCAGAACTGTTGAAGAGTTGTGTAGTTAAGACCAAATTCAATGAATTTAAAATATCTTAAAATTTCATTTATGCATATCAGAAATTCCTAAAACCATATACAATAGTAACAAGATAAACACAAAGTCAAAATTTCTCATATCTTTATATGTACTTTTAGCCTCCCCACGTATATTACTATTCAATTCCGCATCTGAAAGTTTTCCAAGAAGGGTACAAGTACGAATTCAATAAGCTCATTCACTCCGCATGTTGCTAGCACCATCATAACCTTAACCTCATGAATTTTCAGTTAAAATGTTATATTGAAAGTACAATACATATCTCTCCAATCAAAGTTGAGGCATTTGTGCCACTAACACAATTTCAAAAAATCGTTTTCGAACAAACACATCGGCATTGACAATCTTAAGAACAAACCCATCGACAATGCATAACTCATAATAGTCATTTGTTGCTTATCGGATTCATCCACTGATTCATCAATAAAAAAACAAAATTTGACATCCCTAATTTCCTCCTGAATTTTATCCCAAGAATTTTTAGTAACTTTTATTGAATCATCGATGATGTATATTTTGTATTTTAGTATTTTGAATAGTTGTATCCAAGACAACTCTAACAATATCATTGTTCACTCTTGCCTATAAGAGTATCAATTCAATAAA
Source organism: Xanthoceras sorbifolium (assembly GCA_003430845.1). Taxonomy (NCBI): domain Eukaryota; kingdom Viridiplantae; phylum Streptophyta; class Magnoliopsida; order Sapindales; family Sapindaceae; genus Xanthoceras; species Xanthoceras sorbifolium. Next base: position 24,215,475 of record CM010612.1, read on the forward strand.
GCTTTTACGGTTGGTAGAATTGATGGATTTCAACAGTACCCCTAAAAGCACACCCTTATAATGCTAACCAATCAGAGGCGTAGCCCATTAAGAGGCTAAAATAGACTTAAGCCTGTTCTGCTAGGATGAAAAAAAAAATTAAAAGTATTACACACTAATAACTCAGTCCCATAACATTTTTATCTTTGAAACTTAAAGCCAATTTATACCATCACCAACTCTTAAATTAATTATTTGTAATGTGGATTTTAATGGAATTTTGGGTAGAGTTGGTAATATTATAAAATGGACGTAAATAAAAAAGTTAATTGGGCCGAATTATTAGTAGGCTTAAAATCTAGTATGTGTAATACTTTTAATTTGACAGACTTAAGTCCATCCTAGCCCCTTGGTGAGCTACACTCCTGTAGATAGGGCACATCTCTCCCAATTTAAAATTCTCAAGTCCAACAACTCCAATTTTAATGGAGATAAAGTTGGATATTTTCCCTAAATGTTTATACAAAAAATATTTTTATTTAATGATTTTGGGATTAATTTGAGAATACATGGACATGAGTAAATTTTATTATTACATATTTTTATATTTCGAGTCAAACAGAAAAAAATGGAAAAAATAGTCAAGAAATGGGATCCCCATCCCGTGACCTCTTCCCCCCCATGCCCCACCCATCGCCATTTAAGAGAAATGGGGATGGGGCTTTACCCATCTTTGATTTAAATAAAAAAATAAACAAATAGCAATCTCATTCACCTATTAACATAACATAAAAATAGGAGATGTGGATTCGGGAATTTAGTGCCTTAGAGAAAAAGTCCAACACCATGTCCAACATAATGGATTATTAATGTAATTGTTTGCAGTTGGTTCACAAGCTAACTTATTAGAACAAGGTCTATGAAACCACAAATCTTAAGGTGCTCTATACAAATTATGACTTGTATTGATCATCAGGTTTGACACATAAGTTAACATACGGACAAGGCATTCTAAGAAAAGAAGATGTGCAAAGAACATTAATTCTATAACTGTATTTTCAAGACTCTTTCAAATTGTTCAATAATTTGGACTGCAGACAATTAGTAGGAGTTTGAATATTGGTATCGACGTGCATTGACGGTTTATGCATTGAATATGTGAGATTTTGACCCCGAACCATAAACATATGGATAAATAAGCATTGATAACAACCCAATAAACTGTTCCAGAATCCACTTTGTCTGCAACTCCAAAAATTGTTCTAATTATTGAACAATTTTAAAATAGTAAAAACACTTAGGGTACGTTTGGTGTACATAAGTAAATTAATTTTGTGATGTGTTTAGTACAGTACAGATTGAACTAAAAATAATACTGTCCCTTATTTGGTATTGTACGTAATTGAATAAAATATTTAATTTAAAAATTATTATAAAGATATATTATTTTTTAATATTAATATAAAATATTTTTAAAATAAATTTTAATATATTAAAATTTTAAAAAAAAGAAGGTATGACAAATTTATCCCACCTGCTTTGGCAAGACATCTCAGTTTTGCCTGCCAAGACAATCCGGCCACACACAAACGGAGGATTGAACTAATTTTAGTTCAATCCCCCCCTTTATCTAATGCACCAAACGTGAACTCAGTGTGTGAAATTGGTGCACCAAATAAAGAAAGGATTGGACTAAAATTAGTCCAACCCCCCGTTTGTGTGTGTAGCCTGATTGGCTAAAATCTGACCACCGCCAAAGCACGTGATCCCACCTGCTTCATATTTTTTCTTTTTTAAAAAAAAAAATTAATAAAAAATTTATATATAAAATATTAAAATTTATTTTAAAAATATTTTATATTAATATTAAAAAAATAATATATCTTCATAATAATTTTTAAATGAAATTAAATATTTTATTTAAAATTTAATTATTACTAAAAGATAATCCAGTCCAATCCCGCACACAAAACATACACTTAGAACATAGAGTACAATATAATCACTCTCTATATATATCTCTTCGAACAATCTCAGAAGGTCAAAAGGTTAAAATATATGAGTAAGAGTAAGGACCTCTTACATGCTTATGTTATAGAACTGAATCTTTCCCCATAGAAATTCATAATCCAACCCTTGCATTTGCCCAAGTAGCCTACATCATCCTCAGTTCAAGCTATATAGATAATGTATAAAAATGCAGGCTTGAAGTAACAAACATCAACTGATCCAAGTTCCAAAGATATATGAAATGAGAAAATGCAAAATACAAGGCAACACAATCCCTACAACCTTTCACCAGACCAATTAGGTTAGAACATCGTTTATGCTTACCACTGGCAACAACTGTTTGCTCAAGCACCAGACAGCTTCAATGATCTGACAATCACAATTACAGAGGACTCAAACTCAACAACATAATAAACAACCATTATGTCCACACATTTTGTGATTTGTCCACAACAATAAAACAGAGTTCCAATAATAAATAATAATATAGAGAAATTAAGGTCTCAGACATCCAAGGAAGGATAAGAGCAGCACTAGCTCTCAAGCCCGGCGAAGGCGAAAGCTCTTAGACGGCCACTGCGAATGTTTTGAGAAACAAGCCTTAAAATTTGTCATCATCGACCACAAACTACAAATTCTAACATATTTCAAAAATCGAATTCAATTCATTGCAAAAAAAAAAAAAAAAATAGCACAGAGCAACCATGTCAAAATTACAATTCATAAAAATCTCAAGCTAATTTGGATCTCAGTCTGTTACATTCATCTTCAATTCCTACTAGGAAGTTGCAGATAGATAACGCAGTTTAAATAACATCACGGATACCAAAAACACAAAAATAAAAAAAAATTAATCTTTTAATCAAATTCAAAAAAGAGCATCTCAGAGAAAAAAATTCCCCATAAGTTTCTTCACTGACAATCAAAGTGCAAGGATAACAATTTAATGGGCTCATCACTGATACTCATGCACCAAAAATAATAAAACCATAAAAATAAAAAACAAAACGGAAGAACCAACTTCACTGAACGCAAATATGAAAAATAACAAAAGATTATCAGCAAATACGCATGAAAATGTAAGAGAAAAATAGAGCTCACCGGTCCCTGAACCACTGGATCATGGAATTTCAGCACTATGATTTCACACTTCGCACGGAATATATAGGAGCGGCGAAGCAAACCCTAATTCTTGTAACGGATCTGTTTGGCAAATTAGATATAGTACGCCAATCTTCAGGGTTCGTTTGGAAATCCGGATACTGTAAACCTGAATAAGTCATCTGGACCATTATTTGTAGCCCATATATATATGGCCCAAAAGCCCAGTCCTAAACAGCTGCTCCACCTTATTTCTACATTATATCAATTTTATTGGATTTCTTATGTTTATAATAATTATTCTTTTTTTCTAAAGTTTATAATAATTATTCTAATTCAATAATAATACAAATATATTAACATGTGGCCTAAAACAATCAATGATAGATAATTAGATAAAGAATTTTTTTTAATTCATATGATTTTATAAAAATCAATACTGCTACAGTTCACCTTAACTTGTGTTTTTTATAAACAAAGGTAAATAGTATCTTATTTTAACTATACTTTATTATACCATTTTTTTTTTTAAGTTATAGCTTACTGATACTGAAAAATAAATATAATTTTATTAAAAAAATTCAATTCTTAATCCCATTTAATTTAAATAAAATGGTTAAAATAAGCCTCCAAAATATATTCCAACAGAAATCCAACCCACCCTCATACAATCCACAGAAATTACACGCCTCTTGTTAAAATCGGGTCCAGCTGGAGCCTCTTTCAAGATTTGAAATTCAAAATCAACCATCAAAATCAAGCACAGCTTAATCCAACCGTTACTTTTGCACTACGGTTGAAAAATCACAACTCATATTCACCCATTTCAAAAACCCAATCCCGCTTCACCATTCAAAAAACAAAAAAAAGCCCACACCAAAATCCAGCCGTTAGAACCAACTTTTCTATAAAGATCCCGCCGTCCCCACTTCCCCTTTTATCTCTCTTTCTATCTCTCTCCCTCTCTCTCTTTCTCTCTAACCCTAAAAATCTTCTCTCAAAATTTTTTTCAAAAAACCTAGATCTCAAAATGCGTGAAATCCTTCACATCCAAGGAGGCCAGTGCGGCAACCAAATCGGTGCCAAGTTCTGGGAAGTGGTCTGCGCCGAGCACGGTATCGATACCACCGGCCAGTACCATGGGGAAACAGATCTGCAGATAGAGAGGATCAATGTGTACTACAATGAAGCCAGCACTGGGAGGTACGTGCCCAGGGCCGTCCTCATGGATCTCGAGCCCGGTACCATGGACAGCGTCAGATCTGGTCCTTACGGCCAGATCTTTAGGCCCGATAACTTTGTTTTCGGGCAGTCCGGTGCCGGAAACAACTGGGCTAAAGGGCACTACACCGAGGGTGCAGAGCTGATCGATTCCGTTCTTGATGTTGTTCGCAAAGAGGCTGAGAATTGTGATTGCTTGCAGGGTTTGTTCTCTAGACTCATTTGCTATATATTCTCTTTGTTTCGTTTCGTTTTTGTTTTTTCAATTTGTGGGTTGTTGATTGTGTTAATTAGAAAATCAAATACAAATGATATTGCAAGAGGAGTGTGGGTTATATTGAATGTTGATATGATGTTGCAGGATTTCAAGTGTGTCATTCTCTGGGAGGAGGAACTGGATCTGGGATGGGTACTCTTTTGATATCTAAGATAAGGGAGGAATACCCAGATCGGATGATGCTCACTTTCTCTGTTTTCCCATCTCCTAAGGTCTCTGATACAGTTGTTGAGCCTTATAATGCAACTCTCTCTGTCCACCAGCTTGTAGAAAATGCAGATGAGTGCATGGTTCTTGACAATGAAGCTCTTTATGACATCTGTTTCCGCACCCTCAAACTCACCACTCCAAGCTGTAAGATCTCCAGCTTCTTCATATATTCTCAAATATGATTGTTTAATGTTTTAATTTGGTTTCTAATTGTCACTGTTTTTGAGCAGTTGGTGATCTCAACCATTTGATATCTGCAACAATGTCTGGAGTTACCTGTTGTTTGAGATTCCCTGGTCAATTGAACTCTGACCTGAGAAAGCTCGCTGTGAATCTGATTCCTTTCCCTCGGCTTCACTTTTTCATGGTGGGTTTTGCTCCCCTGACATCTCGCGGTTCCCAGCAATACAGCGCCCTGACAGTCCCCGAGCTCACCCAGCAAATGTGGGATTCTAAGAACATGATGTGCGCAGCTGATCCGCGCCATGGCCGTTACTTGACAGCCTCAGCCATGTTCAGGGGCAAAATGAGCACTAAAGAAGTTGATGAGCAGATGATCAATGTCCAGAACAAGAACTCTTCGTACTTTGTGGAATGGATTCCCAACAATGTGAAATCAACCGTCTGTGATATCCCTCCGACTGGCCTGAAAATGGCATCCACATTCATTGGAAACTCGACTTCAATTCAAGAGATGTTCCGTCGTGTGAGCGAGCAGTTCACTGCTATGTTCAGGAGGAAGGCTTTCTTGCACTGGTACACCGGAGAAGGTATGGATGAGATGGAGTTTACAGAGGCAGAAAGCAACATGAATGATTTGGTCTCCGAGTACCAGCAGTATCAGGATGCCACAGCTGATGAGGATGATTATGAGGAGGAAGAAGAGGAGGATGTTCATGACATGTGAGGGTTTGATTATGTTATTTAGGATAAACATTTGGGTTAATTACTGTTGTAATTCTCTGTTGCCAGTCTCTGGCAATTACAGGGATTCAATCTGGTATATGTAGACCAATATATGAATATCAACTATCAATATTGTTTTTGGTTTCTGTTCTTGGCTGCTATTCTAGTTTGAAATTGCAGAGAAATGAACTTGGAACGATCTTCTCTGCAATTATCAAGTTTCTATGATGGAATGTTTCTATAGTGATGATATACATTAAAGTTTCTTGCATGATTTCTTCATTCAAAAGTTTATTTATATATATATATATATATTACCCAAGTTTATCAGATTTTGCAGAAAAATGGAGCACATATTAATTAAGTTTCTTATAGATTATTATTTCGTCAACTTCCCCTTAGAAATTACATTTATTATTTGTTCAAAATTATGCTGCATCATTGCAAGAAACCAAGCCAAAGCTTTGAAATGAGTCAAGAAACTAAAATCGTTGAGCAAATCAATTTGTAAACACCAAAAAAAGATCCGCTGCATCAATCAGTCGCCTTTCACTTCTCTGAAACAAAGTTATGCATAAGACTGGAATCAATATTGGTTTCTAAGAAATAGAAATCACTTTTATAAGGGTGTTGTTACCATTTAGTTTGCGCCATAGAATCCAACATGAATTGGAATCACGAATCTCATTCCAAGAAATGGAATTTTTCACCTGTCAATTACCAAACATCAGCAGAAGGATATCATTCTATTCATTATAGTACCAAAACAGATCTCATACCATTTCATGGTTGTTGAGTGCTATGAAGCAAACATCACTTGAGCGAAGCAAACAGTAAAATGCATCTAATTTCGGTCATCAACAACATGCAACCTAAAGGGTACACAGCTTAGTTGCTAGCTCTTAAAATCAAATTTTTTTAGAGAACTTACATGTATGGTTCGATGAAATGCACTTGTTGTGAAGTATTATGAAAACAGTTACACTCTCAATTTTAAAGTTAGAATTTCCAATAATACCACAATCAGATGATATGAAACAGAAAACTACATTTTCACAATTGCCCATCAGTTACAAACACACAAAAAAAAAAACCTGCAGCTACTAGTACAAAAAAGAACCTGAATTTACAAACATGTAAGAGAGATCCCACCTAATCATCTACTTCTTGCCATCATGTTCGACAGCTTTGTCTACCACTATGTTGAACTTCTTGTACTCGTAATCCACAGGGTGCACAGCACACTCCTCCGGCACCACTGGACGCCTATTTGCAAAGATTGTCCACAAGTACAACACAACGGATGCTCCCAAAGCTCCACAAGAAGTACCAACAATCAGTGCGGCAAGCACTCTCAACAGGCAATCACTCTGTTTGGGAACCACCGGAGGTGTTTTCGTGTTCTTAGCAAATGCCTTAGGATCCAGAGGCTGTGAGTGCATCCAATGTGGCACATGCCTTAGCTTAAAGCTCCATGAATACACATAACACATCTGTGTAGAATTCCCATTTGAAGAGCTCAAGCCCAGAAACACTTCCTCCCCATTCCATATTTTCGACAAGTCAATTGGGTATGAGACCAGTGGATCAACTGGCTTTATATCACCAGAATGACTCAATCTGACCTCTAATCTCGTTGAACTGGCCTCATAATCGATCCAAGAATTCAATTTCTTGCCACTATTGAGTAGCATATTGTGAGATGAAACATTGCCAACTTTAATTGACAAAAGACTACCCACGTGATTTTCATTCAAATCACCATACTTGGCATCTCTTGAGGTGTCGAATTCAACAGTAACAACTCTAAATTTGCTTTTCTCCCGTCCCATAGAGAACCCAAATGAGCCATTGCCAAGTTCACTAAAACGAAAACCACTTGGAACCATAACAAAAGCCAAACCATCACCACTCTCGTTAGACATTGAAAACGAGAAGTTTGTCGAAAAAGAAGCCAATTTCCTGGGATTACCTTCCACAAGCTTGATGGGTTTCTTGTACACGACTCGCCCAGCATTTGAACTAGCTGAGTTGGTGAGTTGAACCGAGTACCCGCCATTAACAAGCTTTGCATCCCCATACAAAGCAATGCTGGATTCAAAGCTTGGATCTTTATCAAAGCTTTTGAAGGAAAAGGAGGAACTTGGGTCCGCAGCTAGGACTTTGAAGTGGAAAATGAGTAAAGTTAAAGCTGTGAAGTACTTGGACATGAAGAATGCGGCCATTGCTGAACTGGGTGCTGAATCTGGAGCTTGTGTGGGAATTTTAGGGTTTGTGAGGTGATCCCATTTACAAGGGAATCTTTTTTCTAGGGTTCCAGAGTTTTGTGTAGAACCAGAGGAAGAAAGTAAAGAATAAGAGGGGTTGGGTTTGGCTTGGGAAGTTGTGAAAATTAAATACGTTTACTCGTTTTTGCAACTCTCTGATTCACTTTCAAAAAAAAAAAACTCTCTGATTCACTTTCTCTCTAAGTGGTTGCTGACCGAGGGAATATTTTAAAGGATAGTTTACACTTGTGTACTTATGTTTCACATAAATTCTCATATGCACCCCTGTTCTCTGTCAATTCACAATTTTATGAACACATTTTTTGAATTTTTGGTGATTATACCTCAAATGTCAAATAAACGAAAATTTTAGTTAGTAATTGGATGCAATTTCAGATAGTTAAGACGGTTCCAAGAATCTTATCGTACTGGTAATGTAACAAGAAATTTAGTTAAATGTTTAACTAATTTATAAATTTAATAAAATTTTCAAGATAATTAGTAATTATTAAATTATTTTATTAATATAAATAATAAGATTTAATGATTTTTAATATCGTCATTGAAGCACCTCTACTGTTAATTAAGGTAGTGTACATCTTTTCTATCCACATTAGTAATGTGGGTTCAAGTTCTATCATACTATCATATATAAAGAGTTTTTTATCCGTTATGTTAATATATATATTTTTTTATTATGAGAATAGATATTCAGACTATATATATAGTAATTTATCTCAATAAATCCAATTAAATTTAATGTATCAATACCATACCTATAATATAGCAATATTTTGTTAGAATATTAAATTAATAGTTTTAACACTATCAATACGGATTTGTAATAGGCACACAAAATTGGATGGTCAGAATTCAAATATGAAAAATACAAGTGGTAAACTGCAAAATCATAGAACTCTACAGTTACAGTTGTCAAAGGCTCGCCCAAATCGAAGTAGAGTTTGCTTCACATAATAAAAAGAAAAAAGTCACAACTACACGCTCAGGTGTACACGCGCTATTAACTTTTGATAAAAAAAAAAAACTCTAAACCAGCTGTGTAGTCCACACCGCGAGTGTACATCTTGTCTCATTCCACGCGACTCCAATGGGGTTCTCTGCTTCTTCTGGTTTTTTAAAATTGTTTTCGAGTTTTTATTTAAAAATAGATAAAGGATTCCCTTTATCTAGAGACCAATATCTAACTAGCGCAAAAGTATCCCAAAAAAAAAAAATTAGCGCAATGGGCGGTGATAAACCCACCTCGGTGACTCAAACCCGACAGACAATTAAAATTTTAAAATAAAAGAAAAAGAGACGGTGTCGTGTTGTGGTTGTGCTTGCGCAAAAAGCACTCCCCAGCCAGAGCTTTTGAGGAAAAAACTAATATGCGCGTGCTTTTGTCATATAGGTAAAGCAACAGGTGGGTGTCATTAATTAAAACACAGTCCAAAACTGGTGGTCCGTTTTAACGAACCTTCGATCGACAAGCCATTGTCCGTCTGTCTGTGCAGTGCAGAGGCTTCGTTTGAGTACAACTCGCGTGTAGGTTCTTCTCACTAGGAAAAGAATCACTAATTAAAGCAGCAGCATTTAATGAATTGGGCAGATTTTTGGTGATTTTATTTTATTTTATTTAAAAAAAAACACAGTGGGTTTGATGATCTTAAATGCGATCGAGGTTTGTGGGTTGATGAAAAATGACTCACCAACCGTCTGACGTTGCATTTAAGAATGGTATTCATCAATCAGGAGTGCTATTTATTTATGATCAATTACTGTCCAGTGCCATGATTCGTGAATCGTGATTGTGGTGGGTCCCTGATTAAATTCGGCGGGTGTTATTTGGGTAAGCAAGGGATAGAGGCACATGGCTTGTACATGAATGATAATACCCGTATGATAGAGATAAAGATATTCTACCAAATCTATTTCATAATATTTTCTGATTTTGCTTCTTAAAAACATTTTCCTTTTTATTGTCTTTTGAAAAATAAAGTAATAAAACGAAAAACCCAAGTTGAGATTCACAAATGAAAATATAATATCAATAGAGAGACATTATTGGGTTTCAGCGTGTGTCTGTCTGGTCATGAGTTATTTGGAAGAAAGAAAAAGTAGGCTGCGGTAATAAAACTACAAATAATGCCTCAACAATAAACAGGACAAGTTTTAGAAGCAACGCAGACTGACACTTGTATGCTCAATATTATTGAAACAATGGACCACCCACCTTGTGAGTTGTGTGAGTCTTGTGACCCAACTTCAATTCCTTTCTCCTTCTTTATCTGTCTTTAAAATAAAACATTTGAAAGTATTTCTTTTCAAAAGTTTTTTTTTTTATATAAAAACTTTATAAATATTGGATAAAAATCATTCTGGTCCCTAATTTTTTTTTAAAATATTACTTTTTGACTAATATTTTCACTTTTAACTCGCATGTTTACTAACTTTTTAAAAATTCATCAATTTAGTCCTTCTGTTAATCAACTTAATGATGTTAGGGGTATTTTAGTCTTTATATACAAAATAAAAATTAAAGTTAAAAAAATAATAAATAAAAAAAATTAAATAAAAATAAAATAATAAAAATAGAAAATAGAAAAAAATAGAAATTTTAAAAAAAAATAATTAAAAATTACTTTTAATAATTTCGTTATTTTTTAAAACAATAATTAAAATTTTATAATTTTTTAAAAATAATAATATCTCCTCTCCTAACATTTAAAAAAATAACTTTTTGTATTATTTTAATAATTTATTTTATTTTTAACTTTTAATTTATTATAATTTATTTTTATATATAAAATTTATTTTAATATTGTAATATTAATTTGAAGAGTTGTTTTAAATTATTAAATTATCATAAATTAGTAATTATTGTACTAATTTTCTTTTTATTTTTTTAAAAATTTTTAATTTTAGTGTTAATTAATTTATTTATGTATTTTTTATATTTAAAGATTTTTTTTATAAATTTTGTGCATTTTATAATTTTAATTTTTTTTGGACGCATGTTAAATTCTTATTGAATGTACAAGTTTAGCTTAATTTATTAAATTTTAAAAAATAGAGGGTAAAATTATAATTTTCACTTAATCATTTAAGTTAAGGGTAAAATGATCAATGTATATATTCTGTCATGTTTAACTGTTAAAAATTTAGTCAAATGACTAAATTGATAGATTTTTAAAAAGTTAAGGACCACGCGAACTAAAAATGCAAATATCAGTCGAAAAGTAATAATATAAAAAAAGTTAGCGACCAAAATTATTTTTAACCATAAATATTTGATAACTCGAACCTGGATCATTAATAAATTGAATAAACGCCTTTACTACCGAGTCATATTGGACGGTTGTATGTAACATACTTTTAAGTTGACCGTGATATCTCACTGACGCAGAAGTATCAGGTCAGATAAGATATATTGAGTTCATGAACTCTGTGTGTGTGCGTGGTGGGGGTTGGGTGGGAGGGGGGGGGGGGGGGGAGGAATTGTAGTTTTCATAATAAATTGTCATGTTGCCATTCTGATCAGTCTTCAATGACCAAACAAAGCAAAGGGTAGTTTTCAAACTTGTATACTGTAGATAGTTTTCAAAGCAAAGGGTAGCCATATAGAAGCAGGTAAGAAACCAAGAGAAAATCCATGAAGAAGAGAGATAGCTACTGATCAGAAAAAGAAATGAAATAGCTATCACTAACTTGCAGCTAATAGTGCAAAGGTAAACAGGCCTTTTCTGTCTAGTGAGCTGGCACATTGAATTGCTTATAGGTTATAAATTCTCACTTGGAGCAAGGAAGGACCACCATTATACTGGGACATGCAATGTAACGTAAATTACTGAAGAAAAAAAACTTGCTTTTGAGGGTGGACCATCTACAATTTGCTGAGTTATCATGTTAATCTGTAAAAATAATTTTATAGGAATCTAAGTTGCTAGTTGCTTCAGTAGTTAGTCATTGCAAAATCTAAAGCTTAAGTTGCTGGTCATTACAAAATTTAGAAACAAGTCGCAAGCCTATTATCCCCTAAATTGTCAACAACCAAGCTAACTTGCTTAGCAAAAAGTATTCAAAGAAAATGTAAGCAAACTGTCAAAATACAAGATTTCAACTGAGTCGTCATCGGTCTCCTAGCTATCATTCATAAATATTCTCCATCTTTTAAGGTCATGGGAATTATCAAATGTATAACAAGATTAAATAAATATAAAGTGCACTTTTCGGGTAACGGGAAAGAAATAAACAAAGTAATGAGGAACGAAAAAGTAAGGAGAATTGCATACCAACTCTCTCTCTCTCTCTCTCTAGCCTCTCCACCCATGTGCATGTCAATATGGGTGTGTGATTTAGTAGATAAAGTAAGCAGTTTTTTTTTTTTAATTTGTAACTCAGAAAATACATGACAGGCATATGAGTTCAAAATTACCATGTGAACATTTGTGGGTGATTTACTGGCACCGGAGAAAATAAAGGAAGGTGAATCAGCAACCATAAAATAGTTTTATAAGATCATCATGACTACCAAAGACTACAGACAAACAAGACACAAGGAAACATACCAGAATCATAAATTCATACAAGTCCTCTGGTGTGAATAAACAATAGAGAATCCAACCCTCCGTATACTCTTAAATCTGAAAGAACACATAAACAATGCATCTTATTTAGTCAGGCTTTGTTTTTTTCCTTCTTCTTTCTGACTTCCTCGATATTTAGATTTTCAAATTACATCCATTTAGGCATATCTTCCACATCAGTTCACTCCTATCTGTTCCTCTTTTATTCTTGTAGGAAATATAAGTTAATATTTGTTAATATTTACTTTATTAGAATAGGATATTATCATATTAGAATAAGATTCCTAAGTTATAGGAATTCTTATAACTCCTAAATCATAGTCATTAGATTAAAGTAGTTTCCTTATTTTTGTTAGAGTCCTATCGGTATATAAAGGGTTGTAACTCTTATTGATTACAATAAGATTGAGATTATTTCTCTCACATTTTTCCACAAGGTATAGAGCCTAGGGTTTTCTACGACTTAATGACTTATATTTTTTTTCATGGCTTTCATAGCCACTTTTTCTTTCGTTTTCGGCCAGCATTGCCCTTTTTCTTTTTCTTTTTTATTTGCATTCATCGCTGTTTTTCTTTCTTCTTCGGCATGCATTGCCAATTTATTTGTTCTCTACCCTATATTGAGTTATTCTACCCAATCCGACCATGTCTAAAATTCTCGAAGTCCCGACTGAACCTCCAACACTAGGAACCGATAGCCCTAGTAGTTTGTCCACCAAAAAATTCAAAATATCCAATCAGCCTATCGACTGAATGGGGAGAATTATTTGCAGTCGTCCTAAGTGGTGAGAACATTCTTGAAGGGAAGAGGAAAACTAGATCATCTAATGAGAGTTGCTCTAAGTCCAACAGATCCAAAATTCAACGTGTGGGATAAAGAGGACTCCATGATCATGTCCTGACTCTGGAATTCAATGTCCCCAGAAATCAACGGAACTTGTATGTACCTGTGCATTCTCAGAGAAATTTAGGAGGATGTTCGTTGGACATATTCAAAGTTGCATGATGCAGCACAAATATATGAGATCAAAACTAAGATCTCTATAACCAAACAAGGAGATCAATCAGTGATAGAATACTCTAATGTGTTGAAGATGTTCTAGCGGGAGATGGATCACTATCAGTGCCTTCAGAGGAAGTGCAGCGATGATGCAATATTGCTCAGAAATTTTGTAGAGAAGGAAATGATTTTTGAGTTTCTTGCGAGGTTGAATTCAGAGTTTGACTAGGTACGAGTTCAAGTCTTGGGAAAGGAAAAGTTGCCATTACTAAATGAATTCATCTCCATGATTCGAGCTGAAGAAAGTAGAAGAGGAGTAATGCTTGAACCCGCGACAGCAGATGATTCAACTATGGTCTCAAAAGGTGTTGTCCAAAAACAAACCAGTCCCGAACCACAACTAGCTATAAGTATGGAGCAGTGCAATGTGTTGAAGACTGGAAATAAGAACACAATTTGGTGTACCTATTACAAGAAACCTCGTCACACTCGCGAGCGTTGCTGGAAACTCAATGGTAAGCCGTTTTCAACAAGAAGAATGGGAACTAAAGAGGTGGACAACAAAAGGTCAGGCAAACAAATCTAATTAATGGTGGCAATGAGTCTGTTACCCACGAACAAAGGGAATTAAACAGAAAAACAATTGAAAATTTGAGAAATCTGTTGGAATCCCTCGAGAAACCTAGTGGTGGTGCCTGTTTTTAGCACTCTTAAGTAAGTTTACTGCTCCATATACATTTAATGTCTCAGATACACCTATACAGTTTTCGAATTCTTGGGTTATTGACTTTGAGGCCACCAACCGCATGACTCACTCATCTCAAAATTCAGCACATATAGTCTTTGCCTAAGCAATAGAAAATTTTCTACAACTGATGGGAACTTAACAACCGTGGCTGGTCTAGGAGATATTCTCATAAACCCTAACCTTGTTATTAAAAATACCCTTCATGTTCCAAAATTATCAACCAATCTTGTGTTTATTCACAAACTCACCAAAAATTTGCACTATAATGTGTTATTTTACTCTTCTTATTGTGTGACTCAGGATCAGGATACGGGAAGATGATTTGACGTGCTAGGAAAAGAGATGGAATCTACTACCTTGAGGAACCCAGTGAGCAACATGGGACCAAGAATAAGTTATCTTTATCCTTTCTTTCAGAATTGTTGGCTTCTAATAAGGACAAGATTTGGCTTTATTATCGTCGTCTTGGACATCCGTCTTTTAGTAATCTTAGAGTTATGTTTCCTTTGTTGCTTAAAGGGATTGATATAGAAACCCTTCATTGTGATATTTGTAAATTTGCCAAACATCGTCGTGTGTCTTTTCTAATAAGCAATAACAATATTACTTTCTCTTTAATTCATAGTGATATTTGGGGTCCGTCTGCAGCCCCTAATGTTTATAGGGAACCATGGTTTGTTTCCTTCATAGATGACTGCACACAGGTCACTTGGCTTTTTTCGCTTAAAAACAAATCTAACGTAAACAGTGTCTTTCCCACCTTTCATAACATGATGGGGTTGGCATTAAACGATTACGGTCAGGCAATGCTAAAGACTATTCAATAAAACTCTGTTACCATTTTTTTCAAAATGAGGGTACAATACATGAATCATTTTGTGTACATACCCCCAACAACGGTGTTGCTGAGAGAAAATATGGTCATCTTTCTTGCTACTCCCCGTACCTTCCTTTTTCAAAAAAATGTCCCTAAGTCTTATTGGGGAGACGATGTGCTTACAGCTACTCATCTTATTAACTGATTACCATCTCGGGTTCTCGGGTTCTCGGGTTCAAAAGTCCAATGCAGGTGTTTTCCCAATTTTTTTCAGATTTTTCCACCTTTAATAATCTTGCTCCAAGAGTTTTTGGTTGTGTCCTTTGTCCATATCCACGCTCATAGTAGAGGAAAACTTGATCCTCGAGCACTTAAGTGTGTTTTTGTGGGTTCCTCAACCCAAAAGGGCTACAAATGTTACCATCCTCCTAATCGGTTTGGGAGCGTCACGAGAGGGAAGAAATATTTCAAGGACCTGACTTCGTGGACGAAAAAGAATAAAATCAAGGGCATGCCCTACCCGAGCTACAAGGTCAAGGCCAGAGGAGAGGAACTATTGCAAGCAAGGATGCTATGACCTCAAACTTAAGAGCGATTCAAAGATATAGGAATGAATGAATTCAATGTCATCTATACCGTGGTTTTTGGGCTGTCATAATGTGACACTTTCAACTTCCATCGATCGACTTCTGAAGGAAGTTTTATGTTTCAATAGATGTCACCTTTGCTGAACAACAAGATTAATTCTCTCAACCTTATCTTAAAGGAGACTTATATGGAAGATAAGGATAATGCCTTGTTTCTTCTGGACAAAGACTTAATTTTGTTTGATTTCTCCTCTCCATCTTCAAGTCTCGAGTCCAGTTCCCTAAATTCCTAATAGGGTCGCAACCTAACTCCCACGAGCTCTAGTCGCGACATACATTAGGTCACGGCTCCCCAACCTATCTTAGCTCTTGAGTCTTGAGTCTGTCCACCAAGTTCATGGTCCCACTAAACCATTGCAGGTATATTCGAGAAAGATAACAACTATCTTTGAACCTATGTTAGTCCAAGAATCAAAACCGACTCCTAATAATGAGGTAAGCACTCAAACTGAAACTGATGTGAATAATTTCTCTAACCCATTAGTAAATAATGACCAGCCTATTGCAGTCAGAAAGGAACCAGAAAATGTACTCAACACCCATTGTATCCTTTGTCACATTATATGTCATACAACAAATTGTCACCATCTCACAAAGCCTTTCTCACCCATTTAAATATCATATCCATCCCAAAGACCCTATATGAGGCATTGAATCATGAGGAGTGGAAACAAACCATGAGGGTGGAAATGGAAGCACTTGAGAATAATAGAACTTGAGAAATCATGGAGTTGCCTAAAGGAAAAGGCAAAGTTGGGTGCAAATGGATTTATACAGTGAAGTACAGGTCAGATGGATCACTTGAAAGGTATAAAGTTAGATTGATAGTGAATGGGTACACTCATATTTATGGCGTGGACTATCTTGAAACGTTTGCACCGGTAACCAAGATGAATACTATAAGAGTCTATTATTAAGTTTGTGAAGTTTCAGTTTTATCCATTCAAGCATGCCATGAAAGTCCTTCTGAAACATTGTTGCTATGGTATTCCATTGTAGGACACAACTTAAATGTGTAAATCATATATTTGAAATGATGATCAATCATTTTTTCAAACCACCAAGTTATTTAAATGTATGTATGCATGAGCAATCTTGGTCAAGTGTGTGAGAAACCAACACAGCTGTTTTGATTTGATTGGTACTGACCTTTATAAAGATTCTGTACTTCTATTTATTCAACCAATGGTACAAGGTGTGTTAAGCAACCTCAAAGTGAGAACTAATAACCATGAAGAAAATGAACTAAGGAGACCTAATAGACTTCAATGGTGCAACATTCTAGATACAGAAGTTAAAATAGTAAAAATAATATAAAACTATAACGGCACTAGGATAAAATCACCATTGATCAAATGCACTGTTTATAATGATTATCAGGACAGAACTTATCTACATCACTTTGTCACTGCAGCAATTTCATTGAGATATAGCTCAACTAAGCTCTCTTTTCCAAATAGTGTAAATGCAACAGTTGCCTGCAAGAAACATGTTCTAGAAATTATATCCAGTTATTTGAGTAACACACCAATATCGTAACAAGGACCTTCAACAAGTTTTGAAAAAATAAATCAGTTATTCAGGTCATTTTTTTAAAATAGCATGCAGGTGCAATTCCTCAAACTCCTCCTTAAGACAGTTTATTAATGTGTCAGAAACAGCATACCTTTCCAGTTTTGCGATTCACTTTCTTAACGCTGCCTTCAAATTCTGCATAAGTCCCAGATATAACTCGAACAGTTGAACCTGGGGCAGGCAGCTTATCACCCTTCGCTGAAGCTTTTCGGGATTGCTTTTTCGGCTTGCCATCAGTATCTATATTGAGGTTTTCCAATTTGAGGGCTGCATCTCTTTGTTGCTCTTCCTCAAAAGCTTGATTAGCTTTTTCTTGTTCTTCTTTTGCCTCTCGGAAGATTGCTTCCATGTCATCATGGGATACAGGTCTGGGTCTGTTTATCTGTCTTATTCTGCAAACATGAACAGAACACTCCCAGTTAGAGCAGCTGAAAATATCACTTGAACTGTATATGCTAAAAAAATCCATAGCAACAAACAAGAGATAGGCTGTTGGGAATCTGAAAAGACAGAAGACCAGAAAAACATGATGCAATATGTTACATCTTCTACTTATAAAATAACAAATGTATCGTGAAGAAAGCACTCAAATTTCCATTTAGCTCTCATGATTCATTCCAGAAATGGAGCATGCTTATGTCATGACCGAAGGAATTTTAATCAGGCCTGAATATGGTTTAACGCAGGTAATTGCCCTATTGACATGCCTTTCTAAAATTTCTCTAGGGGTATAAATTTATTTTATGAGACCAATATAGCCATGGCATGTAATTTTTACTGTGACTGATTTTGTCAAAGTTGACATATAATAATGCTAGACATTCTAACTTATATCTCAACTTAAGAAGTTCATTTCAATTCATTCACCTGTGGCAAATGAGATTAGTTAACAAATAATACAATGACAAATATAAATACTAACCTATTTCCAACCTTGGAACCAACAAAGCCTCCAACTCCATCGCATTCTCTTATGAAGTCGTGTCTCTCTTTGTTCAAAACACACCTTAAGAAAATACAACCTGGGAAAATTGGCTTTGGTTTAACTGAGTAGGTTCCATTTTTGAGTCTCCTCTTCACCTGAAGAGCTGGAGCATACATCTGAAACAGACAATAAGGGATTGAGAATACCCGTGAGTTCACTAAATTCGTTTAGTATGTGATGTCCATGTTCCTACCTCCATAAACAGTATCCACCTTAATGAAAAAGAGAAAATGGCATCCAAACGAACTCCAACAAGTTCTGACTTAGTCCAAAATGAAACCTCCATTTATTGTAAGTTGAAATGTTGAACATCTAATTTAATGATGCATCCTTATAGATTCTAAATGAACCATACATAAACTTGAGTATTCCAGTGCTCATTAACAACTTGCAATGAGAAAAACTAAAAGCCAAATGGCATGTCACCCTTATTTGCTAACATTTAAGGCAAATTAGCTGAAACCATTCACGAGTAGTATGCAACACATTACATGCACATACCCAACATAAGTTTTCACAGTAAGTATTGCAGAAAACGCAATTCAATACATACATTTATCAACTTGTAGTTCACACAATTTCGAATAGTTGACCGTGACTTAAATAATTGTTGACCCACAATTCAAATATAATATATATATATATATATATATTATTTTCTACAAAAACCGCAACCGAAACCGAAACCAAAACTAGAATTCAATCCAATAAAACGAAAACAAATTTACCTTGAATTCGATATCTGGAAAGTTTCTAGCTATTGATCGAGCGAGCCGTTGAGCGATCTCCTCGTACCTGAGCCGAGTGACCCGGACGACCCACCATTGGGGACCCAAGTCAGCCAAGTTATCGAGATTGAGCTCTTCGGTCCAGGAAGCGTAGCGCTTCTTGGGCTTCTTTAAAAGGCGCTGCTCGACTTCTTCTCTCCAGCTGTGTCCGGATTTACTCTCCCTCCTCTCGTTCCTCAATTGCCTCCGCTCTCTGGCGGATAGCTCTTGATGGGTGGTTGTAGCGGTGGTGGAGTCTAGAGTCGCGGAGATTGGTCTCAATGGGGCGTGTTTGGTTGCGGGTATAGGAAAGGGAATGGAGAGAATAGAGGGAGAAGGAGGGTGGTGGCAAGGACTCCATAGAAGAAGCCCTTGCTTTATCATCTTCGTTTTTCTTTTCTGTTTTTTGATTTTGAGTTTGGAGGATTTTGGATTTTGGTCACCAAACGATAAAGTGGCCGTTAGTGCGTTCCTGGTTTTGGATAATCACCATAATGCAAGTGGGCCCTGGTCTTTTTGTCCTTTGGGCCATACAATGATTCATTCGTGTGTATATTAATTACCACAGTAAATTTGATTAAGATAATTATTCGAGATCTCCTTACTTAGGCATAGTTTGTTGCATAGAATAGGATTGAATTATTTATATGAGATTGGATTGAATAAATTTAAAAGTTGTTCCATATTTGGTGTAACGTAGAATAGGATTAAAAATAGTATTAGGATAAGATTAAAAATAGTGTTAAAATTTTTATATTTATATATAATATAAAATTATTTAAATAAAAAATATATTTTAAAATAAATAAAACTATTTAAAATTAAATCTTAAATAAAATAATAATATATTTTAGTTGATATTAAAAATATTAAAATGTTTTAATAAAATATATTTAATTAAATTTTAAAATACTTTAACTAAATTTAATTTTATATATAATAGTTTAATAAAATATAAGAAATTGAAAAGAAAGAGAGAAAATAATTATTAAAAAAGTGTAGAAAAAATAAAAAATTAAGAAAAGAGAGGGATGATAAATTTAACCTTTGCTTTGGAGAGGTTTCATTTATCCTACTTTGGTGAAATAAAAAATGTTGTTGGACTAAATAGTCCCAAAGTCATTGGTGGCTCCAACCAAGAGATTGAAAAAAAATTTATCCAATCCCAAGTCTAACCCACGCAACAAACATGCCCTTAAGGATTTGAAAATTGAATTTAAACTTCCATTACAAAATAAATCTAAGGGTAATAGAAAGAAAAAAAAAATGTCTTTATTTATTTTATTTTTTTTAAATGTAAGTGTTTCTATGCATGATGTGAAATACTATATTATTATAAATTTGTAACAAAATATAGGATGTATCTATCGTCTTATTTCAAGTAGAGTGTATCTGCACATCCACTCGTAGTTCAAATAATTAGTGCACCTCTGTTTATTCGAATTTATAATAATATCGAATATTGATACGGAGTTTCTCTTCGAATTTAAGAGAACTTTTGAATATCGATTATGCCAAATATGATTTAAGTCTTTGATAATATTTGAATCTAAAATTCAATTAATCTTGTAGTAAGAGAGTATCAAATTTACTTGCGTACACATCTACTAAGCGGAATTTTTTTTTAACGAAAAAAAGTTACAATACTTTTGTTTAATTGAAACAAAAGTATTTTGTTATCATTTACTGTGCATTCATTTGTGCTTGAAATTATGTTGTATAAGCAAAATCAAGATATTAATTAATTTGTGAATATTTATTTTATTACAGTACTTGAAATAAATTTCCTTTAAAGATTAATTTATAATGAAAAGAGTACGTGAAATTTTATATAATTACAATCAGTTAATGAAAGTGTATTTTAGGGTTAGCCACGGTTCCAGAACAGCTGGTTTTGGTTCTGGAACTGGCGGTTTAGGTTTTCCTATGAGGAGAATTGGAATCGGAACTGGTGGTACCGGTACCAATTCTGGTTCTGGTTTAGGAACCGGCCAATTTTTTTTAAATTTAAAAATTATTTAAAAATAAAAATAATATAAAAAAATAAAAGTGGGTAACCCTTATGCTATGATAAAATTACAATAATATCATAAAAGTAAAATAAAATTTAAGAAATTTAGACTTACACTTAATTTTACCTCAATTAAGTTGTCTACGTATCATCTAGAAGGAATCAAAGCCCACATAGTTCTCTTACCTTTTATTTATTTGAAATCAATCGTCACTCATACCTTCGATAGTCCATCCATTTCTTATTTTTTGTATTGCGCCTTGGTTCAGTTGTCAACACAGACCTGGATTTAAATTGAGTCTGGACTCAGCAACGATTGTCTCTCGTCAAGAACGTTACTGTCGGCGCTAAATTTTTGTTCCACTGCCACGGTCGAGATAGGGGTTCTAAAAATTTGTTTGGCAATAATAGCCAAAATTATAAAAAATTTCTCATGATCCCTCCACCAGTGTTGAACGTTGAAGTCATCGCTCACAAACTCGAATGTAGTGTTAAAGTAAACATCAACCTGTGAAGTAGAGGTTGATGAGGACACACTCCGCATTTTCTTTGTTTGTTTATATAACATAGTTGACCCTAACTTCCTCAATGTGGAGGGAACATTAAATGGAGAATTTCTAAATTTCGGTTGTTGAACATTAATATTCAGTAAGAAACTGTATATAGAACGGTATTTATCATACAGTTCATAAAATAAATTCCTAATATTATTAAACAAACTAACAATTTCAATATCATTTATACCTAAACATTGATAATAAACAATATAATATTCAAATAAATTATCTAATTTACATTTATGGTCAAAACATAAAGCAATAGCATAAATCATAGAAATATCTCTATAATAATCTAACCATTTTAATATCATTACTCTAATGGGGTATTATTAAAATCCCCTGTAGTTTGGTGTATTCGTCAAAATTTTCCCCACCATCAGTTTTAATTACCAAAATACTATTGACCGTTAATTTTTCAGTTAGGTATATTATTAAAATTTTCCTATAATTTGATATATTAGTCAAAATCTCCCCATAGTTTCATTTATAGTCAAAATTCCTCTCGTAATTTCATTTCATAGTCAATTTCTTCTCTAATGTCAGTTTTAATTACTAAAATATTTTTAACTATTAACTTTCTTGTTAAAAACTTTAGGGCACCAAGGATATAAAGGTAAATATTTATATATATTAAATTAAAATATTTTAATTTATAATATCAATTAATCTCTACCATCCATCATATGATAAACAATAGAGATCAAATATAAAATATATAAAATACTAAACAATTAAAAAATTTAAAATCTGCGGAGATGGACGGTGAACGGTTGAGGTCTAATTTTTAATTTTTTTGTGTGTTTTTTTAAAAAATATTTTATGTTTATAATCTATACTATTCATCTATGGATATGGACGATGAAAATCCATTTTAAAAAAAAATTAATTTTTTTAAAAATTTTTGGTAATTTTGTTTAAAATTTTTTCGTGTTTATGATCTCCACCGTCTATCTATGGACAGTGGAGATCTAACTTTTTTTAATTTTTAATTTTTTTAACATTTTAAATTTAATCTCTAATGTTCATCATAATATGAAGATGGACGGTGGAGATCATCTTTTTATTTTAAATTTTTTACTTTTTTTTTAAAAAAAATTTGTGTTTATGATATACACCCTCCATAGATAGACCATGAAGATCCAACTTTTTTTTAAAATTTTTAATATTTTAAACTTGATCTCTAATGTCTATCATAATATGGAGATGGACGGTGGAGATCCATCTTTTATTTTTAATTTTTTTAAAAAAAATTGTATTTATGATCTCTATTGTCCATCTATATACAACGTAGATCCAATTTTTTTTAATTTATTATCTTTGATCTCTAATGTCACCATATTACGGACGGTAGAGATTCATTAATATTATAAATTAAAATATTTTAATTTAATATATATTTACCTTTATACCCTTGGTGCTCTAAAGTTTTTAACAAAAAAATTAATGGTTAAAAGTATTTTAGTAATTAAAACTGACGGTATGGGGGAAATTGACTATAAAATGAAACTAAGGGGGGATGAGAGATTTTGACTATAAATGAAACTACGAAGAGATTTTGACTAATATATCAAATTATAGGGGGATTTTAATAATATACCTAACTGAAAAGTTAACGGTCAATTGTATTTTAGTAATTAAAACTGACGGTAAGGGGGATTTTGATGAATACACCAAACTACAGGGGGGATTTTAGCCAGAAATGAAACTAGAGGGGAGATTTTGACGAATACACTAAACTACATGGGTATTTTAATAATATCTCTTACTTTAACACATTCAGTTAACGTTTGATCTTGTGCACACTTATTAAGTGCACCAACAATATTTAATACTTTTACAAAAAATAAATGTGTGGTAGGATAATATATACCAGATAGATTAGTAGTAGCATCATTAAAAACTTTTAATAATTCACAAATATGTGTGCACACATTTCAATTGTAACATCCCTAATTTTGAATAATAAATTTTGAATATGTGGATATAAAATTTGTGATTTGAGGGGTGTAAAACGTAATTAAATGTATGTATATTTTTATAGTTTCCAGGTGGACCAGATGGAGAGGTCCAGAAATAACGCATGAAGAGAAAGGTGAAAAATTGGACAATGGGTACCGCGACCACTCACCGCGACCAGAGATCGCGATGAGTCGCTCGCGGTGAAAAATGGTGATTTTTGGTAGTGAGCACCGCGACCAGTCACCGCGACCAGGGATCGCGTTGACTAGCTCGCGGTGAAAATATCAAATTCGGGCAGTGAGCAATGCGACCATGGTACCGCGATTGATGATTGCGATGAGCAACGTGACCAGGTAGCGCGACCACAGGTTGCGATGACCGAAAGTTTATAAAAAAAATAAGCTGGTCGTGGAAGCTTCACGAAAAAGCCACACAGAAAAGAGAAAGAGAGACCGAGAGAGAAAGAGAAAAAAGAAAGAAAAAAGAAAGAAAAAAGAAAAGGAAGAAGAGAGAGAAAGGAAGAGAGAGAAGAAGAAGAAGAAGAAGAAGAAGAAGAAGAAGAAGAAGAAGAAGAAGAGGAAGAAGAGAAGAAGAGAAAAGGAAGAAGAAGAAAAGGAGAAAGGAAAAGAGGAGAAAAGAGAGAGAAGAAAAAAAAGAAAAAGGAAAAAGGTGTAGAAACGGTATCTAGGTTGGTGTACACACATTTTTGAAATATTTATGTGTTTTAGTTTGAATTTGAGATTTTGGATAATTTAGTAAATATATGTTTATATTGTTTTTCTATTTGAATAATTTCGATTTAATCGTATATTGAGTATTATGTTTTAATCGTATTTTGATTAATTGAATATGTTGAAATAAATGGTTTCAGAATATCGAATAAATAAATCGTGAATTTCCATGAAATTATGTATATATGTTTTTCCTAATATCGATTGAATTTTTATATTAGTTGAGTTTAAATTCGATTTGTGATTTACAGTGATTATGTGAAAATGTTGTATTGAAACAGCCCTAGAAATGGATATAAGAGGTTGGTATACCAGTTGGGTTCATTTAGCAGTACTGCACCGATATTGATATTGATGTGATATTATGTACCTCCCTATGGATTCGTCCAGGGGAAGGGAGACACGTACCTCCTCAAGGATTCGTCCTGGGGTAGGGAGACACGTACCTTCCTAAGGATTCGTTCTGGGATAGGGAGATATGTACCTCTCTAGGTTCCAAACACTCGGTCCTAGAGTAGGGAGATACGTACCACCCTCAGGATTCGTCCTAGGGTTGGGAGTTATGTTCGACAGACAGTTACTGAGGTCGAACGACCCATATTCCAGTCCTGGATTATGTTGAGTATACCAGAGGGCCAGAATTAAGAATGATTTGAAAAGAAATGATTATAAAAGAATTTATGATTCAGTTTTGTATGGATTATTAATTGAATTTAGTTGTTTCTATTGAATTGATTTTATATGATTTATTTCCGTGCTTGATTTGAATAATAACATGTTTATATATGATTATATTGTGAGATTTTTATTATGGAAAGTTATTTATGATTTTGATAATTAAGTTTAGTGTACACCCACTAAGCTATATGCTTAGCGCGTCGGTTTTTATCGCGCGTAGGTAATAGAGATACCGAGGAAGGAAAAGATTGAAGAGGAGTTAGCTGCAGACACAGGAACAGAGTCACATTTCTTGGGTAGATATATATATATATATATATATATATATATATATATATATATACACTGTTGTACAATATGTTTAGATTGCATGCATATACAGAGATTTGTAATTGTGGTATATACTATATTTTGTAAATAATTGTTTTATGGTTTCTGTTTCATTTTCAAAGATTTGTAAGTATTAAATGGTGAAATGTTTTATTTGAATATGTTTGGAAGTCGCACTAAACGGCAGAGTGCGCAATGATTTGAGAATTTGATATAGAAGTGTTGAAATTATATTATATTAAAATCGTTTTGTTGAAAACAGGTTTTGAGAAAATCAGAAAAATAGAGGAAGCTCTGCTGAAATTTTTAAAAACTGATTTTTGATTGGTTCACTAGAAAAGTTTTAAAATTATAAACTATTTGATTTTTAAATTATAAAATTAAGAAAAGTTTTGAAAACCCTAGTAGCGCTCCCTGGGTCGATCCAGCCGGGTCAGGTCAGGGGGTGTTACATCAATGCTGACTATATAAATTAACACTACTGCAATTATACTGCATAAATCTAACTAATAAATCCTTACACTCATAACTTTTACACAACAATTTGTACGGGGAGTTCCAACGAGTTAGAACATCACGAAAAAATTTAATTGGATGCTTCACATGAGATTTACAGAACCTAGCCCATTGTTTCATGATGCTATGATGTTTTCACATAATAGAAAATATCCTTAATTAGTTTAATAAAATATTAAAGTGTTTGGAAACCAGTTTGTATACATAAATTTATAACATGGTAAATACATATTTGATGAAAAAATATGTCATCAAAATAGAGGTTATACAATTCATATAATTTTGGAATGACGGCATTATTGTTTGTAGCATTATCAAAACCAATTGAAATTTTTTTTATTTTTAATCAAATATTTTTTAAAAATAAAAATTATTTTTATCATTTTATATATATTATATGCAGTATGAGATTTATCAAAAATTCTAAATGTAAGAATTCATTTTTGTAAATCCCATGTTTCATCAATATAATGGTATGTCAGTCCTAAATATGAATGGTTTTACTAATGATCACTCCAGATATCGGTACAAACAGACACACGACTTAAATAATTTTTAAAATATCTAACTAAAGTTTTTTTTTTATAAGTTTTACACATGATACGTTTAAGTGTATTCCAAGTGTGGCACCCCCCGACCCGATCCGGCCGGACCGACCCGGGGCGCGCTACTCGGACTTTCAAATTCTTTCAAAACTTCATTTTTCATTTTAAAATCGTTGTGAGCCCATAACAATACAGAAACTTTTTACAAAAATTCGACAAAGTACCGTTTATTTTTCGGACTTTCCAAAAACCTGTTTTCACACAATTCAATTCAACATTCACATTTTTCACAAACACTTCTATACAATTTCAAACAATTGCGCAATCTGCCGTTTAGTGCGACTTTCACAGATAGTTTATAAAATAAAATAAATCGAACTTAAACATTTACAATCATTTTGATAATAAAATACATAAATCATAAACTAGTTAATTACAAAACATTTTACAAAACATATTTACAAATTCCCTGTATATGCATGCTTTCGGAATATATATACACATAACAAAAATATAGCTACCCAACTGTACAAATCCTGTGACTCGGTCTGCAACTCTTTCTTCCTTCAATCTTTAGCTTCGTCCGGATTCCTGGTACCTACGCGTTAGAAACAAAACTAACGCGCTAAGCATATAGCTTAGTGGGTGTACTATAAACTCAATTAAATAAATCACAATATAAATATCTATTAAGAATAAATAAACCACAATATATATTCCATTCCATTTCAAAACGATAAAATTTCTAAATCAAAACATTAAACAATTTCAATCACTTTAATTTCAACAATGAGATCTATATACGAATGCTATCAATAAAATCATTCAGTACACTTTTCAATTCCAATCAATTCTGGCCCGCTAGAATACTAAACATATACGGACTGGAATATGGGTCAAGCTCCCAACCCCCAGAACGAATTCTGAGGAGGTACGTGTCTCCCAACTCTAGGACCGTGGGTACGGAACCTAGAGAGGTACATAACTCCCTATCCCAGGAACGAATCCTTGGGAAGGTACATTAACTCCCAACCCCCAGGACGAATCCTGAGGAGGTACGTATCTCCCAGCCTCTGGACGAATCCAAGAGGAGGTACATCAGTATCATCAATATCAATCAATCAGTATCGGCGCAGTACTGCTTAGTAAAACCCAGCTGGTATACCAACCTCCTATATCCATTTCTATGTCTACGTATCCTAGGGCCGTTTCGATAAACGATTTTCACAATAAATGTCGCAATAGTTACTCAATATCAATAATCACTCAATAATCATATAAATCACGTAATAAACTTCAAGAAATATGAACAATAACCATATAAAAGTCTAAAATCAACTCTGTAAAACGAAATCGAATTAGTCGAAACGCAATCAGTGTATCAAGCATCAATTTCACATATAAAATAAACACTTTTTATACAAAAATCGAAAAAGAAAATTTTCAACGAAATCGAAACGAAAGCGAAAACGAAATCGAAATACGATCTATCACAAAATCATTCCAGAATCAACAATAAAGACATCAAACATCGATTTTTCATCTACTATAACAATTTTCATACTAATAATCGAAAACGAAAATCTTCCAAAGAAATCAAAAACGGAAACGGAAACGAACACAAAAACGATAACGCAACCGAAAACAAACGTACACCAACCTCGGTACCGTTTTTCGTTCGACCAACCGCGGTTCCACGATTTCTTTCCCTTCTCTTTTTCCTTTCTCCTTCTTCCTCTTCTTCCTCTTTTTTCTTTTCTTTTCTTTCTTCTTCTTCTCTCTTCTTCTTCTTCTTTTTCTCTATTTTTTTTTTCTTCTTTCTCGCCTCTGTCTGAGTTTTGTGTGTTTCTCGCTTTCGCGAGAAGCTTCTCTTTTTTTTTATATTTTTTTCGCTACCGCGACCGCCGTCGCGACCTGTGGTCGCGGCACCAGGTCGCGATGCTCACTGGAATGCGCGCACCGCCTTCCTCGCGAGCGCGCCTTGGTCGCGCGAGTGGTCGCGCTGCTCTCTGCCCGTTTTTGACACTTTCATCGCGAGCAAGCCATCGCGACCTGTGGTCGTGGTGACCAGGTCGCGATGCTCTCTGGTCCAGTTTTCCAATTTTTTTCATTTTTCATTTTTCACATTTAATTACATTTACACCCCCTCAAATAGTAAAAATTCATTTTCACATATTTCATATATATCAAAAATTCATTACCCGAAATCCGGGATGTTACACCAAGTCACCCTACATGCAGCAGGATTTAAAGCCTTATGACAATATTTTAAAAACTGATTTTTTCATCAAAACTAAAAGGTAAATATTCTACAGCTACCATCTTAGCTAATTATTTCCTATTGCATTGATCACTATATTTAAATAAATGATGGTTAGGAAATGTGTACCTGCCAATTTGTTATTGTCCGCGTGTTCGGGATGTTTCGACTGGATGAGTGTCGTATCCTCCAGATTTGTTATTGATCACTATATTTAAATAAATGTTGATGTATTTCCAGTTCGTGTCGTATCCTCCATATTTGTTCCACTTAAACTCCTTGGAGTAATAGTTGCAAGTCACCACTATTTTCCTTGGTTCTTTCTCGACTTTCTTCATATGAACTTTAAAAAGTTCAGATTTGTACTTCCCCAAATTAGCTCCACTTACATTGGACATATTTGGGGTTTGGCTGGTTGTAGGGGTTGGCACTATTCGGTTATACCCATAATCTAACCTAACTAAATTTTTCTTCGGTTATTAATTGGGCTAACAAAACCTAGTGGGTTTTATATGAATAACCTAAAATAACTAAACCTTAAAAAGTCGATTCGATAAAATTCGATTATTTCGGTTTGAGCTTTATTGGGCCTAAATTGTACATATGGTTTAATTAGGCCTTTTTGGCCAAAAATCAACTTTTTTATATATTTTATCCAATTGTTTGTATATCTTTAAAATATTATATCCATATGCATTAAGTTTAGGTCAATATCAAACTTGATCATCTTATGAGTAATATTATAATTTGATATATATTTTTTTTCCATAAAAACCTATTGCTAGGAAATGTTTGAGATGTGAGGACTGAGGTGGAACCCTAGGTGGTGAGGCTGGGAAATATTTTATGAGGGAGATGTGGTGTGCGGCGCGCTAGAGAAGAACTGAAAAATGTAAAGTAAAAGTGGAAACTGGAAACTGGAACCCTATTTTTTTAATTTATATAAGTTTGGTTATTTACAGTTTTGCCATTCATAACCTAACCATAATAAATTTTTATTCGGTTATCAAAGTGACTAACCAAACCTCCATGAGTCATGATCAATAATAGAAAATAATCTCATTTTTTTGGTTATTTTCGGTCGGTTATTTTCGGTCTGGTTAATATGCCCACTCTTAGCTGGTTGCATGGTAAATAGGGTTTCAGGGGCTTTAAGGAATGTAAACGAGTTCAAAAAAATTGGGAGGAGTTTCATTACCTAATATTTCCTCCTCAAATGCTTGCTGCTATAGAAAGTCATAATAATTTACTTCATTGAACAAATTATTAAGCGGCTCTTCTTGAATCGGCATATGATCATTTTCTCTGCTGGAAACTGATCTTCTGAAAGGATTAGAACTTGCCATTGTAATTTTATAATTTGAAAAAGAAAAATATAGAATAAAAATTAATAATTGAAAATAAAGATAATTGAGAATTTGAGAGAATTGTTGAGAGTCAGATTGAGAGAATTGGTGTGTGAAAAATGAATGGGGGAGAGAGATTTATATAGTTTTAGGGGGATGGGTCATTTATAATTTAGGAAAAAGAGAGGGAGCTAGCTGCAATTTTATAGTAAGCCCTCTACTAGCCGATTGGCTTACCAACACTAGTAGACTGTTGGGTCAACTGTCAGTTTTATTTTAATTAATTTTTTTTTTAAAAAAATTTGAGGAACGGGAATCGATGGAACCGTTGGTTCCAATTCCCGTTCCTTTTTTAGCGGAACCAGAAATGGGACCAAATGATTTCGGTTCGGTTCACAGTAAATTTCAGTTTAGAACCGTCGGTTCGATACCTAGTATATTTTAAAAAATACATCACAATGTATTACACTTGGTTATTATTTTCACGATAACTCGCCATTATTAGTTGACTGACTTTGTTGTTATACCTTTTTAAAGATAATAATCCATTACTTCGTATGGTAACGAAATTCCTAATCATGTATAATAAAAATCAATCAAATAAGTAATTAAAAGACCAAAATAAAGATGACATGTTTCAACTCTAATCTCTTTTTCTTATTTTTTTTTTTCAAATTTATTCATAACATATATAATAGAAGTAAATTTAATCGAATGTGAAGATATAGCAGGCCCAAAATTTGATTTGCAAAAGACTTCAAATATTGGATCCTTGTTAGTACTACGAATAGGGTCCCGCGGTCCCGCCTAAAATTTGTTGGATTTACCGCTTTTAAAACAACATTTAAAGACAGTTCCCGCGAAGTCAAAACCTCCAAAAAAAAAACAATAAACCGCTAAAAACCCCTCTCTTTGACTCCAATTAGAGATTCGCGAATTTATTTTTCTTCCAAAAAATTTCAAAAATCTCCCGCGCTTTCACTTATCAACCTGCGCTCTTTCTCTCTTCTCAAAACCTCATTCTGATTTCTCCAATCAGTCAAGAGTCTCGTTATTGAAATTCTCCATTTCCTGTTCTCGCAACCTCTCTCTCCCTCTCTCTCGTTATAGTTTCCATTTTTTTTAGTCGAGACGGAAAAAAATGGGGAAGCAAAGCAGATCTAAGAGATCGGATAGCAATCTTGCAAAAGGAAAGGTCACTCCAATCCAAGTCGCGTTCATTGTGGACCGGTATCTTTCTGATAACAACTTCTCGGAGACTCGCTCCGTTTTCAGGACCGAAGCTTCTTCTCTCATCTCCAGATCCCCAGTTCAAGAGGTACATTTTAAGCGTTTAATTTTGGACTCGGGTTCTAATTTTAAGGGCCTAATTGTTTTTTTTTTTAAAAAAAATTAAATTTTATATGTATAAATGCAGGCTCCGAAGAGTTTGTTGAGTTTGGCGGCGATGTTGAACGAGTACATATGCTTGAAGGAGCAGAAAGTGATGTTGGAGCAGGAGAGGGATCGTATGGACCAAGAAAGATTGAGGGTACAATCCCTTTTGCACGGTATGCAAGGTGTCATGAACGCGTACAATGCAAGCGCAACTATGCCGGTGGCGATTCAGGCCCCATCAACAAGGCCAACTAAATCAACTGTCGTTGTTCCTCAGTCTGTTCCATCTTGTGGATCTCCATCAGGTACGGCCCCAATGTCTACTTTTCATGACCCGTTAAATCCTTAATCTACCTGATGTGCTTGTTATTTGTTACTTTACTTTAAGATTCTTCAATTCATTTGTGTAAATGTAGTGGGTTTTGTGTGCTTTTACTTGGACTGACAGGATAAATAAAATCTGTGAAATTTATGGGTTTTGTGCAAATATAAAGTCCTGTTACTTGAAGCAAGTTCAGAAAAATTTATAATTGGGATTTGTCAAGAATCAAGCTATAAGCCTTAATTTTACAACCACCCATATACCATATAAGAGTGTTTTATTGATTTGTTGTTGAAAGTTGAGTTCTTTAACAATGATTGAATTACGAAGATCAAACTCACTGTTTAACTTTTGATTTCTGTCGTCTGTTAGTTTTAAGCACAACCTTATTAATGATGCTACTTGGTTTATCTAGTTATAGCCATTAGCCTAAACAAAACTTCACCTTTATTTTAGGAAAATAAAAGTGAATCCAAGTTAATTAATCGTGATGATCAGCTCTATTATTCCCAAGGCTTCCTTGATCTTTGAGAGTAATGCTTGATTGTGGTCTTCCCCGCTTGTACTATCCATAAATGAAACAAATCAATCTCTTATGTGTTTTGTATATGTTTGATAATATTGTCGGTGCTCTTTATCAGGTTTTCTTGGCCAAAATGCTCCAGCTGGTATGCCTGTGTCCATGCCATCCGCAAATGAAATAATTTGCCCACCGAATACAAATTGCCCATTAACAAGAAAGAGAGCGGGTTCAAAGGTTGTATTAGATGCCCTTCCCGACGCCAAGAAATCTCGTAGTAAGTTACCTGCCAAGAAATTGCCAAACAAAGGTAAAATTTCGTCAAACTTTTGCATTCAATTAATGTCATTTACACACTTCTTACCTTCAATAATTGAAGAGTTAGTAACGTCCCTCTTTCTTGTGGATATGATACAGTCACACAATCAAAGAATGCAGTCTCTAGTCAAGATACTGCTCAGCCTTCTGCGATTGAATTGTCACCTAACAATTGTGCACCCCATGGATCACTAGTTCAAGGATCCTGTGTTGCTAAGAGTTTGTTCAATCAACCTTCACTGCCTACTCCAACCAATTCATCTGGTCCCAATACTCCACCACAACCAGTTTCCTCTCAAATTGATAAATCTCCACTAGGAAATTCTTTTGCTGCTAATTCCAGTAACAATAACACCCCTCAAGACGTCACTCCTACTAACAGCACTGTAATTTCATCAGAGAGAGTGACAGTGAGCCCATACAAACAAATGTCATTTTACACAGTGGAGAGGAACCATTGCATTTCTTCTTCATCACCAGTCAAGACAAACTTGAAGAGGCCGAGCAAGAGGGATCAAGTAAAAGGAAGGCTAGATTTTGATGGTTCTGATGTGGCAGTGCACTTGGACAAACCAATTGTTAATGAGATTTCAACATCTGAGTCTGAAAAAGAAGCTGACATTTTTGACATAGATTTGCCTAATTTAGATGCCTTTGGAGGAAATTTCTCCTTCTCTGAGCTATTAGTTGATTTTGATCTCGATTGTGAAGGACTTGGTTATTCTTGCCAGCCACCTTTGGGTGCTTCCATGGACAATGTTTCGGGGTATATGTTCCTTTTGTCATACTGTACATTTCACAACTCAGTATTTATTCGTTAATTTATTCACTAATTTAATTACTAATTTACATCTTAAATGTTGTATACATAATATGCAGATCATCTCACGAGTCTGGAGATGCTAATCTGGGGGTTGATCAAGTTCTGTCAGAGTACTCATCAACAGTAACAGAAGTGCTTTCAGGAAATAACATGCATGTTCAAGGTGGTTATACTTCACATGTTTAACTTGAATTTAAACATGTGGTGCTTTCATAAGTGATTTTACTTATTCTCTGTAATAAGCACTTATCTAGTAAACTTCAATTTTGCAGGCTCTGATACCATGACTGCAGTGAAATCCATTACAAAATGCATAAGAATTTTAAGTCCTGGTAAATTTGTTGCTCCTTCCTTCATATTCTTCTTTTACTCTTGCTTTCACTAGGGCTAAACTTAATGCCGATACCTCTCATTTTGTGAAATTGCAGCAAAAGGTCGGAAGAATTCATTGGATTGTGAAAATTGCTAAGCAGGAAACTGGTTGATTTTGAAGATCTGATGACACCTAGTTTGACATGGTACCAGTACAGTACTTACTGCACAGTTATTTAACCATGTTCATTGTTATAGACAATATCCAAATCTGATATGGGTTTATCCCCTTACCTTTACTAGCAGTATACTTCCAAGGGTCACCTGTATGTCTCTAATTAACATCTTTAGTATTTTCAGTGTTTTAGTTCAATGTCTGGGCTTGCTATGCTAGTCATTGTCCATTTGCTATTGAGGCTGTATTCCTCCTGTAATGATTGTACAATTCTAATCAATTTGATTGTGAAGTAGAGATTCTTTCTTTTTTATGGGGCTTCTGGTTTCAAATGATCTATGGAAGTGTGCCCTATAGGGTAATCAAGAAGAAACATTTTTCTTGAAATAATAATCAAAATTCTCTAGTATGAAGAGAGCAGTGCAAATTATAAAGATGTTATATTTTTTTTAGTTTGAATCTTAGCCAAATTCCCATGTAGATGAGGCAGTACTTTATTAATCCACAAAAGAATTTTATACACAAGTACAGAGAAATAATAGCTTTTTGTGTATTTCTTGATAAGCTTCCATGAAACATTTATCTTCAAAAACAAAATTACTATCTCTGCTTATGCATTTAATTAAGCTAAATACTTCTCCACTTTCTCCACTTCCTCCTGGCTTCCTATGTAGAGCGGAACACGCTGGTGAATCTGTTGATAGAAACAACAGACAGCATCTTAGTACATCTTAGTAACTAAATCTTACCAAGAAAATTGCAAGAAACTCAGTAGTTACAATAATGTTTATATACCTCAACAGGTTGGATGTCTAGTACTCTTTGATGGCCATCCGATCCTTTCCCTCCAGCTTGTTCTGCTATGAAGCTCATCGGTGCACACTCATACAAGAGCCTCAGCTTCCCATTCTTGCTCTTCTTGTCACTTGGATACCCGTAAATGCCTCCGTAGAGTAGAGTCCTATGGAAGTCACCCACCAAGCTACCAATGTACCTAGCAGAATAGGGCTTCCCGCTAGGACCTGGATCTTTAAGGTCATCAATGTACTTCTTCAAGTTGTCATCCCAAAGCTGGTAATTGCCTTCATTAAAGGAGTAAATCTTTCCAGCTTTCGGGATTTGAATGTTCTCTTGAGTCAAAACAAATTCTCCATACATGGGATCCAATGTGAATGCAAATACACCTTTTCCTATAGTTAGCACAAAGATTATAGAGCTTGAGTACATGCAATAACCAGCAGCAAGTAGGTTGTTTCCTGGTTGGCATACATTCACAATACACCTTTGTGCTGTTGTTCCAAGCTGCAATATATCAAATATCAACATAATCAGAACTGATCTATGATCCAGCTCACTTATGCTTCATATTATGTCCTGAAACAATAAAAATTCCATGTTAAATTCTATTAATCAGATTCATTACTTCATTGGGGTCATCACCGACATCGGCGAGGCACTCATCATTCGGACTGTAAATCCCAAAGATGGATCCAGTGGACACTGCAGCATCAATGTTGGATGATCCATCAAGTGGGTCAAACACCACAATATAGTTTCCAGAGTAACTCTCTTCCACTGCCACTGGCACATCCTCTTCCTCTGATGCAATAATCCCTGTTCTTCCACTTGATCTCAAACAGTTAGAGAACACCTGTAAGTGTAAAATTAATCAATTTTAGCATACCCACAATCAATTCCAATGCGGGGATCATTAAAAACCAAGACAAACTACATCAATCTAGGAAGCTGAAGTCCATAAACATCCAAGTAATTTCAATATCTACCAGAAATTCAATTTGCCTGTAATTGGTATTCTAATAAAACTGATCTACATTAATGAGTCGCTACAAACCTCATTTGAGACAACATCGAGCTTCTTCTGGTCCTCTCCTTGAACATTGACAGCGCCCTGAACTCCAGTCAAGTTAGAAATGCTAGCTCTCTGGACCAAAGAAGCTATCTGCTTACACGCCATTGAAATGCTGGAAAGCACAATAGTGAGCTCTGCATCAATGACACCAGCTTGTTCCTGCTTCAACAGCCAGCCCGTCAGCGTTTGAATCTCATACCCACTTTTCTTCTTCGTTGCTGCAGCTTCTGCCGCCGTCCCAACCGCCATGCACCGGACCCCGCCGCCAGTAGTGACATGCCTTCTCTTCACGGCGTTGTTGGGACATGAAACAAGTGCTTTTGAGTCAAAGACACATAGTTGATAAGGAGAGAGACGAGAGAGAGAACGAGAGCTTGAAAACAGAAGCTGCGATGATGATGCTGTTGCTGCTATTCCTGCTGCTGCAACCATGGCTAGCTTTTGCTTCTGCTTCTTGAGATGATATTTTTTGTTATTTTACAAGCAGTTGAGAGTAGGATTGTGAGGTAGGCAACGAGTTCTGTTAATCCGG
Organism: Xanthoceras sorbifolium; assembly: GCA_003430845.1. NCBI lineage: Eukaryota > Viridiplantae > Streptophyta > Magnoliopsida > Sapindales > Sapindaceae > Xanthoceras > Xanthoceras sorbifolium. The sequence goes on from CM010612.1 coordinate 24,251,756, forward strand.
GTCCCACTTATCTTCCTTTGAGAATCCATTTTGTGACCATGGTTCGTTGAAGAGTATTCAACTGGACGAGGCGCGCGGGTGTTTACAAACTAAAGTTGGCGCCTCCAACTTAGAGGGCTGCGGCCCACAATGTCACAGGCCACAATAAGACCGTATAACAGGCTCGGTCCACTCAATTTGTTACGAGCTGACCCAAGACTCAACCATCGCATTTTGGGTATTAACACACCTTAATTTGTTTTTAGGGCAATTATTAATTTGGACTCTAATTTTTGACGAATTATTAAATTTTAATACAGTTTTATTTATTGGTACTTGTGGACCCTAAATTTTCGTAAATGTATTAATTTGGTTATTCTGTAAGTCAACCATTAATCAAACTTAACAGTTCCAGAGGTATTTTTATCTTTAAATCTATAAATATGTCAAAAGTAAATTGTGGGTGAAATGACATAACTACTCATACTTAAAAATTTAAAATCAATTAAATTAAAAAATTAAATGGATCTTCACCGTCTATCAATATATTAGAATGTTTTTTATAAAAAAAACTGTGAATGAAGGAATTAATTTTATTTTATTGTTCTTAGACTAGGTTTGAATCTCCAAACCCAGCAAACCAAGAACAAAAAAAAAATATAAAAAAACTATAAAAAAAGTTGGACGCTTGAATCTAGATAACTAGATCTCCATCGCTAGATGAGCAACATCCAGCGATGGAGGTTGTTGGGTCACCGACAATGAAGACCCAATCTCTATTGCTGGAGATCGAAGGGTCTCCAGCAATGGAGACCCATCAAACCAAGAATAGAAAAAAAAAAAAAACAATTTGTTGGTTTCGGTGCCAATCTTCAATATTGTCTTTGACCATTATTGCTCCAATGACAATAATTAAAGAAATAACAACACTTACAGTAATATAAGGGGCAAGTAGAGTGAAGGACAAAATGCCTGTAACCAAGAAGTAAAAATTGACAAGTCTTCTAAACTGCTCAAACAATGATTTGGGGCAAGAAAGTGGCAAGTGTATACTTTGTGGTCCTAACATAATTGTCACTATAGTTTCGAATTCCAACCTCAAAACAATCTGCTTCATTGTCTATATGGGAATAGTCTGTAAGCTATATTCAATCCTAAATGCGGAACTAATCATAATAAGGATTGAAAATTGAAAAAATATTCAGAATACTAACCTCCTGCCATTGATGCAACAAATGCAATATCTCTGTTTCTCCTCTGGTTTTGGTTCTTCCAGAACTCTTATCACTCAAATTTGATGGTGTAACTGAAGTTGTTGTTGAGTATAGAGTTTGGGGACCAAATGTCAACATTTATAGCCAAGTTGGTCGAGATTCCTATCAACTCTCGGCCAACTCGGACATCGATCATGGCATGCCATGATCATTAGCTGTATGAAGGTGGATCAATCCCACTAGATAGGCTAGTGGAGACAGTTTGGATGAGGGTGAAGAGTGTACCACATCCAACATTCGAGTGTGGAGAGTGGACCACATCTAATATTCTCCCACTTGGTTCACACTTCTAATTTAACTACTTATTATATACCTATCGATAATTCATATTAAGGAATAAATACAAGAATCAAGGCGGTAAGTCCTCTAAGTAACGAATATTACCTTCCATGTATTACTGTGTATTCATTTCTTAAATATTATACTTTATATGGCAACAAGTTTCTTAATGAATAAACCCTATATTTATTTTGGTCCAATACAGATGAATTTCTCAAAATTAAATTAAGGTGCACATAAATATGAGAAAACAAAATCATAATTATTAAGAGTTTCATTAAATAACATTGTTAATACAATGAAAAACTACATAATGGAACCAAGTATCATATTAATTACATGATTCTTGAATTTCAACGGTGGCAAGCCCTTAATCAAAGGATCAGCGATCATCAATTCAGTGCTTACGTGCTCAATGACCACTTTATTTTCTTCAACACGTTCCTTTATGGCTAAATATTTAATGTCGATGTGTTTACTTCGACTCCCACTTTTATTGTTCTTAACCATAAAAACAGCAGTTGAATTATCGCAATACATTCTCAATGGCCTAGAGATGGAATCTACAATTTTAACCCATATATGAAACTCTTAAGCCATACATCATGCGAAGTAGCCTCAAAACATGAAACGAACTCGGCTTCTATGGTGGAAGTGACAATCAAGGGCTGCTTGGCACTTCTCCACGATACAGCACCACTGACCATCATAAAAATATAACCTGATGTTGATTTACGTGAATTAACACAGTCATCAAAGTCAGAATCCGAGTAGCCAATTACTTCCAGATTATCCGTCCGTCGATACATAAGCATGTAGTCTTTGGTTCCTTGAAGGTACCTTATCACTTTCTTTGTAGTTCTCCAGTGGTCTAAACCTGGATTACTCTGATATCGTCCTAACATTCCCATAACAAATGCAATGTCAGGTCTTGTGCGGACTTGAACATATATTAGGCTTCCGACAGTAGAAGCATATGGAATGTTTTTCATTTGTTCCCTCTTAAGATCGTTCTTCGGGCATTGATTCAAATTAAACCTATCACCCTTCACAATAGAAGCAACACTTGGTGAACAATCTTTCATCCGGAAACTCTCTAAAACCTTATTAATATAGGTTTTCTGAGATAGACCCAAGATACCTCAAAATCTATCTCTATGAATCTTAATGCCAATGACATAAGACGCTTCACCCACATCTTTCATATCAAAGTTTTCAGAGAGAAATTGTTTCACCTCATGTAGCAAACCCTTATCATTGATTGCTAGCAGAATATCATCCACATATAAAACAAGAAAATATATTTTACTCTCACTGACCTTCTGGTATATACATTGATCCATAATATTTTCTACAAAACCGAATGAAGAAATTACATTGTGGAATTTCAAATACCATTAGCGAGATGCTTGTTTTAAGCCGTATATGGATTTCTTGAGCTTGCAAACCAATTGCTCACCATTACTGGAGAGGAATCCTTCAGGTTGTTTCATGTAAACCTTATCCTCTAGATCTCCATTAAAAAACGCTGTTTTCACATCCATTTGTTGCAGTTCAAAGTCAAAATGGGCTACTAATGCCAAAATAACTCTCAAAGAATCTTTCTTAGATACATGAGAGAATGTCTCTGTGTAATTGATTCCTTCTTTCTGAGTGAATCCCTTAGCAATGAGTCTTGCCTTGTATCTTTCAATGTTGCCCAATAAGTTTTTCTTTGTCTTAAAGACCCATTTACAACCAATGGCTTTTGCACCATTAGGCAATTCAACAAGGTCCCAGACTCTGTTACTCTTTATGGAACTCATCTCATCAATTATAGCATTGTACCATAATTTTGATTCTTTACAACTCATGGCTTGTGAAAAGGACTCGGGATCATTCTCGGCTCCAACGTTATAGTTAGATTCTTGCAGATGCACAACATAATCACTAGGAATTGCTGACCTCTTAGTTCTAGTAGATCTTCTCAATGTCGTGCCAATATTTTCTTAGGAAATATGTGGTTCAACTTGTCGTTCAGAAGTCTCAGGAAACTCTTGAACAACCTGATCTACAGGAATGTTGTCAACAGCTTGTGGAACTTCAATTGTAACACCCCCCGACCTGAATCCCCTCGGACCGAATCGGGGAGCGCTACCGGATACGGAAAACACATTTCAGAACATAAACTTTAAGTAATGATCCGAATAAATATGTAAATTATGATCCAAAAAGATTTTCTGAAAATTTCGCCAGAGTTTCCTCTGTGTTTCTGACTTTCCAAAACCTGTTTTCACAACTCATAAAATCCACACTTCTATAATCTTAAATCAAATTGCGCACCCTTCCATATCCAGTGCGACTTACCAAAACAAATTATATCAAAATACTATTATATATTCAACTTTAAAAACCTTAAAATCCATGGGCCCAAATATTACAAAACATACATAAAAACTAAATACCATTTCAAATATTTACAAAAACATTCTTGTCCATGCATGCCGATATAATACATATAAAACATCAAATATGTCGTAGGCTACCAAAAATGCAGGAGTGATGTGACTCTGATCACTATCTCAGCAGAGTCTACTCTTTCTGATCCTTGTCCCCTTCAACAATTCTTTTACCTGCGTGTGAGAAAACTCAACACGCTAAGCATATAGCTTAGTGGGTGTACAGAAAACTATATTTCCACTTACATTGTAATATCATTTAAATCATCATCAAAAATATACTGACAAATAAATAATCAATTTGGGGCTCAATTCAAATCAAATACAAGTCAAAGCATATACAGATCATATCACATTTGTAGCACCCCCCGACCCAATCCGGGCGGACCGACCCGGGGCGCGCTACTCAGACTTTCAAATTCTTTTCAAAACTTCATTTTACATTTTAAAATCATTGTGAGCCCATAACAATCAATAAACTTTTCTCGAAAATTCGGCAGAGTGCCGTTTGTTTTTCGGACTTTCCAAACCTGTTTTGACACAATCAATTCAATAACACTTCAATAACAATTTCAAACAATTGCGCACTCTGCCGTTTAGTGCGACTTATTAATCATAGTTTATAAAATAAAACAAATCAGACTTTACTATTTACATTTAAATAATAAGGACATAAATCATAAACTAATTAATTACAAAACATTTTACAAAACGTATTTACAAATTTCCTGTATATGCATGCTTTCAAAATATATATACACATAACATAAATATAGCTACCCAACTGTACAATCTCTGTGACTCGGTCTGCAACTTGCTCTTCCTTCAATCTTTAGCCTCCTCTGGATTCCTGGTACCTACGCGTTAGAAACAAACTAACGCGCTAAGCATAAAGCTTAGTGGGTGTACTAAAAACTCAATTAAATAAATCACAATATAGATATTTCAAAACAATTCCATTTCTATTGCATTTCAAGACAATTAAATTTCGAAAATCAAAGCATTAAACAATTCCATGTCTATCAATAAAATCATTCAGTTCACTTTTCAATTTAAATCAATTCTGGCCCACTAGAATACTAAACATTCTAGGACTGGAATATGGGTCAATGTGACGTCCGGGGTTGCCCCGCAACAACAATCACTGATATCACGTGATTGTCCGAGATTGCCCCGCAACAACAATCACTAATATCATCGCGATTGTCCGAGATTGCCCCGCAACAACAATCGCTAGTATCATTGTGATCGTCCGAGATTGCCCCGCAACAACGATCACTAAAATCGGTGTGATTGTCCGAGATTGCCCCGCAACAACAATCACACAATAATAACGGCGCAGTACTGCTCAGTAAAACCCAGCTGGTATACCAACCTCCTATATCCATTTCTATGTCTAAGTATCCTAGGGCCGTTACAATAAATAAATTTTCAAGTAATCACAATATATTACAAATCATAACAGTCAAAATATTCGAAATCGAAATTGAAATACGATTTATCGCAGATCAGTCCAAAATCAACAATAATCATACAAAAATATAAATCATGTATTATTATTAACGGAATCTACAAAATCGAAAGAAAACCAAGATGCGATCTAACTTCAACGTGTTCCAAGATCAACCAATCATCAATTTTTACAGATAAAATAAACATTTTTCATACGAATAATCAAAAACGAAATCTTCCAACGAAATCGAAAACGGAAACGGAAACAAAAACGATAACGAAAACAATAACGAGAAACTTTTCGTAACGATTTCGAAAACAAACGTACACCTACCTCGGTACCGTTTTTCGTTCGAGAAATCACGGTTTTTACGAATTCTTTTCCTTCCCTTTCCTTTCTCTTCTCTTTCTTTCTTCTTCTTCTTCTTCTTCTCTCTTTCTTCTTCTCTCTTCTTCTTCTTCCTTTTTTTTTTCTTTCTTTCTTCTCTTCTCTCCTTTTTCTCGGTCACTCTCTCTCTTTCTTGCCCTCTGTCTGAGTTCTGTGTGTTTCTCGCTTCTGCGAGAAACTTCTTTTTTTTTTTTTTATATATTTTTTTCGCTACCGCGACCGCCGTCGCGACCTGTGGTCGCGGCACCAGGTCGCGATGCTCACTGGAATGTGCGCACCACCTTCCTCGCGAGCGCGCCTTGGTCGCGCGAGTGGTCGCGCTGCTCTCTGCCCGTTTTTGACACTTTCATCGCGAGCAGTCCATCGCGACCTGTGGTCGCGGTGGCTGGTCGCGTTGCTCACTGCCAGGTTTTGCCATTTTCATCGCGAGCAAGCCATCGCGACCTGTGGTCGCGGTGACTGGTCGCGGTACTCACTGCCAGATTTTGCGTTTTTCACCGCGAGCGAGCCATCGCGACCTGTGGTCGCGGTGACCAGGTCGCGATGCTCTCTGGTTCAGTTTTCACTTTTTCATTTTTCACTATTCAATCCGGTCCGCTGGAAATCATAAAATAAACATACATTTAATTACATTTACACCCCCTCAAATAGTAAAAATGTATTTTCACACATTTCATATATATCAAAAATTCATTACCCGAAATCCGGGATGTTACAATTCTCCCTCACTTAAGAAATTTCGTCCTCGAAATTTACCTCAATAAAACAGTTGGGGATATTGCTGTCGCATTGTTTCTTCACTCTCCCAGGTAGCCTCTTCAACTTTATGGTTCCTCCAGAGGACTTTCACCAGTGGCACTCTTTTATTTCTTAGTTCTTTGATCTCCCGATCAAGAATCTGTACTGGTTCTTCCTCATATGTCAGGTCTGGTCGGATTTCAATACTTTCGGCCGGAATTCTGTGGGAAGGATCAGATCTGTATCTCCTCAGCATCGATACATGGAACACATTATGGATCTTTTCCAATTCTGGAGGTAAAGCAAGTCTGTAGGCTACTGGTCCCACACGTTCAATAATTTCGTATGGCCCAATAAACCTAGGACTCAACTTACCTTTTCTACCAAATCGAAGCACTTTCTTCCACGGAGATACTTTCAGAAACACTTTCTCACCGACATCATATTCTATCTCTTTCCGTTTCAAATCTGCATACGATTTCTGTCGGTCAGAAGCAACTTTCAATCGATCCTTGATAATCTTCACCTTCTCCTCAGTCTGTCTGATCAAGTCTGGGCCTACTAACCTGTCCTCTCCTAACTCTGTCCAGCACAATGGAGTCCTGCATTTCCTTCCATACAGTGCCTCATACGGTGCCATCGCTATGCTCGACTGGTAACTGTTGTTGTAGGCGAATTCAATCAATGGGAGATGATCCGTCCAACTTCCTTCAAACTCAATTACACAACTCCTGAGCATATCTTCAAGCACCTGAATCACCCTTTCTGATTGTCCGTCTGTCTGCGGATGGAAGGCTGTACTAAAGCTCAGTCGAGTACCCAAGGCTTCTTGAAACTTCTTCCAGAATCTGGATGTAAACCTCGGATCTCTATCTGATATAATGGATACAGGCACTCCATGCAATCTGACTATCTCTCTGATATACAATTCTGCCAGCCGATCCAGAGAGTAGTCAGTTCTGACAGGTAGAAAATGTGCCGACTTCGTCAATCTGTCCACTATAACCCATACTGCATCGTGTTTACTCCGGGTGAGTGGCAATCCAGTGACAAAGTCCATAGTGATGCGATCCCATTTCCATTCAGGTATTGCTATTGGTTGTAACAATCCTGATGGAACCTGGTGTTCAGCTTTTGTAACATCCCGGATTTCGGGTGATGAATTTTTGATATATATGAAATATGTGAAAAATAAATTTTTACTATTTGAGGGGGTGTAAAAGTAATTAAATGTATGTTTATTTTATGATTTCCAGTGGACCGGATTGAATAGTGAAAAATGAATGAAAAATGAAAAAATTGGAAAACTGGACCAGAGAGCATCGCGACCTGGTCACCGCGACCACAGGTCGCGACAGCTCGCTCGCGGTGAAAAACGCAAAATCTGGCAGTGAGTACCGCGACCAGTCACCGCGACCACAGGTCGCGATGGCTTGCTCGCGATGAAAATGGCAAAACCTGGCAGTGAGCAACGCGACCAGCCACCGCGACCACAGGTCGCGATGGACTGCTCGCGATGAAATTGTCAAAAAACGGGCAGAGAGCAACGCGACCAGTCGCGCGACCAGGGCGCGCTCGCGACGAAGGCGGTGCGCGCACTCCAGTGAGCGTCGCGACCACAGGTCGCGACGGCGGTCGCGGTAGCGAAAAAAATATAAAAAAAAGAAGAAGTTTCTCGCAGAAGCGAGAAACACACAGAACACAGAACAGAAGAGAAAGAGAGAGAAAGAGCCGAGAAAAAGGAGAGAAAGGAGAGAAGAGAAGAAGGAAGAAAAGAAGAAGAAGAAGAAAAAGAAAGAAAGAAAGAGAAGAGAAAGTAAGTGTAGGAGAAAGAAAAAGGGAAAGAAACCGTGGAACCGTAGTTTGTCGAACGAAAAACGGTACCGAGGTAGGTGTACGTTTGTTTTCGAAATCGTTACTCAAAGTCTTTCGTTAGTGTTTTCGTTTTCGTTTTCGATTTCGTTTCCGTGTTCGTTTTCGATTTCGTTCAAAGTTTTCGTTATCGATTTTCCGTAAGTAAAGTGTGTATTTTATATGTATTTGCTACATCTATTGTCGATTTTGGAATACTTTTATATTGGATCGCATCTTGATTTTCTTTCGATTTTGTCGATTTCGTAAATACTACATGATTTATATTTTGTACGATTATTGTTGATTTTGGACTGATTTGTGATAGATTGTATTTCAATTTCGTTTTCGAACATTTCGACTGTTGTGATTTGTGAAAAATATTGCTCGCATGACTATTGTTCATTATTTGTACTATATTGTGATTATTGTGAAAATCGTTTATTGAAACGGCCCTAGGATACGTAGACATAGAAGTGGATATAGGAGGTTGGTATACCAGCTGGGTTTTTATTGAGCAGTACTGCGCCGATATTGATTGATTGATATTGATGATATTGATGTACCTCCTCTTGGATTCGTCCAGAGGCTGGGAGATACGTACCTCCTCGGGATTCGTCCCGGGGGTTGGGAGTTAATGTACCTTCCCAAGGATTCGTTCCTGGGATAGGGAGCTATGTATCTCTCTAGGTTCCGTACCCACGGTCCTAGAGTTGGGAGACACGTACCTCCTCAGAATTCGTTCTGGGGGTTGGGAGCTTGACCCATATTCCAGTCCGTATATGTTTAGTATTCTAGTGGGCCAAAATTGATAGAATTGAAAGTGAATCGAATGATTTTATTGATCGAATTCTTATGTTGATTTCATTATTGTACTTCGAGAAATTGAAATTGTTTAATGATTTAAAGTTGAAATTCAATTGTTTTGAAATCGATTAGTGATGAAAATGTTTATCTTGTGGTTTATTTCTTTTTAAAGACTAATTATATTGTAGTTTATTTAATTGAGTTTTTAGTACACCCACTAAGCTTTATGCTTAGCGCGTTAGTTTTGTGTCTAACGCGTAGGTACCAGGAATCCGGACGAGGCGAAAGACTGAAGAACTGGAGGAATTGCAGACCGAGTCACAAGATTGTACAGTTGGGTAGCTATACTTTTGTCATGTGTATATATTCTGAAAGCATGCATATACAGGGAATTGTAAATATGTTTTGTAATATGATTTTAATTAATTATTTTACGATTTCTGAATGTATATATATATATATATATATATATATATATATATATAACAGTTTTGAATGGTTTTAATTTATAATTTGTGATTGATAAGTCGCACTAAACGGCAGAGTGCGCAATTGTTTGAAATTGTTATTGAAGTGTTAGTGAAATTGGTCTTGAATTGATTGTGTAAAAACAGGTTTTGGAAAGTCTGAAAAACAAACGGTACTCTGCCGGATTTTTGTAAAAAGTTTAAAATGTTTTATGGGCTCACAACGATTTTAAAATGTACAATGAAGTTTTGGAAAAGATGTGAAAGTCCGAGTAGCGCTTCCCGGATCGGTCCGGCCGGATCGGGTCGGGGGGGTGCTACAGCTTTCACCTGTTGACAAGTCAAGCATCTGTTCACAAATTCTATCACATCCTTTTTCATACCAGACCACCAGTACTGAGTTTTCAAGTCTCTGTACATTTTCGTGCTACCTGGGTGCATTGCATACGAACTACTGTGTGCCTCTGTCAGGATCATTTTTCTCAATTCTTCATTTTCTGGAATACAAATCCTGTCTCTGAAACACACAATACCATCAGTTCTGATTGAGAAATCCGGATGCTTCCCTTCTGAAATCTGTTCACATATCAGTTGGATTCTAGCATCCTGCTTCTGTTTCTCTGCAATCTGCTGAATCAGACTGGGTCTGCATATCAATTCAGCTACTACTGTATTATCTGGATTCAGCTGCAATTGCACATTCATAGCCTTCAGAGCAAACAATGTTTTTCTGCTCAATGCATCTGCGACTACATTCGCCTTTCCTGGATGGTAGTCAATTATACAGTCATAGTCTTTAATCAACTCCATCCATCGCCTCTGTCTCAGATTGAACTCTCTCTGGGTAGGCAGATATTTCAGACTCTTGTGATCGGTGTATATATAACACTTCTCACCATACAAGTAATGCCTCCATATTTTCAGTGCGAAGACTATGGCTGCAAGCTCCAGATCATGAATCGGATAGTTCAGCTCATGACTTTTCAACTGTCTGGACGCATATGCAACCACCTTGCCTTCATGCATCAATACACATCCCAAACCATGGTGTGAGGCATCACTATAAATCACATAGTCTTTACCTGAAACAGGCTGAATCAGGACTGGAGCCTCTACAAGCATTGCCTCTACATTTAATTACATTTACACCCCTTCAAATAGTAAAAATGTATTTTCACACATTTCATATATATCAAAAATTCATTACCCGAAATCCGGGATGTTACAACATTTCTAATTTCATTTCAGGCTCCTGATATACTAAACATACTTTTTGGATTGGATTACGGGCTATATAGAACAGAGTTGGATACCAACGGAGGACCCGCTGCGTATCCCATATACATATCAGAGTTGGACACCAACGGAGGACCCGCTGCGTATCCCAGATCAAATTTCTCAACCCGCAAGGGGTGGTACCTCTATCAACAAATAGGCGTAGTACTACTCAGAGAACCCAATTGACATGTCAATCTCCTATATCCATATCTATGTCTACATATATCAGAGCCAAATCATTTTTCGAAAATCATATAATTGTTCAGAACAGAATCATCAATTTACATTCTGAAATTATATCCAAATCAGTATACACATTTTCGGAATTCAAATCGCATCAAAATACATATACAAACAAATTACAAAATCATTTTCAAAAATATTTCTGAATCCAGAAATCACTTCAAATCACATTTAAAATCACGTGCAATTATATCTCATAAATCCATAGTAAATCCAAATGCCCCGAATCACTTTTCGAAACAAATCGCAAAATCATATATATTTTAATAATATTATCCGTAATATCGAAAATCAATTCGGAATATTTTTTTCGTAAACCATATTATGAATCCAGAATATTTTAAATACATATAATCCAAATCAGTAACAATATATATATATATATATATATATATATATATAATCAAAATCATTACAAATAATATATATAACAATATATATAGATATATAGCTAATCAATAGTGTTATCAAGAATAGATATATATAACAATATATATATATATATATATATATATATATAAGCAACCGTATGATAAAACAACTAAGATATATGTATATATATTCGAAATTAATTTATTATAAACAATATATATACCAAATTATCCCAAAATCAATTTCAAACAACAGATCATAAGCCATATATCCTAAATAAATTAAAATCAATATAATATAACAATTCCGAAAATTTCTGAAAAATCTGAAAAATACGAAAAAAATACCATCAAACCTGAAATACTATTCTGAATACAAAACTCTTCTGGACCAACGCCAATTTCCTTCTCCTTCTTGTTCTCTTTTCTTTCTCTCTCCTCTCTCACGCCATCTCTCCTCTTTCTTTCTTCTCTCTCGCCAATTTCACTCTCTGGTCTTCATTTGTTTTATTTTTGATTTAGAGAATGCTTTTGTGCTGTGCCACTCAAGTATTCTCTTTTTGTTTTTTATTTTTTTGTTTTTTTTTTAACTTTCCTTGTGTGTAAACACTCACACACATACTCATATATATATATATATATATATATATATATATATATATATATAAATATCTTCCTAATTATCATATGCTCCCTTGAACTTCTTAAAATTCTCCAATGACACAAATTTATTCATAATCACATTCCATCTCAATAATTATTCCAAAAATATTCCATACTTATCCAATTACCAAATTGACTTCACCAATATTCAATTGGACTCATTATCATCCAAATGCACCATAAAAATAATATACTTTTCATAATTACGGAAAATTTGGGGCGTTACAATTCTTCCCCCCTTAAGAAATTTCGTCCGCGAAATTTACCTCATTCAAATAGTTGTGGATATTGCTGTCGCATCACTTCTTCGCTTTCCCATGTAGCTTCTTCCACATTATGATTCCTCCAGAGTATCTTCACTAGCGGTATTTTCTTATTCCGAAGTTCTTTTATCTCTCTGTCCAGAATCTCCACTGGTTCTTCCTCATATGTCAGATCAGGTTGAATCTCAATGGCTTCAGTCTGAACTTTGTGCGACGGGTCAGATCTGTATCGTCTCAACATGGATACATGAAAGACATCATGGATCTTTTCCAGTTCCAAAGGTAAAGCCAGTCGATAAGCTACTGGTCCCACACGTTCAATGATCTCGTATGGACCAATAAACCTTGGACTTAACTTTCCTTTCTTTCCGAATCTCAGTATCTTCTTCCATGGAGATACTTTCAAAAATACCCTGTCTCCGACTACATACTCAATGTCTCTTCGTTTCAGATCCGCATACGATTTCTGACGATCGGAAGCAGCTTTCAATCTGTCTTTTATAATCTTAACTTTCTCTTCCGTTTGTCTAATCACATCAGGTCCAACCAACTTGTCTTCACCCAACTCTGTCCAGCATAAGGGTGTCCTGCATTTCCTGCCATACAATGCCTCGTATGGTGCCATAGCTATGCTCGTCTGAAAACTGTTGTTATATGCAAATTCAATCAATGGAAGATGATCAACCCAACTCCCTTCAAAATTGATTATACAGCTCCTGAGCATATCTTCAAGCACCTGAATGACTCGCTCTGATTATCCATCTGTCTGTAGATGGAAAGCTGTACTGAAGTTCAATCGTGTACCCAAAGCTTCCTGAAATTTCTTCCAGAATCTGGATGTAAACCTCGGATCTCTGTCAGAAATTATCGAAGCTGGTACACCATGTAATCGGACTATTTCTCTGATATACAGCTCTGCTAACCTGTCCAGAGAATAATCCGTTCTGACAGGTAGGAAGTGTGCTGATTTTGTCAGTCGATCCACAATTACCCAAATCGAATCCTGTTTACTTCGTGTGAGGGGTAATCCTGTGACAAAATCCATGGTAATGCGGTCCCATTTCCATTCAGGTATGGATATTGGCTGTAACAAACCTGATGGAACCTAGTGTTCCGCTTTTACCCACTGACATGTCATACATCTGTTCACAAATTCAATCACATCTCTTTTCAAACCTGCCCACCAATACTGAGTCCTCAGATCTCGATACATTTTTGTACTACCAGGATGCATCGAATACGGACTACTGTGTGCCTCTGTCAAAATAGTCTTTCTCAACTCATCATCATTCGGAACACAAACTCTTTTTTTTAAGTACAGAATACCATCATCCTTGATTACAAAGTCAGTCTGCTTCCCCTCTTGGACTTGACCACGGATGGCTAAAAGTTTCTCATCCTGTTGTTGCCGATCCTGTATCTGCTGAATCAAATTTGGCTTGAGTTTCAACTCAACAAGGATAGCATCATCTGATGTCAGTCTCAATTGAGCATTCATAGCTCTCAGTGCATACAGAGATTTCTTGCTCAGAGCATCAGCGACAACATTCACTTTCCCTGGATGGTAGTTAATCACACAATCATAATCTTTAATCAACTCCATCCATCGCCTCTGCCTCAAATTAAGTTCTCTCTGAGTAGGCAAATACTTGAGACTCTTATGATCAGTGTATACGTAGCATTTCTCTCCATACAGATAATGTCTCCATATTTTCAGGGCAAACACAATAGCTGCAAGTTCCAGATCATGCGTCGGATAGTTCTGTTCATGCGTTTTTAGCTGTCTGGAAGCATATGCAACTACCTTCCCATCCTGCATCAATACACATCCCAAGCCATTGTGTGAAGCATCGCTGTAAACCACAAAGTCTTTTCCTGATATTGGCTGTACAAGAATTGGTGCTTCAACCAACATCGCTTTCAATTTCTCAAAAGCCGTCTGGCATTTTTCATTCCATTCAAACCTGACATTCTTATGCAACAGTTTAGTCAGAGGAGTAGCTATGGATGAAAACCCCTTTACAAACCGTCTGTAGTATCCGGCCAAACCTAGAAAACTCCGAATCTCAGAAACATTTCTAGGAGGCTTCCATTCCATAACTGCTTCAATTTTCTTGGGATCTGATTTAATACCATCTGCCGATACTACATGTCCCAGAAAAACAATTTCATTCAGCCAGAATTCACATTTGCTGAGCTTGGCATACAACTTCTTTTCTCTCAGAATCTGTAACACTATTCGGAGATGACGATCATGTCCTGCTGCAGTCTGAGAGTATATCAGAATATCATCGATGAATACTACAACACACAGATCTAGATACGGACGGAAGATACGGTTCATCAGATCCATAAAGGCTGCTGGTGCATTAGTCAACCCAAATGGCATAACCACAAATTCATAGTGTCCGTACCGTGTCCGGAAAGCTGTTTTCTGAATATCAGAATCTTTCACCCTCCATTGATGATATCCTGATCTGAGATCAATCTTCGAGAAGACAGTGGCTCATCTCAACTGATCAAACAAGTCATCGATCCTAGGCAATGGATATTTATTCTTGATTGTGAGTTTATTCAATTGCCTGTAATCGATACACAATCTCATCGACCCATCTTTCTTCTTCACAAACAGTACCGGTGCTTCCCACGGAGAAACACTAGGTCGAATGAATCCCTTATCTAACAACTCTTGCAACTGCAACTTCAGCTCTTTTAATTCTGCAGGTGCCATTCTGTACGGAGCAACTGATATTGGTGCAGTTCCCGGTATCACATCAATTACAAATTCTACCTCTCTCTCCGGTGGTAGATCAGGAAGTTCTTCTGGAAATACATCTGAAAAATCACATACGGTAGGTATATTTTGTAGACTGAAATCAACCTTCCGTGAATCGACCACATGTGCTAAATAGGCTTCACACCCTTTTCTGATCAATTTCAAAGCAGTAATGGTCGAAATAACATTAGAGAGATAATCTCTTCTATCGCCCACCATTAGTACCTCTGCATCATTTGATGTCCTAAGCGTCACTCGCTTTAGACTACAGTCAATTATAACCCGGTGTCTGGATAACCAATCCATGCCCAAAATTAAATCAAAGTCATGGAATGGCAACTCTATCAAATCACCTGGAAATTCATACTTCTGTATTCTGATAGGACAATCTCTAGAAACCCTATTCACGATCACACTGTGGCCTAAGGGACTACTCATTATCACATCAAACTCAGTAGACTCAGTTTTCAGATATTTCTATCTCCATCTCCTTCACTTTCCATTTTCCAATACAAGACAGAAGAGGAATTCTGCAGATTAGAGTCACATTCTCCTATTATTATTATTTTTACAATGCATGCATGTACAAAACATTTTGCATGTACAAAACATTTTACATCTACAAAGCATTTCGCTCTGGTCTGGGAACGCCTAAACCATTGCTCTGATACCAAAAACTGTAACACCCCCCGACCCGAATCCGCTCGGACCGAATCGGGGAGCGCTACCGGATACGGAAAACACATTTCAGAACATAAACTTTAAGTAATGATCCGAATAAATATGTAAATTATGATCCAAAAAGATTTTCTAAAAATTTCGCCAGAGTTTCCTCTGTATTTCTGACTTTCCAAAACCTATTTTCACAACTCATAAAATCCACACTTCTATAATCTTAAATCAAATTGCGCACCCTTCCATATCCAGTACGACTTACCAAAACAAATTATATCAAAATACTATTATATATTCAACTTTAAAAACCTTAAAATCCATGGGCCCAAATATTACAAAACATACATAAAAACTAAATACCATTTCAAATATTTACAAAAACATTCTTGTCCATGCATGCCGATATAATACATATAAAACATCAAATATGTCGTAGGCTACCAAAAATGCAGGAGTGATGTGACTCTGATCACTATCTCAGCAGAGTCTACTCTTTCTGATCCTTGTCCCCTTCAACAATTCTTTTACCTGTGTGTGAGAAAACTCAACACGCTAAGCATATAGCTTAGTGGGTGTACAGAAAACTATATTTCCACTTACATTGTAATATCATTTAAATCATCATCAAAAATATACTGACAAATAAATAATCAATTTGGGGCTCAATTCAAATCAAATACAAGTCAAAGCATATACAGATCATATACAGATCATATCACATTTCTAATTTCATTTCAGGCTTCTTCTTCTCTTTTCTTTCTCTCTCTTCTTTCTCTCTCCTCTCTCACGCCATCTCTCCTCTTTCTTTCTTCTCTCTCGCCAATTTCACTCTCTGGTCTTCATTTGTTTTATTTTTGATTTAGAGAATGCTTTTGTGCTGTGCCACTCAAGTATTCTCTTTTTGTTTTTTATTTTTTTGTTTTTTTTTAACTTTCCTTGTGTGTAAACACTTACACACATACTCATATATATATATATATATATATATATATATATATATATATAAATATCTTCCTAATTACCATATGCTCCCTTGAACTTCTTAAAATTCTCCAATGGCACAAATTTATTCATAATCACATTCCATCTCAATAATTATTCCATACTTATCCAATTACCAAATTGACTTCACCAATATTCAATTGGACTCATTATCATCCAAATGCACCATAAAAATAATATACTTTTCATAATTACGGAAAATTTGGGGCGTTACATCAATGATTGGTTGTTCAACATCAGTTTGTACTTGAGGGGTGCTGTGAACAATAACCAATCTATCACCTGAAGTGGAAGGTTGAGATACTGAATGATCGATTTCAGAAACTATGTTCCTAGGTTGATCGCTCCTATTGATTAGGTCATATTTAAGAAACTTAGCATTTCTTGATTCCATAATCCTAGTGCTATGAGATGGACAATAAAATCTGTAACCTTTAGACCTTTCAACATATCCAATGAAATACCCACTAATGGTCATTGGGTCCAGTTTCTTCTCTTGTGGATTATAAATTCTCACTTCAGACGGGCAACCCCAAATACGCATATGTCGCAAACTCGGTTTCCAACCTTTCCATAATTCAAATAGAGTTTTAGGAACAACCTTGGTTGGAACCCGGTTTAATATATACACTGCCGTCTTAAGTGCTTCAGTACACAAGGATTTAGGAAGATTAGAGCTGTTAAGCATACTTCGCACCATATCCAATAATGTTCGGTTTCTTCTTTCTGCTACACCATTTTGGTCCGGTGAACCAGGCATGGGTCCAGTTTCTTCTCTTGTGGATTATAAATTCTCACTTCAGACGGGCAACCCTAAATGCGCATATGTCGCAAACTCGATTTCCAACCTTTCCATAATTCAAATGGAGTTTTAGGAATAACCTTGGTTGAAACCCGGTTTAATATATACACTGCCGTCTTAAGTGCTTCAGTCCACAAGGATTTAGGAACATTAGAGCTGTTAAGCATACTTCGCACCATATCCAATAATATTTGGTTTCTTCTTTCTGCTACACCATTTTGGTCCGGTGAACCAGGCATGGTATATTGGGCAACAATCCTATGCTCTTGAAGAAACCTTGCAAATGGTCCAAGTGCTTGTCCACTCTTGGTGTATCTAGCATAATACTCTCCACCTCTATCTGATCTCAAGATCTTAATTTGCTTCTCGCACTATTTCTCTACTTCAGCCTTAAAGATTTTAAAGGCATCTAATGTTTCGTTCTTGTTATGAAGCAAGTAGAAATACATATATCGTAAGTAATCATCAATAAAAGAGATGAAGTATTTCTGACCATATGAGTCAATGTCTGGACAACATACATCAGTATGTATGATCTCTAATATGTCAGAACTCCTATTAGCACCTTTCTTTGACTTGTTGGTCTGCTTTCCCTTTATGCAGTCCACACAAGTCTTAAAATCAGTAAAATTCAGAGTACTAAGTACTCCATCATTTACTAATCTTTTAATTCTTTTTATGGAGATATGACCTAATCTCCAGTGCCATAATGTAGAGGAATCCTCATCAGTAACACATCTTTTACTGCCAGTTTGAACATGCATTGAATTATAAGCGGCATTGTTTTGTAAATTAATACAGTAAAGACCATCAGATAAAGTATCATTCCCAATGCAATCAGATTTATAAAATAAACTGAAAGATGTTTCTGAAAAATTAAAGGAATATTCAAAAGGTACAAGTCTTGAAACTGAAATTAATTTTCTTGAAAAACTTGGAACATAAAAGGTTTTGTCCAATTCTAAAACAAAGCCACTACTCAAAGTTAAACAGAATGTTTCAATAGCCTTCACATATGAGCCCATCTTGTTTCCAGATAAGATGCTTTGCTTACTTCCCACTGGCTTCCTTAGATTTTGCAAACCCTGCAAGGAATTCGAAATGTGGATTGTTGAACCAGAATCAATCCACCATGTGTTAATACTTATATTAACCATATTAGATTCATAACAAACAAACGAGATTTGATTACCTTTGTGTTGAAGCCATTTCTTAAATTTAGCGCAATCCTTCTTCATATGTCCCTTCTTTTTACAAAATAAACACTTGGATTCTTTCTTAATATCAGCTTTGGGAGGTATTTTACCTTTCCCTTTCTGATTGACTTGAATCTTACCCTTTCCTTGTGTAGCAAGCATCACACTATCACTTTGCTCCTTAGAAGCCTCCCTTCTTCTTGAACACACATGGTCATTAAATTCATTGATTGACCATTTATCCTTATGTGTGTTGTATGAGATTTTGAATGGCCCGTATTGTTGTGGAAGGGTATTCAGGATATAGTGCACAAGAAAAGATTCAGATATATCAACCTCGAGTGTCTTTAATTTAGCCGTAATAATCCTCATTTGCATGATGTGCTCGCGCACACCTTTGACACTAGTGAGCCTTTGAGATGATAACTTCATGATTAAAGTGCTTGCTAATGTTTTTTCTGAAGTGACAAATTGCTCGTCAATGCCTTTTAGCAAGTCTCGGACATTGTCTAGCTGATCCACAAAACCACGAATACTATCAGAGATTTTGGTCTTAATGAACATCACGCTGAGGCAATTAGATCGCTCCCATTTTTCATAAAGCGCGATGTCCGCTGCAGAACTAATATCCGTGATTGTAGGTGGTTTATCTTTCCTAATAGCATAGTTAATATCCATCCACTTTAAGTGAAGAAGAATTCTCTCATTCCATACTTTATAGTTATCACCCTTTAATTCGGGAATATCACATCGGATATCAAAAAAATTTGTAGGTTGTGATACTGCATAAATTAAAGTTTATATACTTATGTTAAATTGAGAATCATATTTTACCAATGTAAATCATGCTTAAAAAGTGGATTTAAATGATATAAAAATTGTCTGTGGGCTAAATTTTTAATTCAATAAGATTTATTATACTTTATAATAGAATTAATTAAATTATTTACTTAATTCATAATGTTAAAGGGTACATTATGATTATAATTTAGTATTTTCTATTTTGAATAAACTTTATGATAAAACTATCAAGTTACTTAATTCATAATTTCTGTGAGTAAATTACGAATAACTTGATACTTTATCCTAATTAATTTTTTAAATATAATAAAAATTCCTTTGGGATAAAATTTATTATATTAAGAATAATTAATAACAATTAATGTGTAAACTTTTCTTTATGTGATCCTAATTAATCGTAATATATAGTTTTATTTAATTAAAGATGCCGTGGCTAATTTCTAATTAACTAAAATTATATGGATCACTTAGACATTATTTTCTTTTATGCTCAAAATTTTTAAGTTTTATGAGAATATTCCTATATTATATGGTTTAATCATAATTTACTGTATATTATGTTAATTTTATACATTTAACTATTCTCATAATAAAACTTAATAATTACATAATTAAACTTAATATTATGTAAAAAAAAATAATTCAAGCATAAAATAATAGCGTAATATCATAAAAATAATTAAAACAAACATGTTATTATTATGCATAATTAATAAATTTACACAATTTAATTCATCCTAATATTGCATATATTATCATAAATATACATAAAATAACATATGCAAAATTTATAATAGGCATAACAAAAAAATAAAGGCCCAAGAATTAAATTATGCAAAAAAATGTATATAAAAAATCGAATTTTGCAAAACTAAATGAAAGAAGGGTATTTTCGCAAACAGAAGTGAAGATAATATTTGTAAAACTGAAAAAACTTAAGGACCGTTTTGTAAAACTGCACACGTAGTTTTATCAAAACGACACAAAAGCCTGCGTTTTGATCATCTTCAACCTTCAACCGGGTCACACAGACCTGGTGTCGAACCACGGACCCGAAAACAAAAACCGATCGGAAAACACTCATCCGGCAGCCGAAATCATTGGTTTTTAATCACAAAATTCATAGAAAATCAATATACTAATGATTTCTAATAAGTTTTTGCATAAAAAACAACTAAAACATAAAGTTCAATAAACTCAAAAATTTTAACAAAAAAATAGAGTCAAACAGAGCATTTTCGAAAACATACTAAGGCAAGAATTTAACCATGCTCTGATATCAAATGTAAGCTATATTCAATCCTAAATGCGGAACTAATCATAACAAGGATTGAAAACTGAAAAAATATTCAGAATACTAACCTCATGTCATTGATGCAATAAATGCAATATCTCTGATTCTCCTCTGGTTTTGGTTCTTCCAGAACTCTTATCACTCAAATTTGATGGTGTAACTGAAGTTGTTGTTGAGTATAGAGTTTGGAGATCAAATGCCAACATTTATAGCCAAGTTGACTAAGATTCCCATCAACTCTCGGCCAACTCGGACATTTATCATGGGCCACAGTTGCCATGATCGTTAGTTGTATGAAGGTGGATCAATCCCACTAGATAGGCTAGTAGAGACAGCCTGAATAAGGGTGGAGAGTGGACCACATCCAACATTCGAGTGTAGAGAGTAGATCACATCCAACATGGTCTTCCTAGAAAGATGCCTTTCCACATGTATATGAATAGATCCTGCTAAAATGCAGCTTTGACGACGAGCACCACCCATTTATATTTATGTTTTATGTATATCTCTCTTAACAGTGCCAGCTGCAAGTCTGTTTAAGAATAAAATCTTGACATAGATGAATGCAGCTCAAAAATAAGAAAAAAAAAAAACCAGAACCACAAGTCTCTAAAAAGAAAATAGGAAGATGAACAATTATTGTTTAAAGAGAAGATAATTTGCACACACATAGAAAGCAAAATAAATGAATATTTATTTACAAAATGACCATATTACCCTTATAATTATTAATAATTTTTTAAAAAAATTTAAGGGCAAAATTATAATTTTAACTCATTTAAATAGAGTCAAGGACAAAACTGTCTTTTTATTCTTTTCTGTGAGGTTTGCTGTTAAAAAATTGGTTAAAGAGACTAAATTAGTACATTTATGAAAAGTTAAGGTCCACGGATACTAATAAACGAAATTGTATTAAAAATTTGATAATTCACCAAAAGTTAGGGACCAAATTAATAATTGCTCTTATTTTTAAACTAAGAGACATGACTCGATTTTTTAATACATTCATGTGCTTGTGAATAGCATACTATGACGAATGCATCTTTGGTCCGACTTCAATACGAAACTCGGTATATATAAATTGATAATCATATATATATATATATATATATGTATTATGTATATGTATATGTATGTATACAACAAGTTCAATTATGATAAAGTCAATACAATACGATTATATAACCCACTAATCTCGGCAGGTCCCGACAGTTATTGATATTATAATTGTATCCCCTTAAAAAAAAAACTACGGATGGATGCAATGCATCCCACTAATATGGATATCCGTCTGTAATGAACGAAAATGTATACTGTTATCGTAGTATGTAGGCAGATATAAATGTGAAAGTTCATATCTCGCAGCAGGTAGGGTATTCATATAAAATAATTATTCTTACCCCACCAATGTATCAATTGAAATTAAAATATAATAATATTTATTGTAAAATATGAGAGAAAAAAAATAATTTTATTATTTTTGTGATACTTAATGCAATTATAATAGAAGCCTGTTTTAGGCCTAAAATATTACATAAAATAGGAAATGATAGAATAATATGTAAACAATTCAAATTTGAATTTAAACTTAAATATAAAAAGTAATCGTATAAAACATTTTATATATAGTAAATAATAAATAAGATGATTAAATATTCAACATTTATTTAAAACATTTTATATATAGTAAATAATAAATAAGATGATTAAATATTCAACATTTATTTAAAAAATTGCACATAAAACAACAATGTTTTAAGTTAAGTAAAAACCTAAACCTAATATCAATCTTTCACCCTACATTGGGACATTTTTATGTCAACAACTCAATTTAAAATTACTTGTTTTTTCCATTTTCTGATTCTCTTTTTTTGGATTATGTTAATAAAAGTCCTTAGATGTCATGAAGGTGTTCTGACTTCGGTAATTCCATATAATTTTGTTATATAAATTTTAAATATTGAAGTTGTAACCGGGAGTGACAAACATGTCAATTTAGCTAGTCGGTTCATATATATGAGGAAAGAGAGGTTAATATGTATTGTTATTATGGAGTTACAAACATATTTATTTGGATTTTAATTTGTTACCATGGTGAACTTGAAAGTTTATTTTGTTTTTGTGGTGGAACTTAAAAGTTATTTGCAATTTTACTTTGTTATTGATTTGTGGTGAAACTTAGAGGCTTATTTAAATTTTTATCATTTTTTTCATAATTTTTTATTGTCATTTATTCCATAGTTTTTTTTTTAAAAAAAAATCAATAGTGTTTTAATGGCTTATTTTTTATATTTTATAATTTTACAAATATATGACTGATAAATATAGATAATACTAGCAAGTAAATACATATATCATACTTGCATAATTTTACGGATATATAAACATGGATAAATATCAAAATGAATGCAAATATAAATATAGATAGTGGTAATATCCGCCGTCGCCGTCCCTATATCGGCACCACTACCTATAAAATCTACCGCTACCATCAATAACCATCAATAAAGATTAAAAACTCGCCACACAGTGACAAATATCGACTGCATTTACAAAGCATGTTCTGGTAGAATATGACATTAGCATTTTATTATGGCTATGGGATATGGGTCCATAACCATTGTCATCATTAGTATATATTTTAATCAAATTTTGCAGCTTATATAAATTGTTTTTTGACCTTTCATTAGTCTGTTTATATGGGGTAGAAATAAGTACAAACTTGGTCATATTAATTAGAAGAAACTCCACACTATGGAATATTCGATGCCTGGAAATTTCTTCCATTGATCGACAGTGAAATTTTTTCTTCCCTTCATTTTCCAGGAACTTTACATGTGGATCGAATTGAAGTTTTCCTTTGATGTAATAAACTAACAACCAACAACACAACATTAATTAATGAGGCAAATACAAGGCATGGAGACTTGCGAAATATTTTAAACTATAGTTGACATGTCAATTTTCTAAGTTTTTGCCTTGGTTGCTATTCACCGTCCTGACCTGAAATAGGTTGCGAGAACTTGACCCTTTCAAGTTTCAAAATTCATGAATATATAAAAAAATGAGAAAAAAAACTTCTGGATTGTTTGAAAACTTAAACATGCAGACATCCAAACACGTCTTTGGTCGCGTCAACAAGAAAGCACGTATATTTAACAGAATAAAAATAATTTGACTAATATAATATTGAAAAAGAGACGGAGACTAAAAATAAAAAATAAAAATCTAACAGTGAACAGCTCCACGAAAAATTTTAAAAAATAAAAATAAATTGTTTAACAGCTAAACCGCTAAACACGTCCCAAAATTTGGACAACGCGTTATTTTTGTACGAATAACATGCACACAAGTGCAAGCAAAAGAGAACTTCGCGCCCGTCCACTATAAATATAATTGACAACAAATGCCATTTTTGGATTGCTTCTTCAGAATTTTCGGATCTCTCCCTTCTATTTATACATAACTGCTCTCACCATTCTTTTCACAAAACCCTTCGGTTTGTCATTTTGATTATAATCTAACACCAAATAAAAAAATAAAAAAAAAACCTTTAAACAAAAAAAGAACTCAAGTTTGCTACCATGGCTCCTTCATTCAAATTGCCATTGGTTCTTTTCGTCTCCTCGCTCTTTCTCCATGCAGCTCTAGGTATATACATCATCTCTATGTTCTTGATGTCTATATATTTTATATTTATATGGAGAAAAAAGTTCAGATTTCAGACTTCTGAACCGGAGAATGATTATGAGTTGATAAGCTTGCAGGGGTAATTGATTATTGTTGTTTTGTTTTGCAGCTGAGATTGTTTGCGAGGATTTGCCAAAAGATGTCTGTGCCTTTTCAATTTGTTCTTCTAGCAGGAGGTGCATATTGGAGACCGAAGCCAAGGCAGATGGGAAAGTTGAGTACCAGTGCAAGACATCTGAGGTCGTTGTTGAGAGAATGGCAGATTACATCGAGACCGATGAGTGCGTGCGTGCTTGTGGTGTTGATAGGAACGTTGTTGGTATTTCTTCCGATGCTCTCCTCGAGCCCGAGTTCGCCGCCAAGCTTTGCCACCCCGCTTGCTACCAGAAATGTCCCAACATTGTGGACCTTTACTTCAATTTGGCTGCCGGAGAAGGTATGATTTTTCATTTTTTTTTTCCAAACTTTCTCACATATTCTTGGAATTAAAGAAATCCAATTAAAAAAAAAAAAGGTGTGATAGATATTACATAATATTAGCTGGTAAATCTTTGTAATGTGGTCTATTAGGTGATACTCAACAATCATATATGTTTTTCCTACCAAAATTCAGCATGATAATTTTATCAGATTCAATCAGTTTTCTAGAATCTAATTAGATTTCTGATTACTAGGATGTTTGAATTTGTCAAATAAACACCTAATTAAGTAATCTGTAAATCTGCATAAGTGGAATATTTTTATTCTTTGTTTGTTGCTTAGGTTGTTGGCGTGGTATATGCTTCATGTACAAAAGACAGAAAGAGAGTAAAAAGAAATCCAAAATACTATTTATGAAATTCTTTACTTCTCCGTCAATTAAAGAATTATATTTTTTTTTAAATAAATAAAACTCAATCTATCAATTAAAATTTATATAAATTGAAAATAAGTGTTAATAGTCTAAAAAATAGTAAAAAAACGCGTGTCATATTCTCTAACGTGGTTTCTTGGAATTGGGCCATGCAGGAGCATTTTTGCCTAACCTGTGTGAGGCACACCGCTCCAACCCTCACCGCTCGATGATTCAGCTCCTGAGCGCCAGCAAAGAAGCCCAAAGCCCCGAGGCCGCCCCAGCTAAATCATCGGAATCGGCCGCCGCCCCTTACTCCGCCTCTGCTCACTCCCCGAAATCCAGCCCAGCTCCAGCTGAGGGTCCGGTTTCGGCTGAATCACCGAAATCCGCTGCCCCGGTATCCGCCCCAGCTGCTACATCACCAAGTTCCGACGCTCCTGCTTCTTCCCCTGATTCACAGGCGTTCGAGGAAGACTTCGAGGGAGCATAAACATTTGCACTTAGTCTTTTGAGAATTTGTTCTTTTTCCAAAAGCTTTGTGGAATTATTGGTGAGGAATAATTGTTGAGAAAAAAAAAAAATAGTAGTGAGAGGGAGAGGAATTTGGGTTCATTTGTTTGGGTTGAGTTTTTATTTGACGATTCTTACATAAATTAAAACACAACTTTTTGTTGCTTGTTTTTACTAATTTGAGTTCCATTTCTCACGGATATTTTAATTCTATAAAAATAAAAATGATATATATTCTGATGTAATAATACATGCTTGATTTGTATTGGATTACGTGAAAATAAATATTAAAGAATGTAAACTTGAACCGATACTAATACAGTTTAATGATAAAAGGTGTTTATTTAATCTAATAATATTATATGGTTCAGTTGTATTATTCCATTAATTTGTAATATATATATATATATATATATATATATAACCATTTTTTGAAAAAAAATTATTTTACTTGAGACAAAACAACTGAGGTCTGAGCCCAAGAAAAAATGTTTTGGGTTGCGTTAACGGTAAAAATTGGATCCTACAGTCAACGAAAGTCAAAGAAGTCGAGTAAGATGGTAGGTTGGCTTAATCGACTGATTTGAAGGAGATTGTCCGAAATAATCTCGTCAGAGGGGTTCTCGTAGGATACACAGGTTTCTCGGAGCAAAACTATGTGACTTGCTACCTGCTAAGAAAGAAAGAATTGTGAGAGGTGCCGGACGTAAGCCGGCGATCAACCTCCGACGATCAAGTCAGTTATCTCTTTTTATGAGAGGAAAATATCTCTTGTTCTTTCTAGGTTTTCTTCATAGTCAAAAAATTGCTTACCTCCCCTACGGTTACGGTCCCACTATATATATCCTGAACCCTATCCCCTTTGTTAGGAATGTTCAGGTCTTCTTTCAAGGGAGGGCCACGAGATCATTTCCTTAAACGTGTAATTCCTGACCTCCCGCAGAGGATCGCCTGACAGTGGCTAAAATGGTGAAAAGAATGGTAACCTCTGCTACCTCGGCATTAAATTCGCCTGCTGCCTTTGATGACAGGTTTCTGAAACCGACTGTGCTCGTGACAGGTGTCAGACTGGCATGCTGCAGCGCCCAGGTTCAGATTCGACGTGTCGTCTGCATTTCTCTCTCTTGTTTAGGGCTTCTTCGGGGAGACATCATGGTCACAGGTATGGTTCTCGCAGCAAGCTAAAACCTTCCTGCGACCTCTAATGTTTAGACGATGTAGTTTTGATAGATAGAAGGAGACAGTCATTCCTCTTTCCTTCTTTTGGTAATTGGTTGCTTAGGTGGCTGTTTGTTAGAAATTATACCCATAAAAATACCCCATAAATCCTTCGAAGAAAAAGTAACGCTTTTCTGATGGGGATTTATCTCCATAGTCCAACAGGCATCCCTTAAACTTTCCTTGCTGACGTGGCATCAAATGACGCGTTGGTTCTGGGAATGGGCGTTTGGTTTCACATCTCCTGCGTGCGTCATCATCTTTAAAAAAAGAGCTTGTTACCGCTTCGCTTTCTTTATACACGTGGCGCTTCCCTAATAACCCCTATTTATTGTAGGTTCTCTGCACGAGACGTTTAATCATTTGTTCATGTCATTTCAAAAACGTCTTTCCCGCTGTTTAGCCTGTGGGAGGCCAACGGTTGTGGCTGTCATTGGCGAGGTCTATTTAAACCCGCCTACTCTTCAATTCTCAGTCTTACTCTCTCTTTCTTTTTGTTCTGCTAAGCTCTCTAGGAGTTTTCTTTGGTGAAGCTGGCATTCGTCGAAGTTTCTCCTGTGGGAACCTTTCTCTTGGTGTTCATTTCGTTTCTTCTTCTCGGGTAAGCTTCTCTCATTTCCTTCGAGTTTCCTACTTCGTTGTTATGGATTCGCAATCGAGGGATAGGCGTGTGTTGGAGGAAATTAAGGGGGGCGATTTCCTCCTCTCCGTAGTTCCCTAGGACCCAGTTCCTTTAAACGTTGATTTTTCATATGTACAGGATTCTGTCAGCCCTATAGTTCTTTCGTCGACTAGCTCGTCCTCATCTTCGACCTTGAATATATATGAGATTCTTCGTAGGACTGCCCCGGCGAGAACAACGGTGCCCGAAGCAGACATGGTCAAGCGATCTCTTTACGAGGAACAGCGAGCAGATCCCTCCGACAATAGTGGCCATAAAATCCGGTTACACGACTTTTCGTCATCGGCGCCAAGCTTTCTCGACACCGAACCTAATGTGGTTACGGCCGAGCACTTGCAGTGCTGCAGGGAATACTACAAGATTTCAGAGTCGGTGGAGCTCCTGTTGCCAGAGGGAAGAACGACGTGGAATCCGCCTAAGGGTTTTGCGGTAGTGTATGGCTATATGCTGAATTACGGGGTTACTTTGTCGCTGTAGCCTTTCATTGCTTGTTTTCTCGGCGACGTCAATCTTGCTCCAGCACAGTTGGCGCCCAACAACTATAGAACCCTTCTAGCCTTATGCGCATTGTAGCATAAGCTGGGTTACTCGGATCCTACCCCCAGGGAGATACGTCATTGTTACAAACTTCGACCGTATGGGGCGGGGTCATACTACCTCGTATCTTTCAATTCTGCCCAGTGGTTGCCTGTCGGCGAGGACGGTAGGAAACTTCCTGGTAAGCTCGATATCGCCGGTGAAGGCAAGGGGGGAGTCATATAGGGGCTCCCTTATTCCAATAAATTTTGGAAGGGTGCATGGTTCTTCGTCGGAGGAGACTGAGGACGTTGGGTTCCCGCCGACAGAGAAAGATCCTTTTGCGAGGCGTATGTTCCTCGCTTTTTCACAAAGCCAGGTATCCTTTTCCTTTTTATGCATCTCATCTATTCGTAGAAGCGATTTTCTCGCGTTACTAATACTTTCTTCCTTCAAGCAGATACCTGGAGTGAGCCTCTGATACTTAGTTCGCAGGAGGCTCAGCATGTCCTGCGAGCTGTCACCGCTAGCGCGGAGGAGCGGTATGCGGGCGTACTCTGCTGTGACCAGGCATTGATCCAGTGTGCCTTTGGCGCTTTTCATTATACGGCCGGGAGTCACCCCCTTACTCGTTCTCGTGGTATGAATGACGTTTCTACATTTCACTTTAATGATATATTTTACAAAGTCTAATCGTTCTTACTCTACTTTATCGCAATTCAAGAGGATGATCCCGTATCCAGCCGAGAAGTAAGGAACTTGAAGAATCTCCAGGATGCTTCTCGCAAGAAGGGGAATAAAGGCGACGACAAGAGAAAGCTTTCCCCTGCGAAGAAGGATGTTAATGCTGGGAAAATGATATCAGTCCCGGTGAAGCGCCGGTCGGACGACTTGGGAGCTTCTTTGACTGTCGGCGAGGGGATTCGCGATCCTACCCCCAAAACTCCCATAAAAGGGGTCAGGCTGGTCGGCGGCCCTAATGATCCCATCGTAAAGTCGAAAGGGGAGGGCACTAGAAAGCTTTCGGTGAAGCATGTTCCTCCGAGGTGCCCTCTTCACCAGGCAAGGAGGATGTCTTGCACTTTAGAGATCCCTGCTCCCGCCGGCCCTGTTAATTATGCGTCACCCCCTCCTCCGGGCGATGTCCCCGATGCTACCTCGACAATCACCCCCGAGCCAAAAGTCCAGTCCCCTGCTGATTCTGATGGGGAAGATTTGGAGGAAAAGCCTTTAATACGTCATTCATCCTTGAAAGGTAAGGGCAAGGCTACTTCGGAGGATGGGAAGTTTCCTGATCCGATGGTCGCAGGGGATGACAAGATTGCTGCCTTTCCTTCGGGCGAGAAAGGGGTTAGGATATTTACCCATCCGGTTGGGGTTAGTGGCGAGGCGTCGGCGTCGCTTCATCCTTCTTTGGAGGCCGTACTGACATGGATATTAAGTAATGACGTGCGCTCCGAGTTACGGGGTGAAGCGGACAAATTTTTGGGGCAGTCGGTTGAGAGACAACTCCAATCCTTTTTTAGTGTTGCTGCTTCGATAATTTTCATTTTACTTTTGTAGGCATTATCAATCTGTTGTAGGCAATCCGTTGTTGGCATTAATTTCCTTTTTCTTGTAATGCAGTTTTTGATGAAGTTTGACGCCGCTGCTCGAGACAGGGAGTGTTTGCAGTATCGTCTTGCTGAGCTTGAGGCTGAGAAGGCTTTGTCTGGGGTCGGCGAGGAGGTCGCTCAAGAAAGGGATATGCTCAGAGAGAGAGTGGGTGATCTTGAGGACATGATGAAGGTGCTCTCTCCTGAGAGAGCAACTCTCCAGGCGAAGGTCAGCGCGCTGGAGACTAGGGTTGAGGGCCTTGAGGATGAGAAGGTAGTTCTTTCCTTTGAGAAGGAACAAGCTGTTGCGAGTGCCTATAGTCTCCTTGATGCTGCTGTTGCTGCGCGGGTGGTGGCCTAGGCGAGGCTTGCTGAGTCGCAGAAACGAGTAACAACGCTGAACAGTAAGTTGGATGCCTTTCGCTTAAACCTCGATGGGGCGAAGATAGAGCTTGAGATTAAAGCGGTCGACCGTTATAAGGTTTCTCCTGCCTTCGATGTTTTCATGCATAGGGAATTTAGAAACGGTATCCATGAGTGTCGCCGGATCGTGGAGGGTCACCTTAGTCTTGAGATGCAGAAGACACTGGATCTTACCATTGCGCAGAATAGGGACAAATCCTTGTCAGACCTTAGGGAGGCTAGGAAGATATGGCAATCCCATTGTCGGCTCCAAAAGCTACCCGTTTTCGACATGCATTTGGAAATACCGGACCAAAGTGGTCGTCCTAAACTTTTTGGCAATTGAAAGGCTGGGCCTAGCGTTCTCGGGTATAAGGGGGACTCTGGTCCAGAACCCGGTCGTGACTATGTTTTATCCGAAGGGGGGGAGGCGATCGCACTCAGTGATAGGGAACCCTCCACTTCCTTCGAGACCGACCCGATGACTTCTTGAATTTAACTGATTTGGCCATTGGGGGAAAAGGTGTCAGCGATCCTAGTCCGTCCGATCTTTAGTTTCCTTTTGTAACTGACCACTGTAATCCTTATTAGTTTTGACAATAATAATGTATTACTTTGCTGATTTCTTTTGAATATACTTTTCGTTGTAATTTGCAAGGCTTGTTGACTGTTGTAATATCTTGTAACGCCCCTAATTTTTCATAATTATGAAAAGTATTATTATTAATTCTTATTACGCATGCAACAGTTAAGTATGTGATTTAAATTGGTGGAAAGTATATACTCGGTGTATGGTGTATAAATGAATAGTGATTTTAACCGAGTGAAATCCCATTAGAGATATTATTTTCATGGTGCATTTGGATGATAATGGGTCCAATTGAATATTGGTGAAGTCAATTTGGTGATTGGATAAGTGTGGAATATTTTTGGAATAATTATTGAAATGAAATGTGATTGTTGGATTAAATTGACAATTAAAATATTATTGGACAATTACATGTGATTAAAAGTAAATTTGTGCCATTGTAGGATTTTAAGAAGCTCAAGGGAGCAATTTGTAATTAAATAGATATTTATAATATATATATATATATATATATATAATATTATTAGTGGAGGAAAAAAAATAAAAACAAAATAAATTGCAAAGTAGGTGGAGATTTCCACTAAAATAAAATTCAATGAGTGAAACCAAAATAAAAATAAAAAAAAACACAAAAGCAAAGTGAATGAAAAAAAAAAACAATTGGATCATGGCAAGTGGAATTCCACTCACCAAACCAAATACAAATCTCAATTTAAAAGTAGATTAGCAAACAAAGAAATAAGAAACAAAGGCAAGTCGGCGAAGAAAAAAAGAAAAAGAAGAAAAAAGAGAGAGCAAGGCCGAGAGCGAGAGAAAAGAAAAGAAGAAGAAGAGAAGAAGGAGGAAGGAAGAGGAAAAAGAAAAGGAAAAGAAAAGTGTTGGGAAATTATCCAAGTTTGGTGTACACTAGTTTTCGTATGTTAATTTTTCTAGAATATTTCAGATTTAGCGAATTTTATTGATTTTGAATTGTTTGAATTCTGTTGATTTGAATTTACAGTTTGAAATGGATTTAGCTTTGATTTGATTTGATTTACGTATTCTCGAAATATGCTATAAATTCGAAAACAAGAAAAAATTGATTTTATACATTGATTTTAATATGGTTTGATTTTATTAGTAATATGTGAAATATAATTGAAAGTGGTTTTGAATATATATATATATATATATATATATATATATATATATATATTATTTGTGATAAATTAACGAAATGATTTTGGGGTAATTTGATTCGATATTGATTTGTGAAATAAGTTTGAATATAATTTTGAGTCTCTTTTATATGATTATTGATGATATATTTGGATTTTGTAAATGTGTTTATTGATTTGAATTTGATCGAAACTTGAATTTGATTATAAATGAATGATTTGTGAATTTGTATTTTGAAATTGAAATTTCGAAATCGAAATTGAATGATTTGAAAGTTGAATTTGACGATTTTGAAAGAAAAACAGAATGAATTGACATTGAATTTGAGATATCATATTGTAAAATGGCCCTGATATATGTATAGGGAATTATGGATATAGGAGGTTGACATGTCAATTGGGTGCATTTAGCAGTACTGCACTGAGATTCTTAATGATATAGGGATACCATTTCATTCTGAAATAGAAAACCCGACTGTGTAAATACGGATACCATTTCATTTTGAAATGGGAAACCAACTGTGAATCTACGGATACCATTTCATTTTGAGATGGGAAACCTGACTGTATAACCCGTAATCCAGTCCACTCTATTATGTGTATCAGAGGCCCAGTTAAGAAATGAATAAAGGAGTTACTGAAAACTAGGAAATGAATACAAAAGAATTTTATTTGAGATTAAATCCAGAAACATCCGAAAATGTTTTAATTAATATAGTTTCAGTTTATTCCATATTTGTAATATTAAATTTTACTTACTTATGTCTAATAATATGCATTTCTGAAATTTATTTTCGTTGTTTTATATTATATTGAAAAATATTTTAGTGTACACCCACTAAGCTATATGCTTAGCGCATTGATGTTTATCATACATAGGAAATAGAGAAATCAGTGGACGTAAAGATTAAAAAGTTGATAGCTGCAGACAGAGTCCATAGTCACATTACTCCTGGGTCGCTATTCATGTCCTGAGATATATATATATATATATATATATATATATATATATATATATATATTCATTTATTGATGCATGCATGTATATAAAAGAATGTGAAAGTTTTGTAAATATCTGTTTTATAGTTTATGTGGTTTTGAAGTTATAGTTATAATTGGGAATATATATTTTACTAATTATTTTGTTGAAAATGTTTGGAAAGTCGCACTAAATGGAAGGTTGCGCAAATTGTTGTTGAGAAATTGAAGTGTGTATTTTGGAAAGTTATGATTTTGTAAACAGGTTTTTGGCAAGTCAGAAAAACAGAGGAAACTCTGTCAAAATTTTTCAAATTATTTTGATGGACTCACTGTAAAAAATTTTAAAATACAAAATATTTTTACAAAGATTTTCAAATTATAAATTAAGTTAAGAAAAGTTTGAAGTCGGGTAGCGCTCCTTGGAACGATCCAAGCGGGTCGGGTCAGGGGGTGTTACATCTCTTCTCGCGACTTTCCTTTTATTGTTCAGATGTCTTTTTTGTTCTTATACCCCCGAATCAAGTGAATCAGTTGTAAAAGTGATCGCGTGATTCTTAAAAACAAAAAAAAAAAAAGATTTCTGATAGTGCTCCGGGGGTGCAGTGATATCGATGCTAGAAGCCTTCTATTTAACTTGTATCAATAAGATAGAAAAGTTTTTACCATTATCAAACTTGTGACAGGGTTTTACTCTTAATTTTTCTTAAATTTGATTTTAGTGAGGCATTTTCGCCGAGACCGGATTTTTGCGAGAGAGTTTTAGTCTTAACTTTTCTCAAATTTGGTTGTAGTGAGGCATTGTCGACGGGACCGAATTTTTGCGAGAGAGTTTTAATCTTAACTTTTCTCAAATTCGGTTTTAGTGAGGCATTGTCGCCGGGACCAAATTTTTACGATAGAGTTTTAATCTTAACTTTTCTCACATTCGGTTTTAGTAGGGCATTGTCGCCGGGACCGAATTTTTGAGAGAGTTTTAATCTTAACTTTTCTCAAATTCGATTTTAGTAAGGCATTGTTGCCGGGACCAAATTTTTACGAGAGAGTTTTAGTCTTAACTTTTCTCAAATTCGGTTTTAGTGAGGCATTGTCGCCGGGACCGAATTTTTGCGAGAGAGTTTTAATATTAACTTTTCTCAAATTTGGTTTTAGTGTGGCATTGTCGTCGGGACCGAATTTTTGCGAGAAAGTTTTAATCTTAACTTTTCTCAAATTCGGTTTTAGTAGGGCATTGTCGCCGGGACCGAATCTTTGAATACAATAACCATCGATGGGTCTTCCTCGTATTTCATTCGAAAATTACAAGAGTACATGTTTGTTTCTCCCTATGGGAAATACATTTTAAGGTATTGTGCATTCCATGGATGATTAATCATTTCCCCTTCTGGTCGCGCAATCTTGTAGCAACCGTGGCTCGCTTGTCCGATGATTCGGTATGGGCCTTCCCATTTGTCTGCCAGGGTACCTGCAGCTTTATCCTTGGTGTTCAGCGACACTTTTCTTAATACCAAGTCGTTGAGTTGGAACCTTCTCTCCCTTACTTTGGAGTTGTAGTGTCTGGCGACCCGTTGCTGATACATTGCGTTCCTTATTTGAGCTCTATCTCGGAAGCTTTCCAGTTCGTCGAGGATGGATTCCAAAGCAGTGACGTTGTGGGTTTGGTCGTACATGGCTACCCTGGGTGATTGGATCCTCATTTCAATTGGGATCACTGCTTCGACTTCGAAAGCCATGGCAAATGGCGTTTCACCCGTAGATGTCCTCGTAGTGGATCGGTAGGCCCAAAGGACTTCGGGAAGTTTCTCAGTCCATTTGCCTTTCTTAGAGTCCAGCTTTGCTTTTATCGTGTGTTTAATAATCTTGTTTACTACCTCGACCTGCCCGTTAGTTTGTAGGTGGACGACCGAGGCATAATAATTTCTGATCCCTCAACTCCTGCAAAATTTTGGGAAATTGAGGTTGTCGAATTGTGTGCCGTTGTCGGAGATGATGGTATATGGGACTCCGAATCTGTATATGATGGACTTTTCACAAAGTCAGTGGTATTTTGTTCGGTGAGTCGAACTAGAGGTTCCGCCTCAGCCCACTTGGTGAAGTAGTCGACGGCTATGATAGCATACTTGGCTTGTCCCGTTGCTGCTGGCATATGTCTGATCAGGTCGATTCCCCACTGCGCGAAAGGCCAAGGAGATGTGAGGCTTCTCAGCTTCTCCGGCAGTTGCTTGATGTTATCAGCAATCCTTTGGCATTTATCGCAGTTGGATGCTGTGTTTTTGGCATCTTGGAACATTGTTGGCCAGTAGAAGCCTTGTCGCAGGGCCTTGTGTGCCAGGCTGTTTCCGGAGGTGTGATTTTCGTAGATTCCCCAGTATATTGCCGTCAAAATTGTTGCAGACTCTTAGGGATTAACACACCTTTGTAATGCTCTGGAGAACCCTCCCCGATACACCTCGCCGTCCATCATAGTATATCGTGCAGCTTGATATCTTAATCTTTTGGCTTCATTCTTGTCCTCTGGGAGGATTCCTTGCTCTAAGTACGCCCTGATGGGTGTGATCCAAGTTACTTCCGCTAAGTTAACTTCGGCGATAATAAAGTCGTCTTCTTGGCAGATGCTTGGCTGTGAAAGGTGTGCCACTGGTATTGTCTTTGATAATAGGACATTAGTGGCGGATGCCAATTTTGACAAGGCATCGGCCTTCAGATTTTCGGGTCTAGGTATCTGGGTGATTCTGAATTTGGTGAATCTGCTGAGAGCTTGTTGGGTCTTTTCTAGGTAGGCGATCATTCCTTCCTCTTTCGCTTGATACTTATTGCATATCTGGTTGACCACCAATTGTGAATCGCTGTAGATGTCTATCTTGTCAGCTCCCAAGGCAGTGGCCATTCTCAGTCCTGCGAGTAGAGCTTTATATTCCGCGACATTATTGGTAGCTTTAAAATCAAACCTCAGTGCGCATTCCACTTCGTCTTGCTCCGGCGTTGTGAGGACCACCCCCGCTCCACTCCCGTGTAAGTTTGAGGACCTATCGACATGCAGTTTCCAAGGGTAAACACTATTCTCCTCTCCAAGATCGGTAAAGGCATCATCGCTAATTAAAGGTTCAGTGAACTCTGCAATGAAATCAGCGACCGCCTGCCCTTAATAGCGGATCGTGGCTTGAAGCTTACGTCGAACTCTCTTAGCTTTATCACCCATTTGGTCAGTCTTCCGGAAACTTCTGGTTTTTGCAGTATTTGTTTCAAAGGGCAATTTGTTAGTACTACTATGTTGTATGCCTGGAAGTACGTTCGCAGTTTTCGTGCGGCTATGATCAAGGCTAGAGCCACCTTTTCAGTGTTGGAGTACCTTGTTTCTGCGGCGATCAAAGCTTTACTGACATAGTATACGGGTTTTTAGGATCCTCCTTCTTCACGGATGAGGATGGAACTGGTCACGGCGGTCGTCACTGATAGGTAAACATATAAGATCTCCCCGGGCAGTGGCTTCGAGAGCATTGGCGTTGAACCAAGGTAGGTCTTTAATTGATGAAAAGCCCGGTCACACTCTTCAGTCCATTCTATTCCCTTTCCTTTCTTGATGGCTTTGAAAAATGGGAGGCACTTGTCAGTAGATCTAGCGATAAATCTGTTAAGAGCAGCCAAGCACCCTGTAAGCCGTTGGAATTCTTTAAGTGTCTGAGGGGGCTTCATTTTGATGAGAGTATCTATCTTTTCAAGATTTGCCTCAATCCCGCATTGGTGAACCAGAAATGTAACATCCCGGATTTCGGGTAATGAATTTTTGATATATGTGAAATATGTGAAAAATAAAATTTTACTATTTGAGGGGGTGTAAATATAATTAAATGTAATTTATGAT
The DNA here is from genome assembly GCA_003430845.1 of Xanthoceras sorbifolium. Taxonomy (NCBI): domain Eukaryota; kingdom Viridiplantae; phylum Streptophyta; class Magnoliopsida; order Sapindales; family Sapindaceae; genus Xanthoceras; species Xanthoceras sorbifolium. The sequence goes on from CM010612.1 coordinate 24,288,827, forward strand.
TTCCAGAGTGAAAAATGAATAGTGAAAAATGAATAGTGAAAAATAAAAAAAAATAAAATAAAATAAAATAAAAAAACAAAAAAAAAAATTGGAAAACTGAACCAGAGAGCATCGCGACCACAGGTCGCGATGGCTTGCTCGCGATGAAAATGGCAAAACCTGGCAGTGAGCATCGCGACCAGCCACCGCGACCAGCCACCGCGACCACAGGTCGCGATGGACTGCTCGCGATGAAAGTGTCAAAAACGGGCAGAGAGCAGCGCGACCACTCGCGCGACCAAGGCGCGCTCGCGAGGAAGGCGGTGCGCGCACTCTAGTGAGCATCGCGACCTGGTGCCGCGACCACAGGTCGCGACGACGGTCGCGGTAGCGAAAAAAATATAAAAAAAAAAAGAGAAGCTTCTCGCGAAAGCGAGAAAACACACACAGCAACCAGAGCAGCGAGAGAAAGAGAGAGGAGAGGTCGCGAGAAAGAAGAAAATAGAAGAAAGAAAAAGGAAGAAGAGAGAAGAAAAAGAAGAGAGAAGAAGAAGAAAGAAAAGAAAAGAAAAAGAGGAAGAAGAGGAAGAAGGAGAAAGGAAAAAGAGAAGGGAAAGAAATCGTGAAACTGCGGTTGGTCGAACGAAAAACGGTACCGAGGTTGGTGTACGTTTGTTTTCGGTTGCGTTATCGTTTTTGTGTTCGTTTCCGTTTACGTTTTTGATTTCGTTGGAAGATTTTCGTTTTCGATTATTAGTATGAAAATTGTTATAGTAGATGAAAAATCGATGTTTGATGTCTTTATTGTTGATTCTGGAATGATTTTGTGATAGATCGTATTTCGATTTCGTTTTCACTTTCGTATCGATTTCGTTGAAAATTTTCTTTTTCGATTTTTGTATAAAAAGTGTTTATTCTATATGTGAAATTGATGCTTGATACACTGATTGCGTTTCGACTAATTCGATTTCGTTTTACAGAGTTGATTTTAGACTTTTATATGGTTATTGTTCATATTTCTTGAAGTTTATTACGTGATTTATATGATTATTGAGTGATTATTGATATTGAGTAACTATTGCGACATTTCTTGTGAAAATCGTTTATCGAAACGGCCCTAGGATACGTAGACATAGAAATGGATATAGGAGGTTGGTATACCAGCTGGGTTTTTACTGAGCAGTACTGCGCCGATACTGATTGATTGATATTGATGATACTGATGTACCTCCTCTTGGATTCGTCCAGAGGCTGGGAGATACGTACCTCCTCAGGATTCGTCCTGGGGGTTGGGAGTTAATGTACCTTCCCAAGGATTCGTTCCTGGGATAGGGAGCTATGTACCTCTCAAGGTTCCGTACCCACGGTCCTAGAGTTGGGAGATACGTACCTCCTCAGAATTCGTTCTGGGGATTGGGAGCTTGACCCATATTCCAGTCCGTATATGTTTAGTATTCTAGCGGGCCAGAATTGATTGGAATTGAAAAGTGAACCGAATGATTCTGTTGATAGCATTCGTATTTTGACTGCAGTATTGAAATTAAAGTGATTGAAATTGTTTAATGAATTGAATTTTGAAATTTAATCGTTTTGAAATGGATTGAAATATATATTGTGGTTTATTTATTCTTAATAGATATTTATATTGTGATTTATTTAATTGAGTTTTTAGTACACCCACTAAGCTATATGCTTAGCGCGTTAGTTTTGTTTCTACCGCGTAGGTACCAGGAATCCGGAGGAAGCTAAGGACTGAAGGAAGAGTTGCAGACCGAGTCACATGATTTGTACAGTTGGGTAGTTATATTTTGTTATGTGTATATATAATCTGGAAGCATGCATATACAGGGAATTTGTAAATATGTTTTGTAAAACGTTTTGTAATTAAGCATTTTATGACTTCTGTCTTTTATTATTTAAATGTACATAGTAAAGTCTGATTTGTTTTATTTTATAAATTGTGATGAAAGGTTTTGATAAGTCGCACTAAACGGCAGAGTGCGCAACTGTTTGAAAATAAGATATTGAAGTGCTATTGAGAATTGTTTTTGAATTGAATTGTGTTAAAACAGGTTTTGGGAAGTCCGAAAAATAAACGGCACTCTGCCGAATTTTCGTAAAAAGTTTAATTATTTTTATGGGCTCACAATGATTTTAAAATGTAAAATGAAGTTTTGAAAAGATGTGAAAGTCCGTGTAACGCTCCCCGGGTCGGTCCGGCCGGATCGGGTCGGGGGGTGCCACAAGAAAGCCTAGGAATTTGCCCGAAGATACATCGAAAACACATTTTTCAGGGTTTAATTTCATTTCATATTGTCGGAGAATTTTGAAAGTTGTCTGCGTGCTCTTCTACTGTCAGGTTTTCTAGGGCTTCGGGGGTGACCCTGTCTCGTAGGTCCCCTTGGGCGCTCTGGTCCCTTATCTGCTGGTCCCCTTGGTTGTTTCTTAGTGTTGTCGCCACCCTTCATTACTATGAACTCCTTCAAGTGTCTGTCTCTGATCAGGTTTTTGATGTGATCCTTGAGTTGGAAACATTTAGAGGTGTCGTGGCCATGGTCGCGGTGGAAACGGCAATATTTATCTTTGTCTCTTTTTTAGGGAGCCGACGTCATCTTTCCGGGCCATGTTACTATCCCTTTGTTCTGTGCAACTGATAATATCTCCCCCTGTCCTCGCGTCAAGGGCGTATATCGATCAAATCTTCCTTCAGACCTCCTTGTTTCTCGCTGCCGGTTCTTGATCTCTCGGCAGTCATCTCTCGGACCTTTTCCTTTGAAATGGTCATTGATCCCTCTGTTGGGATAATTTCTTTGGTGTTCTGATTCGTTAGGTAGTCCTCCATGTACTAGGTTGCCGCCTTGGGCGATCTCTTCTTCTTCAGCGCGCGCATAGTCAGCAGTTGTTTCTACCATTTCCGGGTAGGTCTTTAGTTGCTGTTTTCTCAAATGGAAAGAGAACGCTCCGCTTTGAAGCCCGTTGGTGAATATGTTTATAGCAGCGGCATCGTTAAAATCCTCTACCTGGACTGCTTCTCGGTTGAAACGGGATAGGTAGGTTCTGATGGGCTCTCCCTTTCCTTGCTTTACCAAAGATAAATGAGATAGGGACTTCTTTCGTTGAACGCTTCCCATGAACTGTCGGGAGAAAGCGCGGCCAAATTGTTCGAAACTATCGATGCTTCGTGGGGGGAGCTGTCGGAACCAGCTCCCTGCGAGGTCTCCGAAGGTGATTGGGAAAGTTTGGCACAATAGTCGATCATCCCTAGTCTAGGTACCCATGAGGGTGGTGAAGCGGGATATATGTTCGACTGGGTCTCTGTCCTCCTTATACTCCATGACATTTGGCATTTTGAAGCTCCTCGAGAACTTCTTTGCCAATACTCTGTCAGTAAACTTACTTGTTGCCACTTCGGTACAGTCGGCTGAATCTCTGGAGCTAGGTCCTTTTCGACGGACTTGCTCGAGTCCTTCCTTCAGTTGTTAGATTTCTCTCCGCTTGGACTCTCTCTCGTCGGTCGATGCTTCGCTGGGACTCTTCAGGCAACTTCTCGGCGTGTTCGTTGAGCTTTCGTCCGCTTCGCTATTGTCTGACTGCCATTTTATCTTAGTTGGCTTTACCTTCGAGACAGAGATGTGTTTTCTCTTGCTTTCTCTGCGGCGTTTCCTTTGGCGTTGTCTCGAATCTGCTTTTGTTGATGAGCTGCCTGTAGTTTGAGATGAGGATTCATTAGTGAAAGAAGCTGGAAGGGGTAGTACCTCCTTCTCCTTGGCTCTGCTGCGTTTATCGAGGTTTCTGTCGTTGGGTTCCGTGCTTCCTCCTTGTTTCCTTCCAGGGGGTGATCTTACTACCCACTATTTCCATTAGTCTTTGGATGTGATATTCCGCTTCGTCAGCGTCTTTGGTCGATATCATGGTGGACGGGGTTACAGGAGGAGGTTAGGACACTGCTGGCACACTGTTGGGTATGATGAATCTAAGAGGGGTCTGCATTATCGAAGATAAAGGATTCTCCCAGGGCATCGTTTGCTGGGGGCTGCGCTCCTTTTCCGAATTGACAGAGTCCATGGCAAGGTTTCCTCATAGGAATGTGCTTCAGCCCTCCTTCTAGTGCCAAATTGTTAACGGTAAAAATTGGATCCTACAGTCAACGAAAGTCAAAGAAGTCGAGTAAGATGGTAGGTTGGCTTAATCGACTGATTTGAAGGAGATTGTCCGAACTAATCTCGCCAGAGGGGTTCTCGCAGGATACACAGGTTTCTCGGAGCGAAACTATTTGACTTGCTACCTGCTGAGAAAGAAAGAATCGTGAGAGGTGCCGGACATAAGCCGGCGATCAACCTCCGACGATCAAGTCAGTTATCTCTTTTTATGAGAGGAAAATATCTCTTGTTCTTTCTAGGTTTTCTTCATAGTCAAAAAATTGCTTACCTCCCCTGCGGTTACGGTCCCGCTATATATATCCTGAACCCTGTCCCCTTTGTTGGGAATGTTCAGGTCTTCTTTCAAGAGAAGGCCAAGAGATCGTTTCCTTAAACGTGTAATTCCTGACCTCCCGCAGAGGATTGCCTAACAGTGGCTAAAATGGTGAAAAGAACGGTAACCTCTGCTACCTCAGCATTAAATTCGCCTGCTGCCCTTGATGACAGGTTTCTGACACCGACTGTACTCGTGACAAGTGTCAGACTGGTATGCTGCAACGCCCAGGTTCAGATTCGACGTGTCGCCTGCATTTCTCTCTCTTGTTCAGGGCTTCTTCGGGGAGACATCATGGTCGTGGGTATGGTTCTCGCAGCAAGTTAAAACCTTCCTGCGACCTCTAATGTTTAGACGACGTAGTTTTGATAGATAGAAGGAGACAGTCATTCCCCTTTTCTTCTTTTGGTAATTGGTTGCTTAGGTGGTTGTTTGTTAGAAATTATACCCATAACAGGTTGCATGTAAGATTAGGATCATAGGATGTAATTGATAAAGATTATTTTTCTATTTTTTGAAAAATTAAAAGAGTGGGTGTACATTGTTAGTGATTAGGATGTATTAAGTAACGGTTAAGCATAATTGCATAAGCAGGACCAATAACATAATTTATAATAAACATTTGCACGTAGAAAAAAAAAACTTTAAAATACTATCGCATCCACCATACATTTTGCATTCAATTTGTGTCGTATGACATAATAAAATAACCATATTTATTCACATATTGCTGCTGTAATTCAGGCTGATGCCTCGCCGTTTTCTTCTTCGGTTCGATGAATTTTTTTTCCATTTAAAAAAAAAATTGAATGTAAAATGTATTTTGTATATTAAAGAATGTGAGATTCTCTTTTCCACTTAGTAACTAAATGGGCTATACAATGGGGCCTGGACAACTTCGACCTGAGGAGTTCTTACTAGGCTACTAGCCCAAACAAAAGAAAGAATATGAGGCTCTACGGATCCCGAAAATTTCAAAACCATAATATTAGAGAAATGGATCTCTTCAATTTAATTAATTATAATTTTATTAAAGTGTGCAGTATATTTAATTATTTTTTAAGGGGTATAATTACAAAATTAATAACTATCAAAATCTATCAAGATCAATTAATAAATACACAGTCTGAATATCTACTCTCATAACGGAAGACGTTTATTCACACAATAAAGGAAGAAAACTACTCCCACATACTGGTAAATGTATATGGTAGGAATTGAACTTTCATCACTGAGATAAGAGGAAGGTGTACTAACTACTTGAACTATAAGGAACTAATTATTTTCCTTTTTATGCTCTCTAAATGGTCTTCAATGTTTTGAATCCAATGAAAATAATTAGGGTCAATATAGATAGCTCTCATGTATTGTAATATCCCCCGATCCGAATCTGCTCGGACCAAATCGGGAAGCATTACCGTATACGGAAAATAAATTTCAGAACAGGAACTTTAAGTAATGATCCAAATAAATATTTAAAATTATGGTCCAAAAAAATTTTCTGAAATTTTCGCCAGAGTTTCCTCTGTTTTTCCGACTTTCCAAAAACCCGTTTTCAAAAATTTTGTAAACATAATTCATATAAAATATTATAAACATTCAACTTCAAAAATATTAAAATCCATGGGCCCAATTATCCAAAATATTTACAAACATACATAAAACTAAATATCCATTACATATATTTACAAAAAAAACATTTATATCCATGCATGCCGATATAATACATATAAAACATCAAATGCGTAGTGGGCTACCAAAAATGCATGAGTGATGTGACTCTGAACACTATTCCAGCATATTCTACTCTTTCTGATCCTTGTCCCCTTCAACAATTCTTTTACCTGCGTGTGAGAAACTCAACACGCTAAGCATAACGCTTAGTGAGTGTACCCAAAAGTCAAATGTGCAAATAGTACAATAACTTTTCAAATATGCAAAATAACATTTAATATCAACATATAGGACCCATGTAAATCGAATATATCAAATAACATTTTGAATATAAAAATCCATCGGAAAATTGAAACAAATATCATATCGAAACAAATATCAATAAATCCATCGAAAATCAGAATAAATATCTTATAAAAATATAATAATACCAAATCAAATCATTTCTCATCTCAAATCATATACAGATCGTGTCACATTTCTAATTCCATTTCGGGCTCCTGATATACTAAACATATTTTTCGGACTGGATTACGGGCTATACAGAACAGAGTTGGATACCAACGGAGGACCCGCTGCGTATCCCATATATATATATATATATATATATATATATATATATATATATATATATCAGAATTGGACACCAACGGAGGACTCGCTGCGTATCCCATATATATATCAGAATCGGCGTAGTACTACTCAGAAAACCCAATTGACATGTTAATCTCCTATATCCATATCTATGTTTACATATATCAGAGCCAAATCACTTTTCGAAAATCATATAATTCATTCCGAACAGAATCGTCAAATTTAAATTTTGAAATCATATCTAAATCAGTATACACATTTTCGGAATTCGAATCGCATCAATATACAAATACAAGCAAATTATAAAATTGTTTTCGAAAATATTTCTGAATCCAGAAATCGCTTCAAATCACATTTAAAATCACATGCAATTATATATTGTAAATCCAAATGCCCCGAATCACTTTTCGAAACAAATCGCAAAACAATATATACGAAATCGCTTTTAATAATATTCTCCGTAATATTACTATAATCAAAACATATCGAAAATCAATTCAGAATATTTTTCGTAAACAATATTACGGATCCAGAATATATTCCAAATATACGTAATCCAAAACATCCCAAAATCAATTTCAAACAATATATCATAATCAATATAGCTCAAATAAACTAAAAACAATATAATATAACGATTCTGAAATATTCTGGAAAATTTGAAAAATACGAAAACGGTATCACCAAACCTGAAATGCTATTCTTTACACAAAACTCTTCTTGACCAACTTCACCTTCCTTCTTCTTCTTTTTCCTCTAGCTATTTCTCTCACTAAAATCTCTCTCTTTCTCTCTCTATTTCTCACGTCAACCTTCTCACATTCTCACACTCAAATTCACCTAGTCAAACCATTTTGCATGTAAAATGCTGAGTGTTTGTTAGGTGTAATGCTTTGGTATCAATTGCTTTTTAGGTGTCATTCCAACCTTACTTATTTATTTAATCTTTTCTTTTCTTTCACGCCTATCTCATGCCAACCTTCTGGTTTGCATTTTTGTTTTGCTATCTTAGTTTCTTGTTTGACTTCAATTCACCACTAACACATTAATATATATATATATATATATATATATATATATATATATTCTAAATTTCAAATTGCTCCCTTAATATACCAAAATCATAAAATGGAAACCAATTTACAATTAATCACCTTCCATCTCGATAATATTCCAAAAATATTCCACACTTATCCCATTATCATCCAAATGCACCATGAAAATAATATCTCTAATGGGATTTAACTCGGTTAAAATCACTATTTGTTTTTCAACCATATATCGAATATATATACTTTCCACCAATTTAAATCTCATACTTAACTTCTACATGCTTAATAATAATTAATAATAATAATTTTCATAATTACGAAAAATTATGAGCGTTACATGTATATATTGGCTAACTGGCCCAAAGAAAGGAAAGATAAAATTCTCGTGTTGAGAAGCTATATATATATATATATATATATATGTTGGGGGGAATTATTAGCTATAAGAGTAGTAAATTCTATATATTATTCCATCATTTCAAATCCTAGACATAATACTTCAAATGTTATATTTGGTTGGTAATTAAAATCATTAAATTTTAACATCGTCCCATAAATAATAGCTCTCTAGCTAGTTTTGTTTAATTAAATACAAAATATAAGTGGAAGATGAAACGATGTATTGTGTAATATTAAACGATATTTATCAAAATAAATTGCATATAAAAACATCACATGTACCACCGCCTATTGTGGTTTAGTAGTAATCGGCGTTCATTCAGTCTAACAACCAGTGGCGGAGCCAAAAAGTTCTTCCAATGAGGGCTTAGTTCAAATAAATTATATTATAAAATATAAATAACAACAATAGCAATAATAAAAACAATAATAATAGTGTAATAAAAAAACTAAAACTTTAATAACATTCATAATTGTTGATAAATTTACAATTGCCCACGATACGGTTTCATATTTTGAAACCGTTGCACAATAGCTTCGTTATCAATACTTTTAAACACATTTTTTTCAATGTACATAACTAAACTATCATTTAATCATTGATCTCTCATCCAATTATGTAAACAAGTCTTCAAAATATTCATTGCTGAAAATGCTCTCTCTACTTTAGCAGTGACAACTGGTAGAATCAATAGTAGTGTCAACAATAAATAAACTAATAGATACACTTTATTCTTTTTAATCTCAACTATTCTTACAGCAAGATCACCAATTCCTTTCAACTCTGTAAACTTACTGCTAGAGCGCATATCTGTAATATAAGTCTGAAGTTAAACTTCAAGTGCTAAAATTTCAACTGGAGAATATTCTTTCGCATAAAATTTAGCAAGCTTCACAAGGTTTTGTTTATCAAAAGAAGAAAATAAGTCATTTGCACTTAAACATGCCAAACAAAGTAGCAATTCACTGCTAGTCTCATTGAAACGATTGTTTAATTCTTGAAGTTGCATATCCAAAACAGTATTAAATAGCTCAACTCGATAGTGATGCATGTTTGTGACCTTAGGAGCTTTACGTTGTGAATGACCCCATGGAAGAAACATGTCATCTATGTTTAGAACATCGATATAATTGTTACCACAAAAATCAAAGACTCGATCAAATAAAGAATCTCATCCACTATCCCTTACCAACTGCAAGTTTTGCTTACACACCTCAACTAATTTCATTGCATTCACAATATCCTGATCTTTTTTTTTTTTTTTTTTTGTAGTACTTGCTATAATTCATTTGTTAACTCAAGTATTTCTTTCATCAAATACAAGCTAAACAGAAAATTGAATGAGGATGTAAACTCTAGTAAATATTTTGATTGAAATCTTTGCTTACTAGAGTTTGATATTCCTTTTGAACTAGATCAAAATGTTTGCCAAAAAATGTTTGAACATGTTGCTCTTGCTGCATTAAAGCATCACACTTACTCACAGCTTGGGTATGAACACTGTTATGTTTTCCAGCATGTTCAATCAATCTTTCATATTTCTTCCAATTTTTAAACTCATTTAAAGTAAATGCATCACCTCTCCCTTGTTTACCAGTATCTGGCTTGAATAGATAACAACAAAGACAAAAAGCTGCATTTTTTGATAAACTATATTCTAACCAATTTTCATGGCGGCTAAACCAAGCAGGGTTGAATCGCCTTAGTTGTTTTTCGAACTTCAAGTGTTCAAAGTTGTGCTCTTTAGGTTGACAAGGACTTTATATATGCTCTTTTAACTTTATCTTGAATATTAGGAGGATAATCAGAAATTGGACGTCGTAAACCAGGATCTGTAGGAAGATTAGACAAGTTAAAATCTACTTTTATTTTCTTTGAACTACCATCATCTATTTTCGAGGTGTTGATTTCAACGGCTTGATCAAATATATCTCCATATCTGTTGTATTATACAATTAAAGATCGAAAATAAATTTATGTCATTTGAATAAATTAAAATTCTGTAGAAAGAATAAAATTGATTTTAAAAAATAAATAAATAAAATTGAGGGTAATTAGTGGAGCATGCACAAGAACTGGAGATAAAATACTTTAAAATTATTAATATAAGTTAAATTAAAATAATACCTCTATTGAATGGCACTTTACTAAAAGTCTGGAAGAATACAGAGTGAATAAAAAATTATTTATTATTAGAAAAGAAACAAAATCGTAGAACTATATAAGATTGAATAAGAAATAAAATCATAGCAATATATAGAATTGTAGAAGATAAAATGTAGAAACAAAATCTTTTTACTTTTAAAAAAGGGAATAAAAAACAGGAAATGTGGAACTTTGTTTTCAAATTTTAAATTTGGGAGGCTTGGGCTTTGGAGGTTGAGATTGTGACTTTAAATAAAATAAGCATAAAAGAATAATAGAATGTGGGACCATTAAATAAAAGAAGTTTAGAAGGTGGGCTGTTGGAACTTTAAATAAAAGAAATTTAATTGTGGATTGTTGGTTTTGGAATAAAAGAAAGTTGAATTTTTTTTTTTTTTTTTTTATCTCCGTGGGGGCTTGAGTCTCCACTGGACCTAATATAGCTCTGCCAGGGCTAACAACGTTCTGAATTTGAATTATTGTTTTTGTATGTATAAATTATAACTACTAAAACATCCTCATGTGATGTTACCGCATAATTATCAAGCAGTGGTAGGGTTTAAGTTTTACTATACATATTTATCCGTATGTATAAAAAAATTTATCTCTGTATTAATATGAGAGTAAAATGTCTTCCAATTATATATTATAATAAATATACAAACCGTGCATGTACTGATTAATTTTTAAAAGTGACAAAAACTTATAATTAATTTGTAATTGCACCATTCAAAAATTATCAAGCAGACTCACACTATTAGTTCAAACATCAGCTTCAATTTCACTTGGATATCTGGACACAGTTAATATTATAATCAGTAAATTTACAAACCTATCAATTCATATAGCTATATTTTCAAGCTATATCATACCCGGGTCAAAATCTGCAGTACACACTTAAATTTTTTCCATCTCTATGGATCCATAGCATGATCCAAACCATTAGATCTCTATTGCAATCAAAATGGTGCTTTCTTAATCATTCCAGTTTTTTTTTTTTTTTTTTGCCTTTAAAAAATTTAATATAAATATCTTCTTTGTTATTTCATAACATGTCCCTATCTTTTACACGATAATATATTTTGATAGAGACAAGCCACTAGTCGTTTATCCAATATCTTTTCATCTATAATTCCTTTCAATGATTTAACAACCACTACAAATTATTAATATTGTACTGCCCGCACAAGAAAAGCTGACGTTATTTGTTAAGTTCAATAAATCAGCTAACTAATTTGGTGATGTGAACTCTCTGACTTAAAACATGAAGAATAAAATAATGGAAGCGATTTATATATATATATATATATTATTAAGTGGGGTACTGGGGTAGCGATGGGGTGAGAAACTTGTAAACAAGTTATATTATGAATAAGTATAAATCACAATCAAGAAATTCAATAATGAAAGAGAGAGAGAGAGAGAGAGAGAGAGAGAGAGAGAGAGAGAGAGAGAGAGAGAGAGAGAGAGAGAGAGAGAGAGAGAGAGAGAGAGAGAGAGAGAGAGAGAGAGAGAGAGGAGAATAAGTTAAAAGAAACGAAACAATTTAATTTATTACAAAAAAATTGAACACAAATCAATACGTACAATAGAGTTGACAAGAATGAACTGCTGCTTACAATTATTACATCACAAATTTTATTTTTGAGGAATTGAAACAATTGGGACTGATCAAAATCAAAGACCAATTTAATACAAACAAATAACAATAAACAATTGGGAAGTGTTGTTTTGAAAAATGGAAACCATAATGTTTCTGAGAAACGATTTTTTGTTCTTAACACTGGGGTAGGTCATGTGGTGGTGGAGGCAACATAGTTGATGGAGTTGGTCCATTTTCAACAACAAAAGCTGTGGCCAGACCCCACGGCAAGTGTACGTCCAGATGGCAGTGCATGAGCCAAACACCTAACATGTTCGTGCAAACAAGAGCAATAAGAATTTTAGTCTGAAGTCTGAACACTTCTTCTTCTTTGTTTAATTTTTTTTGTTTTAAAGCTTTCAAAGATGTGTTCGAATGTCACTTTCAATATGTGATCACGTTTACTAATGTGATAATATATATATGTTATAAGTTATTAATTTATAAATTAAGTATAAAAAAAATTGACTAAAAGTTTTTGAGTATTTTTGACTCGCTAATAATGTAATAATTAAGTAATTATTTTAATAGAAAAAAATTACAAACCTGGATTGTTTGCTTGGAATCTGATGACAGCCCATCCTCCTACTGGCACAGCTATGGTGTTGCGTCTCTGTGGGTTGACGAGATTGAACTTTTTACTGTCTCTTTTGGGGTCGTAGTTTCCAAACCCTTGAGCCAGTACGTGAAAGTTGAATCCATGGAGGTGCATGGGATGGTTCTCTATCGCGATCAGCGCCGTGTTCTGTAGAACCATCTCCACCGTCTCGTTGAACTTCAGCTTCGTTACGCTCGTTGATTTCGGAGCGAACAGCAGCGACGTGCTGTTGCTGACGTTGCCATTCGTGTAGTCAAACTTGACCGGCGGCTTGCTGGGGAAATCAGGTGTGTAGACTCCGTTCACGTTGAAAAAGAAGGCTTGGAGCATGGAAAGGCTCGCCGGGAACACGAACGACGCGTTGTTCATGCTCGCAGAGAATCGCTGCCCGTTCTGACCCTGACACGTGGTGTTCGTCCCACACTGATCGAGCCCCAATCCGATGGTGACGAACATGTGTTTGTCAACGTGGCTTGGGACGGGGACCCAGTTGGGTCCATCGACTAACCCAGTTAAATTGCTGAAAAACTTGTGAGCCGTGGGTGTGTCGCTGAAAGCTGGTAGGACCGGCATTATCGGAGCTGCTGACCCGGCGCCATCGTAGACGATGATTCCTCTGGTGGTGGTGCTAGCGAACGGTATAGCTGGTTGACTAGCGTATGGATGAGCAGCCATATAATAAGACCCCACCGGCTGGTCGGCGGTGAGCAGGACATCTGCGGTCTGGCCAGGAGCGATAACGACGACGTCGGTGACATAGGGCTTCGTGTACTCGGCATCGACACCGACAACTGTCAACTTGTGATTGGCTACCTTGTAAAAGAGCTGATTATTGAGTGCAGCGTTGATTATACGTAGAAGATAAGTCTTCCCTTTCTCCACCTCAAGCTTGTAAGTTTCTGATAATTGAAAAGTATTAGGCCAAACAATGTATAAATTATACAATTAATTAAGATTAAGATATACACAAAACTTCACTAAATTAATGTATTTGATTGATGTTATTTACTTTATTCTTTCATTGTTCTGTATACAATCGCCAGAGTTAAATTTAATTTATATCAATCCATTGTATTTAACGGTTGAGAATTCAAACATTAAATTTTTTATTAAGTTAGACTTGTCGTGAGCTTGGTGACTTACGATTTTGCGAGCATGGGTAGAGATCTCCGGGCTTTCCATTAATGGTGTAAGCATCGGAACCGTTAGGACCTCCACCGCTGGCGAGAGCCTGGTTCTCGACATCGACAACATTAGCATTCCACCACTCTCCTGCAAATTAACGACATTCAAAATATTACATTTTATTTATTTATTTACAATTTTCAATAAAATTAATGTTTTTTGACAAATTATTGTAAAGAATTTGGTGTGTTTGGCAATGTGTATAGTGTATACCAAGTAAGATGGGGACTTCCTTGTCGGGTTTAGGGAAGGGATAAGATTGTCCGGATCTCGGGCGAATGATCAGGGCACCGTAGACGGTGGCACGGAGCCATGAAGTGTGAGCATGCCACCATAGGGTTCCCTCTTGTTGGGTGATTTTAAATCTGTAGGTGTATTTAGTTCCAGGTCTGATTGGACATTGAGTTACCATGTCCGGTCCATCTGCCCAAGCACTCATCAGCTGAAATACTCCGTGCCTGAATAAACATTCATTCCATAATAGAGAATCAGTAATTAATAATTAAAAATCTATAAGAATTTCTAGAAAATAAACATGACGATAATATTAAACTATTAATGCTGATGATGTACCAAGGAAGAAAAATATAAATTAACGAGGTAGTAGTTAGATAATTTTTTGTTAAGATGGATATAGACTTTTGAAAATGGAAAATTTGTACAAATTAATTAGAAATTGTTTCTAATTAAAATCAAACATGCATGTAGACATTAATCACGTATGAATTTGGTGTGTTAATGTCAAAAGTCAAACTGGTTTGAATAATTAATCTGTTGCTTTTAGGACATAATTTACCAGTGAATTGTGAGGCTATAAGGAGATCTGTTGTGGACATGAACAACAAGGGTGTCACCCTCTTGAGCACGTATTGTCGGGCCTGGAAGGCTTCCGTTCACCGCAGTTATCACTTGCTCCCCGCAGAGCCGCCGCACAGTTAAGTTTTTCACCTGAAACAATTAAGCACATATATAGAACTGTTTGTTAGTATCTTCTGGTAATCCAAGTGACATTAAACAAGTTCTTGCACCAAACTGGTTGTCAAAAAAGTGTAGAGAAAAGCAAAAAAAACAAAGTAGCTATCGAATACAACATGCAGTAAAATTCTAAATATCCCTATGCTTGCACTCTTTGCCATTACGTGTATGTTACGTAATGTTCTCTACCACGGTGCATGCATGGAATTGAAATATGAAGAAAGATAAATATCTGAAGTGTTTGAAAAGGGTAATAAGCAGATTGTATATAATTACGTCGAATGAGTGTTCAACGATTGCAGCAGAAGCCCTTGTAGAAGAAGCCAGAAGCACAAAAGCACACAGTAGCAGCAAAAGCACAGGACGTGCCATAATGTTGAAGAGAAAGGTCGTTTTTCTAGCTAGCTAGAAGGCTATGAATGAAATACTGTATATGAAGAGAGAATAATGTAGCTTGCTATAGACGGCTTTGTTTAGCTTGTAATTAATTGGATGGAGAGGCAAAAGAGAATGCGAGCCCTATTTATATAAGAAGTTAGAAGAAAGCTGCAGCTTTCGACGAACGTGGTCCAAATTATTTTTTATTTGAAAAACAAAAAAAAAAGTCTTTATTTCTATGAAATCTCAACTGCTACACCTACATAGATGATCATTATAAAATATATATTGGCCTTTAATAGCATCTCCAATGTAAATATGTATTTTTGAGTATCTAAATAGTATCATATCAGCATTTTTAAATAATATTGATCTACCTTATTAAAAAAATTATAGAAATGCATATTCACATCTCCAATGTGAATATCTAAATAGTAATTTTAAATAAATCATCACAAGTCATTTATTACATTCTCTCTCCATTCAATATGATAATTAAATGCTAAAATTTTATTGGTGAGAAAAGTTAGAAATCCTAGTCAGCATATCAAGGAGGATATCTACAATTAGAAACTCTACTTATATTCTCTAACTTTTTTTTTGTCACATCATATCAATATTAAAGTTAGATAATTGTATTGAAAAATGTTTTCTTTAACTTTTTCAATATAGATCCTATGTGGCACTCAATTTTCTCCAAATACATAATAGTACGAGATACTCTAAGTATTTGACCCACTTTGCGTGACAAAATATCTAGGAAGAAAAAAATTGGTTTTTTGATAAGGATTAATTATTAATATGTGTTTTTAATGCATTAAATAGTAGAAGCTTCTTTATCTAAGTAGCTTAAAAGTTTGTCCATCAAATTAAGCTAAGACAAATTAAAAAAAAAAAAACCAAAAGTCATATCATCTGGTCAATTTTTGAATTTGGCAATTGCTCCCACTGTTTTTGAAATCAAATGTCTTAACAATCTAGTTGTTTTTCATAAATTCTGTAAATTAAATTAATAACGTTATCCCTATTCTCTTAAAAAATTTAAATATTACAATACAACTTACAAGCTCTCTTTTGAGTTGAAATAGTAAACAATCATTGTGGAGCACATTAATTACCCTCCATCCATTAGTCAAAACCATGGCTTTTCAGGCTAAATTAACTTGTAAATACGGCCATTAATAAAGTGATTATCATCTAATCTCAGTCATGAGAATTATTTTCAACCCGTGATATATATAAAATCACAACTGGCAGCTATTTTAATAATTATATGTTGCTTTTGAATGACGAAGATTGGTAAGATCTATAACAAATCAAATCATTGTTCATATTTTATACGAGTAATCTTTTCTGTATACATATGCATATCCAAAATAATAACAATAATTGGCTATATATACAAAAAGCTAAAACAAAGACTGAAATAATTTGTATGGTTATATTCTTCTTTCATTAATCTCATGCACTTACTATATTTACTAATTATAGTAAATAAAAATCTTTACTTAATTATTTGTAATTCTATTTATAATATGAAAACAGTAGATTCTCTTAATCCTAATTAGCGTATTAGGCAACATGAAATTAAATTTTCTATTTTATTTTTGTCAAAGGACATAAATAACGTGTAACAGTTACGTTGATGTGATAGAACCAGTAATTGGCTGGGGGAGAATCAAATGGACACATTTGACTTAAAATCTCGTTAGAGATTTTGCGTATCAAAATAAAGTCATCGGTGAAGCGTATAAGGAATGTCACTCATAGGTATATAGGTGGCAACGCCAGCGTTTTCACTTGAGTGGTGCATGAGGCCTATTCAAAATTAATATTTTGAGTCGTTAATTTCTTATACATATATAAATGAAGTGATTGATCCTTCATCATTTTATACGAATTCAATTATTCAGTAGGTATATATATTAAGACTTAAGATATAAGAAAACCCAACATTGACTGATTCTTGTCATGTCAAAATTATCCATTGATGAGAATTTTACTCACATTGTCAAATGATGATATTTTGTAGATAATCTCTCATTTAACATGTTACTTAATTCATTTTAATTCAATGAATATATATATATATATATATATATATTCGAAACTATAACAAATTTAAAATTTAAAAATATAAAAAATGATTCAAATTTATAGTTTTATTAATATGAATGTAAGGAATGTATCATCGGATAAAGGAGGTTTAATTTTTTATTATTATTATTTATGTTCAAAGGAGAAAAAAAAACAGAAATAGAAATCCAGATATAAATGTTATTAATTATTCTAGACTTTGAACATTTCAAATTTGAGAGCAATTAATATAGGTCAAACAAGCTAGTTTCCTATTATTTATTTTATTTTTAATCATAAAGTTCATTAAAATTCTAAGTTAGAAACAGTTGTCATCTTTACCACTCGGAAGAAAATTCAACTTCAAGAAATAATCTTATTTTTAATCTCAAAAAAACTTATTAAAAGAAGACCTTATAGCTGGCTATATATGTATATATATAAATACAATCATTACAATACAAGCTGTGCATTTGGTGGTGAAAATTATATAGCCATCCAATCAGATAAACAAAATCAACTTTCGGCATTGACCAATAAGAATGAGAAATAATAACGAATAGTATATATTTACTTACACGACTCTTCTTGTGGAATGAAATGCAACAAGTCCTCTTCAAGTTCGTTATTTTTTTGGTCCAAATAGTCATAAGACATTACCTATTTACTCACCTATCTCGTTTATAAATATATATATATTTTGTATATATTAAGGAAGTGATTTTATTAATTAGTTTAGAGAAAACGTTTTGGAGTTGTCTTGTATTGTTAGTTATGTGTTAGGTATAGCTTCTGACTAAAATTTTTATTAAAATTTGTCTTGATAGATGAGAGTTGGTCACTTCCCTTGCCTTCCAAGATTACTCCTATTACTTAATTCATCAGTCATATATACTTTTTATAAATATATTTTTGATAATATATTGAGAAATTGTAAATGTCGAAAGTGAAAGTTTAAGTTAATTAGCAAATAAGAATCCAACTATAGTATATATTATTTTTAATATTGCATGTTACGTACCAGTAAATTAAGATAAATTATGACTAGAATACATGATTTTAGAGTTTACAACTCACCTCGTACTCATGCATTATGATTTTAATTTTTTTTTTTTCCTTTTTTTTTTTGTCTAATATTGAAACCGTCTATCTATGTCCTAGTAAGATAGATTCCATTTTAGATTTTCGATAAGATGCTTTGACGGTTGAATAAGTTGATGAGTTCAAATTTTAGGTGTATAGTTGAGCAGACAATAGTTAGTGGTAGCTAGGTATATGATCAAACAAGCATGCATGCATGAGACTCACAAGTTTTGACACATTCTAATTATAATAATTTTGACAAATACACTAACTGGGTTTATTGAGGATGCTATATATATATATATATACACATCTAGAACTGTTTCTATGAAGAAGGCCATTTTGTTTTTTTAGATCATGAAAAACGTGAATTAAAAAATAGGTGAAACTTGGTAATCAATTGCCTCATTTTGTAAGTGTGATGGAACAAACCACTGGACTAATCTCATTTTATCTGAATCTCAATATTTATTGACAAATATAGATATTACAGAATATATATACGACCAATAACGAAAATACCTTTACTTGTGTCGGTAAACTAATATAATAGGTTCCGGTAAGATCCGAAACTCAAATTATCAAAATTTAGGTATCAACTACCAAGTATTTTTCGGAGAAATATAATTCTTTTAATTATAAAATGAGATAATGACAGCAAGTCACCACAAACGACTTTTTTTTTACTCTTGTCGTTTTCTCCTGTATGTAGTTAACCATTTCTAGATGATGATCCGGTTTGTTTGTATGTTAATTAATTAGGTCAAAGCTAAGACGTAGTCGTATTGTGCACTCTATAACTCTAAACAACCACACTTTGATTGGGTCTTTTTTGTTTTTCCTTCTGTTTAATTTGTCGGATCAACATGATTAGGTAAAAAGTAAAATTCCAAGAAAGATCAACCGAATTTTATCTCACTTTTCAGAATTGCGTGTTGAAAAGTTCTCGCTGAAAATAAATTGCGTCTCTTGTTTTTCATAATTTTTTGTGTATATAGATTGCGAATCAAACGGATCTTTCTTAATCAGTTTGAATAATTTAATTTGTTTGGGACCCCAGAAAATGAAGTTCCTCTACCATATTGATAAAAAAGGAACACATTGACTACAATGAAATATACATTAATAGGGATTTATATTAGATAGAAAGGTGTTTGAGTTAGCAAGTAGTTGTCTTTCACCAACAATATCCATGAAACATATACTTGATAGCTAGATTTCCAATAATTTAATTTCATAAAGTGGTTTGGATCTGTATAGTTTAGTGAACAAGTTAAAGAATAATGTTGGCGTAATTGTGAGGAGCTTACTATTAGGTTAATATATAAAACTAACTACGAAGAAATATAACTAAGTATGACTTTTTTAAGAGTACAATTATAAGATTAATAACAACTTTGTCGGTAGTTATAGATCAATTAAGTAAGATAATTATACACAATTACGGTAAATATATATGGTGAAACTTCAACCGTCACCACTACTATGGAAGAGAGATAAACTAACTATTTGAACTATAAGGGGGTGTATATAAACATAACTTTTCTATAAGCCCTCAATGTGTCAAATCTAGAATTCAAAAAATTCGTATTAAACACTAAACTATACAAATTTTCCAGTTAGTATCAAAATAGGAATTCCATATTAACTTTGTAAACCAACACGTAACTTCTCATATCATAATACTTACATTGAAAAATCGTCAAAGAGTTTACGACGAATATCACAAATTTAATGTGGGTACGGTCCGTAACTAAGACCCAACATTAGATTTCTGGTGGAGGCATGGGCCATGGCAACAAAATGTTTGGGTTTTGTCCAAACCTAGTCAACAATGGGTTTCCATCAGGGAGGACCATTGAACAACCTTGGGCCTGAGTCAGAAAAAATCAACAGTCTTCCATTAAAAAAAAAATCAACAATGTCTCGGCGCAGCCCATAGTTTTCCCGCCACTCTAGATTGCTGTTGTCAACTCTTCATTATGACTAATGAAAAAATATAAATAAATAAATAACCTTTTGATTTTTACCGAGAAGAAACATTAAAATTTAAGTTTAAATTATATCTAAACACGTTAGGTATTGAAGTTAAAAATATATATATATATATATATATTTATTACGGTTCGATGTGTCTCAATAATAAGAATATTTATTCAGTATTAAATCATTATCACTATAAGTAGTATATTTTTAAAAAAACATATAGTGTGTATTTTTCAAACATGAAATCTCTCTTACAAAATTGATTAGAATTTTGTATTCCTTCTTATTAAAATTATTAACAAGAAATCTATGGAAGAAAACCCTTGTTAATATTATCATAATGGTGAAATATATTTCAGGAAGGGTATATTAGTCAATATAAGGGGGAAAAAAAAAAAAACCACCGTAAAAGTCCCCCGACCAAACCGAAACACTTGTGACTTGCCCTATAATATATTTGGCTGTCTTCACAGTTCACACACTTGCAGTTAAGTCGTTTTTTTTTTTTTAACAAACGTACATTTAAAAAAGCAGAAAATGGAAACGGAAATGGAAACTCCAAAAGCGGAAGCAACAGTGGTCGAACTCGACGGGGCTGATGCTGGGGACGGGGGTGAGGCTGCCGCAGATGGCGGCGGAAGCGGCGAGGATTCCGTTCTGGATGTCGGAGAGGGACGCAGAAGAGGTGGCGGTGGTAGAGACCGAGTGAAGGGACCTTGGTCCCCCGAAGAGGACGCGATACTGAGCCAACTGGTGAGCAAGTTCGGGGCGAGGAATTGGAGCTTGATCGCCCGAGGAATCACAGGTCGCTCCGGCAAGTCCTGCCGGCTCAGATGGTGTAATCAGCTTGACCCTGCTGTTAAACGCAAGCCATTTACTGGTATATTAGATCATGATAATTTCCACTGTTTGATTAAGAAATTATTTTTATAATTTCTCGAGTTAAGTTTTGTATATAAATCTGTGAATGTGGTTTCGCTGCTCAAGTTTGGATCTTTTGAAATGTTGAAATTTGAATTGATAAGCTATGCATAATGCATGTAAAACTTTATTGTTTGTTTCTTTTTTGAGTTTATGATTTAAATAGTAGTAGCAGTAGTTGTACTTGTACTAAGTTTGAAGGTTTTATTTGTTATTCTGTTTTGCAATTATGTTGGATTTCTAAATTATGATTTCATTCGTTATGGCCCTTAATTTTGTGGTACATGGGCTTATTGCGAGTAAGCTAGGAATTTCAGTTGGAGCTAGGTGATATAAGTTTCTAATGGCTTGAATTCTCTGTATTGAACTGGTATGAAATTAATTTGGTTACTCTATGCATATATGTAGATGAAGTATAAACTACATAACAGGATTTGCAATGTAAAGGGATATAATTATTTTGTTCTTTTGCATCTTTAAAGTACCTGATGTTGGACGTGGGTGGATACTGTGTCCTACCACAAACATTAGAGTTATTGATCAAAATTGAGAGAATTGTGTCATATCATGCAAGGAGTGTTATATGTATGAGGAGCCTTGTTAGGATCTATGCATACCTCTAATCAATTCTAGTTCTCCTAAACGGCCGCAACTTATAGTGCTGGCATACAAAAGTAGTTGCTTTGTGTAGTATGCATTCATAGATACGGTTTTTGGGCACATTGACACTTCCATGTGAAGATGAGAAGATGCTTCTTACTGATATCTGATGGTAATAGAGAATAGGTAAGACTCTATCTGCTGGCCTGTATAGACAGACATGTTCCTTCAGTTATATGGCAAAGAATTGTTTACATGTAACAGTACATTAGATGTGTTGCCATGAAACACTTTCCACCATGTCATGTATCCAATTTAAATTGATGTTAGTGCTTTCTGATCAACTGACCTGACAGCTGAGTGAAACAATACATTTCAGATGAGGAGGACCGAATCATAATTGCATCTCACGCAGTCCATGGAAATAAATGGGCAGTTATTGCTAGGCTTCTACCAGGGAGGACAGATAATGCTATTAAGAACCACTGGAATTCTACCCTAAGACGTCGGGCCATGGAGTTTGGCAGGATGACGAAGATGGAATCTGGACATATGATGGAGGATACCAGCATAGATAAGACCAAAGCATCATCTGAAGAAACTCTGTCTTGTGGTGATGTTAGTTCATTTAAATCTTTGGAGGCGAGAGATGTAACTTCTTTGGAAACTTTGGATAATCATTGTGAAGACAAGTCCCTAACAGAAGGTCCATCTAGTTATGAAGCAAAAGAACCGCCTACTCTTTTCCGTCCAATGGCACGTGTCAGTGCTTTTAGTGTTTATAATACTACAGATGGCCCCGAGATTGCTTCAGCTCATCCAAGGCCAATTCCAATGCAAGGACCCTTAGTTCAAGCATCACTGCCAGATCCCGGGATCTGCAAATTGCTTGAAGGAGTTTACCGTGAGCGGATGGTGCCTCACTGTTGTGGCTATGGCTGTTGTGAGACCCAAAGTGGTAGACGTTATGAGAACTCTTTGTTGGGGCCAGAATTCATGGAATTTGCAGAGGACCCAACCTTTCCAAGTTATGAATTGGCTGCCATAGCCACAGACATTAGTAACTTGGCTTGGCTCAAAAGTGGGTTGGAAAATACCAGTGTCAGGGTGATGGGTGATGCTGCTGGTAGGGTAATGACTAATAATTCTCCAATGCAAACGGATAACGCAGTTGGTAAGTTAGTATCTAATGGGCTTCAAATGCAAACGGGTAGTGCAGCTGGAAAAATAATATCTAATGGATCTCAAGTGCCTATGGGACATATTCAAGATAATAGAATAAATTAGCATTTCCGATTTGAAGAGGGAAAGAATAAGCTAAAAGGCATCAATGTGCTATCAACATAGATTGGTATGCAACATTTTTTAATCGGCATTACCAGAGTAATAATCGACAAAATGATTCTTTCGTATTAGAGAGTTGTCACCATTGGGAAGTCATGGATAAAAAGAAGAATGACAACAATGCGCAGTAGAGGCTTTCCCATAAGCTTTCAACAGGCTTGGGTGCCTTAACTTCTGTTTGTATACCAAGCGATGTGAAAAAGATGGCCTGTTTTCTGCTGCGTCTAAGGATTAAATGTCATCTGCTACAGGTGCTCAAGATAGTGTTTTTATTGTTTTCTCAGTTGATATAATGGTGGATTTGTCATCTTATTGGTGATTGAATTTCAAAATGTGGATCAGAGGTATTTGGTATATATGCTCGTAACTTTTCATGAATGTATTTAGTTTTAATTTTACATTGTCATTTCACTCCACCACATCAACATTTGCATTGCATTGTGGCCTGTTTTCTACGTAATTGCTTTTTATATTTATGATTGTTTGGAGCTGTAATTCTTATTTATATCTAGTATTATTAGGTTTAGGTTGACATTAAAAGAATGTCCCATTTCCTTTGTACGAGCTTGTGCAGATTTGGAGTCTGAATTAACCTGGACATACGATGGATTGAATACCACCTGCTCCGTTTTAATAACAATTTCCTTAGAACCCTCATATGAGCCAATAACTGATGTGGTCACTGGTGCAGAGTAATCCATTAGCTAAATAAAGCAGCTTACAACCTTGTATTTATCTAGAGTGTTACTACTCAGTGCTCTTACATAAAGTAGGTTCCACTAATTGGATTTATGAATGGAATCTGCAGGTTACTAAATATTTTCTAGTATTTAGGAATTCTGTCCTTGAAATGAGACTAGGACTGCTCAGAGAAGATATTGAGGCCATGTGCGGTGGTGGGTGGACAAAGCAGAAGCTACTGTTAAATACCGATAGTTTAGTGCTTGCCTGACTACTTTCTGCTCCAATGTAAAGAAGAAGCAAGAGCACGATGCGGGATCATGTTTTTTGTTCAATTTTCAGGATCAGGATGGTTGATAAGGGCTAGATTGTAAGTGGGGTATTTTTGTTATTGGATGATGATCTAGACATCTCTCCCTTTTTTGTATGTGTGTGATATGAAGTTTTGGAAATTAACAGTTATAGGCATATACCTGTGGTTCTCCTTGTTTGAAAAAAACTAGAAAAGAGGTTGGAATGTTTTCTTTCTATAATGCATCCATAATTAATTGAACCACATAAAAATCTTATGTCTCTTTTATTGTTCTTCGTGCTTTCTTGTGTGTAATTTATTATTATTTGAATTTGTATATATTCCAAAACATGGTGTATGGTTAGTTAATGATTTTTGTCCGTTATAGAAATATAGAAATATCCATCTCCATATATACATCTCCACGCCGAGATTGATCTAGATATAAAGTGGAAGTCATTGCCGTCTGGGGTCATAGCTCATAAGTGCTGCTGCTAATATCAGTGAAGGGGACATGTATTCTTTTTGTGTGATACAAACCCCTTACTCCTTTTACATGTGCAAGAGAAAAGGGTGTTTTGATTTTTTTTTTCTTCAACACTACCAAGCTGTGCAAGAGAAGTCATTGCAATGGTAAAGTTACATGAGTGCTTTTCGTTTTCTGATTCGGATGCTAATGATGATAGGAAGATTTTTTTTTTTTGTGCTTGTGCTGTCTATTTCTGTATCTGAATCCTGAAAGTTTAGTTGGTCAACAAAAACACAGCTACTGGCCCCCAGATGACTTCACTAACTATGTCCTATTTGTCTCTTAACCGAACCATAAACGCCCCAATTCCATCTCTCTTTATAAGTTATAACTACTTGCCAAACTGCCTTAGGCTACAACAAAAGAACAAGATAGTTAGCATATTCATTCATAACTCAAGTGATTAGTGCATCTTCATCTCATCTCCGTGTTGAGGGTTTAATTTTCACTATGCATATTTACCAGTATATGTAGACGCATTTAATAATTGATCTCCGTAGGTCCCGATAGCTATTGATATTGTAATTGTATCCCTTTTAAAAGAGAGGGAAAAAAACAAGATCGTTGATGTTACAAAGCTTGCATAACACTGACTCTATCTATGTTTTGGTCAAAATCAAGCTGATTTAAGTAGTTTTTAAGTTTATCCATATATGATTTTCGTCTAAAATACGAGGGAGAGCAATAATATTAACTCCAATCGGAATTGGAAAAATCCAAAAGAAGGGTTCAACTGTACTAACTCCAACCCCATCAACCAGATCAACCAACCACCATAGATGTATGCAAATGCAAAGAAATTACTTGCTCCTTTTTTATATTTACATGGGGTGATGGGGTTGTTGGTTTTGTATTTACACAATATCAAATCCCAATATGTGGGCTAGTATTGTGTATTTGTCATATAAAAACAGTGCTTGAAAATTGGAATTCCATCACGCAAAGACTTGGAAAAGGAGAGAGATTCTGTGAATAGAAATTATTGGACTGTCATTGTCATCTCACTATCAATTTTATCCTATATACGAGGGGCAGTTTTTAATTTTGATAGCACTAGTCTTGTTTTGAAATTTCCTTTCATTTTCTTTTTTCTTCCCATTCTCTCTCTCTCTCTCTCTCTCTCTCTCTTTATATAAATAAATCTAAGAATTAATAAATTAAAAAAGAATGGCTTTTGTGCTGTTCACGCTAAGGCCGCGGCAGCGATACATACGCGTCACGGACCTTGACGTGGTCCACCCTTGGTCAAACTATTTCGTGCTATTTCGTGGCAATGTCTGATGCCTAGAGATTTTATCACATGCGATCATGCACACAAATCTTCATTTTCTGTTTGCGGATCCACCACCAATGCTGCGTTTCTAATTTGGATAATAAATCTTGACAGTGCTGTGATTATATAAGGGCATCAATTATAGAACCATTCGAAGAAAAAGTTTTGAACTTATAGATATTGATAATACCAATCAGATCATGATTGTGTTAAAATTTATTGAGATTAATCACTATATACACAATTTGAATGTCTACTTCTATCACACTAAATAGAAAATTTTACACAATTTTCATAAATACGAATAGAAAGACTTGAATCACAGTGATGGAAGTTGTATTTCAAATGTTGGAGGATTGTGTACACTGCTGAACTAGGAGATAATATTATTAAATTTTAATATATAATTTATCTTTAATTTTTTTTTAAATTATTATAAATTTATAACTAGTATACTTTTGAAATGGACATCCACATATTTTCTTCATTCGGATTTTTTTTTCTTTTTTTAAAAACAAGAATTCATCCGGATATTAAATAACCATTATTTAATGCATTTGTTAAAAAAAATATATCATTTATTTTTTAATTAATGTTAATATATGTCCTTAACAAAACTTAATTAAATAATTTATATATATTCGTTTAATATATTAATACACAATTTTACTATCGCACTGTGATGTTTAGTAAAAAAGTGCAATAATTTAACTTGATAATATTTTAGGTTTAAATCGATGTATTATATATGATATGTTAAATATATATATATAATATTTTATGTATCAAAAAATAAATATAATTTTTTTCATTCACTTTTTTAATTCTTAATATGTTTTATCACTATAAATGTCAACCATTTTTATTTTATTTTATCATGAATAACATCATTTAATAGTTCAAAATAAAGGTAAAATATGGAACATTTCAATAATTTTCATCATATGAGGCACCCTTCCTATCATCTTTGTCAAATTGATGTATTTTAATATAATTTTTTAAGTGAACATCATATAAATATCCGAATATGATGGCTTTCTCGTGCTAGAGTTTTATAATGATAGCATGGAACTTCTCCTAACTTAATTATTCCTACTTGGGACTATAAATCTAACATGGAATCACACTATCTAAAATCATTTTATTACAATTATTAAATAACATAAATTGAGGATTCAAATATATCAAAACGGTGAATTAGAGTCATCATAAAATTATATAAATATTAAATCGTAAAAAAAAAATTATAATTACATTACATTACATTGTCAATATATATATATATCTATAATATAATAAAAAATTATTCAGAAAAAAAAAAAGAACAAGAGAAAGAAAATAATATTAAAATTTTATTGGAGAAATAAAATGCGTTCTCACCTCAACTTTTGCGAAGCCTGAGAATATCAGCCTGTTTTTGGTATCAAAAACCATGACATGGACATTAAAATACTTCAACAAAGCATCTGTAAATAAATAAAATATATATAATTAGATAATTAGATTAGTAATCGTCTATTGGTTTTCCCATGTATACAAATCTACCGTATTTTGTACGCATTAAAAAAGGAAAAGGACAAAACAGAAATGGATCATATTATCCGACATGCAATTATCTAATGTTAGAGATTTCTTCCACAACTGAGCTCCTCCTTTAAGGGGTATGTGTGTCTCACAATATAAACCGTTGATCTTCGCAGAGATTCACATCATGACATCAACACCATACTGAACCCATCATCGAACGTACAGTATCTTACCGAGGACAGAGATCCCAACTGCAATATCAAACTCTTCCAACTCCTCTTTTATGATTATTTTATTTTATTTTGTGTGTATGTGTGTGTTTTTTATTTATTTATTTATATTTTATCATATGAAACACTTTCTCAGTTTTTTCTCTGCAACCCACTGCTTGTTTTCTGTTCTTCTTTGTCTCTCATAGAGACCATTGTTTACTTCGTTAGACCTGTCTCTCTCTATGCATTCTTCTTCTATATAATCCAACAAAGTTTTAATTATTTTTTTTAATGTTTATTTTTTAACTTTCTCTTTTGTTGTGTGTTGAAATTTTTGTTAGCAGAGTCATTAATGGAGTCGAAGTAATCACCTAATCCAACACCCGCTTCTATAAAATCTTCTCACATTTCATGCAAAAATCACTTTTGAACTTCAAAGCTCGAAACTTTTTAAATATAGTTTTGAAAACAAGAAAAAGAAGAAGAAGTAATTAATGTCAGCACAAGAAATGTCCCACGACATCGATGTAGAACAAGGCCGCCGCTCCTCCGTCGCTGGAAGTGACGCAGACGGCGACGACGTCAGCGTGTGCTTCTCCGACGC
This sequence comes from Xanthoceras sorbifolium, assembly GCA_003430845.1. Taxonomy (NCBI): domain Eukaryota; kingdom Viridiplantae; phylum Streptophyta; class Magnoliopsida; order Sapindales; family Sapindaceae; genus Xanthoceras; species Xanthoceras sorbifolium. Next base: position 24,317,050 of record CM010612.1, read on the forward strand.
CGAAGACGGTGCGGGGTCCTGCTACTCCCAGTTCTATTCCACCACAGGTGGGTCCTACGACGAGTACAGCTTCGCTTGCGTAACGGATGATCCGGAAATCGGTGGTGGCGGTTTGAGGAGGGCGTCTTCGGTTTCGTCTGCGTCGAGTGATCGTTCGGTGGAGATCAATGAGGGTGAAATTCCAGAGATTGAAATAAAAGTCCATGTGGGTAATAAAGGAGAAGCAGAAAAAGATTGCAGGATTTGCCAACTCGGGCTAGAAAGCAACAGCCATGAATCTGGAGCTCCAATTCAATTGGGTTGCTCTTGCAAGGACGATTTGGCTGCTGCTCATAGACAGTGCGCAGAGGCCTGGTTCAAGATTAGAGGAAACAAGTGAGTTCAAAAAAATTAATAACTTGTTATTTTTACTGTTAATTATTACTATAATGAGTTGAATTTAAAGTTATAATTTGGTGATTTATGGAAAATGGAAGATATTGTTAATTTGTGAGTTTTTATGTGTTTATAATTAGTACACATGATATGCTTTGGTTGTCTAAATTTAGAAACTCTCCCATATCTTTGATTGAGATTTTCTTATTTTTCATGAGGTTTTGCGGTGCTTATGTTGGGGTTTTGGGGTTTGAATTTACAGTTTGATTAATGGGAAGGGAAGTTGGAAGAAGATTACTTAATGTTGTGGAAACCTAAAAAGAAAAAGAAAAAACAATATGAAAAGGAAGAAGGTGATGGAAAAAGTAAAGCAAAAGAGTAATAAAGCATTGTGGAGTCCTCTTGATATGTTTAACTATGCGGACCGACAATTCCTTGCCATTGTTCTTTTTCTAAGTTTAGGAATCTATCTGTTTCTTCCTGGTATCGTTTGTCTTTATGAAAGTGGAGATGTGACATCAACCTTGTTGATGTTTGGTGGGTGATGATAGATTGCTCTTGTACCGCCTAATGCATTTACATTTTCATTTTGATGGATGCAGATTCTGAATTGTGCTAGCTACCGACCAGTTTTAGTGACTATTTGACTTTTTTACGCATGCCTAATTTAAAGTTTTAGGTATCTTTAGATTCTGAATTTGATGGGCTAATGCTTTTTGATACAGTCTGTGTCTCTGTGATTCTAGGTACTTTTGATTGATTTTGCATTAATTTTTCAATGTGTTACAAGTATATTTCGGCAGCAGTTGCTGACCCTATGATCAGTACCTTCAATAGGAACCATAGTGGAGTATCACAATGCAAAATGCCACCAAACTACTAACTACGTTATCTCTTTGGTTAAACGTCTGCGATTACTTTTCTCTTTTGGTTCTGGATATTGTTATAGTGAAGTTATGGCTATCATTTAATCTGATCTCAATCCCAATCCGACCCACTTGCTGTCCTCTATTTGCAGATTTTTGTTCTACTAAACCAATCTAGTTTTAAATTGGTACAAACCTAGCATCTACCTTTTCTTTCATTCTGCATATTCTCACTTTGTCTTATTTCCTCTTGCTCAAGGAGGTTTTGTCAATCTAATTATATATTATATTGTAATATACAAATGGAATAGGAACCTTTTAATGGACTTGGCTAAGAATGACTTTTACTGTTAGTGTTTTGCAACCCAGCTTCACGCTCAAAATGCCGATATTATTGATGCATTAGGTGAATTCTGGTACTCTGTGTGCTCTTCTCTCTCTATCTGAACATGCATTATTATTCTTCCTTTATTAGCTTAATGTTAGTTGTTTTAATATTCTAGGGTTGCATTAATGGATATCAGACTAGCCATCTCTAGGCTGTTGCTCCTTTAGTAACCCCTACCCTCTTATATGTGGAAACTAATCTCTTTTATGTTTTGATCACTTTCCCTTTGTTTTTATTCAATCTGCTTAATGTTTGTTCAGGATATGTGAGATTTGTCATTCTATTGCGCGCAATGTTGCTGGAGCAACTGAGATTGAGGCAGCCGAGCAGTCCAATGAGACCAGCAATGCCGCAGCAACAACTGCAGTCTCAGCTTCAACACCCCATGGAGAGACTCGTAGCCTATGGCAAGGACACCGCTTCCTGAATTTTCTGCTTGCTTGCATGGTATTTGCGTTTGTTATATCATGGCTCTTTCACTTTAACGTGCCATCATCCTAGGACTCAATTTCTATGAAAGAGTTGTATGAGAGAATCAAACAAGAAAAACAAATGAAAAATAAAGAAAGAGGAAAAAAGATTCCCATAATTCAGTCCACAGAGTTTGTTTCAATGGCGATGAGTAATGGGATAGCTTCACGCCACGCAGCATTTTATAGGCATCTATACGTCTTCTTTATCTTCTACCTTATACCTGTAGAGAGTCTGTTATATCTAAATATGAACATTCCTCAAAATTATCAAGACTTCTTCTGCATTGGAGGATTAGAATATATATATATATTTTTTTTTCCTGGAAATTGTACCTGAAATTTATAGGTTATGTGTAATTGTTGTTGCCCCACTTATATATGATGATGGTCACTTCTCTCTCTCGTTTTCAATATCCCTATTTATGGTTGTGACATATTTCAAGTAAACTTGATTAAAAAGTACTTTGCTGTTTGTTTTATGCGAAAATCTTTGCTCTTGTTACATGCAAGAGAAAATATTGGTGGCAGTGTTCAGAAATTTAACAAAAAAGAGGATCTGCAATGTTCATGCTGCTTAGCCGATCTTTTTTGTTATTTTCTAGTTATATTTTGGTCCAGGAAACTTTTTTTTTTTTTCTTAAATTACACTCGGTTGGAGATCAATTTTGAAGAACTATGCTCAACAAAGAGGTCATTTCATCTGTATATTAATTCACATTGACTTCCACTCAAATTTCAGATACACTAAACAATTGTTTTATATTGCTTGAAGTTGCAGGAACATACAACAAATGCAATTTTTTCTGCAGACTACCCCACTCTAACCACCACAATAAGAGACTGCAGAAATATGAATTTATCAAAATGAAACAATTATCAAAGTATCCTGCAACATTGCAAAGGCCCAAAATGGAAAGAAAAGAGAAAAAGGGAATGACCAAATAAATACAAGAGCCTAAACACAACTAAGGGGAAGAAAAGTTAAAAATTAAAAACAAAATAGAAACCAATATACATATTTTCAATTTCTGTTCCTTTTGGCTTCCAAGTTTGTGCCATCTTTGAGTGTTTCTTGTGCGTCATTCTCCATCCCAAGGCTGAAGAGGCACGCTGCTTGAAGGTATAGAGCGGTTGGCCATTCAGGAGACACCACCTGTGCTTGCATAGCATCTCCGAGAGCTTCTTGTGGCATGTCACTCATCAAATAAGATAAGCAGCGCCTAGCATAGACAGTGGGCGAAACCATGGTCCCCCCATCAATGAACTGCAGAAGACATTTAAGGAAAAAATTATGCCTCTTGCACATAGCAACATGAATATTTAAATTTCACATCTAACGTTGACCAACCCTTTCCAGTTAATATATATAAGTTCAAACACCTGACCCAGTAAATGTTAATCGCCGAGGTTCACAGCTGTCAGCAAAAAAATGCTAGAAGATGCTTAATTAAAGTGGTAGATGTGCACCAAATCACTAGCTCAATATACTTTCCAAATGGAAGACTTACTTGTGTGTAGCAATCAACGGCGGTTGTAAAATCCTTAGCTCGAAAAGCAGTATCTCCATGCTTCTTAGAATTCAAGGTGTCCTGCATTTGACTGGTCCACATTTGGAAAGAAAGCTGCAGGACCATAAAACTAATTTAGTGCTAAAGTGAGTAAGAAAAAAATCAAAAGATATATAACTTCGACATGTCATTAAAAGAAGGCAAAGAAGTATATTGTCGCACTAAAAAAGTAGATTATTAAGTATAAGAAAGAAACAAGCAAACCTCATTGGCGATGCCCTCATCATCTTTGTATCCAATCTTCTCTAATATTTCATGTATGGCAGTGAGATCCAATCTCAAGCAAGCTTCACCAAAAGGTGTCAATGATAATGGCTGTGTTGAAGGTGCATTTTCATGTGCGATACCCATCAAAACATATGACGGAACCTGAAAATTTTCAATGTAATGAGATACCTTGGCCTTCACAACAAGATATAACTAAAATGAACGGGTGGTTTGCATCAAGATGTGGACTTCCACAACTATAAAACCACATGAGTTTGAAGGAAGTTTAATCAAGACAAAAGTTCAGACACTAGGGGAAATAAGTAAATACAATCAACTATATTATGTACCTCTGCTTCTTTCTGAAGTGACATGAGAGAAGTGACAAGGGACTTCGCATTTGGCCTCTCTCGAGCTTCATACTGCAGACAACGAGAAGCTAACCGCACTAACTCAGTTCCATCATCATTTGAGAAATGGCCTTCCAGAGCAGAGTCCATCAACATTAGGAAATTCTTGCCACGAATCAAGTCAAGTGCCTGCAAGAAGAACATATCAGAGTCTTAAGTGAATAAAACCAAGAAGATAGGACACCTTCGAGCTACTACTAATTGTTAGCTTCTAGTATGATTTATCATAACCGAGATTCAAATTTATATAGAAGAAACAATTACATGGCTTGGGGGAATATGTTTGCCACTCAGAAGGTCCAGCAACAAGGTGCCAAAACTGTACACTACACTTTCTGTTGTCACTCTACCTGCCATGAGATTCACATACACGCAGTTAGCTTTAGTTTATTTAATAACAAATACAAAATACATAATTTGGCATTTTCACCCTTCACAAAAAATAAGTAAACTTCCATACTAAAACAAGCTAACCTGTGATAAAATGTTGCTAATAGCTGTGTTCATTCACCATAGTCTATAATCCCATTTAAGGGGGCATGGTATTTCCAGACTTTCTTATCTCATTATATAATTAAACCAGAGAACAATAGATCTAAATTTAGAGATTACTATGATGACAGTGTTATAAACCATATATTTCTGAAACTTATGCTTGGCGTACCGGTTCTCAAGTACTCCGGGGGTGTGAAGGCCAAATTAGTGCTGTAACTTTTGCCGTCTCTGCTATTTTTCATTAGGCCAAAGCAAGAGAGCCTCGGGTTACCCTCCTGTCAACCGGGTTGTCCAAAATTAGCCGCAAGACATTAAATCGGTTCATTGTCAACCGAGCGATCCAAAATTAGTTGCAAGACATTAAATTGCTTCAATGAATAATAATAATAAAAAATTCCAAAAACAAACTAGTTACCTTATCAAACAAGATCCTGTAAGCATTAAGATCATGGTACAATGCCCTCCCTTTGCTACTACAATAATCTAGAGCTTGTGCCAAATACAGTGCCACCCTCAATCTCATCGCCCATTTCATGGGCTGGTTCTCCCCTGTATCGGACCAACGACACATACCCATCAAATAAAATCATTATAATTCTTGATTACCTTTTTTTCTGGAATCACCTTTTTTTAGCTTATTTGGTAAAATTTTGATGCCAATTTTTTCCTTTCCAAATAAAAAAAAATCAAGCTATCAAACACAATTAGAAAGTAACTCACAGTGAAAGAGATGTTTTGCAAGGGTGTCATTTGGCATAAACTCGGCGACTAGCAATCTCTCATCGCCTTCGTAGCAACAACCAATCAGATTCGCCAACCTCTCGCTCCTCAAATTCCCCACCGACCTCGCCTCCTCCTAATATCACATTGATTTCAAATTTAATAAATTTGAAAAAAAAAAAAACAAAAGAAAAAATTAGAACATAATTAAAGTTAGCAGATTATGTGATAAACGGACGAGGAATTGGCGAGAGTCGGGCCAGGCAAGCTTGTTGAACCGCTTAACGGCGATCCAACGGTCGCTGTCGAGTTTTCCTTTGTAGACAACATTTGGTGCTTTTTCACCGTGCTCCGACACTATGTTGTCAGAAGAGAAAGCGTTGGTGGCAGCTTTGAGTTGCTCCAAACTGAACTCACTAAAACTCGGCCACGGACTCCGGTCGTTTTTGCCCCCGTTCTCTGCATTAAACAAATTACACAATTTACTCCTCGACACTCGTTTTCTCCCAATTCACAAAGATGCCACAACACACAGACACTGATACACACGCATATAAAGAGAGAGAGTACAAGTAAGTACACACCGAGATCGGAGGATTCAAGAACGGAACCTTTGAGGTGAGAGTGGAACCAGCAGAGAGAAAACTTGGAGCAACGGGCTCCCATTTGTTTCGATCAGACGGTGTATAACTATAAGCCAAATGATCAGACGGCGTACATTGCAGCAATGAAACCGAGAGAATAATTGAATGAAAATCCAAAAGATTTTTTTCTATTTAGCTGCTTCTGTTCTGTTTACGTTGGTTTTTTTCTCTGGTTTCAATTCACTTGTAAAAATTTTATGACGTTAATGAAAATTATTTAAATTTAATTTTTAAAATATATATACACATTATTTATCCATTTGTGTGTAAATTCCACGCTTCATGTGTGTTGAAAAGTGCCTTTTTTTTTCTCTTTAACCCTTTCTGCTTTTCTGCAACCTCATCATTCTCTCTCTCTCTCTCTATCTCTCTCTATCTCAATTACTTTTTCATATAAGTAATGTTTCCGGCGGATAAATTCTGGTATTGAAAATACTGGTAGTGCGTAGGCGGCGAAAGGAAGTAATCAACGGTCGTATACACCACGTCAAAGTTAAACAAATCGGATAACATGAAAATTTATATCAAATCAAATCAAATTAGATTAGCAATGCGACTTCGAGATTGTTTTAATAAGTCCTTGTCAAGCAATTACGTTGTCCCATTATAGTTACTTCTTTGACTAGATTTCTATTTTTTTATATATATATATATAATAATTATTCATTTTATAATTATTTAAATATATTTATAAATAGAATAATCGTCTTTATTATTAAATCAGAGCGGTTGTAATTTTGTTTATTGGGTATTATTTTGATAAATAAAATACATGCAATTGGCGCTATAATAGATTGTTTTATTTCTTTAATAATTCAACAAACTTTAAAAAGATGTTCAAAACTGTGACATAAAAAAAAAAACAGAAACAGAAAATCTCTTGGCAGCGAGAGAAAGCATGAGAGAGTTTTTGTTTATCTAATTGATGTTGTAAAATTAACGTGAATGTTTCACAACTCAGACACCGTATCGCATTGAGATTAGAGAGTGTATGTATGTATGTTTCTTAACAGCAGAACAAAATTTTTGTATATAAAATGCGATTTTATAAAATTATAGACGTTATAAAATTTATATAAAAGGTTATAATACATATGATAATTATTAATAATTTAAAATATTTTATAAAGTCAAATTAATAATAAATCTACAAAAGTATCAGTTGTATTTTTATGTTGACAAGAGTATATTTCTATTTAAAAAATATGTATATAAATTGTAACGCAAACGCATTTTGGTCCAGACATGCATGAATCACAATTTTCAAGTATGGGGCAAATTTGTTTCGTTTTTAACCTTTCTTTTATTTTATTTTTAGTCACAATTTTCAAGCATGGGACAAATTTATTTTGTTTTTAACCTCTTTTTTTTAATTATTTAATTATAATATTAATTATAAATCTAAGAGAGCTTCTGCGATAAATTATTAAATATAAATGTGCATAACATTAACTAGTTGAATTATGAGTGAATGCATTTTTTCACTCATGTTAAGTTTGCACATTTTGGTGATATTTTTATGTGTTTGTGAAAAGTGTTGTAGATAGCCTTACAACTCAAAATACTAGTCTATTGTATTGTGATATACTTCTATTGCTTTATAACTTTTCAAAGTAAAATTTATCTTATTTTCTATTAACTTTACATGTGGAGTTTTTTAACACTCTCTCTCACATATGAGTCCGGTTAGCTTTTATTGGCTACCGTTTTAAGAGTTGTCTTTTGATAAAGTTCAATTCGCGCCCCATATGACGTTAGTTGATGGCTCTAATACTATATTAAATTTACATACTTTGTGCATTTGTAGAGTACAGGAACATAATTTCAGATCCTTATATGGAAAATAGAAGAAGGAAAAAAAAATTGAACACAATTAATTTGTTGTGCTAGTATCTTTTTAAAAATGAAAAAAAAAAAAAAAGTAGTCATATTATGCATACCATAGGTCCACAGGGTCAAAGGGCCCATGGTGAGGTATGTTTGTTGGGTGAAATAAAGTTCAAACGTCAAAGAGACAGACATACCAGCCCATTGTAGCGACAACGAACAAACCGACTAGTCTGCTTTCTCTGTTCTACTGCATATTGTATGTATATTTACATGCAATAATTTCATTGGCTTATATTTAAATTTCAAAAAAATTATTAAGAAAATTAGTATTTTATACATGTCATGCTACTTGATAATATTATGGAAATTAGGTTAGGAAAGGATCATAATCCTTAGATTATATATATATATATATATATAAACTTTAGGGTCTTTGAATTTCTCTGTGATCCTAAATTACACCCATTTATAATAATAAATATTAAATAATAAATATTCAACAACAATTCAAAATAATAATCATTTACTGATTGAGGATAAAAATTAAAGGAAATCAAATTTTATTAGAAAGTTGATTCCCTCCAACATGAACTTAATTTTTGATTGTGTGTTTAGACCATGTAGTAATTTGATTCCCAGCTATTTTTATTTAACAGTGAAATTAAAAATTAAATTTTATTTCAAATAAAACACACCCTTGTTAAAATTTAATATATAAAATAATAAAAGGAATAAAACCACAAATTATCAGAAGTTTTAACCAAAATACCAAACAATACGGATATTAATAACGCATGTCTTAATACAATATATATATATATAGACAAAATAATAGCCAAAGCAAAACTAAGTCGATATCTTTTTTTTTTTTAAACGAAACTAAGTCGATATCTGACAGTTGGGTAATAATAATGATGTACCACCCAAACAGGGATCAAGAGGACCCCTCTTTGGGAAAAGCAAGAGCCTGTAAAGGAAGACAGTGGTGGTTATATAGACATGCTATTATCTATCATGATTTTGGACTTATCAGACATGCCATTGCCCACCAATTTTGTTTTCTTCACTCTCTCTCTCTCTCTGTATACATATATATATATATATATATGTCTATTCTCTACATGCTTTTCTTTATTGGCAAACTTTAATCAGCTTAAATTGCGCCACCACCACTTTTTCAACAGGTGGGGTCTTGTACGATTATCAGTATCAGACCTTGCAAAATATCGCCAAGAATGGGTAGTGGGCCCTCTAGTTTGCTGTCTTAAGTGTCAATTGTCAAAAGAAAAAAAAAAAAAAACTACAGAGAGTGTAAAGATAAGAGAAAAAAATATGAGCTGTGATGCATGCTTACAAGTTACAGCCCACCTCCACCTTCTGTCTTTAGATACATTCAATGACCAAGTTTTGTTCCCCAATTCCTGTTCACAGAGGATTTTTTATGTGGCCAGCACAATGTAGTTGTTTGGATGAGAGAACACAGAAACTTGGCGTAATATTTAGAACTTGTTTGATTTTTGATCTGGATACTTTTTGTCTTCTTACTATATCAAAAGAACACATAACTAGGGTTCATTGTAATGTACTGAGACCGCAAATGAAGGTTGGGACACCCAAAGTACCGTCTCGCAAACCAATTTCCAACAATTTGGACCCATCAAGCCATGTGGACAGACGCAACAAAACAAAAGAACTAATTGCCAGAAGATTTGGATTCGATTTTTTAAAAATAAGAATGTCTCTTCTGGCGTGGAAGATTTGTAACGTAGTACAAGATGGTGCGGGCGTGACTTGTTCGAAATTTATAAATAGGGAAAGGCACGCAATCTGAGGTGCATTTGCAGTTTCCGTTTTATAATTTTATATTGAAACATTTACTACTCGTAATGCTTGTACATGAAAATTTGGGGTTTTGGACAAGGAGATCCTGCATCAACAGCACATGCAAAAACTCACATTCCCTCTTCATAGGTTTGGTATGAAACTCCACGCTAATCGTCGCAATCTCATTGGCTGATTCACAAAAGCCATTGGTTTTGCAAGATGATTATATTGACCATATAAATTATAAAACGGCAAAGAGAAAAAGAAAGTATTCACATGGAGGAGAATAATGGCAGCAATAGAACTCTTTAATGATTCCATGATGCAGATACATGCCGATGCTGATGATGGACTATCGTTTAAATCATGACAGAGGATAATGACTGCAAATGTACAAGCCCAAACACCCAATTTTCTCTAGAATACAAATCATTTCGTTACCAGTCTAGGGGAAAAGGAAACCCTTAAATGTATGGCGATGAGAATAAAATTATTGGTCCCTGCAGCAGCCCCTTTTGCAGCAGCAGCTTCCTTCCATTGTCTAAGCACCGTTCATTGCAGTATCAGTGTGGACTGCATTGCCGTCTTCCAGAATCTTGCCATTGACTTGAGTTCTCGGCCTCTGGAAAAAAAAAATAACAAAGAAAATGTCTGTCTAAGTTTAAGATGATCTTGAAAATGTTTGAAAATTTACATTTCAGAGAATTAGTAAATTCTCATACCCAATCTGTCGGGTCTACTGAGTTCCCATTCATGAGCTTGTGGTTCTCTTCTTTGGTCCTACTCTCCTTCTCTTTCATGCTCAATGGCAACAAGAGAGGTGAATTCCCACTGGTTCTATCAGGCAGTTCTGCAGTTAGAAAACATCAGTGCCAAAGCTCAATCATCCAAATCAAGACCCCCTTTCTCCCAACAAAAAAGGGGAAAACTTCACAAATATTTTAGTATCATAAGGCTTCTAACCTGGCAATTTCTTGTCTAAAAAGAATACCACTAAATTAACAGTATACCTGCAGAAGAATGATAAGGTTAAACTAAAATGAAAAACCGCACAGAAGTAATTATAACTAAAGACTCTAAAATAAAACATCCTTCATACCATGCAACAACAACATCAGCCGTGTAATGTTTGCGGGATGCCACAATCAAGAAGCTCTGAATCACAACAAGCAACCAAGCAAACTGCTTTATTAACCTGCAAGATTGCATCAGAAATGTAAGAAAGCAGCCACCTATACATATATAGTAAGATGCAATTAAGTCAAGAAGCATTCTTGAAGTAACATTCAAATTTGGATCAAATTCTAGCAACAAACAGCCCGTTTATCATAGTGGAAAGCTCTTCCCAGACAAAAACCAGAGTTACAATCAAAACTGATCCGACTAATTCTTTTTCCCAAGTATATACATATTCAACATCTCCAGCGCTATATTAATATAATCTACAAATAGTTTCCTAACAGCACCTTGTTTTCCACAGGAAAATCACACTACAGTATCTTTTAAAATATTTAAGAGGGGAAGAAGTGGGCAACAAAATGAGTTGGTGAAGTGAGTATGAACCAAATTTTACCTCCGTGTTCCATATTTCTGATAAGTGAGCACAAAGACTAGAGTAAAGATCATGTGTGATGAAAAAATCAAATCACCACAACCATATATTACACCCCGCGGAACTGCATATTTGACAAAGGCAAATGAGTACAAAAGCTATTTACAACAAATGAGTGAGAAGACTTAGTCAAACAAGAGTACACACAATTAATCAAGAGGACTTCATGTACACTTTTTGGACGTGGCAACCTGGCGAGTTTAGAGCCCTGCAAAAGCAGTGAGGGTCAGCTGAATGTAATTCTTCTACAACAAATCAAATAGATTTAGTTTTTCAAAGACAATCCCCACCATTTCAAACACAAAGAAGTCAGAAGCCAAAGCCGTATTATACCACCACATAAAGTATGCTACAATAATTTTACTATATTAAAGACTTTTACCTCTCGGCAATGATAATTTGGACCTGGAAGTTGGGTCGAATAGAATGTGATAATCCGGAGAAATTGAGAAACCTACAATTAAGGGACAAGGGAAAAAAGAAGCAGATAGCAATGTCAGAAAAACATACAGGAGGTGATTCATCAAAAAACTATGCCCAGAGCAGTATCCAGAAAATGACAACTACCCAATACATCAAGTCGATATAAATAGTGAAAAAAAGGCTGAAATTGGGTTTCACTGGGTACATTAAAAATTACATCCTTGACTTGAAGATATGCTTTGTAACATCAATAAACAAAACATAATAAAATACTAACTCATTAAACAAGGGTTGGACATTGACTACAAATTAGTTTTACATGGCAAACACGCAAACGTTATGTAAAACTAATTATCAGATAGCAATTTTAGGATCCCATATACAACCACCCCATTATCAGTTTGGAGTTTGAAGATTATGGTGAAAACTGCTGCTTTTTAAGCAATATGTAGAAACACGATGAATCCAGTTTAAGTTCTATAAAACATTAAAAAAAAAAAAAGAAAAAAACAACTCCACTACTATTCTCAAAATCAGGGGAAGAACTCAAATCTTATCAAGTTTAAAGTTGAATAAGAGGGAGAAAATTAAATGATGCTAAAATAACAGCTAAACTAAATGTTTCTAAAACCAGCAATCACAAAAGCATGAACTAATTAGCACTTACAACTAAAAACGCTAGAACCCTGCACCATACTAGAACTGTGTAGATTCTTTTGCTCTTGAGGATGAAAGGATGGAACGTCCACTGCAAATAAATAAACCACGTATAAGATAGAAGTAAATATGTGAGGAACAAACACTTTTATACACTAGAATGGGAGAAGAAAATGAAAACGTTATAATATTTAGTCAAAACATCTGCAGTATAAAACAGCAAACTGTCCTAGCATAGTTCCAAATCAACTGATACCCATAAAATCAGATTACATGAAGAAGGTGAATCCATGAGTCTTTTGTTATTCCAGATTTCAGTCATGTAATAGAGCAATGCAGGGTAAAAGAAGCTCCTTAGGGTGTCATATATCCAGTTATATATTAATCCCTTTTATCAATAAACTCCAGATCACTTTATGTCCAGTAGCACCTTGAAGACCTAGTTTGTTTGCAGGAGTAGCACAAGCTACTAGGATCCTGATAAGTCGAATTTTCATGAAACGCTATCAACAATGGGAAAAATAAATACTCTCATCAAGAATTCCAATGACCACATTGAACAATTACATGCACACAATAAACTGTAGGAAAGTACAGCATCAGAAAGGGAAAATTGAATGGAATGCTTACAAAAAGATGACAATGAGCATATATTATACAAAAACAATTAATACAACATTATGGATGGAACCTTACCAAGACAAATGATAAAAAGATGAAGGTGAACAGAGTCTCACTGATGTAGGCTCTATCTTGCCCAAGCTCCTGAATGTACCCGGGTTGAGATATAAGAAAGCAATTTTCCTTTTAAATACGGAAGATGATCCAAAAGTGAACAACAAAAGCACAAAAATTTAGGTACTAACCGGGAGAAGAATGAACCCAAGGTCCTGCAGTGTTGGCCCTGGCCGATGTATATAATGAACACCTCGAGCTGCAAGACCATGTATGTACTGTGGACAAGAAAGGAAAACAAAAGAAAGAAAAATTATTCTCACATTAGAAATAGACCACCAAACTAACATCGGCCAAAAACATAAGAGAAGTCTAAAGCAAAAATAAACCGAAGATAACCATAAATAAAAGGTCAACCGATTACAAGAAAAATGAAACAGAAAGTGTACTTAGTGACAATCACAAACAACGTAGTAAGCATATCATAGTGAAAATACCTACATTGGCTTCTGTTAACACACTTGAGCTATTCTAATTAAGTTTAATTAGATGACATGGCAAGAAAGCTAATGTATGGATATGCGCTCAAAAACATTTGTGACCGTCTGGATTTGGGAAGCATAGCTTCGATAAGGACATACAAATACGACAGTCAAATTAATGTTCTTGTAGGTGAACCTGAGAGGGATTTTTATCTTATGCTTAAAAGCATAAGTTTCCTCTCAAAACAGTGATTATAACCTTCTACCAGATCCTACACTTTTTTCTCTGATTCATCGAAAAAGTACACCATCTCCGAGGACCAAAAGAAAAAAATTCATTCAATGACCCAATAACCCAAACCATTTAAAAACAATAAACTGTCAAAACTTATCTTTAATGCTCCAAATTTCATTGAAAAAAACATGTCCAGTTGTAAAAGTATATATAAGACAGGACACGAACCTGAAAAACTAAACCGGCAAGAAGGTATTTCCAATTATCGAAAAGGAGATTGATTTCTGTGGTTGTCTCTGCACAAATTCTCTTCCATAGCTTCGCAACAGACCAATAACAAACCACAACCATTTCAATTAAATCCCCAAAAAACACACAAACAAGAAAATAAATAAACACATAATTTTTTTTTTCTGTTTCTCTTTTGAAAGGATCAACAGCATATATATAAAAAAGAAAGACGAAAACCTTTGATGCTTCGCGACCAATGTAAAGCGTCATCTTGTTCTTCTTGTCGTGTAGCAACAACTTCCATAGTACTTCACAACCCAACAGTTAAGGTCAACATCATTCAAAAACTTCGAACAAAACACCAACAATCTCTATCCACCAGAAATTCCTCAATCAAACTTGTAATCTTCGTCAAAAAAAAAAAAAGGGAAAGAAATCTAATTTTCAATTCGAAAATCCACAAAAAGCGGTTCTCAAACGCTTCTCAACCCGATCAAAAGGCGATCTGGAGTCGAGATCAAAGAGATTGAATAGGAAGAAGAATAGTAGTTTGTAGAAAACTAAGCAAACAGAAAAACAAGGCTTTTCAAAGAATGGGAGGGGACTTTAGATTGAAAATCGAATAACGCGCTAATTGAAAATAAATCGAAGCAAATAGTCGCTCTCAGACTCTCTCTCTCTCTCTCTCTGTTCTTTCTCGCTTTTGAGTTTTGTCTGCTATAAAAAAAAAACGCGAGTTGAACACGGACAGACAGTTGAGAGAAGAAGGAAAAAAACTGAGGCTTGGAGGCTTTTTTAACTTTTAATTTTTCAATTATATAAAAGAGCCCTCAAAAATATATATATAAAAAAGTGCCTAGTTACTGCTCCTCTGACGTGACCTCCCTCCAAAATACTACTAAAAAAGCCCCTAAGGTAAATTGAATTCTAGTGCCCTAAGGTTTTATATAAAACATGAGTAACGTCAATTTTAATATACTTATACAAAACATCTTAGACTCAATCGTTAAATTAATAATAAACTTAATAAGAAAAGATAAAATAATCTGTCACTTGTTTTGTGGTTGAAGTCTTAAAATTTTTTTAAAATTACTAACATTCAAAACTTTGTAATGTATGTATTTTTTAATTATTATTTATAATAATATAATTGTGTAATAGACCCTTTTCGTATTTAGGAACAGATATCTATCGCTGTTAGGAGTAGATAATTTTCGATATGAAAGTAGATTTTCGTTTTCAATTTAAAATTAGTTAATTTTTTTTAATAATGGTATCATGATTAAAGGTATTTTTATATTATTACCATAAAACAGGTATTTATATTTGTGCTTATGTAAAACTTTAAAGGTCTTGGATTGCAATTCGCCAAACAAACTACAGCAAAATAGAAAGCGTCCGAGAATTAAAAAAAAGTTAAGTAAACGATAAATAAAAAATCAGATATTCTCCGTCTCGAAAGTACCTTTGTTTTTTAAACTTTATAATTTTTAACTTTTTACTGTGATGGTAACTTTTTTTATTCAAATATAATATCCAGTACAGTAAATCTTCGATTTCACGCCTTTTTTTTTTCCTTTTT
Organism: Xanthoceras sorbifolium; assembly: GCA_003430845.1. Taxonomy (NCBI): domain Eukaryota; kingdom Viridiplantae; phylum Streptophyta; class Magnoliopsida; order Sapindales; family Sapindaceae; genus Xanthoceras; species Xanthoceras sorbifolium. Next base: position 24,332,747 of record CM010612.1, read on the forward strand.
TTTTAATTTGACGGGACCGTCAACGTTAAATTTGTGCTTATAAACGGACGGTAAAACTAAGAAAAAAAATACGATTTTATACCATTTTTATTAATTAATTAAATTAAATAGCTAATAATAGAGTTGTTTATTTTTCACTTGATTTTTATTAATTAATTAAATTAAATAGCTAATAATAAAGTTGTTTATTTTTCATTAAATTATTTTTATTTATTTTTTAAGTGGTTAAATTAATTAAAAATATTAAAAAAATAAAAATAAAAATTTCTAACTTTTCACTTAATTCTAATTTTTTTTTTTTACATATAATACCTTTGCGAGTCAGAGGATTACCTGGATCAACTGAAATTAAATTATTCAAATACGGCCCAGACAATTACTCCCAACAACGGGAGGGGTTTACTCCCAATGAGAGGTCTACTCACACAATTACGTTTTTATGGGCAATGGTGAAAATAAATATTTACATGTCTACACAAGGATTTGAATTTTGGTGGCTTTGAGGATTTTGAGGCCTCCAACCACCAAAGTAAGAAATCTTGTATTAATTCTAAATCATTTGATTCTATTTAAATTTATTTTTTTTTCTAAAATATACGTGATAACACTTGTGGTTAATCGCCTTCACTCTCAGGATTCAGTATCTGTCTCTTAACGTCCAATACCCAATGATAGGAGAAGGAGTGGGAGACGAAGAGAGAGAAAGATGGTTGCTTAGCAGCGGAAGCTAGGGATCGAGAAGCGGAGGGAAAGCTTAGGCTTGAAATGGAGCTAAGAGACCAGTCTTTTTCCCTCCGGGTCGCCCTAGATCCGAGTCTTTCTCTTCTCCGGATCGAGCACCGAGACCGAGGAAAGAGAGGTAGGATACGAGTCTAATAGATCTGAGCCAGTGAAGAGAAGAGGGAAGGCAAGAGACAAACCGATAACATATTTATAATTTTATTATATTATATAGTATAAATTTGTTTTTTTTAATCTATTGTGTATGATAAATGACTTAAAAGTTCACAAGGCCCTTTGACTTGGTGGTTGAAGGCTTAAATGTCTTTAAGCCAACAAGGTTCAACACCTAGTGTATATAAGTATATATTTTCACCATTGCCTATAAAAACGCAATTGTGTGAGTAGATCCCTTCCGTTACTGGGAGTAGTTATCTGGACTGTTGGTCCCGGTAGTTCTTGTCTTCCCGTTACTGGGAGTAGTTATCCAGACCGTACTTGTATAATTTAATATTGGTTGGTCCCGTTAGTTTTCTGACTCGGAAGATGTCAGATTTCAAAAAAAAAAATTGACTTAATAAAAATTGTTTAGCAAGTTAATGTCCTCACTTTTGATACTATTATTAAATCTTTAACATTTTTTTAATAATAAAAATAAAAATATTTTTTATGTAATTAGTTATCATATTTTAATTATGACTAAAATTCTATTAATATTTATATAAAAATAGTTTAGGATTGGTTAAATTATTTATTTTTACTTGTTTATATCATATTAAATAAAAATATATAAAAATTAATAATAATAAGAATAAAAATGTTAAATTATTTATTTTAAATATTTTTATTTTTAAAAACTAAACAGACACTATATTTAGAGTTGAGGAAAGAAAAAATATAAATATATTATTAAAACTTCATATTTCAACCATTATTGCGTTGGAACTATGAACTATTAAGTCCTTATATGATAAACAAACGACCGCTTACGGTGTATCCGTGCATGAACCATCAAAATTCAAAATATTAGGAAGTTAAAACAGTTAAAAAGAAGTTGAGAGGTAAAGTTGCTAAAATGACTTTGGTATTTGTGCGGTCACGGGGTCGACTTGGCTCGGGAAACACAAATTGAATATTGACTGGTGTATTGACAATTCAATTCCCTCCCTCCCTCGTCAAATTTTTTAAAAGAAAAAATTAGAAGTTTGAAATTTGAGAGAGGAAGAGAGTTTTATCCAGAGTTTTTTTTTTTTTTTTTTTTTTTAAGTCATAGCATCTGCCCTAAAAAAATAGCACAAAAATTATTAAATTTAGTGAAAATAAAAACTAAATAAATATTATAACTAAAATATCCCTCTTAATTCATACAAAATAAGAGTAAAATAAAATGAAAAGTCAAAAATTACGGTCAAAGTAAAATTAGATCACGACTAAAATAAAATTAGATCATGATAAAAGAAAATAGATCACGGCTAAAGAAAATAGATCACAGTCAAAGGAAATATATAACGACCAAAGTAAATTAGATCACGGCCAAAATAAAATTATACCACTGCCAAAAGAAATAGATCACGATCAAATGAAATAGAATACGGTCAAACAAAATAGATTACTATCAAATGAAAAATAAATCACGGTCAAGGAACAATTATATAACTGCAAAAAAAAAAATAGATCATGACCAAAGGTAATAGATTACGGGCAATAAAATAGATCACGGCCAAAATAAATAGATCACGGCCAAAATAAATAGATCACGACCAAATAAAATATATCACAGTCAAAGTAAAATTAAATCACAACCAAAGTAAAAATAGATCACAACCAAAACCAAAATTATATAACTAGACTAAAACAAGTTTGAATGAGACAAAAATCACTTTACAATAGTAAAATAAAGTTTCTATCTAAAATAATATTATTTCTCAAATGTTTAATAACTTTAGGACTCGCTTGGCAGACAAAATTGGCTTGGACTGGGCTAGTTTGGTCTAGACTATGACTAAGTCATGACCTGTGTTTGGTACTGTATCGAACTAAGGAGCTGGACTATTAAAATAAGTTATTGTTCTCAATTTGGATGTGAAATTTCTCTGCTTTATATCATACAATGTGTTTTGTAAATATCAATTTAGAGCAAAATCCAGAGAAATAATAAAAGTAAAGGAAACAAAGAGAAATAAAATCAATGTGTTTCAAACAAACTAAGCACATCGGTTTCTCAAAACAAAGATGAAAATACAATCAATACGTGCGAACTTAAAACGAATTACGATCACAGTTTTAGTGTTTGCGTACAATTGATCAAAACAATCTATTGAGCTGGATCGAAACAGCAGTGATCGGAGTCAGATGGCGGTAGACAACAATAATTGTCATTGTCAAAAAAATCTAAATCAAAGAGAGAAAGAAAAAAAAAAATAGAGATATGAAAAAGAAATTAAAGAGAAATCTATCTCAACAGTAGTGAAGAGAAATAAATAGAAGCATCACATTAATACGAATAGAAAACAAGTGGGCTTTGATTAATCGTCAATGGAGCATTGAAGTAGCTCGACGGCAAGGAAAACCAGAGGTGGAGACCAACGACGAGGAAGACAACCCGTAAAGATGAGATCAACTAGGAACACGAGTCGCGAAGAAGACTGACGGCGCAGCACCAAAATTCGCTGATGGTTGGCTGGGTGAGGCGGCAAAGAGACGGTGGTGCTAAGCGGGGAGAGAGGGAGATGGGTGAGGTAGTGAGGAGAGATTGCAGCAGATGGAGATGAGACAAAATAAGCCCCTTTTTTTAAGGAGACTGTATGGTGAAGCACAGTGAAAAAAAAAATTTAGATCCAAAACTGATTAGTCCCATTTAAATTAGTCAAGTGATACACTAAATATGAAACTAAAACTTAATCCTATTCAATTAAAATCAGTCTCATATACCAAACGAACCCTCGTATTACTCTTATAAAATGAATTGAATTTAGTGTTATTTTTAACTAATTTCTCGTTTATCACTCTATTTATGTATAGAGATCTCGAACTCGGTTTGGTTTTTCAGGCGTTTGTTGTGGGACAGGTCCACGTGGGAGTCGGTTTATTTAATCCGCCACCACCTTTTTGGTTACATTTATTGGTTAATTTTCATGTGCCGTGCCCCTTCTCTCATTATCATGCCTGTCAATTTGGTAGTACTAAGTGGCATGATCTATGTGGGAGTTGGGAGCCTAATTTTGCATTGGTTCGTTCGATTTTCATATTATCGAAATTGCTAATTCAAGTTCCAATCTAATTTTGAAATCACTCCAATTGCGAAAATTTCATGTGAATGTCGACACTGACTGAATACACTAATTGGATCAAATACTTATATATAAATTATAGTCGGTATAGGAATACAGACAAAAATAAGCATTTATATACATCTTGTGAAAATAAGGACAGTAAACGGAGATTCTATATTTCCCTATTCCTTGTCTCGGCCGCCAAATAATTATATAGGTCGATAGAATTTTTAAGTTAGGTAGATGGAAATTTGAAATTCTTTTTCTTTTACAGAAATTTAAATTTAAAACTTTTACTTCATTAAAATATGTGGTTAATCCAAAACTACACGATCAAGATTTCAAACTTTTACTTTTCATTCAGGCTTTTGTAAGATGAGACATATATAACACCCATCTCTCAATTCAATTCTCAACCACCTTATCTCCTTATAATTAAATTATTTATATGACTTTACACGATGACGAAATTGTGTGCATATCATATGTAACCATAGAGATAGTCTTCAATGTGACATGTACAACACGTCATCGGATAGAATCGCATTATGGTCGGGTGATCATGCCCTTTTTAGCCCGCATATTTTTTATTAAAATATTTTAATTTGTTTTTCTATTATTCTATGTTTTTAATATTAAAAAAAAATAAAAATTTAAATCCTCTTCTCACCTTACCTTTATTTTTTATTTTTTTTAAATATATGATTGGATGTATAAAATAATAGTAAAAAATAATCATATTATTACCACTTATTTATTATAATGTTTATGTGTTATGAGATTAAAATAAGATAAATACATAAGGTGAGGTGAGAAGAGAATTATAATCCTAAAAAAAAAAATGAAAAAGACAACAGAGAAAAAACTGATTTTAGATATAAATAAATGTGGCGGACTTTTAATAAAACTTTACTGTAACCGCAATTAATGGTTCGAAAATTAAAGGAAAAAAATGGTAAAAGAGTAAGAGCATCATTAAAGAGAGCAGGTTTTAGAACATGTAAAAAAAAACTGTCTTTTTGTGTTTGATCATTAATGATGAGTACTTAAAAGAAGTAAAAAAGATTTGCTAAAACATTATTAATTATATATTTATTTAAAATTTTACCTGTAAAAATTAATCAGTAAATTTACGATTTAAATATTTAGTATTTATATTGTGAGAATATCAACTTTATTTAATCACCAATAGATAGATCTTTCGGTTCTATCTATTATTTTAATAAAAATTTAATTAAAAAAAAAACATCTCAAGCATTGGCCTGATCTACGTGTGCCTCATGCAGCCAGCGCATGCCTTAATGTCGCCACTGATTATTTGTGCTGTAATTGTTAACAAAAGTGGAAACTCTTTTCTTTTTATGCTTCCAAGTCATGTCTTCTTTTTTGTGTTAACCGATAAAGTCTTCGATTTACATAAAAAAATTTCTACTTTGTGATGTTCTGGACTCCAGCTCAGTATAGAGCAATTTTAATTCAAAAAATTAACACGAAAGTAAAATATGCACATTTATTAGTAGTATATTGATTGAATATTTCTTATTTTAATTATGTAATAGGGTTCGAATCTCATTTTTATTCATTAAATTTTAAAGTGTGAGAAGATCTCTTTTCTATAATAGGAATTACCATTTCGAATCGAATTTATAACGTTTAATCTCGTTAAGTTTCGATAGATTTTTAATTCAATTTATATCAAAATTTAAAAAAATAATAATAATAGAGTGAAATATTTTCGTTATATATATATAATATTGAAGCTATTTTACCTTGAAGTTTTCTCATAATTTGAAGAGTAAAATAATAGTCTCTAATTAATTAAAGTCCAGTCAAATCCTCCACTATATCATCAAATACATGTACTGTTCACTAAGTTTTACCAAATAATTATAAAAAATGTGTTGGGAGCAGGAAGCACATAACCTCTCTCTCTTTTCTCGAGCTCATAACAGGAGCCGAGGGCAATTATGTCAACTAAAAAGAGATTATAAACTATATAGTTAACAAATATTCTTAGGGCAGTGTAAAAAAACAAATAAAAAAAAAGGCCAAAATAAGAACGTGGTCTGATAGTGTGATAGCTGATAAGTGCGGGTACGTAGTCAACTTGGGGGAAGAGAGAGAGAGGGAGAGAGAGAGTCAATGGTCAACGGTCGTTATTGATTTGCCGACGGGCCGACCGGTCACTTGTATTTGGATTTGGTTTAGAGAAAAATACGGTTAAAATTATTTAAGCGAATAGAGAGAGGTAGTTACTAGTTGGTTGGTGGTGGTGTCGTGACAATAAACGGACATGAAACGGCCAAGGCGGCTTCTTTGACGTGACTACGACGTGCATTTATAGTTTATATCCATCTTCTTCACCAAGCCTAGCCAGCCATACCCATTCACCTTCCATTTGTCTGCTTTTCCACGTTATTTTTATCTAATAATATTTAATAATATCATGTCACGTTACGGTATAATTATATAATTAAAAATAATTTTTTATATTATTATTTAATACAGTTTGATATTAAAAACGCTCATTCAATTTGATAATAATATAAATTTGAGTAGTCAATACTGTAAGTTATATTTAAAAAAAAAGGATAATTGTAATAAAATACCCTAACGTTTAGCTATATTGCAATGAAATCGTGAGTTTAGCTTTAATTGCATATTAGTACCCTTAACTAAGTTGACCGGTCAAATATGGCGGGTGAACTTTGACTTTTTGTGTAAAAATACATAATTGCCCCTGGTTTAAAAAAATAAATTAAAAAATTTAAAAAATTAAAATTTTTAAAAATGGATTTCCACTGTCCATCAATGTTGATGGACGGTGGAGATACATTTAAAAAAAAAATTAAAATTAAACAATTAAAAAAAATATTTTAAAAAAAATATTTTGGTGTTTTTTGTGGAGATCCAGATTGGATATCCACCAAGAACATTGATGGACGGTGGAGATCCAATCTGGATCTCCACCAAGAACATCAAGAACATAAAAAAAAAAAAATTTTGTTTGAACCCAACTGCTGGGTTCACGTTCGAACCTAGCACCTGGGATCGAAGGCGAACCCAGTTGCTGGGTTCGCGTTCGAACCCAGCACCTGGGTTTGAAGGCGAACCCAGATTCTGGATTCACCTTCGAACCCAGATTTCTGGGTTCACCTTCGAACCCAGCACCTGGGTTCGAAGGCGAACCCAGTTGCTGGGTTCGCCTTCGAACCCAGATTTCTGTTGGAACAAAATTTTTAATTTTTTTTGTTTTGTTTTGTTCTTGATGTTCATGGTGGAAATCCAGATTGGATCTCCACCAAGAACACCAATTTTTTTTTTTAAATTTTTTTTAATTGTTTGATTTTAATTTTTTTTTTTAAATGTATCTCCACCGTCCATCAAGATTGATGGACGGTGGAGATCCATTTTTAAAATTTTTAATTTTTTCAATTTTTTAAATTTTTATTTAATTTATTTTTTTTAAAACCAAGGGCAATTATGTCTTTTTGCAAAAAAAAGTCAAAGTCAACACATCATATTTAACCGGTCAACATAGTCAAGGATACTAACATGCAATTAAGGCTAAACTCACGATTTCATTACAATATGATCAAACGTCAGGGTACTTTATTGCAATTATCCCTAAAAAAAATGAAATGAATTTTCATATTATATAATACAATTTGAATGGATGTAACGGATTGCTCTTTGCACAATAAAACATTCATATGCCTCTAAACATTCACATGGCATGTATTTTATGTCACACGATTTTTGTCAATATAACCGATTAGATTCTCTTAATTAGATAAAGGTATTTTATAAAACCGTATTATTTTTTATTTTTATTTTGTAAAAAATTGTAATAGAACAAGACTGAAACTCAAAACATCATTTAATGTGAATATGATATGCTTACCATTAGTTATAATTATATAAAAAGTTTTTAAAAAAAATATTATTTTTTATTTTCTTCAATTTTTTGTGCAGTGCAGAAACATATGAAATGCATAGCCCAGCTCTTTTCAAGGAGCTAGTACAATATCACTGACAGAAAGATTAGGAACCACAGAATTCCACCAATTTACAGAAACAGAATTCTATTGTTGACTTGTCAATTTTAAACCACAAGAAAAAATCTAAAATGAACATTCAACAAAATCCGCCGCTTCTGTGCAGTCCAAAGAGGACAGCCAAATAAAATATCACACACACCCATCCTCATCTTAACGACACTTGTTTACGTTATTAAAATTAAATCAATAATTTAAAAAAGAGATTAAAAGCGTTAATGATCAAAATTGTTCACCATTAGATCTACGGTTGATGATGCGTCAGAATCTTTTGGAGTACGATGGAAGTACAACCACAAGATTGGTGGCTATTACTTGGTCACAACTTTGAAAATTTTTAACTTGACTTCAAAGATGGTCCAGGGAGGGAGGGAGGTGCACCAAATCGTGCACTTTGAGACTAGCTCTGCCGAGTAACATCTAACATTGCTGTTTGCACAAGAGCCTTTTGTCATATTCTGGCATTGAATTTCTTTTTTCTTTTTATACACTTTTATAAGTTTTCCTCCTGCAAATAATATATGTAGTATCCTATTGACTTAAGAGTTAGAGCATCCACAATATATGTATAATTATTGTAATTAATCAATAGGTAAGACCCAAATAGAGTGTCACATTTATAATTCTATTTTGGTACAATTAGGTGGACTCCGCATATAGGGCTTAAATAGGGAGCCCTATTATGGGATTCACTAAATTCACTTTTAAGTGTATCTAGTAAAATGAATATATTTCTTCACTCACCTTGGGTGCTCTTAGGAGTTCCATCCTATCATTTTATTAATAGAAAATAAAATATACTTTGGAATAATTTATATATCACTACAATTTTAAGAATAATTACAAACTTTTTTATTTTAAAATATTTTATAATAAGAACGAATTATAATGAAGTATTTAGACATTTAACCATATTGTATTAAAATTGTGAGTTTACCTTTAATTATACATCAATACGGTGTGACAAATTTTTTTATTTAAAATGATAAAATAGCTCTAGTAAAAAAAATACTATTAATTATTAAAAATTAAAAATTTTTAATTTTTAATTTTTTTTAAATGGACGGATCCATTTAAATTATTTTTTATTTTTTAAAATTTTAATAATTAATATTATTTTTTTATTTTTTAACTAGGGTATTTTTATCAGGTAAAAAATTTGGTTAAACCTTTAATTTTGACTAAGTCAACTAATGATATGGTACTAATATGTAATTAAAACTAAACTTACGATTTCATTATAGTTTGATCAAATATCAGTGTACTCTATTACAATTTGCCCTTATAATAATAACCTTATAATATTGTTTAGTAGTAAAAACGCTTATTCAGTCCGGTAATATTTTAGTTTCGACTTTCGAGTACTTATATAATAGGTGGTACGTCAAAAAATAATAATAACAATACTCAATATGGAAATATTGTAATTCATATAAATACTTTTGAAATAACTCTTACAAATTAATACTTGTAAGAAAAAATAAAATTTGTTTACTAACTTATTGGTCCAATACAAGGCATTTGTCCGCTCAACATTAAATGTGATTATGATACGTGAAAAGGAAAAAAGGAAAGAAAACAATTGAGGGCTTTGTGAATTCACATTTTGTTGTTGACAAGGAAATTGGAAAGAGTGGAAGAGTAGAACTTTTCTTATTAATAGAATGTTCTTGAGTTTTTGGTTTCAATTATGCCAGCTTAAACAACTTGTCATCTTCCAGGAAGCTTCTTTTATGACTTCTTCGCACAAGATAAGATAAGATTTCCTTTTTCATTTTTCTCATTAAGAAAAATTTATTACTGACGCGACAAAGGAACCCAGGGATAGGGTACAGATATTTAAAACCTCTGAATTTGTTGGATTTCAGATATTTTATTGTTTAAGAATTAAGTTTATATATAAATAAAGAATTAAAATTACTGGTTAAATTTTTTTAACATTCATCTATTTTATGAAAAATATTCTCAAAGATACTTAAAAATAAAAGATTTTTTATTTTAATTTTTATATGAATTTATTCACTAATTGACATACTAGCTGTTATGTATGTTTTTTTTTTTTAGGGGAGCTGTTATGTATGTTAGAATTGAAGAGTTGAGATTTGAGATGAAATGTCTAACTCTTCAATTCTAACGTCTTTTAAATAAAATAATATAACAACAATCCCTTGCACAAAAGTTTAGTTATCTTCCAATTTCATTAGTAATTTGGAAATCGAGACCAAGTTTTTGTTAATTCAATTAAATGATGTGTTGATGCGCATTGTATATTACGACACAATCTCACTATATATGACCTAAAAAATTGTGAGGGTGTATTCAGTATTACTTTGAGGTTGGTTTGAGTAAAAAAGTAAATCAAATGGGCCTGAACCCAAGTTTTTTTTGAAGCCCAAAACGGGGAAAATCAAGTTCAGACAAATTTTATATTTCCCAAAGTACCCTCACTTGACCATTCATTCAATTCTTCGTCTTTATATTTTCTCTTTCACTGCAAAACCCTATATAGTCACTTTCTTCAACAATGTCGTTTCGAGGATCTGGCTTCTCCTACAACGTAAATTCCCTCTTCTCCTTATACTTTTTTTGTCACTTTGTTTTTGAAGTTTATGTTAACGTTTACAAATTTGATTAATGAAGTCATGCTTTGTTTTTTGTAAATAAAATGAGCTAAGTTGAGGTAGTTGCGTTGATATTTGACTATTGAACTCGTTTGTGTTTTTAAATGCGTATTCCATGTAATTGCAATTGATAATGAAAATTACAAATTTTTTGTGTTTATATTGCACCAATTTCACGAATTGAAGAACCCACATATTACATTGCTTTGTTAGATGATCCAAGTTGTAGTTTTTGGCTATTCGAGATGAGAAATAAATGTATTAAAATCTCCGCATCGTGTTTTACTGTTTGTTCCTCATGAAGTTAATAGAGCCTCACTTTGGATTTTTACTTTATAGGTGAATGTTATGGACACCAAAGAGATAAAGGGCATGCCATTTTCGCGCATTAACAGTTTGAGGAGGGATCATCGCTTCTCTCCATCAATCCCAAACCAATGTAACCTAGGTTTTGCTGGTATTCGTGGAAGAGGAAACACAATGTTGCTTATACCTAGTAAATTTCAGCTTAAATTGCGAACCTCGTAGGTTTCTTTTCTTTGATATTGTAATCTTTTTTCTTGATGCTTATATGTTGTATCTTACTGACTTTGCAATATCTCACATTATTTTCTGTTCATAACTGGCTTCTTTCTGTTATAGTAGTTAGCTTCGATGGTTAGTTATGTTGTGCACGTGTTTCAGTACAATAGTTTATTACTCCATATGTCTGATTGTATCCCATTGATTGCTGAAATATTTCAATCGGCAACGGTCGTAGTACTGAGAATTTTCGGTCTCTCTCTTGCATCTTATATGTTGTTATCCAAAGAAGTGCAATCTGCATACTTTTTAGAATGTTGCTAAATGTCTTCGTTCATACGAGGGCACCTCTTTTTTTATGTTGAAGTAAGGTTAATTAAGGCCTATGTTTTACTCGTTGCTGGAGTATTTCTTATAAATGGACCGCGTAACAAATTGGTCTACTCTGTGGAATCTTTTATTTCTTTTTAAACTGTTCCAAATATTTTTTCTCTCTTCATGATATGTACATCTCAACAGGTCTAATTATTTATTAATTTAGTGCAGCACCTTTGGACAAGGTTCTCAACTGTTATCATTCAGACCATGTCGAGTGAAAAAGAGTGATGATACAGAGGGAAACTTAAGTGGTGAGAGCATTATGTTGGATGAGGAAATCCTGAAGCGGGAGCTACAGATTGCAATTGAGGAAGAAAACTATGCCCAAGCAGCAAAAATCAGAGATAGCCTTCGCATGCTTGATGAGGATACCAAGACTTCAGTGCTAGCAGCAAATGCTCGATTTTATGATTCATTTAAGACCGGTGATCTTGCTGCCATGCAAACTTTGTGGGCAAGGAGGGACAACGTGTGTTGTGTGCACCCAGGAGCGAGTGGTATATCTGGTTATGATTCTGTAATGGAAAGTTGGGAGGTTGTATGGATGAATTACGAATTCCCACTAGCTATTGCGCTGAAAGATGTTCATGTTCATGTTAGAGGTGATGTAGGATATGTTACTTGCATCGAACTTGTTAGGACAAGAGGTGGCAGTTGGGGAGGGCAGTTTGCAACAAATGTTTTTGAGAAGATTGATGGTCAATGGTTTATCTGTATTCATCACGCATCACCTATTGACTTGTGAACACGTCAATTCATGATAAGAGAATCTTTGTTGTTTTTATTCTGGTTTGCAGTTTTCCTTTACCTTTGTGTCATTGGCAGTTATAATATCATCATATTTTTTTACCTTCAAAACAAGAGGAAAATTTCAACTTGTAATTGGGGTGATGGATGATCAAATAAAGTTATCTACTGTATACCTACACAGAAACAAATATAATTGATGGATTATTTTTCGGGCTCTTCGCCCTCCTTACCATAAAGACATAAAATATATAATTGATTGATAGTATTATTAGATTCCAATCTTAATTTACGTTTATTACCTCAGCGATTGGCAAGTATTTGTACCCTGTACGAGCATAATTGTGGTTCCTGTATTTCGAAAATGATTACCGTCTTGCAATGTTGAATATTATATAGAATGCTATTATTTCTATACAGAGAAAATCAACTGTACTGCAACTGATACCAAATTACTTTGGTGATGCATGAAGTCTGCCACCATCTGTGACTGTCTAAAAGATTTTCCATCAACCTCACTACATTTCGCATCATGCACAACAATAGCTGATCACGAATACAAGAAATGCTCTCGAGGAAATTAAGTTGCTGGTTCATGTATAGTTTTGAAGATCTTTGACAGCTATACATGGGGATTGAGCAAAAGAACTGCCTTGCATGAAATTATACCCTCCCAACGGGGGAAAGGGGTGGATTTGGGGCATATTTTCCGGGCATTTCCCGCAAGACACTATTTGGAGGGTGGTTTTTCTTTATTCCATCTCCATTCATCCCGGGTTCAGATTCCTCTTTGAAAACTTTCGGTTCATACAAGTTGCTAACTCCTGAGAGATCAGATGACTTTTGACAGCCTATAACTGTGACGCAAATGAAGAATGCTTCTAACAAAGGGACTGACGAATCAAATTCAACCGAGTAGATTTCTCTGTGTAATGGCACCAAGCTGAAGACGGGCCTATTCTGTTGAGGTTCTTCTCCCTGTAAGGAAGTGCAAAACAAGAAGTGGAACTGGCTAAATTAACGACAATAACAATGAATTGCAAAGGCCAACTTTAGTTGACAGAAAAAAAGTACCTGAGTAAAAAGTTCAAAAGGAGCTGAATCTGGGAAAGCATTGGATGATGTTGACATTTTACTACTACGATTGTGATTGGCAAGTATACGTAGTTTGCAGCCAACATCCCAACCTCCACAATCGCATAATCCACCAGACTTCCATCTCTGAATCAACGGTGAAGGCATTCCTTTGCTTGGCAAGCTATGATCACCACCTGGAAATATGACTGTAGTGTTTCCACCCCCTGGCAAATGCTCCGTAAAGCCCTTCTCAAACGTACCTTTATCTCTACTCTTTGCTTGATGGCTCAAACTTTCAATAGGCAATTTCACCACAACGGCTGCGAGTTCCTTGCTAGTCATAAATTTTGGAGATGCTTGATCTGCTTGCATTACTTCAATACCAAACAAAACAGACTCTCTCACGATATACTGGTTCTTAAAGTCCGAATCCGGATAATGAGAACTGGAAACTTTCATCTGACCAACAACATTAGAGACATACCTACAACTTTTCACTTTACTTCCTTGGCTTATCCAGCCACCACTCTTTTTCTTATTTTCATTGACAGAGTAAAATGTATAGTTCTGGCCAAGATCATCTTTCCCAGGTGATGCTAAGTTGTTCAAGGCAGCAACAAGAACACTGCTATTGTTGTCAACCACAAATTTAAACATGGGTATCCCATTCTTTATAGAAAGCTGCAGAAGAGCTTGGATTTTTGATGCTTCATGTCTTTGATTTAGAAGGGATTCATCACCTTTAATTGGCCTAGACCTGAAGTAACTTGAGCTTTCTTTGCACGGTTGAAAAGATTCAGCTTCTTGCACTGGGTTTGAGCCCTTGTACCTCAGCAGTGGGTCTAGTATTCTTCTTAAAGGGCTAGATCTAGCTCTGTTGTGACCCTTAGCCTTTTCTCTGTTTGAATTGTCTACACTGGAAGGCACCTCAGATTTCACTGGACCAGACTTGACAGAAACATATGTGGAGCTCAACTGTGGGACATTTGAACCCTCTTTTAAACTGAGACTTCTGCCCATCCGACCTAAACTGAAGCTAAACCGGCGATTTGGCGATGGACTTCGGCCTTTCGTACCTGCCATTTCAGCCATTTCTTGATCCAAAATCTTCAGATTTTCTATTGCATATGCATTCATATGCTTGATGGTCTTCTGTTCTGTATCTTTACCTTCTACGAGCATGCTAGAATTCTTACTAGAACATGGGGACCTGTGAAATGCATCAGATGTGAGCTCCAATTTTTTACTGTTGTTCCGGCTATGTGACACCAAGTATGGCTTAACTTTGGAAGGCAGTGGGCATGAGTGTGGAATATCAGAACGGAGTTTTGCAGAGCAAATCTTCTCTAGAGGAAAGCTGCCTGAAAGATCATTCTGATTCGTTTCTATCAAGTTCTCATTCAATTTGGGTTCCTCGAGGGAGCGCTTTTGAGAGAATTCTCTAGGTAAGAGGAGAACCACATTCTCAAGCTTGCCTGGCAGGTTTTGATGACCAAGATCAATACATGATTCTTGGAACTTCTCAATTCTTTTCTTTGTTTCAACAGTACCACGATCTATCTTTTCCTTTGAACTGTGTGAAACCCCATGAGTTCTCAACTTTGGATAAGCCACCACCTCGGAAATGATCTTGTGCCTCGGAGCTCTTCTATTTCTATCTGATTCCTGTGGTACCTCTACCCTCTTTTTGACTTCACCATCCCAAGCAGTAACTTTTTCCTTTGGACTAAGCTCTACCCCATAATGTCTCAAGTTTGATGATGAATTTCTCACATCTGAAGTGATCTTCTGGGATGAAACTTTTGTCTTCCCACTTTTAAGATCTACATCTGCATTATTTTTGCCAAAAGACTTGTAGGTCCACAATGTCTTTCTCTGCCCCAAGTTTCCCTTTGAAGAGCTATCAAAATCTTCGGAGTGTACCGCCTTCTTGGTAGATGGTTGGATTCTTTGAGAAACACCATCTTTATAAGATGAGTTTTGACCAGGATAAAGTGCAGGATGTTGCTCACTTTGATGAGGATGTGTACCCACTTGGGCTGCACTAGAGAAGGAAGATGACTTTACGGTTGTTTTCAGTGGTAAACTACTGCTAGTGGATGCTCCATTATTCGTCCCTTGTGCATGGGTACAATTTTGGTTATATCTCCATTGCTCTAAACGTGCCCAATCTAAAACTCCCACGTTCAATGCTTTGTCTTGAGGGTTTTCTTCCCCGTCAATGCGCTTGAGATAACCTGGCAAATTTGACATGTACTTGATAAGCTCATCCTCTTTTTTGGCCTTCCCCTTAACACATTGCTCATGGTGCTTCACTGAAGACTTCAGTTTTCCGTCTGCTCCCCGTCTTTGTTCATAAGGTTGATCACTATATGGAGGAGCAACACTAGTTTTCAACTTGCTTTGATACTTCAAACTGTTATTTTCATGCTGTGATGAGACCCTCTCCTTTGCTGCCTTGGAGCTTTGCTGCTGCTTGTAAATATGTTTCGACTCTGAAGTAAACCTCATATCCGCAGCAGGGTCCAAGTATTTACTACTTGGTCGAACATTAGATGGCATTGTATCAAATATTATATCGCTTCACAAACACATTTTAACTGCTAGAGCATAAGCTGGAGAAGTACTAATAAAATTTTTCAAGTCCTCCGGATGCTGAGGATAAGATAACACCAGAAAGCTATAAAAGAATTAAAAAGAAAATAAAATTGTCAAGAAAACTGAGGCATAATATAAGCATTAAAAAGAAGAATTCCAACACAGCTGGCAATTAGCAGGTACAGAGAAACTCACATTCCAATACTGAGAACTATAAAGCAACAAAACCCATAAAGAGAAAACTGTTTCTGCTATGTATGCACTGAATTCCCTAAACTTTTGTAGCCAACATGCGATTAACCAGGACCATTTGGCAACTCAGTAGCTAACAGTGCAGATTTCTAGATGTTCACAAAAACAAAAAAATACAGAGAATACGATCATGTGAGACCTCCCTGTTCTCTCATATTTTATCAAATCTAAAATCAACTACACCATCCTGTTCCACCACCTTCTAAGCATTATCAAGCTGAGATTGGTTCAAAATATCTAAGAATGTTATATAATCAATCAACTTCTGGTAAATTTCACTTGTATTACACCATATCTCAATCTTTTAATATTAATTTACAAGTTACGATCGTGTTTTTGTGTTTCTGTTTTCTTTTTTTCAACAAATCATCAATAAACAATTCTATTACTCCTCTTCAACAGATAGAAGTTTCATGCCAGCTAAAACGTTAGCGCTTTAACAGTTATTCAAGCTCTCTTTCTCTCAATCACTCAATTAAACACAAACTTTATAGCCTCGATATCGATCACTCAAGTCCATGTCAATGATTCAAAGTAAAATCAAGAAACTACAGATCTAAACAATACTCGAAACAGAAATTTCAGATAAACACAAAAATAAGGCTCTGTTTGGCTACTGAGATATAGAAAAATAATAAAATAATAAAATCTCAATGCTCCACCTCAGGAAACCAAAATCTGCAAACAATGCACAATGCAAGGTAACAAATCTGCGTTATTTTTGTGGAAACAACACCACGGCTAAATTCAAGGAGAAATTGTTACACAGACAGGAAGCAAATTAAGGATCGCTAAAAAAAAAAAATGCCAAAAACATACCATCACCAGCACAAAATCAAAGAAAAATGAAGGTTATGAAACTAACAAATAACGAGAAACTAGTCGATCTCGAAAAAGATCCGATACAAAATGGCAAAGAAAAAACGTAGATTGAAAGCAAAGTAAAGAGTTACCGCCACGGAAATCAATGATAACCGAAATGCAGTGCAATCACTACTCTCTCTCTCTCTCTCCATCTCTCGCACCTTGGTATCGTAATACGTGCGTTTTGTTTTTGTCTTCGTTTTCTTCGAAGCCGGAGAAGAAGGAAAATTATAGAAAAAAGGGCAAAAAGGAGCTTCAATTATTAAACTGATACTGAAAAGAACTGGAGCCAGTAGACAGCAGTAGTAGTCTAACGGAAGCGTTTCATTTTTCAATCGGACGGTTAAGAAAAGTGAGTTGTAGACGATTAGTAGGCAGTAGTCGTAGGGTTGAGGCGTGGGGGTGGCTTATGTCTGGCCCACGGATGGAGTGTTATTTCTTGATAGCGAATCCCGATGCTGTGGGGTGGGACCACGAGGTCTATGATTATCTGACGTAAGCCGCCTGATTTTGATTGGCTCGGGTCACTGTGGCTGTGGACTTGCTGGCTCCATTTTTGGGGATTTGGATTAAGGTTTAATGACTTTAGTATCTGTCTTTTTCTGTGCATGTTTCTATTAAAATGGTCATTTCATTATTTCAAAAATAAAAAATAAAAAAAATGGTCATTTGATTTGATTTGATCCAATTTTCTTTGACTAAAACGCATCATCAACTGTTCAATTACCTTTGAAAATATAAGTTAAAAAAAAGCACAGAGAAAATTGATCCATTTTAGATTATGACACATTATTTTACTCTTAATATCATATAACTATAAATTTTAATATTATAATTAAGATCTTAACAATTATAAATTGATATATATTTAGTTATAGTTTAAGTATTTAATATATTTTTATTTTATTTTAATAATAAAGGTTCAGATTTTATTATATTTATCTCCTAATATACGTGGGTAATTTTTTTTGTTTATGATGGGTTTATCTAGTTTCATTAAAGTTTAGCGGTGCCCTGTTAGAAAAGACAAAAGGCAAAAGGCAAAATAAGAAAAATGTGGGGAAACTATTGGTTGGTTGTTTTTTTGGCGGGTAATGAATCTTTTACTACTAGTTGTTCTTTTTTCTTTCTTTCATTGTCATCTATATATATCTTCTTCTCAAGCTTCATGTCGTATTCCATTCTTCGCATGCAGTCATGCTTTCCTATTTTTATTGCAAAAGCAAGTGTGGGCGATCTTAATTACTTTGTTAAAGGAAAAGAACATTATATCTCAAAGCGACAACTCAAAAATATAATTCATCAAAGCAGAAAATGTTTTTTTTTTCTTTTTTTATTTTTTTTTATTTTTCTTCTAGCTTCTTCTATCAAGCCTTTAATTATCTTGGACATTTTAGCACTTTCTGCTTTTTATTTTATTTTATTTGCACTGCTTTCTAAAAAGGTTTAGTTATATTTTGAGCTCAAGATGAACAATTTATTCAAAAATCTCGTTTATATAGCTCTTGGCATGCAGACATGGCTTGAAATTGTTCAATCTTACAAATTGATTGAACAAATTCTGCGGTTTTCATTAACAATCCCAATTTGGTGTGAAAATAGAGGGACGTCTGGTAACCTACCTCTTGTATAAATTTATATTAAAGTCTCATTCAAATTTATTTTAATAAAAAAATCTGTAAATATTAAATCCTATCATTAATTGACGCAAGGTTTTTAATTTAATGGCAATTATTGTATTACATTTCGATTACATGAATGTGAATTATTATCTACTTAATGTTAACGTAAAAATTAATGGCCAGCAATATAATACCCGAAAGAGTAATTTAAAAGAACACCAACCATTTTAAGACACATCAAAAGAAAATCAGTACATTCAATTGTGTTTTGTCTTTTGTGCTTCACTGTACTCCATAGCCAACTTTGGTGGTAAATATATCAGTCACTATTCACTACATATTTGGAAAATAAAAACTCTCAATAAATGTTGTCATGTGATAAGAATATACAGTGAAATTTGAATTTACACTACCAAATGAAATGGGAAAATGTATACCACCTTAACTAGGAGGGGATAGGCTATCATACCCAACGTGTTGATAAATAACAATACAACTTGGAAGCATGAAAGGCATTTTTCAAGTTGATTTTTTGTCCCTTCTCTTTCTACTATTGAAGACTGACGTTTTGGTTTCTCATATTTGATCACTGATCACTATCAAAAAGATTGTGGATATATATATTTGGGTTTTTTTTTTTATATTCACTTATAGTAAAGTGGTTAGTGCATCTTCCTTCCATCTTAGTAGTGAGGGACTTGATTCCCACTATATGCATATATGAGTAGTTTTCTCCCTTTATTATGGAAGTAATATTCTCCCGCTATAGAAGTAGATATTCGGATCGTGCATTTAGTAGTTAATCTCGACAGGTCCCGACAGTTGTTGATATTGTAATTATACCCCCTTAAAATATATATATATATATATGATTTTTTTTTTATAAGTAGCACTTACGGACCAATTTTTTGATATTTGGCACATGATTATTATTTTTATTGAAAATAATACCTAAAGATAGATTTAGACAAAATTATCCCTCAATATAAAAGAGAAAAGATAAAAAAATAAAATAAAAGATTAACATTGTTTTAAAACTTTTCATATAGAAAGAGAGATCGACCCCTTATCGTTGCCAATTAGCTCCCGTTACTACCATCATAGCCATCCTACCCCCATTGTCCAGTCGATTTACACTTGAACAAAAATGAATTTTTATGTTAGACTTTTGAAAATCAGTTTGTGGGCGAACTATTCGTTCGCCCACAAACTGATTTAATTTGTGGGCAAGCTAATAGTTCCACTGTAAACTGATTTCGATAGTGAATGGGTTAGAAAGAGAGTTCGTGAGAGAAAAATAATATAAGAGAAAAGAAAAAGGAAAAAAAAAAAAAAAAAGACATAAGTCGACTTTCATTAAAGTTTTTGAAATTTATTTTAAAATAGTTACTATTTTAAGAATAAATAATAATAAGTATTATTTTTAAAAGTATGGGCTGAAATGGGCTCATTTTAAACCATTTTCTTTATATATTTCTAATAATTGGTCCAGGTCTTACTTAACACGCTTCCATTCCATGGCTCAGTAATTACTTGAAGCAGACACGAGTACATAAAAGTTCACGTGGGCATGCAAGACAATAAGATTGATTCCAATTACAAAAACTAACAAAAGTTGATGAATCAGGTTGTTGAAGCATTTTGGCTCCTAATAAAATTATTTTGGCTCCATACCTGTTGGCTGTGGAGGAGGAAACACACGTGGTGATCATCCCTTTTCCTCCACAAGGTTATATAAAGACTATGTTATGTCCAGCACAGCTATATTTTATGTCGAGTTGGCATCCGTGTCACCTTCAGCAACACCCACCACAACCCACTGTACAGTACTAGATGGAATTATGTCGTCTGCCATTTGCAGCGGAGTTTGGGGATCAGAGTAATAATTTCCCAACATTAAGTGATTATGGTCTTATATATCTCTGTGTTCCCAAACTTGAAGAACGAGAATTTCCCTTTGGAGGTGAGAGAACTCGTATTTTGATAACAAGTTCAATATTTTATAAATTTGTATCCCGATATATCCATGATATATATGATATCAAACAAAGCAGATGATGACATGGACAAAAAGATTGCTGGCCTGGCAGGCATGGATGGCTTTTTGCGGCGTGGAGATCTACCTGTTGTATGCGTGGTCAATGCAATTGGACGACCCAACACTTGAATTCTTTGTAAACGAGACCTTTGCAATGACTTGAGCTTCTTCTGTTATTCTCAACCTGTTATTAATTCTTTATAATCTCTTCATGAACGCTTGTTTGTGTGGGGGGGGGGAAGGGAAGGATGGGTGTTGGGGGGGGGGTTGGGCGGTGAAACGAGTTGCATGACGTGGCTCGAGTCACAGCCGTCAAGATCAGTTGTTTACGTCAGCTTTGGTAGCTTAATATGTGATGACACGTGGACAGTTATTGGAATTCGGCATGGGCTGGTCTACCGTGGCAAGCCATTTTGTGGGTCCTACTGAAAATATTGTCACGGAATGAACATTTTGAAGCCTAAGAAAAATATTAATTCTTTTAAATAAAATATTTTATTATTTATTTAAATTTTAATATTATTATCCCTTAAAATATAACATTATTAATCAAATTGTAAAAAGAATTTTATTCATATATAATATTTTTATGTTATCGACAACTGTAATAAGATTGGATCTAAAATATGTTCATTTTTTAGCTTGTGTTTCCTTTCACTAAATTTTGAAAGAATTTTTTTAATTAATCTCAATTAATTGAAAAATAGTGGTTATCACTTAGTTATAAAGAATAAAATATTTCGTTAAAATTATAATTTATTTTAAATTAAAAAAAACATTATTTATCATAATATTACATATAATGCTAAAAAAATATAATTAGAATTAAAAAGAACGAAATTTATTTTGATTTTTACCTTGAATTAGTACTGTTGACCAATATTTATTTTTTGGCTTGTGTAGTCCCTAATTTTTTAAAAATTCATCATGTTAGCTTTTCTAACTAAATTTTTAACAGTAAAACATAACAGAATATGCACATTGATCATTTTACCTTTAATTTTAAGTGATTGAGTTAAAAATACGATTTTACCCTCATTTTTTTAAAATTTAACAAATTAATCTTAATTTGTATATCCAACAAAAATTTAACATGTGTCAACACAAAAATAAAATTATAAAATAAACAAAAAATATAAAAAAAATCCCTTAAATATTAAAAAAAAATAACACTAAAATTAAAAACCAATTAAAAAATTTTAAGAAATCAGTACAATAAATAACGAATTTATAAAAAAATAAATAATTCAAAATAACACTTAAAGTTAATATTAAAATATAAAAAATAAATTTTATATATGAAATAAATTACAATAAATTACAAACTAAAGTAATAAAAAAATAAAAAATAATTTTTAAAAATGTCAAGAGGAGGTATTATTATTTTTGAAAATTATTAATAATTTTTTAAAGGGAGTACAATTACAATATTAATAATTGTCGAGATCTGCCGAAATCAATCATTAAATACGCGGTCTGGATATCTGCTCCCATAACAGGAGACATCTACTCCCACAATAAGGGTAAAAAACTATCCATAACAGCCCTGATTGATAAATGTGTATGGTGGGAATTAAACTCTTACCACTAAGGTGAGAGTAAGGTGCACTAACAACTGAAAATTATTAATTATTAATAATTAATTTTAAAAATAAAATAAATTATTAAAACTAATTTTTAATTATTTTTAAAAATTAACTTTTTCTATTTTCTATTGTTTTTAGTAGTTGTTATTTTTAATTTTTAGAATTAAATCTTTATTTATTTTTTAACCTTAATTTTTATTTTTTGTGTGTAAAGATTAAAATACCCCTAACACTATTTAAATTGACTAACTTTTGGCTAACGGAAAAACTAATTTATAGATTTTTAAAAAAGTTAGGGATTACACAAGGTAAAAAAAAAATTTAGTTAAAAAGTAATAATTTAAAAAAAAATTAAAAAACAAAATAATTTTTACTTTTAAAAAAACAAAATAGGCCTTAATTAAAAGTCCATAAGCCTTGTGCTGGCCCTTATTGTCCCGTGAAGAAATGGATTCGATAGAAACAGAAATTAAGGTGGGGACAGAGAGATGGTGTGCTGTGGATTGGGCCTCAAAGGAGGAAGTTTTGGCTGATCAGGCGGTCAATAATAGATGGGTCTGCGATATGGGACTATGAAGGATATATTGGCCTTGACGTCATTGCTGACGCGTAACTGTGACGTCACTGCTGATATTATTGTTTACGAGCGGAACCCACCAGCGGGCACAGGTACTGTTCACGCCGCCATTTTACTATTTATTATATACTATTCACGTGTACGGTACTTTTTAACTGGACAACATCATGGGCCTGCTGCATGGGTCTCTCTCATGAGTTTTGGATTTTGCAAGTTGCATTTTGAGCTATCATCCCATTATTGCTTTATTAACTTTATGCTTCAGAGTTAGATCCAAGTCTAATCTTAATTTTTTATTCTGTAACTGATCAATCTGAGAGCAAAAATAAATTAAAGATAAATCAATTATATTATCTAACAAACATACTCAAAATACATAAGAATTATAGACAATAAATATCACTTTTGAGCACTCATAAGTAGATATTATTTACTCAATTATTAATCTTCTATATGATTTCTTTTTTACTTGGATCTTCTTGAAAAATGTTAAACTGTTCAATTTTGTTTCGAAACAAAGTGTGACAAACTATATAAGTGTTGATCCCTCATCCTCATCCCACACCTTATCACATAATCACCAACACTTACAGACGCCATCCGAAAAAAACACGCGGGTATTCTTTTTTTTTTTTTTTCAATTTCCCGCTCTATTGTTCTTTAATTGTTATAGTTTCTTCTTCTTCTTTTTATCTTACTTAATTTTTTAATTATCTTATTCTGTTTTCTCATTATTCTTGCCTGCTGAGGATTTCGATTTCTGCGATTTTGCAACTCAGATAATCGTGAGGGCTTCAATTTCTTCGATTTTGCAGATAAAAATTTGAAGACGTCGCCGATCTATTCGATAAAGCTTCCAATTCCTTCAAGCTCGATTGCCAAATTGTGTAATTTTCCTTCTAATTTTAGTTTTATGTGTACTGTTGGTTTTTGTTGAGAATTTTTATTTGGTTCTTAATGGCGTGTTTGTTTCATGGGATTGGACTGAGATTGGACTATTCCCAGTCCAATCCCATGATTGGCACTTAAATGGGATGGATAAATTAGTCCCATTCATTTGCTTTTATCCCAGTGAAATTGTCCTGTCTCAAAGCTTTGGATAAAATTGTCCCAAGTTATTTTTTATTTTTTTTTAATTTTTATATTTAAAATAAATATTAAAATATGATTAAAAATATATTTTAATATTAATAAAAATATAAAATATTAATTAAAAATATGTTTAAATGTGATAATATAAATTTAAACCAATAGTACACTTCTCACACTTTAAAATTGTAAATTCGAGTAGTGTCTCTTTCCCATAAATTACGAATGAATTATAATAGCTTAATATATATATATATATATAAGTTATTTTTTTAAAATTAATTATAAATAGTTGTATTTATTTTTTTAAAAGTAGTATAAATATTTTATTTAAAAAAATTAACCATATTTAATTTCTATTATTGGTTTAAAATAATTTTTTACTTTAAAATTAATTTAATCTAATAATTAACCAATCTCAAACTATATAAAACATAATAAAATTTTTATCCAATCTCATACTACACCAAACAAAAAAATAGTACTAATTTTAGTCCAATCTGTACTGCACCAAGCACATGATAATACTAATTAGTCAAATCCAATCCAATCCAATCCCATGAAATAAACGGGACCTAAGAGAATAAAAGAAAGAACAAAGCTAACAAATTTCGGATTTTGTTTTTGATGATTCTGGTATTGTTGCAATTGAAATAACGAGTCAAATTATAAGATTAATAACTGTCGGGACCTGTCGAGATCAATCGCTAAATGTGCGGTCCAGATCTTTACTTCCACAATAAGTGAGAAAACTATCTATACATGCTAGTAAATATAAATGGTGAGAATTGAACCCTTACCACTTTAGTAGGAGGAAGGTGTATTGACCACTCGAGCTATGAGTGTATGTACACTTTTATTAAATTTTTTTTGTGAAAAACAGCAGCACTTGTCTTTCCCATTTATTATTTTTTTTCCCATCCCTTTCTTTTTTATTTTTGAAAAAACCTAACTTTAATTGGGTTGCCCAAACAACAGTAGCAGGACTGGATTTTACAATTTTATGATAGAACGAGTAACGATTTGTTTTCTAAATAGGTGAAATGTTGTAATGTTTGGTATGTGGAATCTTGAAGGGTGGGTTTGAGGACTTTTTGAACAACTAGACAATGTAATTGAATAATTGAATTTTGCGAAGTAATGGACTTGCGTGGTAAAATTATGTAGCTTATGTTGATTCTGCAAAGGATGAGTTTTGAACTTCTCTGGCTAATAGAGATTATTTAATGGGAGCAAATCTTGGGTTATTAGTTAAAAGTTAAAGTTTCTTTTAAGGTATATGTTTCTATGGTGTCCGCGTCGCTTGTATCTTAAATTTTCCCCTTTTATGGTACATTTTTTGTCTTTGAATAGAAAATGAATGTGTTCCTTTCATATGGATTTAGTCTTCTTTTTGGAAACTTGCCTTTTTTTTACAATTTTGCGTTTTGTTCAATTACTTCAGGCATCTTTACATGGCTTTATATGACCTTCTTTTACCATGGGTTATTTGCTTCATTTAATTTGTATATCTGTAGTTATTATTTAGTTACGTTTTATTGAGATTTTGAAGATTTGATTTCATAGTTTGTTACTTTCTTGGATTTGATGTTTTGTTTCAAGGTTGATCTTGGCATCTTGAATTGTGATGTAGTCTTTATTTTTGAACTGACATATGAGCGTAAATTATTATGTTCAATAGTTTTGATTTAGACCATTGTGTAGATGGTTTATTTTTAGTGCACTCATTCATTCTAGAGAGTTAACACTTAATTTGCTCATGTGTATATAACCAAGTGTAGTTTTCGTATGATCTTTGGAGCCTAGGCGCAATGTGAGCCACACCTTTTTTTAAAAAGGTGCCTAATAAGTTTTATATGAGTTTCTCAATGGGTATATAATTCATACTTGTTGTATTAACCTAATTTATCATATAAATTTCAAAATGAAACTATAAATAACATGCTATAATTCATAAAGCAATTAACATTCAATCATCATATTAATAGCAAAGTAGCAAACACATTAAAGAAAAAACCCTATATTTTCCAGTTAGTTTTTTTAATTGGTCTACAAACTTATCATCTCAGTTAGTGTTGTGTTGTAAATCTTAAATCAGTTATGCCTCTAGAAGAAAATTTAATTATATTAAGGAGTGACAGTTTTACCCCAAGGGTGTTAATATATACATATGACATAAAGTACAATGTCTTGTTATTTCACATCCTACTGATATCCTAGATATTTCATTTAGGATTGTAAACTTGTTATTGATTTAGGGTGTTAAACATGTTATTATTATTATTATTTTTAATTTTTAATATTTTAAATTACGTTAAGGTGCGCCTCAAATTGTGTATGGTGCCCAAGCGCGTGCCATGCGCTGCGTGCATGCGTCTGCCATGCCTGAGGCTCTGACATGGCACCTTTAGGGCACCTGGAACCTGGCGTGCCTTTAACAACTATGGATGATCCTTAGTTTTGATATGATTTTATTAAATATTTTTTCATACAGATGGTGTAGACCAAGGGATACAATCAAGAGGACATAGATTTTATGCGAAGTGGGTTCGATTGGTTGACAAATTTTGTAAATCTAGATATATATGCTAATCCTAAGTGATACTGTGGTAGACTTTGACTTGTTTTGGAAACTACTATATATACTAGCTAGCTCATTTTGGAATTATGTACTAGTTTTATTGTTGGACGTATCATATTCTAATGAAAAAGAAACTCAATTGTTTTTAAATTACTTTGAATGTTGGAATTGGTGTGACTAACAATATTTTTATTTTGTAGTAGTGCCAATTGTGATCGTGTAATTTTAACTTCCCACAAAAAGCTCATCAGAGATATGGAGAAAACAAATGTTCCTCACGTAGTGTTCTTGCCGTTCCCCGCAGAGGGCCACATCAAACCCACGATGAGACTAGCCGAGCTGCTCAACCATGCCGGTTCTCAAGTCACATTCGTAAACACTGATTACACCCATGATCGTCTCATGAGCCACACTGACCTGATGACCTCCTTCCATGATCGCTCTCCTAAGTTTCTATTCAGGTCCATCCCTGATGGTCTACGGATAGACAAGCTACGATCTCTTTTGAATTTAAAAGACTTGTTGGAGTCCCTTAAGGCTGTGGCCGGGCCAGCCTTCCGTCAGCTGTTGATTTCCCTAAGCCCGTGTCCAACGTGCATCATAGTTGATGGTGTCATGTCTTTTGCTGCTATTGATGTTGCGGAAGAGCTTGGAATTCCTGTCATGGCTTTTCGAACACAGAATGCTTCTTGCTTGTGGACTTACTTCCACCTTTCAAAGCTTGTTGAAGAAGGAGAAGTTCCATTTCCAGGTGATCACTTCATCCATCTAGCTATTTTTTTCTTAGTACACCCTTCTTGATATTGCACAATTTACATGGCAATATAGGCATTAGAAACTTACATGGACATTTGTACATATAATTGCAGACGAAAACATGGACAAGTCCATTACATGCATTCCAGGGTTTGAAAATGTTCTTCGACGTAGAGATCTTCCCACTATGTGTAGAGTTAAAACTGCGGAGGACCCCCTTTTGCATTTTTTTATTGAGCAAATTTCTTTCACGACTCGAGCTTCTGCTCTCATTCTTCACACCTTCGATGAATTGGAAGAACCGATAATATCTAGACTCGGTTCTGTTTACTCAAAAGTCTACGCTATTGGTCCTTTACATACACTCGTCAATACTCGTATCAAGGGCTCCTCATCACCGTCAGATTCATCCCACAGTAGTCTGTGGAAAGAGGACAGAAGTTGCATGACGTGGCTCGATTCTCAGCCGTCAAGATCGGTCATATATGTTAGTTTCGGGAGTTTGGTCAGTCTCACTCGTGACCAGGTGTTGGAATTTCGGCATGGCCTAGTCAATAGTGGAAAACCATTCTTGTGGGTCATACGACCAGACTTGATTGTTGGTGTGTCCGGTATTGATCACGATCCGATGGAGTTTGAATCGGGAATCAAAGGAAGAGGTTTCCTTGTAAGTTGGGCCCCACAAGAGGAGGTGCTGGCCCACCCAGCCGTAGGTGGGTTTTTGACCCACTGTGGTTGGAACTCAACTTTGGAGAGTATTGTCGCTGGAGTGCCTATGATTTGTTGGCCACAAATTTCTGATCAACCAGTCAATAGTAGATGTGTGAGTGAGGTTTGGAAGATCGGATTTGACATGAAGGACCCGTGTGATAGATCAACGGTTGAGAAGTTCGTGAGGGACTTGATGGATAATATGAGTGGGGAAATCATGGTATCAACGGACAAAATTGCAAAACTGGCTCGTGATAGTGTCAAGGAAGACGGGTCATCTTATATCAACCTAGAGAAGTTGATCGAGGACATCAGGTCATTGAGCCTTTAGAGTATCGTTAATATAAATATGTATTTTTAAGTATCTAAATAGTAATATATCAGCATTTCTAAATAATATGGATCTATCTTGTCAAAAAAATTATAGAAATACATATTCACTTTTCTAATGTGAATATCTAAATAGTAATTTTAAAAAAAAATGATAATTAAATGCATTGATAAAATGTTAAAATTTTATTGGTGAGAAAAGTTAGAAATCCTAATTAGCATATCAAGGAGGATATCTACAATTAGAAACTCTACCTGATATTCTTTAACTTTTTTTTTACCATATCATATCAATATTAAAGTTAGATAATTACATTAGAAAATAGGAGAAATTACGCTGAATCTACCTGGGGTTTGCAATTCTACAGCTAGAAACAATTTTACCAAAAATTGACAGCAAACCCCCCTCCAGTTATCTTTGACCGTTAAAAGTTGACAGTTGACCAACTTAAACAGTGAAAAGATGAAAATACCCCTAGAAAAAGACAAGGTCAGGGGTATTTTTGTCTTTTTGGACTTTTTAAATTTAATTTTATTAAATAAAAATTTAAAAAATTAAGAAAAAATCTCATTCCTCCATCTTTAAAATAACGGATGGTTAAGATTTATTTAAAAAATTAAAATAATAATAATAAAAAAATTAATTAAAAATAAAAAATTAATTATAATTATGTAAATTCATTTTTCAGATTGAATCTCAATCGTCCATCAAGATTAGTGGACGGTGGAGATCCAATCTGAAAAATGGATTTCCACCAAAAAAAAAAAAAAAAAAAAAAATTTTTTTTTGGGTTCTTCGAAGAACCCAGTGAGGGTTCTTCGAAGAACCCAAGGGTTCGAACGAATCGAACCCAGAAGGGTTCTTCGAAGAACCCAGAAGGGTTCGAATTAGTAAAAAAAAAAAAAAATTTTGAAAAACCCAGAAAATGGGTTCTTCGAAGAACCCTTCTGGGTTTTTCTTAATTTTTTAAATTTTTATTTAATAAAATTAAATTAAAAAGTCCAAAAAGACAAAAATACCCCTGACTTTGTCTTTTTCTAGGGGTATTTTTATCTTTTCACTGTTTAAGTTGGTCAACTGTCAGCTTTTAATGGTCAAAGATAACTGGAGGGGGGTTTGCTGTCAATTTTTAGTAAAGTTGTTTCTAGCTGTAGAATTGCAAACCCCAGGTAGGTTCAGCGTAATTTCTCCTAGAAAATATTTTCTTAACTTTTTCAATATAGATCTTATGTGGTATTTAATTTTCTCCAAATGCATAATAGTATTGAAGATGCTCTTAGCTGCAGGTTTCTAAAAACATTGCTTATCAAAAAGTGTAATAAATTGAATGAAACTCGTGAACTTTTTTTTTTCCAAAATGATTCTTCAGTAGCATATTTATAGAAATTAATTACAAATCACTCTCTATAAAACAAACTATGTTTGCATTATGCTTAAGGAGCAGGGATAGTTAACGTTTTTTTTATTTTTTACATAGATATCAGACAAAACAAGAATTAGTAGAATTGAGTCCCATTAACAAGGACTAATTATATATTTTTAGGGAGGTGTATTTAATATAGATTTTGAATGAATTTTAATGATTTTTTTTAAGTGAATGACTTTCGTAAAGTTTATGGATTTTCAATAATTTTTATAGATTTTACAAGATTTATAACACATAAAAAAGAGAGTCAAATAGATAACTAAAATACCAATTTTTTTAAGTGAAAATTGTTAAAAATGACCTAAAAATTATCGAGGAAATTGTTTTTAATTGCAGTTACAAAAATAATCGTTTTTAGCCAATTGGAGAAAAAAATAACATAAACAACTCTCAACTACCTACTTTTTGAATAATAAAAATTATAAAAAAAACCCATTTAAAATTACTAAAAAACCCATTCAATTTAACCTAAAAATCTTACTCTCCCTTTAGCCGCCGTACACTCTTGCTTCAACCTTATATCTTTCATTAAAAAATTTTTTCTCTCTTATTATATTATTTCTTATTTTGTCTTTTTTTTTTAATATCAAAATATATTTGTTTTTCTTTATCACGTTTATTTGTCTTCACCAACTCAAAAATTGAAGTTAAATTTATGAACATTATTTATATTTTATTTAGAATGTATTTTATAGATTTTTTAAGTTTTTTATTTTTTTTCTTTTATTTGTATATTGTGTTTGTTTTGTAGTTGAAAGAATTTGGGTGATACTGATTACTAGGGTTTAGTTTTGTGAAATTTTAATGGTTATGTAATATATTAGTGAAATATTTGTTAGTGAAATGTAGGTTAGTGAAATATTTAGTAATAATATTTGTTAGTGATATGTGTGTTAGTAAACTGTAGGTTAGTGAAATATATGTTAGTGAAATGTTGGTTAGTGAAATGTAGGTTAGTGAAATGTTGGTTAGTAAAATGTTTGTTAGTGAAATGTAGGTTAGTGAAATATTTAGTATTGTTTGTGATATGTATGTTAGTAAATTGTAGGTTAGTGAAATATATGTTAGTGAAATGTTGGTTAGTGAAATATAGGTTAGTGAAATGTTGGTTAGTGAAATGTAAGTTAGTGAAATGTTGGTTAGTGAAATGTATGTTAGTGAAATGTTTGTTAGTGAAATGTAGGTTAGTGAAATATTTAATATTTGTTAGTGACATGTATGTTAGTAAACTGTAGGTTAGTGAAATGTTGGCTAGTGAAATGTTAGTTAGTGAAATGTAGGTTAGTGAACTGTTGGTTAGTGAAATGTAAATTAGTGAAATGTAAGTTAGTGAAATGTTGGTTAGTGAAATGTAGGTTAGTGAAATGTATGTTAGTAAAATGTAGGTTAGTGAAATGTAAGTTAGTGAAATATTGGTTAGTGAAATGTAGGTTAGTGAAATGTATGTTAGTGAAACGTAGGTTAGTGAAATGTTGATTAGTGAAAGGTTGATTAGTGAAACGTAGGTTAGTGAAACGTATGTTAGTGAAATGTTGGTTAGTGAAATGTAGATTAGTGAAAAGTTAGTTAGTGAAACGTATGTTAGTGAAATGTAGGTTAGTGAAATGTATGTAAGTGAAATGTACGTTAGTGAAATGTATGTCAGTGAAATGTATGTTAGTGAAATATAAGTTAGTAAAATATTGGTTAATGAAACGAATGTTAGTAAAATATATATTAGTGAAATGTATTGAAGGTGTAATTATTTTTAGTGAAATATTATTACTGAAATGTTTGGAGTGAATCATTATGTGTGAAATTCACTTTTATTAATGTTTTTGTGAAATATTGCATTTTCTAAATATTTTCTCTCTTATTTAAGGAAATGAATAACCGTAGGCTTGTGGTCATGTATATATATATATATATATATATATATATATATGTGTGTGTGTGTGTGTGTGTATGTGATGATTTGGACTATTTGTATATATATATATATATATATATATATATATATATATATATATAGTGTTAAACTGATTTTGAATTCTATATATATATATATATTGTTTGTGATAAATTGATTAAGCGATTTTGGGGAAATTCAATTCGATATTAATTTGTGAAATAAGGTTGACTATAAATTTGAGATTTGAATTTTGTAAATGTGTTTATTGATTTGAATTTAATAAAATTTAATTTGACCATAAAGAAATGATATTGTGAAATGGCCCTAGGATACTTGGACATAGAAATGGATATAGGAGGTTGGTATACTAACTGGGTTATTTCAGCAGTACTGCACCGATATGGATATTGATCCTGATATTATGTACCTCCCCATGGATTCGTCCAGGGGTAGGGAGACACATACCTCCTTAAGGATTCGTCCTGGGGTAGGGAGACATGTACCTTTCTAAGGATTCGTTCCTGGGATAGGGAGATATGTACCTCTCTAAGTTCTGAACATTCGGTCATATGGTAGGGAGATACGTACCACCCTAAGGATTCGTCCTAGGTTGAGAGTTATGTTCGACAGACATCCACTGAGTGGTCAATGTCGAGCGGCCCATATTCCAGTCCAGAAAATTATGTTAAGTATACTAAAGGGCTAGGATTGAAAAGAAATGGATGAAGTTTATAGAAAAGAATTTTAAAAACTTTTATAAGATTGATGAATAAAATTTACTGAATTTAGTTGAATATCATTGGATTTTAATATATAGTTGATCTGAAAGTTTACTTATAAAAATATATATTGATTTCTGTTGATAATTAAATTTGAACAGTTTTTTTATTGTTTCTTATTTGATATTTATAACTTATTACTTGATTGATAAGCTATCATTGTGATATTTTATTTCTTTGTCTTTTCTACTAGTTGATATATATATAAAATAATTTGGACAGAGTATTACTGACTTTATAAGAGAAAGATTTTGTTTAATTAAACGTTTTGTTAATATGATTATCTGATTTGCTTTAAAAGGTGCATTTGGTCTACTATGAATTGTATTTGTTTTATATACGTTATAAATGAGATTATGTTAAATTTGCAAATTTGATTTGTGTACACCCATTAAGCGAAATACTTAGCGCGTTGATTTTATCACGCGTAGGTAGAAGAGGTTCCAATAAATAAAGAACTTAAGAGTTGATAGCTGCAGAAGAAGATTCAAAGTCACATTATTTGGGTAGTTTTATTTAAACTTTGTTTGTAAATTAATTACTTAAGCATGCATATATAGAAGTTTGTAAAGTGATAATATATGAGTTTTATAAATATTTGTATAATAGTTTATGTTTAATAAAGTTTGTAAATATACAATATGTATTGTTTTGTTGAAAATGCTTGGGAAAGTCGCACTATTGCGAAGAGTGCGCATGTGATTGAGAAATAAAATTTTGAAGTGTTTGTTATTATCATATTTGAGTTTTGTGGAAAACGAGAGTTTTGGATAGCCAGAAAAACAGAGGAAACTCTGGCAAAAGTTTTCAAATAGTTTTGATGGGCTCACTAGAAAGGATTTTAAATTATAAATTATTTGGTTTTCATATTTGAAATAGAGTTATGAAAAGTTTTGAAAACCCGTAACGCTCCCTGGGTCGATCCAGTCGGGTCGGGTCAGGGGGTGTTACAGGTCATCTGTAACGGACAATGGGATGGTCTAAATTATGTTGGTGGTTCATCACTTAGGGTTTTGGTTTTTAAAAGGTTGAAATTTACAGGGTTAGTTGAGTTGATATATCAGAAGTTTAACATTAATAGCACACGTTATGACATAGGCATAAACACGGTCGTTTGGAATCATAACCCAAGAAAGTTACAAATTATGGGCAACGATGATGTTGCATTTTTGTTGCGAGAGAGAATACTAAATATTCCGGAGGTCTATGTAGATCTAGTTGAAAAGGTCGACAATAATGTTACAGATCCGCCTTCATTTGGAACCCAGTTTTCAGCTGCTGGCGGATGTAGTCGACATTAAGAGTTAATTACTCCTATATCGGATAAAGATCACGAGTTTACACCAGTGATTATGAATGAGGATAAAAAAACTGAATATGGTAATCATTCTGATTCATCCGATAATGATGGGATTTCGTTGTCACCCACCACTACTAACAGTGTTGAGAATTTTTTTGATGAGTGTGGCAGCGAATACAGAATTAAATTGTATACATACGTCCCCCAAGGGAAAGCCTCAAAAGCTGCAAGGTCATCCACCAAATCTCACAACCAAGGTGGAACAATCTGGCTCTTTTCACGTCCAAGCAAAATATGAGAAACGAAGAATACATAGCCTAATTTAATGGCATCATCGTCGGTCTTGAACCCCCCTTCGTTCAACCTGTCCAAAACGCTTTGTATGGGGGTCAACAATCCATCAAATAGTCTAACATGAACATTATCATCCACTATCTTGCTTTCAGAAACCGTTGCAGCTGGGAGGTGTCCAAACTTCAGACCGGTGCATAGCAGGAACTCCTCCTTCCCAAATCTTATAGCATGCCCACCGACAGCAAACCATATCTTATCTTCTCTGGCTCCTGGGTAATGGATCTCACGACATAATAATGAGTGGCACAACTTGCCACTAAACAATTGGTCACATCGCATGCTCGAAAACCTGCCAAATACATATTTTTTTCCATTTGTCGAACATATTATCTCTTGTGAAGACGTCCTGTAAGGTTTTTAATTCATTGATACGACAATACATGTTAACACGTGCAAGTAACCATTTTTTAGTAGCTAGCTTGTACTGCCATTTCTCAGGTGCACCATCACCATTGGTGAGCTGCGTGAAAAAAAAAAACATAAATGGTTATAGACACAATTTTAGTGAGAAAAAAAAACACCATTTCACTGCACGGACTGGAATTCAAACGACAGCAGCTTTACACTTATTTATATTAAATTTAAATTAGTAAAATTATGTTATTTTGATAGTTGAGACAAAAATGTTGTGTTGAGAGAGTTGTAGGATAAATATAGTATGTTATTAAGCAACAATCAGGCAAAGAAACAATTATTTTCGTTAATTTTTTTAGTTTCTAAATTTCTTATATTTAAAAACTAAGAGATATATTTGAATCATGAACAAAATACTTTTGACAAATTTTAAATTTAAAGCAGACAAAGTACATAAATAGAAATATTTAATGTTACTTGGATAATAAGATATATATATAAAGGGGAATACATTTTACTAACCTAACATTTCACTAACCAAATATTTCACTACTCAAACATTTCACTAATCAAACATTTCACAAACCACACATTTCACTACTCAAACATTTCACTAATCAAACATTTCACAAACCAAACATTTCACTACTCAAACATTTCACTAATCAAACATTTCACAAACCACACATTTCACTACTCAAACATTTCACTAGCCAAATGTATTTACAAACCAAACATTTCAATAACAAGAAAAATTTCATTAATCAAATATTTCACTAAAACAATATTATGGAAAAAAAAAATATTTCACTAACTAAACATTTCAATAACAATATATTTCACTAATCAACGTCAAACATTTCACTAACCAAACATTTCAAAAACAAGATATCTCACTTTACTAACCAAACAAAATTCAATAACAGAATATGTCACTAACAAAACATTTCAATAACAATTAGTAACCAAACATTTTAATAAGCCAAATATTTCACAACAACCGTTCACACATTTCACAAACCAAATATTTCACAAATTTTATACAAAATTTAACAACTGACCATCGTTTGCTGCTCGCTGGGATTCATCTCCAACGTTGAAACTTTGGTAGTAACGGACTCATTCCGTTGGGACGACCTCATTTGTCTTCGAACTTATCTTTTCAAAACTGAACTGAAATCACAGAGAACACAACCGAAACTCAATCATTGCAATCCATGAATATTTAGTTGTTGAGCGAATGAACTTAATAATTTATTAAGCGAACATAATAACCATTAGAAACTTAATATGTACTGAGCGAATGAACTTAATAAACTGAATCCTTTCGAAACCACAAAAATAACCATTACAGAACTTCAAACAATCACAAATTTGAGAAAACCACAAAAATAACCATTATAGAACTTCGAACAATCATATTGAGAGAGTTAGAAATTGAATCCTTTCGAAACCGAAACTGAATCGTTTTAAGACCAGAATCGTTTCGATAACATACCTGAAACTAGACTAGAGCACAAAATGTAATTATTACAAGAGATGAAATATTTTAAAGAAAAGTAACGAAAAAGATTTGAAGTATTTGACACTTTAATTAGGCAACTCTGCTATAAGAGAAAAAAAATGTGAACTTGTCAAGTAGTATTTCGTTACAAAGACAACTCATCTCTATTTACGAAAATTGATGCATAAATACTATGCAATTACTATTCAATGGAATTAAATTACATATTCCACGAAAAATTATAATCATTTACCACAACAAACCATTCCCTCCCCCCCGGGTCGTTTCCTTCTCTCTCTCCCTTTTTCCTCTGAAAAATGTGAACAGCATAAGGAACTCCGTAGCATGTACAAGTACAGTTTATAATGGTCATTGGCAAGCAATGGTGTGATATTTATATCTCCTGCAATTCTAAGCTTGGCAATTTACACCATGGGGCTCAAATTGTGGTTGAAGCTAAAAATTTGAAACTATTAAGACGCAGTAGAATCGTTTTGATAACATACCTAAATCGTTTCGATGAAGTTGAACGGAATCGTTTTGACGATTATACTCCAATAAACTGCAATAGTTTCGCGGCGGTGACTTTTCGAAGTTAAACGGAATCGTGACCAAGCAGAATACGAAATGGCGAGAAGCGACAACGATTGGGCAATGTGCGGCGAATGAAAGAGGGAGAGGCCGGCATCGTCGTGGAAAACGAAATGGCGAGGGAGTTCGAAACGACCAGAGGAGACAAGGACCGGGTAATGTGTGGCGAACAAGAAAGGGAGACGCTGAAGTACGGGTAATGGCGAAGGAGAGAAGTCCGGGTAACTGCGAAGGAGAGAAGTCCGGGTAACGGCGAAGGAGAGAGAGGTGGCGACAGGCGACAAGTCAAGGTAACGGCGAAGGAGAGAGAGGCGGTGATAGGCGACAAGTCGAGGTAACGGTGAAGGACAGAAAGAGGGAGACGCTGGCGGCGGCGACGAAAACGGCACGACGAGATGGATGAAAACAACAAGGCGAGATGGCGGCGAAAGGGTGAGGGTGAGGTGATGCGTGCGGCCAAGAGAGAGAGGAGAAAAATTGTTACTGGTCTGGGTTTGACTTTAGGGTAAAAATTAATTAGGAAATTTTTAATAAAAAATTAGGTATTTTAATTAATAAATGAAATCTGGAAAAAAATATTTTGGATTCAAGTGAGATTTTACATACCTATATATAGTAGGACTAAATTATAATTTACCAATGTCAAAATGGCTAAAAACGATTTTTTTGTTTTTCCAGGCTAAAAACAATTCTTTCCATAATTTTTTGTCCACTTTTGATTTTGTCTCTTTTTTTAAACATTTATTATTTATCATATACTTGATGTTTTTAATGAAAAAAAAATCACTAACATTATTATCAATAAAATAACATCTGAATATGATAAAACAAAAAGAAATAAATAAATACATTAGATCAATCCATTCAAATTTTATATATATCATAATATAATTAAATTATTTAGGTTATTTATAGGAACAATAATTATATATAATGTTTGATCTAATTTTTCACCCGTCTATTACTAATGCATTTTAGATTTATAAAAAAAAAAATTGTAACTTATTTTTTAATCTTGACAATATCAAAACTGAAGTTCATTTTTTTAACTTTGTTAAGTGCTAACAAAATAGTTAAAGTGTACTTTAAAGTTCTGAATAACAAAAAAATATAGTATATATTCAAAAATAATAATTCTATATTTTTTTCATTTTACTTTTAAGTATTCTTTTTTTTATATTACCAGAAATATTTTTAATTTTATAATTATTTTTCATCCTTGTAATAAGTTACTGAATAATTACAATTCTTTTTTAATTATTATTTTCAAATAATATGCTCAATATTAAGTGATAATAAAAGTTGTCAATAATAGTTATTAGAAAGTCTTCAAAGTGAAAGAGAAATTTTGAGCATTTTTGTGAAGAATTATTTACAAAAGTTTAGCATTTTTTAAAAGTCTATGAAAGACATTAACATTTTGAATACAGTGTGACTTTCGTAAACTCTTAAAAAGTCTATTGAATAACTCGTGACTTTTCTAAACTTTTTTAAGTCGTTAAAAGTCTAGATTGAATATCTATAATTTTTATATACTTTTTTAAAACCTATAAAAGTCTATATATATATTAAATACACCATAATTTTTATAAATTCTTCAAAAGTTTTTATTAAATATATTTAAAATTTTTAATTCCATAAAAATATTTAAAAATCTAAATTGAATACACCCCATTAATATTTGAATCTGTATGTCTTAATTAATACCTTAAAAATTAAATTAATAGTTTACATCGAAATTAAATATTTATTACTTTAAACCAGCAGTCGACAAATTTAGGTGAAGTTAAGATACCGTTGTCCAAACAAAACGAAAGCGTATTAGAGCAAAGACACAAATCATATATTAACTGACGTGC
The DNA here is from genome assembly GCA_003430845.1 of Xanthoceras sorbifolium. NCBI lineage: Eukaryota > Viridiplantae > Streptophyta > Magnoliopsida > Sapindales > Sapindaceae > Xanthoceras > Xanthoceras sorbifolium. The sequence goes on from CM010612.1 coordinate 24,371,205, forward strand.
CTATATTATTTAATAAATGCTACATCAAACCTTCTAAGGAAATTTTTTTATTTTTTATAATAAAGTGTTATGATTACAGGACATTTTTTTTCCTCCTGATCTGTCACAGAGAATCCATTGGATATTATTCTAAACTTTATCATCTTTCAAGACTTTTAACTAGCAATCGTGTTTCTACTTGCTCTCAGTATCGTCACAAAATTTTAATGGAGCAAATACATGCACCTCATGTAGTGTTTTTGCCCTTCCCTGCACAAGGCCACATCAAACCGATGATGAAACTAGCCAAGCTTCTAAACCATGCCAAATTTCAAGTCACGTTTGTAAACACTGATCACAACCACGATCGTCTCATGAACACGATGAGCTACACTGATCTAACCTCCTTCTACAATCGCTTCCCTACCTTTCTCTTCAGGTCCATCCCCGACGGTCTACAGCCGGACCATCCACGATCGGGTGCGTATCTATAATTCAGAGACCTGTTGGACTCCATTAAAGCCGTGTCGAAACCAGCCTTCCGTCGGCTGTTGATGTCGTCATCATCAGAAACGGGGCGGTGGCAGCCCCCAACATGCATCATAGCTGATGGTATCATGTCTTTTGTGGCTATTGAGGTCGCAGAGGAGCTTGGAATTCCTATCATCACTTTTCGAACTTATAGTGCTACTTGCTCGTGGACTTACTTCCATCTTTTAAAGCTTATTGAAGAAGAACAAGTTCCATTTCCAGGTGATCATCGCCTTTTCTCTTCCATCTAATTTTAGATTTATTTCACTTTTATTTTTAATTATTTATTCATTTATTGATGTAAACTAGAAATTTTGTTTTGATAAATCATTCTCTAATATGGTAGTCATCGAATTTCAATTATTGAAATAAATCTAACATAGGAGTTCTTTAGATTTTGAGAAACTTTAATTTTTTATATGCCGGGTAGATCCCAATTCGATAACTAGAAATATAAATCCAAATTTTACTTAAAATTTATATAAAAAAATAATTAATTTCGTTGAGAAATACCACAAAATGAAGTCAACATTAAGGGATTTTTAAAAAAAAATTAGTTTAAATTATTATTTAAAAAAATCATATATATTGTATTTTAAAATAATTAAACAGTTGTTATTAGATCAGTAATCTTACTACACAAAATGAAATTAAAAAGAATTGTTATTAGTTTTACATGGCAATATGTATTAGAAAATTAAATGGATCGATATAAACATGCAAAATAATACTTGCAGAGGATAACCTGGACAAGCCCATTACAAGCGTTCAAGGGTTGGAAAATGTTCTCCGGCGCAGAGATCTTCCAATAATTTGTAGAGTTGAAGAGGCCGATGATCCTGTTTTGCAATTCTTCATTGGGGAAACTTATACAATGACTCGAGCATCTGCTCTCATACTTGACACCTTTCACGAAATTGAAGCCTCAATGATTTCTAGATTGAATTCTATTTTCACAAAAGTTTACGCGATTGGTCCTCTACATGCTCTGTTCAAGTCCCGTACAAAAGATTTGTCAGAATCAGATAATTGTTCATCAAACGGTATCGGGCTATGGAGAGAGGACAAAAGCTGCATGACGTGGCTCGATTCTCAGCCGTTAAGATCGGTAATATATGTTAGTTTTGGGAGTTTGCTTAGTCCTTCTCGTGACCAAATGTTGGAGTTTTGGCATGGCCTGGTCAACAGTGGAAAACCATTCTTGTGGGTGATTAGACCCGGCGGTTTGATTGCTGGAGAGTCCGGTATTGACCCGAAGGAGCTTGAAATGGGATGCATGGAAAGGGGGTTCATCGTTAGTTGGGCCCCACAAGAGGAGGTTCTGGCCCACCCAGCGATTGGTGGGTTTTTGACCCACAGTGGCTGGAACTCAACTCTGGAGAGTATTGATGCTGGAGTGCCCATGATTTGTTGGCCACAAATTGCTGATCAACGGGTTAATAGTAGGTGTGTGAGTGAGGTTTGGAAAATCGGATATGATATGAAGGACACGTGTGATAGATTAACGGTTGAGAAGTTGGTGAGGGACTTGATGGATAGTAGAAGAGAGGAAATCATGGAATCAACTAATAGAATTGCAAGATTGGCTCGTAATAGTGTCAAGCAAGGTGGTTCCTCTTATAGCAACTTGGAGAAATTGATTGAGGACATCAGAAAAATGAGCCTTTAGCTCCAAGGATTCTAGTAACATTGTGGACAGACCACCCTTCCAATCAGCTTTTCTTTTTGGGATTCTTCTCCATAATTGTCATACAAGTCATTCAAATGAATAGAAAACTACTAAAATAGGCAAAAATACTTAACTCTCTCACGCACACACACACTTAAATATGATTCACTTACGATTTAACTCCAAGTGTTTGTCTCCTATATTACATTAATTAGTTTGTTCTTCCACTGTGCTTGTCTTCTGATTGTAGCACCAAGCTATATTAATTTATACTACCCAATGTTGGTGAATCTAGCGGTGTTTGGTGAGGATTGTGGCTTTTATATTGTTAGAACTAAATATTTAAGAGCAATGTTGTACACTGTGTACTAAGAATCTCAGACCAATCAACTTGATTAAAGACCCCATGTAGTACATTCTGCTCCACACACTGCTCCACACAATAAAGGTGGTGGTCCTCATGCTAGCTGCCATTTGCAGATTTTCTTTATCTTGATTCATATTTGTATTTACAGTTTCCACTAGCTAGCTAGTACCCACATCAAGATCATCACTTACAAAAACGGAGCAAATAAATGTTCCTGATGTAGTCTGGTTGCCTGCACCAGCACAAGGCCACATCACTCATGATGAGATTAGCCGAACTTCTTAACCATGCCGGTTTTCAAGTCACATTCGTAAACACTGATAACTACCATGATCGTCTCACCAGCCTCACTGACCTAACCTCCTTCCACAATCGCTTCCCTAAGTTTCTCTTCCGGTCCATTGATCCCTGACGGTCTACCTCGAAATCACCCGCGTTCTTTATCACATTTGCAGGCGTTTTTGTACTCTGTTAAGGCAGCCACCGGGCCAGCCTTCCGTCAGCTGTTGGTTTCCATTAGTAGTGAAGGAAAGGGTCGGTGTCTGCAGCGTCCAACGTGCATCATAGCAGATGGTATCATGTCTTTTGTTGCAGAGGAACTTGAAATTCCTGTCATCGCTTTCCGAACTTATAACGCTTCCTGTACGTGGACTACCTTCCATCTGTCAAAGCTTATTGAAGAAGCTGAAGTTCCATTTCCAGGCGATCACTTTCTTCAATCTTTTCGAGTTATTTTCATTTGCACCCTTTTGAGTAGAGTGGTTTTTAACTGGTCAAAAATTATTTTGGTCTTTTTTTTCTTTCTAAAATAGACATTGACGATTTTATCCTCAAAAAATTGAAGATTTTATAAATTATAAAAATAAAAAAATTGTTTAATAGATTTCCAATGTTAAAATGGACGGTGGACAAAAAAAAGAAGAAAAGAACAAAAATAAAGGTAGAGAGATCCTAGCTGGGATCTCCATCTCCCACCATCAGATCTGATTTGATCTCTTCACATTTGTGACAATCTGGTTTGATCATTGTACCAGATCTAGTGCGATTTAGTGTTATGATCGAAAGATGGTGATGCAATCTGGTAGTTTGATGATGGTTGGGTGATGGGGGTTGAATGATGATATAGATTGGATGGGAGATGGAGATCTTGAAATCTTCATCTGTCCATCTTCATAAATTGACAGTGGGATCCCATCTCATTTTTATTTTTTAAAATTTTATTTTTCTATTTTTATTTTTAATCACCATTATTTTTATTTGATAATTTAAATTTTTTAACCTAAATAATTATTTTTATATGTAAAAATTGAAATACATCTAATATTATTAAAATTAACTAACAAATAGCTAATTTGATTAATTTTACGTAAACTAAAGATAGCATAAATCAAAATATCAAAAATCGGTCAAAGTGTTAATAAAAATCAATGATGACCAAAATAATTTTTCATCCTTAGTAACAAAGCATCGTAATCACGAAGTTTCAACTTAAATTAGGTTTCCATCTATTTGAATATATTGATTACTTGTTTATTGACCACATATTATGATATGGACATCTAACTTCAAGTTACACTTACAAATCTCATAAATTTATACTTTAAATATTACAAATTGAGTGGTTGCTGGTACCAACGGTTATTTTGTTATAACTATTTCTTGAAATATTTCCTTCTGACATTGCATAATTTGCATAGGTGGAAATATAAGGATTAAAAAGTGAAATAGACATTTATACTCAGTGTGTAATTGCAGACGAAAACCTGGACAAGTTCATTAATTACATGCATTCCAGGTTAGTCAATTTTGAAATTGTATCAATGAGAATAGCAATAATAATCTGTTTCATCGAATTTATTTTTCGAGAACTTTTAACTAAGAAAATTGAATATGTTTTTATTAGAGTAGCATTTTGTTGCCTTAAACCGGCAACTTCATATCATAGAAGAGAAGCAAAAATAAAACGACAAATCACACACCATGCACTCTGTGTGTTATATATATATATATATATCACACTCCACACTCGAAACTGAATAAAACGGGGATTGACTCTTATATATTTGCATTAATGGAGAACTCAACCAGTGATCTGAACAAATTTGACCTCCGGCTTCTTCTCTTCCATCTTGGGAACAGTGACAGTGAGGACACCATTCTCCATTGAAGCCTTCACTTGATCAACCTTGGCGTTTTCTGGTAACCAGAACCTCCTCAGGAACTTGCCGCGACCCCTCTCGACACGGTGCCAGGTCTCGTTCTTGTCTTCCTTCTCGACGCTCCTCTCTCCACTTATCTGAAGAACTCTTCCTTCCTCAACCTCCACCTTCACTTCCTCTTTCTTGAGCCCCGGAAGATCAGCCTTGAAGACATGAGCTTCTGGGGTTTCCTTCCAGTCAACTTGAGCATTGGCAAATGTTGATATCTCATTGTTGGAACTGAAGGGTGCCCAGACATCCGATGAAAACGGGTCGAAGACACTCCTGTTACCGAACAGAGATGGAATCAGAGACATCTTCGCTTAAAGTTAACAATGATGCACAAAAGAACTTTGCTCGAGTGGTTTTGATAACTGATCGTTGTAGGTAGCTAGACAATTTGCTTACTTCTTTACTGATGAATTGTGTAGGGTGGAGTTCTGGTATTATATAGGTATTTAGGTTGTGGGGGTCTTGAAGTTTCGGGGTTCTTCTCTATATTATCATGTTTGATCTGTAATCTTCCACCATCTTCTTCTCTTTTTTAAAGTCTACAAGGGAAGCTATCATTTGTTGTGGGGTCCTTCATGATCATTTTCTGTTTCATTCGAGATAAAGTGAGAAGGTTCTGGGCTGCCCACTGCCAAGTTTAGCCCAGAGCATGCAAATGAAAATATAGCCCACGTAATACCTACATTCTTTTAAATGTATTTAGAAAATTTGTTAGGTGTACTTAAACAACAATTTGTTCTTGAATCATGGAAGACCTTTTGAAAGTTCCTCAAGTCCAAATCAAAGTGGACCAATCCATAATATGGGTTTATGAAGCTGGTCAATTATAAGAATCTAGGCCTACTTGAATCTGGGATGCTATGGAAACACAAGTCCAGCAAGAATACTTGATCTTATATATGTTGATTGATAAATAAAATAAATAAATAACTACTTGAATGGTTGGTAGTTTATTCTTGAAAATATTGGATTTAATTAAAACTTGAGCATGGACAGGGAAGAAATTGAATGTGATAATTTATTTCCATCATCATGCAATAGTAAGAGCTATGATGCCATATCTCCCACCAATATATATATAGAGAGAGAGATATGGTATATATTCTGATAAAGACAAGCACTAATTCTTGTAAAGCTCATATAACTGAGTTGGTCCATTTATTCTTGATTCTTGCATATCATCTTCGAATTCCTTCTATGCCTATTCCATTTCTTCTTTGCGTAAAGTTGATGCTTTTTTATTTAAATTTGATTGGCACACCAGAGATATATTTTCATGATTACCATACATGACTCCTACCTATAAATACAGCTTCACATTTTTCCATTATATCCATAGCTCTTCAACGCAAAATAACCACCTCTGTGTATAATAACAGATCCATTATATTATGTCTCTCATCAGTGGTAAAAGATTCCATGGTACCCCAAGAAACGTTGGCTACAACCATGTGAGTCCATACCATCACGAGGCCTTTGATAGCCCTGCGGCGTTTCACCAAGTTCACTATCAGCAATTCACAGCTCCACACCATGGTTTCTCGCCGCCGCCGATGGTCAATGCCTCCAGGATCGAATGGAGCGAGACCCCGGTGGAGCACATGTTCAAAACCGAGCTTCCAGGGTTCAACAGAAGCGAAGTGAAGGTGGAGGTGGAGGACGGTAGGATCCTCCGCATAAGCGGCGAGAAGAACGTGGAGAGAGAAGACAAAAGTGACATGTTTCACCGCGTGGAGCGCAGCAGTGGCAAGTTTGTGAGGTGTTTCCAGTTGCCGGAAAACATCAAGTTTGATAGAATGAAAGCTCATTTGGAGGATGGTGTTTTGACTGTTAAGGTTCCAAAAGAACATCTCGAGAACAAGAAACACCATGCCAGAACCATCAGTATTACTGGCAAGTGAAAAATATTTGAAGCATTACTCAGTTTCGTGAGAGATTTGAGGAATAAATATCCAAATATATGAAGGCCTAATGAATAAAGATTTGTGTTATATATATAACAACCGTTTGATTAATCATCGGTTAATAAATTACTGGTGTGGAACTTTAATCTGTGTACATTGTTGTTTAGGAGCAAGAATTAGTGTTTGTAATTTTGCTTGTTCAAATCACGTGTCTAATAAAAGCCAGATTTACGAGCTTGTAATGTAATTCTAACACATCCGAGCTTACTATTATGCGTAGTAGCAAACAGAGAAACAAATATATTAACGAGAAATTAATGATGAAAAATTCAATACAATGTTAGTGGAGCCAACAATAACATAATGGAGGAGTTAGTGGAAAAGTTAGTGGAGAAATTAGTGGAGAAGTTAGTGGAGCCATTATTTAATTAGTGGTTAAAATTCTTCCTTCACTTATTCATCTTTGCTATAAATACCCCTTTGTTTGTAATGTAAATACACACCAAAAACACACTAAGATCAATTGAGAGAGCAATTGTGAGGAAGAAGTAAAGTGTGTGTGAGAGAGAGAAAGCTTTGTGAAAGCTTTGAGAGAAAATTAGAGAGTTGTGAGCTTGTAATTTTCTCTAAATAGTGAAAGTGGATGTGCTCCGTGGATGTAGGCAAGTTTGTGCCGAACCACGTAAATATTTGTGTCTCTAATTTTTCTATCTCTCCTAACAACTGGTATCAGAGCACCAGGATTTGTTCCAGGCTGCTAAGGTGTGAAATTCTCTAGGAAATTCTTAGTATGCTCTGTGGTTGCAGCATTGTCTGATCTTCCACATCAGAAAAGAATTGTTCTTGAGATTTACTGATTTTGTGTCGTGGTGTGGAAAGTACATGTCTAGGAAAGGTTCTGGCTAGGAAAGATTTGGTACTTAAGCGTGTCCGTTGTGACCCACCTCTCTTTCCTGGGAACTTACCTGGTGTGCTGTTCACGACTACGTACATTATTCAGTATACGGTTACTGTTGACCAAGTTTGACCGGAGGTGTTGACCGAGTTGACTGGAGGTGTTGACCAGGTTGACCGGAGGTGACCAGAGGTGTTGACCAGGGGCGTTGACCAGAGTTCACCAGAGGTGTTGACCAGTGTTGACCGACATTGACCAGAGGTGTTGACCAACGTTGACCGGAGGTGTTGACTGGCGTTGACCGAGGTGTATTATTAGATATTGCAAGTTTGAGTGGGAGCAATGGCATCAGAAAAAGATAATTCCAAAATAGAGAAATTCGATGGCATAAATTTCGGATTTTGGAAGATGCAAATTGAAGACCACTTATTTCAGAAAGATCTATACTTGCCCTCAAAAGGCATAAAGCCAGAAGATATGCCGGACTCTAAGTGGGAGGTGCTTGATCGAAAAGCACTTGGTACCATCAGGTTGACTCTATCGAAATCAGTTGCCTTCAACATCAAAAATGAGACGACAACTGTATCTCTAATGGCAGCTCTTTCCAGTATGTATGAACAACCGTCTGCAGCCAACAAAGTACATCTGATTAAAACATTATTTAATCTAAAAATGGTTGAAGGAGGAAGCTTCAGAAAACATCTGAATGACTTCAACGAAGTGACGGATCAACTCACATCAGTGAATATCACATTCTCTGATGAAATCCGAGCCTTGTTAGTTCTCGGACAGCTACCTGAAAGTTGGAGAGGCATAGTTACTGCGATCAGTAGCTCCGCAGGAAAATCAAGTCTTAAGTTTGACGATGTCGTAAGTATGATTTTGACGGAAGAGATCAGAATGCAGTCATACAGTGCATCAACTTCAGGATCAGCCCTAAATGTGGAGAACAGTGGCAGAAATTCAAACAGAGGAAATGAGCGAGGTAGATCTACCTACCGTAGCCAGTCAAAGAACAGGAGGTCCAAGTCTAGAAATCCCAAAAATTCCCAGAGCTCGAAGACAGTTGAGTGTTGGAAATGTGGGAAGATTGGACACTACAAAAATCAATGCAAGAGTTGGAAGAATGATGATGAGGTGAAAGCAGAAGCAAATGTCGCTTCCACTTCTGGAACAAATGATGTCTTGATATGCTCTTTGGAGAGCAAGGAAGAATCTTGGGTGTTAGATTCTGGAGCATCATTCCATGCTATTTCGCGGAGAGAACTCTTCGAAAGGTATGTACCCGGAAACCTTGGTAAGGTATACCTGGGTGATGACCAACCCTGTGATATTGTTGGTAAAGGTGCAGTGAAGATTAAGTTGAACGAGTCTGTATGGGAACTGAAGGATGTCATGCATATTCCCGACTTGAGAAAGAACTTAATCTCAATAGGGCAGTTGGCTAGTGAAGGCTTCACTACGATCTTCCACGATAACAATTGGAAGATTTCTAAGGGTGCAATGACAATTGCACGAGGCACGAAGACCGGTACTCTTTACCTGACAGCAGGAGTTTGCAGCTCAATTGCACTTGCAGAAGGAAATGAAGATTCAAACTTGTGGCACCAGAGATTAGGCCACATGAGTGAAAAGGGGCTCAAAGTTATGCACTCAAAGGGGAAACTACCAGGACTACAGTCAGTAGAAATTGACATGTGTGAAGACTGCATACTTGGAAAGCAGAAGAGAGTCAGCTTTCAGACAAGCAGTAGAACCCCAAAGAAGGAGAGGCTTGAGCTCGTTCACTCCGATGTTTGGGGACCAACATCTGTCTCATCCATTGGTGGAAAACAATACTTCGTGACTTTCATTGATGATCACTCCAGGAAGGTATGGGTTTACTTTCTTAATCACAAGTCCGAGGTGTTTGATGCTTTCAAGAGATGGAAAGCAATGGTAGAAAATGAGACAGGTCTGAAGATCAAAAAGCTCAGAACCGATAATGGTGGTGAATATGAAGACACCAGATTCAAGACGTTCTGCTATGATCACGGTATCAAAATGGAAAGAACCGTGCCAGGTACTCCTCAACACAATGGTGTAGCTGAGCGTATGAACCGAACGTTGACTGAGAGAGCCAGAAGCATGCGTTTACAATCAGGTCTACCGAAGCAGTTCTGGGCAGAAGCAGTCAACACAGCAGCTTATTTGATCAACCGAAGTCCATCGGTACCATTAGACCTCGGAATACCAGAAGAGGTATGGAGTGGAAAAGAGGTAAAACTCTCACATCTGAAAGTTTTTGGTTGCCTAGCATATGTGCATATTAGTGATCAAGGCAGAAATAAACTTGATCCCAAATCTAAGAAGTGCACCCTCCTTGGCTATGGAGAAGATGAGTTTGGCTACCGTCTTTGGGATGACCAAAATAAAAAGATTATTCGCAGCAGAGATGTAATCTTTAATGAAAAGGCAATGTACAAGGACCGACATACAGTAGACGCCAGCAACTCAGAGCAAAGTGGGCCAATGTATGTAGATGAAGATGATGTTCCAGATAGTCCTATAACAAAGCAGACAGTTGAGTGTCCTCAGCCAGAGGAACCAGTCGAGCAGAGCAGCGTGCAGCAGTCTGACACGCCACAACTTAGAAGATCAAGTCGGCCTCATATACCAAATAGAAAATATATGAACTATTTGTTGCTGACTGATGGAGGTGAGCCTGAATGCTACGATGAGGCATGTCAGGCAGCAGATGCCAACCAGTGGGAGCTTGCTATGCAAGAAGAGATGAAGTCTTTAATCTCAAACAAGACATATGAGCTCACCAAATTGCCCATGGGTAAGAAAGTTCTTCACAATAAATGGGTGTATCGGGTGAAAGAGGAGTACGATGGCTCTAAGAGATTCAAAGCCCGTCTAGTTGTCAAAGGATTCCAACAGAAGGAGGGAATTGACTACACCGAAATTTTTGCTCCTGTTGTGAAGCTCAATACTATCAGGTCTGTTTTAAGTATTGTTGCTAGTGAAAATCTTCATCTTGAGCAGTTAGATGTGAAGACCGCATTCCTTCATGGAAATCTACAGGAAGAGATATACATGCACCAGCCAGAAGGTTTTGCAGAAAAGGGGAAAGAAAACCTAGTGTGCAGATTAAAGAAGAGCTTGTATGGCCTGAAACAAGCTCCAAGACAGTGGTACATGAAATTTGATAGTTTCATGCACAAAGAAGGTTTTCAGAAGTGCAATGCCGACCATTGTTGCTACTTTAAGAGATGTAAGTCCAGTTATATCATCTTGCTACTTTATGTCGATGATATGTTAGTAGCTGGTTCAGATATGGGTGAGATCAAAAGCTTGAAGCAGCAATTGTCAAAAGAGTTTGACATGAAAGACCTGGGTCCAGCTAAAAAGATTCTTGGAATGCAAATCACTAGAGATAAACAAGAAGGGACTTTGCAGTTATCTCAGGCAGAATACATCAAGCGCATTTTGCATAGATTCAAGATGGACGATGCCAAGCCAGTTAGCACACCCTTGGCTAGTCACTTTCGTCTTTCCAAGAATCAGTCTCCTCAGACAGAGGAAGAGAGAAACTTCATGGACAAGATTCCTTATGCTTCAGCTGTTGGAAGCTTGATGTACGCAATGGTTTGCACTAGACCTGACATTGGCCATGCAGTGGGAGCAATCAGCAGATTTATGTCAGATCCAGGAAAGACTCACTGGGAAGCAGTGAAGTGGATTTTGAGGTATCTACGAGGCACCATAAATAAGTGTTTGCACTTTGGCAAGAGAGAGTTAAAAGTTCAAGGCTACGTAGATGCAGACTTTGCAGGTGAAGTTGATCACCGAAGGAGCACCACTGGGTATGTCTTTACCATTGGCACTACAGCTGTTAGTTGGATGTCACAGATACAAAAGATTGTTGCACTATCCACTACAGAGGCTGAGTATGTAGCAGTTACAGAAGCCAGTAAAGAAATGATATGGCTACAAGGTTTGTTGATAGAGCTGGGATTCAGTCAAGGGAAGAATGTTCTGTATAGCGACAGTCAGAGTGCAATACATCTGGCAAAGAATTCAGCATTTCATTCCAGAACCAAGCACATCGGTCTTCGTTACCACTTTATCAGATCTTTATTAGAAGATGAAGTGCTAACATTGGAAAAGATCCATGGTAGCAAGAATCCAGCAGATATGTTAACAAAGGCTGTCACTACTGAGAAACTGAAGCTGTGCTCAGCTTCAGTTGGTCTTCACATATGAAGAAAGTTTTGAGTACACCACTATTCACATACCGTCATTTTTTGTCTCCAAGTGGGAGATTGTTAGTGGAGCCAACAATAACATAATGGAGGAGTTAGTGGAAAAGTTAGTGGAGAAATTAGTGGAGAAGTTAGTGGAGCCATTATTTAATTAGTGGTTAAAATTCTTCCTTCACTTATTCATCTTTGCTATAAATACCCCTTTGTTTGTAATGTAAATACACACCAAAAACACACTAAGATCAATTGAGAGAGCAATTGTGAGGAAGAAGTAAAGTGTGTGTGAGAGAGAGAAAGCTTTGTGAAAGCTTTGAGAGAAAATTAGAGAGTTGTGAGCTTGTAATTTTCTCTAAATAGTGAAAGTGGATGTGCTCCGTGGATGTAGGCAAGTTTGTGCCGAACCACGTAAATATTTGTGTCTCTAATTTTTCTATCTCTCCTAACATACAATGCTCCCCTACTTTGCTGGTTAGAGGCTTCAAATCCCTCCAATATATTTCTACCATTGTCTATAACAATATAATTGTATGGGTAGATCTCTTCCCGTGTTGGGAGTAGTTGTCAGGCTGTTGGTCCCGTTAGTTCTTATCTCTCGTTGCTGAGAGTAGCTGTCTGGACGGTAGTTGTATGATTTATTTTGGGTTGATCCCGGCATTCCTTTGACCCGTAAGATGTCAAATTTAAAATAATAATAATAATAATAAAATCCCAAATTTATATTATTTATAAAATTATTACCCAATTCAATCAAATCTAAAGAATATAAAAAATTTTTGCTTGTGCCTGAATTAAATTTTTAAAGCTTCTTATTGTTCTGAATGATGCAATGATTTACGTGTCACTAATATCTCTAAATAATCCGATAAAATATTTGTCATTTACTGATATCGTTATATTGAAGAATTCAATTCAAAAGTAGATGATGAATATATCCATGATATTAATTATATTCTATGCCATTTTCAAAAGTAGGTTCGCCTACACAAACATCTAGATATCGCACAAGTCACAACATATGCGCACCCACCCAATAGTGCAATTCCACTACAAAACATGAATGTCCTATAAACTGTCCCTTGCATTATGCCTGGCATTAATTGCACTATTCATCAACATTTTCCTCTATCCATCAGCAAACAATGTCTCTATACTTCGTCGCAGCATATTTGGGGATCACCAAACCAGCAATTTTGATGCCTGGGAACCCTTTAAAGATCTTCAATCTGGAAGCATAATAAAACTCTGCAACATTGAGTAAAGCTTATACCAGTGAAGAAGTTACTGCTTTCGTAAAAGTTAAAGTTGATAGGAAAGTAGACTTTAGAAGCGATTATCTTTTAATTGAAACTTCTAGGTCTCTATATTAATGGAGTGAGGGTAGTTAAATTAATCGGTCAAATGGTTATAGCGATCTTCAGACGTTTCAGGTTGCCTGAAAATGTCGTTGTTAGGGCCTCTAGCAAAGGCCTCTCTTGTCAATAGACTACTCATCGTTATTTACCATCCCAAAGGAGAGCAAAACAGGTTGACTTAGCCTTTGTTGGTGTGTATGAGGTTTGAAGTTAAAAATCTTTAATCCCACATATTTTATTTTATACCCTATATTATAATTATCAAATATTCGGCTTGACCTTTGGGGCTCTTGGGCTTGAGCTCCCTTTGAGTTGAGTCTGGACCTGTAAGGGGCCTGGCCCAATTACCATCTTTTATTTTGATTTTTAATTTAATTTTAATTATTTAAATTTAAATTTAAATTATAAAGATAAACCTTTTGATACAGAGTTGTATCTCTTAAAAAAGAGTTGCACTTTTACAAAAAGGTGCACTACTTCACAAGAGTTGCATTGTTTCAAGACACATTTTGATTCTTTATAAATAAGTGTTCAAACATTGTAAACTTTACTCAATTCTTTTAGTTGTTTCTTTCCTATTTTGCTGTCTAAATACTTCTGAGAGAAAAAACTATTTGTAGTTTGCCTGATTTCTGGGCTGTGTTGCTTCAGCAAAGAAGATTTGATAGTTAAATCCTGGGGGTAGACTCCATTTGTCCTTCAAGCAATTGGAAGGGGAGAAATACTGTCTTAGGACATTGCACAAGTGCAAGCCTCTATCACAATTTCTTTCTACAAATTTTCCATCAGGTTCTTTTTTTTTTGTATACTGTTAATTTTTTGTATACTGTATCTTCTTCTACATTTCTTCTATTATTAATTTTATTCAAGTACTGATTGATTGTTCCAACAATCTAAGACAGTATTATGGATCCACAATCAGTCAGTGGAGTCTCCAAAAATCTGGATGAGAAGCCTGAGAAATTCAAGGGGCTTGATTTCAAGAGATGGCAACAGAAGATGATCTTCTGGTTGACGACAATGAACTTGGCGCATATTGTCAAAGAAGATGCTCCCAAATGTGATGAAGGTCAAATGACCAAAGAAATAATGATGACTTTGGAGGCCTGGAAGCAGTCAGATTTCCTGTGTAGAAACTACATTCTTAACAGGTTGGATGATACACTGTACGATATATATTCTGAGTGTAAGACTACAAAAAGTGTTTGGGAATTACTTGAGAAAAAATACAAAACCGAAGATGCTAGTGCAAAGAAATTTGTAATCGGTAAGTTTCTCAAATTTGAAATTGTTGATACAAAAACTGTGATCAAGCAGGTTGAAGAACTGCAGGTGCTTATTCATGAATTGCATTCAGAAGGATGTTCAATCAATGAACATTTTCAAGTCGATGCAATAATTAAAAAGCTGCCTCCCTCTTGGAAAGATTTTAAAATTTATTTGAAACACAAAATAAGGGAAATGTTAATGGAAGATCTGATTCCGAGGCTTCGGGTCGAAGAGGATCACAGAAAAGGAGACAAGGCTGATACAAGTCTGATGGAAAATAAAGCCAACATGGTGGAACAGGCTGCCTCAAAACCAAAATTTCAGAAAAAGAATTACAAGAAAACAGTGAAGAAAAATGTCCATCCGCATGCACCAAAGGGCAAAACTTTTAAGAAAATAAAATGCACTTGTTGGGTGTGTGGGAAGCCAGGACATAAAGCAATGGACTGCCGCTACAGGAAGGATCAGAATACTGTTAATTCTGCCTCAAATAATCATGCCAATGTTACAGAAATGGACGTTGATCTTATTGCTATCATTTCAGAAATCAACATGGTTTCAAGTGTCAAAGGCTGGTGGGTCGACACAGGAGCAACAAGGCATGTTTGTAGAGATAAAAGTCTGTTTTCAAATTATACAAAAATTTCAGGCAGTGAGAGGCTCTACATGGGAAATTCTTCTTCAGCAACTGTAGAAGGAAAAGGGACCGTTTTATTGAAGTTCACTTTTGAAAAAATAGTGACCCTAGTTGATGTGCTATATGTTCCTGAAATAAGGAAAAATTTAGTATCCGGTCCGCTACTAAGTAAAAAGGGATTCAAACTAGTTTTTGAATCTGATAAGTTTGTATTAACTAAGGCAGGGATGTATGTGGGAAATGGTTACTTGACTGAGGGAATGTTCAAACTAAATGTAATAGTTTCAAATGCAATGAATAAAATTAATAATGCTTCTGCTTATATTGTTGACTCTTTTGATATATGGTATGCTCGATTAGAACATGTAAATAATAGATGTCTACTTAGAATGGTTAATTCAGGATTATTGCTAAAATGTAATGTTGATATAAAACAAAAATGTGAAACATGCATTGAATCCAAGTTTGCTAGGCAAAGTTTTAAAACTGTCCAAGAAAGATCAAATGAATTACTTGGTTTAATTCATATAGAACTTTGTGATTTCAAGTCCATACCTACAAGGGGTGGAGGAAATTATTTCATCACTTTTATTGATGATTGTAATAAATATTGCTATGTTTATTTGATTAAAAATAAAAATGAGGCCTTAGAAATGTTTAAGACATACAAGGCAGAAGTAGAAAATCAATAAGACAAGAAAATAAAAATAATCAGATCAGATAGAGGTGGAGAGTACGAGTCATCTTTATTTTCTGATTTCTGTACAAAACATAGAATTATACATCAAACAACTGCACCATATACTCCACAACAAAATGGAGTTACAGAAAGAAAAAATAAAACTCTCAAAGATATGATTAATTCCATGTTAAATAGCTTAGGGCTTCCGCATAGTTTTTGGGGAGAAGCTTTACTTACTGCAAATCATATATTAAATTGAATTCCATTTAAGAAGACGAATAAGTCTCCTTATGAAATATGGAAAGGACGGTTACCAACTTATAAAACCTTAAAAGTGTGGGGTTGCCTAATAAAAGTCCAAATTCCATTACCTAAAAGAACTAAACTTGGACCTAAAACAGTAGACTGTGTGTTTATAGGCTTTGCTAAAAATAATGCAGCATATAGGTTTTTAATTATCAAATCTGAAAATTCTGATATGCATGTAAATACTATTATTGAATCTGTTGATGCTGAATTTTTTGAGGGAATTTTTCCCTACAAAGAAGATAGGTCCAGTTCTTCTAAAAAGAGAGTATATGATGATACTTTTAATGAACCATCCACTTCTAGTATTCAAGATCACAACTTGGAATCAAGAAGGGGAAAAAGGACAAAAATTCCAAAAGATTTTGGATCAGATTTTGTTAGTTTCTTAATAGAATCTGAACCACAAACATACAAAGAAGCTATGTCTTCACCAGAAGCTCCTTTATGGAAGGAAGCTATTAATAGTGAAGTTGAATCTATTTTACAAAACCATACATGTGAATTGGTTGATTTACCACCTGGTAATAAACCAATAGGTTATAAATGGATTTTCAAAAGAAAGCTTAAAGCTGATGGGACTATTGATAAATATAAGGCACGTTTAGTTGCTAAAGGATATCAGCCAAAAAGAAGGGTTGGACTATTCCAACACATATTCTCCAGTGTCCAGAATAACATCTATCAGGATGTTAATCTCTATTGCTGCTTTATATAAAATGGACATCCATCAAATGAATGTGAAAACAGCATTTCTTAATGGAGAACTTGATGAAGAAATTTATATGGAACAACTAGAAGGATTTGTGGTAAAAGGTAAAGAAAACAAAGTCTGTAGGCTAATTAAGTCTTTATATGGACTTAAACAAGCATCAAAACAGTGGCATGAAAAATTTGACCATACAATACTAACACAAGGGTTTAAAATTAATGAATGTGACAAATGTGTCTACATTAAGGTTATGAAAAACTCTTGTGTCATGGTATGCTTGTATGTAGATGATATGCTTATAATGGGAACAAGTAAGGATGCCATAAATTCCACCAAAAAGATATTGAGTTCAAAATTTGACATGAAAGACTTAGGTCAGGCAGATGTCATTTTAGAAATTCAAATCAAAAGATATACCGATGGCTACATTCTTACTCAAGCCCATCATGTGGAAAAAATATTAAAAAGGTTTAATCAATTCGATTGTAAACCTGCTGTTACACCTTTTGATCTAAATTGCAATTTAAAGAAAAATACAGGAAATGCAATTTCTCAATTGGAATACTCTCAAATAATTGGCAGCCTAATGTATTTGATGAATTCTACTAGACCTGATATTGCTTATTCAGTAAGTAGACTTAGTAGATATACACACAATCCTGGCCGTGATCATTGGGAAGCATTGATCAGAGTATTAAAGTATTTAAAATATACTTTAAATTATGGATTGACATATACAACATATCCACCTGTTTTAGAAGGTTACAGTGATGCAAATTGGATTTCTGACAGTATAGAAACCAAATCAACTAGTGGATATGTATTTACATTAGGTGAAGCTGCAATTTCATGGAAGTCCTCTAAGCAGACGTGTATAACACGGTCTACAATGGAATCAGAATTTATAGCCTTAGATAAAGCTGCTGAGGAAGCAAAATGGTTAAGGAATTTTCTAGAGGATATTCCAGTCTGGCCTAAGCCTGTGACAGCAATCTGTATACACTGCGATAGCATGGCAGCTCAAGCAAGAGCCAAAAATAGTGTATACAATGGAAAATCAAGGCAGATAAGTCGCAAACACAATACTATCAAGCAGTTGCTCTCAAATGGAGTAATTTCCATTCAATATATAAAGTCAAAGGAAAATATTGCAGATCCTTTGATAAAAGGCCTACCAAGAGAGAAAATTAAGTTTACATCGAGAGGAATGGGTTTAAAGCAAATTCAATGAGTTGAACCGGACGGAAACCTAACCTAGCAGATTAGAGATCCTATGGTCTAGGTTCAATAGGCAAACTGGTTGGGCAAAACTCAAATTGTGGAGCACACAATTTAACCCTTTCTTATAATGATGGTGTGTTTTATGACGTATAAGGATATGTTTTGCATTTAATGACACTTATAATTTTATACAGTGTCACCTATATGATAGAAAATGTGGGGTTGCATTTATGAGAATGAAATACTAAATTCTCTAAAGCTATCATGAATATTGGGATATGTTCAGGACCAAAATGAACAACAACGTATAAACTACAGTAACAAAAGAGATGTGTTATGTGTGAGACTTATTGTCTTGATTTACTAAGATAAAGTGAACAGTTCAAGATATTTATTTCTACTACGTCACTAAGTAGATCCGATATGATCTCACTAAAGGTAAGTTCAAGTTTACAAACACTTTTCCTGAAATATGACACTTCTAATTTCTCTCATTAGACAGCCGTTTTTTAAAGTTTTATGTGGAATGAAATTTTTAATTCAAATGTGGGGTATTGTTGGTGTGTATGAGGTTTGAAGTTAAAAATCTTCAATCCCACATATTTTATTTTATACCCTATATTATAATTATCAAATATTTGACTTGGCCTTTGGGGCTCTTGGGCTCGAGCTCCCTTTGGGTTGAGTCTGGGCCTGTAAGGGCCCTAGCCCAATTACCATATTTTATTTTGATTTTTAATTTAATTTTAATTATTTAAATTATAAAGATATACCTTTTGATACAGAGTTGTATCTCTTCAAAAAGAGTTGCACTTTTACAAAATGGTGCACTACTTCATAAGAGTTGCATTGTTTCAAAACACTTTTTGATTCTTTATAAATAAATGTTCAAAACATTTTAAACTTTACTCAATTTTTTTAGTTGTTTCTTTTTTACTTTGCTGTCTAAATACTTCTGAGAGAAAAAACTATTTGTAGTTTGCCTGACTTTTGGGCTGTGTTGCTTCAGTAAAGAAGATTTGATAGTTGAATCCAGAGGGCAGATTTTATTTGTCCTTCAAGCAATCGAAAGGGGAGAAATACTGTCTTAGGACATTGCACAAGTGCAAGCTTCTATCACAATTTCTTTCTACAAATTTTCCATCAGGTTCTTATTTTTTTTTGTATACTGTTAATTTTTTATATACTGTATCTTCTTCTACATTTCTTTTATTATTAATTTTATTCAAGTACTGATTGATTGTTCCAACAGCCTTAAAATCTTTATAGGTAATTAAGGAACTTAGAAAACAATTTTACCTACTCTCAAACAAACTAATTTCGCTTTTGGAATTAGTTCTATTTATGTATGTTTGGGAGACTATATATACAAACATTCTCATATGCCAATCTAGCCATGAGTGGTAATATTACAAGAGCTATCTCAACAGTCATATAAGCAATTGAGGAAGTGATTAAAACCATTCAAAGCAACTCAAAAACATATAATATCAAAAACCAATTCAAAGCAATTGGAATTAGTCCTTTATGTGGCCTCTCTGCATTGGGCTTGGGCCAGATCTAGCCTTACAGGCTCAACATCTCAAAACAGTGGCATGCATTTGTACTAAAATCTCTACGTGGCAATCATACCAGTCGTGTGGGCTCACAAAATGCCATTTTGCAGCGACAGATTCTGTTTCACTTTCTTCAGGAGATCACTTTTTTTTTTTTTTTTTTTGAAACGTATTGAGGAGATTACCTCTTGCTTGAAAACGAATCATAGCACATTTTGTGTCCTAACTCAAGCCTCACTCGTCTCTGTAGCGCGTACATGGCAAATTAAAACCTCCCTGCTTCTTTTGCTTGTACCTACTGGACATCAAAAAATGTAAATTAGAGAAAAAAAAACCAACAAAAGCTTCATAAATGCACAAATGTACAACCAGAAACTACCTGGAAAGTAATCTATTTATCTGCAAAAGAGCGAGTATCACTAGAAGAAAGTGAGAAAAAATCTTTGAAGTTTTAAATTTTCTGTTCTCTCTTTATAATAATGTTCATTGGACTCCATAAAACCACAAAAGACAAGAGGCCAAGCTAAGACCAAGATACTATTTTGATGATGATGATGGCGGTTTTACGTGAAATTGCAACGACGGAGGCGTGGAACATGACGGGCTCGCACGTGCACCGGAGGTCGTTGATGCATATGTCGTTCTACTGGGGCCACAAGGCGGAGGTTCTGTTCCGCGGCTGGCCCGGTTCGAGCCCCGGCATGTACGCTCTGGCCCTGGTGTTCGTCTTCGTTCTCGCGGTGCTCGTGGAGTGGCTGAACCACTGCGACGTCGTGAAGCCAGGGGCCAACCGAGTAGCGGCTGGTTTTTTCAAGACGGCGTTGCACGCGGTTCGCTCCGGGATGTCTTACATGGTGATGCTCTCTGTCATGTCCTTCAATGGAGGTGTCTTTCTCGCTGCTGTCTTTGGTCATGCTTTTGGGTACTTGCTGTTCGGGAGTCGGGTCTTTAAGAAGTCAGGTGGGTCGGAGAATGAATCGGGTTCCAAGTGTTGAACTAATCAGCTTGGAACGTGCTCTTTTCTTTTGATTAATTATTCTCTACATATATACACCGTTGTTTGTTGTTTCTTGTTATTGTGGATGGATAGAGGTCAGGTTTTGAGAACCTTTGTTTATAAATGAATTGTAATAAAACAAAGTGATCATAGAAAAGAACAGAGATCCACTTATCTACTCTAGACTATGGTATTCATATTTTATTTTCTATTGAGAAAGTCTAGTCTATATTTGATAAGCTTCACAGAATCACAGTTTCTAGGCATCTTTTTCCAGTAATAGCGGCACTATTATTGTACCTCTAAATGGGCTTTCACAGGAGCCCTAATAAAAACTTGACCCCAAGCCCGGCCCACTTACGAAACCAACACTGCATTATTTTGAAGGCGCATCGAGTAGAAAAAAGATCTCTGTTCAATTTGTTTACTTGATTAACCGAGTGGAGGAAGTGAAATGAATTTTGAAGTCGGAAAAGTTGCCCATTTTTGGTTGAAAAATATGGCTAACCTGTAACCACTAAAAAGCTCAAATAGTTCATATAATTATTTACTACAAACTCAGTCACAAGCTTCATTATTTTTGGCCTCTGTCTTTGGTGCGACAATGGGAAAATCGTCTGCCACATCAACTGGGTGAAATAAATGCATGGCATACTGAGTCTCAATCACACATCAAATGGGTAGATTTAATTAACTATTAGGAATTGGATTAATATTAATTATATAGGATTTGTACATTAGCATCCCTCAATAATTGATTTGTTTTTTTGCTTTTTATCAGATCAAATTTCAGAAAATGTGTATCCCTAATAATCTGCTAGAAATCCCTTCTCCATCCTATTCTAACTAGTATAATTTTCATCTGCCAGTCTGCCAGCAATCCCCTACCCAGTCATTACTATATGGTTCTCTATATTGTTTTCTAGATGTGCTAATTTTGAGCCCACTAAAAGTGAAACCACAATAGCATCGCCGAATGTGGTTCGATGGTAAAAGCGCTCATTCAGAGTAGTAATGTCTCAGGTTCGAATTGTCAGCACTGCAAGTAATATGTCAAAAAAAAAAAAAAGTGAAACCACAATCAGGGTCTATTTACAATAGAAACAATGCATGGACCTAGATTCAATGCTTGGTTATTCAGACATACCACATAAATTATATTCCTATCAAATGTTGCATCTGATCGAATCAGGAACGTAGTTAGGATCAAATGTTAAGGTGGGCTAATATATATTGAGCCATACACCTCAAAATATAGTAGATAAACAGTAAACATATCATTTTAATATAAAGAAAAACTAAAAATAAAGTTAACACTAAATTAAATTAATTGTTAAATTAATTATTAATAAAAAAAATTAAAATAAATAACAATATGAACCCAGAAATTTGGATTCGATCAAGAACCTAGAAATGTATTGTGGTGTGGTCTGTGTAAGTATGTACTATTTTATGTAATAATAATAATAATATTAATTTATTTTTTTTTACAGAGCCTACCCTAACCTTCTCCTAGCTTCGTCTCTGGATCGAACCATATCCTACTGTGGTGAATGAGAGAAACAAAAATGAAGTCTTTTGATACATTAATCAAGTTAGGATCTACTTGGCTTAGTTGCAATAATTGGAAAAAAAAAAAGATTGAATCTTAACCATATATAAATAATAACATTGACGTGTCATAAAATTATTCAAAAAAATGAGGTGAAGATTAGGCGAGAATATGATCCAAATTCCTTTAATTACCATATAATTACCTTTCTTTTAAAATTGACTGAAAAATGGTTCTTTATACC
Organism: Xanthoceras sorbifolium; assembly: GCA_003430845.1. NCBI lineage: Eukaryota > Viridiplantae > Streptophyta > Magnoliopsida > Sapindales > Sapindaceae > Xanthoceras > Xanthoceras sorbifolium. The sequence continues at coordinate 24,393,538 of CM010612.1, forward strand.
TAAACTTAACTTACTGATGTACCTCTTCGATATTTGAATGCAAATGTATCATTTTACACTAGATACAATCCAAAGTAATAAAGAATACCTAAGAGTCCACAATTTTTAGCTGGTACAATTCAATATAAAAAAGACAACCTCACAAATTTTATATGAAAGCATTATACTAAAATTAGAAAAGACACAATTCTAGCATTTAGAATTTTAATTCTAACGCATAGAATTATAAAAACAACAAATTCATAGAGTTATAGAGTTATAAAACAATAAGTATGTTCTCAGGCTATTTTCTTAATAATCAACAAATACTTTTATAAGAAAATAATAATAATAAATCTGCGAATACAACAATGCCACAATCCACAGGAAGAATCCGTGTTTTGGCCAGTTTTGAATTTTGTTAAGACTCACTAGTCACGATCATTCTTTCACCATAACTCAATAAAAGTCTCTCTCCCCTTTACGCATTGAAGTACAAATATATAAATTAAGCCAACGAAATATATAATCTATTCTCTCTAATCATGATTTGGAATAAATAGATTTCAAAATGAGTACCAAACTTGGTTAATTAGCACCCCTCTATATCAATTGGTTCTTCATTATTATTTTTTTCATATTTATTAATGCCCGGATCATCAGGTCCTTAAACGCAACGTAATGGATAAATTTTACATCTCAATCAAACAACAACGTCCGCCTATGGATGAACACATGATCTGATGTAATTACCATGTTGCAGTTTGTGTAAGTACCTATTACACTCACTCCTCGTCACCTCCTCCATGTTTTGTCCTTAGCTCCTCTTCTATTTAAATTAGATACACCCAAGAAAAAACCAACACGGAGAACAACCCCCAATAATCTCGAGTTTATCACCAGACACCCTCTCTCTCTCTCTCTCTCTCCCTCCAAAAAAAAAATATGGCTCATGAGGGTATGTCCATGACTCCTGGATCCATGTCAGATGGAGGAATGATGCACATGAGCTTCTACTGGGGCAAAGATGCTATCATTTTCTTCTCAGGATGGCCCGAAAAGAGTCTAGGCATGTACGTACTAGCTCTGTGCTTTGTTTTCTTGTTGGGATTGGCCGTTGAGGTCTTGTCAGTCTCTCCACAACTCACAGCAGGAGGTAGGAGCAATTCTATGCTTGGCGTGTTCGTTCAGGCTTGTGTTTACGGTGTTAAAATGGGTTTCGCTTACTTGGTCATGCTCTCTGTCATGTCCTACAATCTTGGTGTCTTTATAGTCGCCGTCGCTGGCCACACCGCAGGTTTCTTCCTAGTCAAGGCTCGTGCTCTTGCCGTGGCCAACCGTGCTGATCCTATGTCATCTACTACCGGCATCAACTCTAAGGTTTAACTGGTAGTATATATTTTATATCATTAACTAGTTAATTTTATCTGTTTCTTCTTTCTTGTGTGGTTCTAAATTCTCCGGTTTTTCTTGAACCTGGCATTCATGACTATGAGCTACCTCTTTCTCTCCTTGATATCTGTAAACTGTTATATTATTTTGTAGTACTATTTGTGCACAGAGATACTTCGTTTATTGTAATAAGTACTTACACGAATGCAACATGGTAATTACTTCTACTAATCATTGTTACTGTAAATGAATCCATTTTGTTTCCAGCTTCCAGTACTCACTATGAGGACTGTTATTATGAGTATTGTTTTACAAATAAAAATCTTGGTTAAATTCTCGAATTATTAACTTATTATATTATTGCTAGAGAAAAAATAAACATAAAGAGAGACATCATCGAGATATTAGTGTTAGAAAACTATTGTATGCACAACAAAGACATCAATAATTACGAAAAGATAAAAAAAAAAAAAAAAATCCATGCATCAATGCATATTTATCTTTGTATATGAGAATATTATTATATATAATATTTTATACGTGTGTCCTATTGATAATCCATAGATTTATGATGATTTATTCATCAGTAAAATGACCCTTTAAAAGAGGAATGTAAAACGAGTATCATTCTATTATCCTTTATTTCTTCATCATTTGTAATGACGGTACACTATTTCCTTACTACTTCCTCAGCTAATTTTATTAATAAAAACGCACCTCTTCCACATTTTGATGACTTAAAATCGGACACTACGATGTTTAGATTCCTATCTTTGGTATTTTATGTCACAATATGGTACATCTTTGAAGTCCAAGAGCTGAAAATATTCTTCCGCCTGGAGGCCACAAGCGGTGCAACAAGCCCCTTTCACGTGCACCAGCTGCAGGTTCAAGAAATTCCCGTGTCTCATCCTCATCCTCATCCGCATCAGACTCTTCGTCCTGGTTATTACTCTTCTCATTTTCGACAGTGGCTTGATCTTCGTCTTTAGTTTCAGCTCCAGCATCAGCAATTTCCCCTGGCTTCTTGTCAAACAGCCCTTTAAATTGTTTCCTAGCATTGTTCTCGAATTCCTGCTCATCAAATAGAAGTAATACGAAATGATATAAACACATTTTCTCCCTGAATGAATGAAAAATGAAAAATTTTAACCTTGTTTTAACTTTATCATACCTGTTCCGCCCGCTTCAGTTTTGAAAGAGCTGCAGTCGCATCAGGTTCAGATGACTTGTCGACTTTCATCATCTAACAGCAACCAATAGGAATTTTAAAAATGGATGTCAGGGAGTCCAAAGCTCAACCATAAAATGTCATGAGAATTACCTTATTGAAATCATTCCTAGCATCCTCAAATTCTCCCAAAGCCATGTAGGCCATTCCACGGCGATACAGAGCCTTCACATGAGCAGGATTTGCATCTAAAACCTGCAACATTCCACCAGAAGTACATTAGAACTTAGAAGATCCAAATATAATGGCCTGACGTCATGAGATGAATTACTCAGGCCATCAAAAGGGAATGACACCATAGCTTAAGTTTGAAAGCTTACAGAGATATAATGGTGTTTAGAGGTGAAGTTTTTCTAACCACTTACACCTAATTAGCTGCTCGTTCATTTCATTCACATATAAAGCTTTAGAGTTTAATTTAAAATGATGACATTTTTTGCATTATCCAAAAACATATCCAAGCCTCAGTTTGTCCTACTACTCGCCTCAGGGATAGACTACTCAAAATCCATTGGCTACTTGACCACACACATATATTTTAAAGTAACATGATTATATTACACTTCCATTTAAATTTTTAGGGGCAAAAATGTGAGGAGTTCAAAAGACTTGCCAGAATCAAACTCTTAATAGATTAGAAAAATAAATAAATAAACAACTTCATAGTGATGATATATATCAGAAACAAAGGGGCCCCATGTTAAAGACTACTGCAAAGTCTGCAATGGGGTTGGGGAGGGGTGAGACAACTAGAATTAAAAGTCCCAAAACATACCTTATTAGATGCCTCGATAGACTTTCTACATTCTCCCAATTTGAGGAAGCAAGCAGCTACATTCAGATGTAACAAATTCTTCATACATCCAAAAGGCAAAAGAAAACAATCCCAGATTAGAAAATTTACGAGCATAAAGAGCAGATAGCTCAAGGAAGAGAAGTAAAGATGTTTACTCTAAAATTGATGGAAAAAAAAAAAAACAATCAACCTTGAACTGTTCTATTCAGTAACTGCAGAAGCAAGAAAGAGAATTGACCAAAAACGTTAATGCTTACTCTTTTTTCTGAAAACACTTTCCCCTCCTCATCATCCTGCGGGTTAACGTGATTAAATTCTCGAAGCACCTGTATAGCAATCTCCAAGATATTAGATGAAAACTTGAAAGGTAAATGGGTGCATTTTAATTGTGTTAGTAATAAAATAATTTCCCTCATTTCATGCACAGATTTGAAAATTTCTAAATGAAGCTAATTTAGAAATCCTGGACAGGTCAAGATATCAAGAAGATAACAGTTTTGCCAGCACTAAAATACTCAGAAGTACAGAACCTGATACTATTAACTATTATAAACAACATAAGCCAGTACAACTGTAGTAAACCCTTACCGCGCATGTCTTATTTCTTCAATGCAAAACAGAATACAAACTCGGTTGTAAACCAGAACCAATCAACTGAACAATGTGATTGCTGGCTAACTAAAATCAATGGTAACTAACATGTAACAGTTTTTTACCAATGCAGCTAATGGATAAAAAAAGAAAGAAGTGGTTGACATAACTTCAAGTGTGAATCTATAGATGATGTTGAACAAAGACTCTGAGCTGATATTTAACACTCAAAAAGCACTCAGAAGTTAAGGTGAACTTAGGAGTCAATACTATTTACCTTCTCATATTTTGCTTTTGCAAGTTCAAACTTTTCTTCTTTGAAGAGCCTGTTACCCTGAAGATAAAATGTATCGTCAAGGATTCAAGTTTACAATATCAAATGCTTTGTGATTGCCAACCTTAGTATATATAATTGAATATAATACTACAAAGTAGATATAAGACAATGAATTTGCACTGTTGAAACTACTTGGTATAATCAGACATATTACACACACATGCATGGATAAATAGATATGTCAAGCAATATGAGATCATCGTATAACATACAATGGATTCTGGGTGGTCAAATGAAGCGAAATTATAAACGATTCTACAATACATACTGTGACTCTAATTTTCTCTGCTTCATCCATTATACTCTGAAAGTTCAGACCCGTCCAATCCTGACATAAGCATTTAAATCACATGTCAAAAAATTTTGGACCTTGACATATGTGGTGTTTTAAACCAGAATATTCCACCAAAAATTTCCAGAAAGATACAACTTACCCTTGGCATCTCAAAGCCAAGAAGTTCAATCTCCCATTGGATATGAGCACCTTCAGGAACATTAGCTGGCCTAATCACATGGAAATAAAAAAGATAATAACATGTTTTGAGGAAGAAGAACGAAGGGGAAGTAACAATAATTAAAAATCCCATTAGAACTAGAAGTTCCGATAAAAGAGATTAAACTAGATTTAAACTTATAACCTCGGAAATTTGTCATATGCATAATCAGGGGGGCATGTGACAAGAGCTAACTCTCCAGGCAGCATCAAGCGTACACACATTTCAAATCCCTCTGGCACCTATCAAAATACAAGTTCTGTTAAATTATAAGTGCAACAAAATAAATAACCATCACAATCAAAAGTTTCATCCCTGCATAAGCATGTGCCGTTAGTAATGATACATCAACTGGTCATTATCCCAACGAATTCAAAATTTTAAATTCCAAATAATCAAGTTTCTAGCAGATTTTCCCCCATTTAAAAAGGTATACTCACCAGTCCTTCTCCAGAACCAAACTCCAAAGGTTGACCATTGTTATCAACCCGAGTATCATAGAATACCCTCTTTTCTTCATTAAGAAGCATACCCTTGTAATGGACACGAAGTAGGCTGTCATGAAGTGGGCAATCCATAGGAAACTCACCTATTTTCAAAAAGTAAAGAAATCATGAGCATCATGTATAACAAAAATCAAATATAGATATTAGCGATATGTAGTCATGCATATAGAAGCATAGGCAGTTAAAAACAGACATGCTAACAAAATCAGAATTCTACAAAGTATGGAGTACTGGTGAAAAGTAATAAAATAACAGCAGTACAAGTTGTCCTAGAAAGTAGCTTAGAATTCGTAAATTATATCTTGACGATGCAATTTTTTATTAAGTTCTTCCAAGGCATTAATATTGCTTCCTACAGTATATCAAAGTATATAATGATTAAACTGAGGTAAATAACAGATCAAAAACTAAATATAACTACTTTATGCTGATTAAAGATAACATAATGAAACAAACCTTTTCCATCACGAAGTCGCCGTTTTATTAGGCGTCCATCTCCAAGCATGTCTCGTACCTAAGAATTTAAAATCGAGAGTCAGCTCACATTCTCACCAACTTGGCAAACACATTTACTAAACGTGACGAGTAATTTGATGAATAGAGAGAGAACCAATACTCTTCTCCAAGACCCAAGGAACCAGTAAACGATTTCTTAACTTTCTGTTCTCTTTTAATAATGGTGCACAGTTGTTGATATTGCAGATAATTTATTATTTGCCTCTAACAAATCTAGCATAAGTGTCGTTTGTGTTCATTCATCGTCAGATCAATCTGTTACGCCATATTGCTGTAACACCAAGCAAGTATCAACATAACTAACCAACAGGGCAACTGTAAGTTTGGCCACTGCTGGTCTATTGTCTAAAGAGTGAACAAAACTGGATTAAACTACATAAAAACTTGATGTCATAGGATGAGGCATTAATTAAGTAGTATAAAATGGAAAGAGGATAGATAGTTGAAACCCTGCATATGACTTCAACCAGAACTGTAACATTATATATAACAGGTTCATCAAGAGTTCTCTTCAAATTAAATTTATGTCAAAATCACCGTATGGGCCCATTTAAAATCCTCACCTGCCAAGAAACTTTACTTCTAAAAATCTTAGTTATGACATAAACTCTAGTATCAGAAAACATACACAAACAGAAAACAGAAAACAAGTATTTGCACTGTGGCCTGTGGGAGAACTTAGGATACCTGTATCAACTGGACAAGCTCCACTTCAAAATGGACTTCCTCATAACCTTCTATCACCGG